>JAQPPZ010017217.1:3422142-4649285 GCA_028583015.1 Wollemia nobilis | reverse complement strand
ACATTAAGCATCAATAATAACAATGTCAAAGCAATATTTCTATTTAACCTTATACCTCCATCCAATTACCAACAATAATTGCCAAGTCAAATCAAATATTCCACATTATCAACAAAAGATCTACCTTGGCCAAAAATCAATTCTCCAACCTTAGGAGAAGTGTGGAGACACCAACATAAGTGCCAAAGTGCTTCCTCCTCCAAACTCATGGCCCAAAGCAACCATCGTACCACATGCACAATAATCATGACCAAGAAAAATGAAACATGCCTATCATGAATCGAACTCGACACCTCTGCTTAGCGAGCGCCTTCGCTCCACTACCTCCGCCATTGGAGCACAAGTGCCCAATGAAACTCTCAAGCGCTACTCATCATTTTACCTTCCCTTTGCTCACAAAAGACAACCAAAATTTCCTTCCTCATAGGCAAAATGAATTTAAATAGACAGATTTGTCTTCCTCAGAGAAATCAGAATTTAACATAGACCAGATTTGTCTTCCTCACTGGCACACGAAATCAGAAATTAACATAGAGCAAAATGAGACTCGAAAATCATAGAGCAATCCAAAATCGAAGGTCACAGAGCAATACAAATTCGAAGGTAATCGCGCAAATCGAAGGTGCTTTAAACCTTAGGAATTAATGCCCTTTAATAGTCTTTTGCATCCCATGCAAGTTGACTTCGACAGTGTAAGTCTTCCACATGAGCACCGCTAAGGGTTTAGAAACCCTTTCAATAATAATTATTAAATTAATAATTATTATTTTATTAATAATAAACTTAACTTAAAACCTTTTCAAAGGTTTGAGTTAATTTATTTATTAATAATCAAAATGGACTTTTAAGGTTTTTTCAAGGAGCAAAAACCTTTTCATTAAGCCAAGATGGTTTTAATAAAAACCCTTAATGAGTCCAGATGGTTTTAAGAAAAACCTTTAACCTTGTCACCATGGTTTTAATTAAAAACCCTTAAACAAACATCATGGAACTTTCAAGATCTTTTTGTCACCAAACTCTTTTTGACATCAACACAAATTCCTTTTGACATCAACACAAACTCCTTTTGACATCAATGACAACTCACAAACATGAAGCTAGGCAACATACCCAAAATTACCAACAATCTCCCCCTTTGTCATTGATGGCAAACCACTACTGAAACCACTGCCAACTGTCAAAACTAAAACCAACTGAAAACCATCCTCTGAAGCTTTGCTCCCCCTGACTCAAGGCTCTCCCCCTTACTCAAATATCTCCCCTTTGTCATCAATGGCAAAGGGTCACCTTTGGGGCTCAGGGCTAAGAATGAGCCTCTTAGCTTAGCCCCTCCCCCACCTCCTATTGAGGTGATTAATTCTAGGGTGGGAGTAAAACTCCCATTAGGCACTGATCATCATCAGTGTCCATAGCTACCTTTCCATGATTTTTCTTGATATCCTTGTCCATGTTCCTATTCCTATTCTTGTTCATATTCTCATCCCTGTTTCTATCCAAGCCATTATTCCTATTCCTATCATTATTCCTGTTCCTACCATTATTCCTGTTCCTATTCATAGCCCTGAACCTGTACCTTGGAACTTCTGCTCTACACCATCTGGTTGTATGTCCTTCATTATTGCACTTATAACATTTGACAATGTTATTCCTTTGAGATGTACCTATTTTTTGAATCCTCTCTGTTGGACCAAACATGTTCCTATTGTTAACCCTGCAATTAATTGCCTTGTGCCCAAACTGATTACAAGAGTAGCAATACCCTTGAAAGAAATTACCATTTCTAAAATTTCCATTAACCTGTCTTGCTTGAGCCCTGCACTGTGAAGCCATGTGTCCAAACCTGTGACATGCAAAACATCTTCCATTGAAATTTCCTTGCCTTGACCTCATAGGTCCTTTAGTATTTCTCCCCTTATGTTGATTCCTATTTTCTGATTCTGTGCTATCTGAATTACCATCTGAAAACTTACTCTCTGAAGTACTCTCTTCATCTGAACCATCTTCTTCTTGGGAGCTCATACTAGATTCCTCAACCTGTTCCTTTTGTTTCTTTCCAAAACCAAGACCTGTTTTATCTGTTGTCCTTCTTTGATCCTTGATGATTGATTTTACCTTCTTGGAACTTTCTTCAAACCTGTAAAGCTTCTCCTTGTACTCTTTAGTTTCCTTTTTCAAGGAAGCTACTTCATGTTTTAACTCTTTACACTCAAGAGACCTAGCTGCCAACTCTTCTTTGAGTTCCTGTGTCTTTGCTATAGAGATATCAAGATTCCCTATAAGCTCATCTCTTTCATAATGACATTCATCAAACCTATCAATGAGTCTAGCATATTTCTTTCTTTCTTTCTTTAACACATCAAGAGCATTAACAAGTTCAGCCTCAAGATCTACTTCTCCCTTTTCTGAAACATCCTCTATTTGTTTACCTTTTGAAACATCAATATCCTTTTCTGATTTCTTACCACTAGAGGTGCTACCTTCATCTAAAGCCATAAGAAGATCTTCCTCATAATTTTTTGAAGCATCCTCATACATAGTATTACCAGAATTCAAACCATCATTTGTACAATCATCCTCAAGGTGACCAAAATTTCCACATCTAAAGCACTTAAGCACAACAAATCTATTCCTCTTTTCTTTTCCTTCCTTTTCTGTTAGAAACAACATCTCATTTCTATCATCACTTGAAGAACTTCCATCATCACTACTAGAACACTTACTTGCTTTGTCCGTGTAGAAAATTTTCTTGTGTTTTTGGAAGTACCTCTTCCCTTGACTATTTTTCTCATTTATGTTCTTCCTTTGATACCTGTGCTTCTCAGATTCCCTGTGCTTATAATCCTATTTTTCTTCATCACAATCATCCTTGGGTTTCGGACAGTCAGTAGCATAGTGACCAAACTTTCCACAATTGAAACATTTAATAGATTTCATACCTTTGTGCTTTCTTGAGAACTTGCCTTTCCTATTGTAGTTTGCTTCTTCATCACTAGAAGACTCATCACTGTCTTCTTGTTGTTTACCCTTGGACTTCTTGGTAGCTTTGAAAGTTACCTCCTTCTTAGGATCAGGTACCACTTTAGTTCTTAACTCAAAAGTTGCAAGTATACTATGAAGCTCATCCTTTTTCAATTTATCCAAATCCTTGGCTTCCTCAATAGCTGAAATATTTTCACTAAATCTATTTGGAAGAGACCTCAAAATTTTATCACAAACATCATTTTCAGCAAGCTCAAGACCTAGTTCCTTCATGGAATTAACAATCTCATCCATACGAAGCATATAGTCACTAATATTTTCTTCATAATTCATCTTGAGTTGTTCAAACATACCTTTGTAATATCTCAATTTTGCTTTTCTGACATTTGCATCACCTGTATGAACCACTTGCAATTGATCCCACATTTCCTTTGTTGTATTACAATGAATCACCTTTGTAAGATCTGCCTTTTGTAGACCTTTCAGAATTGCATTCATTGCCCTTGAATTGTTGTGATGTAGAAGTTTCTCATCTTTTGTAGTAGGAGGAAGATTTGGAATAGTGTACCCAAACTCAACTGCTTCCCAAACTTCATTTCCAAGAGCCATTAGATGAACCTTCATCTTTATGCTCCATAGACCAAAATTTGTCCCATCAAGAATAGGTGTTGAATTACCACTTGTAAAATCCATTGTGTTCTTTTCAAGCTTTTCCTTCAAGCTGTGAAACTCTTTCGAAGGAACCTGCTCTGATACCAATTGAAGAACACAAGCTTATACTGAGAGGGGGGTGAACAGTATAAGACCACTTTTTAACTTTTTCCTTTTACTTCAGAAAGCAATGCAATGAACCAATAGCAAAATCAAAGCAGTAATCAAACCAATGTACAAGTCATCACACAATTGAGACACCAATATAACGTGGTTCACCCAAGGTGGGCTACTCCACAGAGAAAATATTTCACTAAATTTTCTCAATCAAATCCTTTGGGAATCCTTCCCAATTACAATGTTTATGGACTTCCTGTCCAAAGGAGAATCCTTCCCCTAATCAAATATTTATGAGCCTCCTACCCAAAGGAGATGTCCTATCCCCCAAAGAAGTATTTATGAGCCTCCTACCCAAAGGAGATGTCCTATCCCCCAAAGCTCTAGAAATGATACTTCAGAAGATCACTACCTCTTCTACCGCTAGCAGGTGGAACTCCTTTCCATAGAAGACGTCCTGTCCTCCTTGCTCTGGCTCTAGAGACTTCTGTCCTCACTGATCACCTCCATAGCTACTCATCAAAACCTGTACTAAACATAGTTAGTCGGTCCAACACAAGTCCTCTCAAACTCTATCACAAATCTACACCAAACTCAGTCCTCTAGTCTAACACAAATTTGCTCTCAAATATCTATTAGATCTGTCCCAAGCTTAAGCCAAAATCTTGAACAAATCAATCACAACTGCTCACAAGTCTTCACCAAGACTTCATCAAATCTATCCACAAGTTCTTCAACAAGAACCTATCCAAATCAGTCCACAAGTTCTCCACAAGAACCTATCCAAATCAGTCCACAAGTTCTCCACAAGAACCTGTCCAAATCTGTCCTAGCAAGCTCACCAAGAACTTGCCCAAATCAGCTCAAGCAAGTTTACCAAGAAACTTGCCCAATGTGAACACACAAAGAGAATTGTTAGAGACCCAATGTGTTTCATCCAATCATATCAAATCAATCTCATAGAAGCATAAAGAGAATTGTTAGAGACTCAATATGTTCTATCCTTCAATTTTTCCAACTCAAATAAAATTGTTAAGACTCATATGTTCTATCCTTCAACCTCAATCTCAACTCAAATCAATCTCATAGAAGCATAAAGAGAATTGTTAGAGACTCAATATGTTCTATCCTTCAACTTTCAATCTCAACTCAAATCAATCTCATAGGAGCATAAAGAGAATTGTTAGAGACTCAATATGTTCTATCCTTTCAACTCAAAAACAAACTCTTTCTCAAATCAGAATAAAGATAGAAGTAGTATACTTTCACAAGATCTTGAACCACAACCCAACAATTGTCAATAATGCAATATCAAGGAATCAACTCCTCCAACATAGAACCATAACTTGCTATCAAACCCTAGCCAAGTTAGTTTTCAAGAACTCAAAGCAATCTCTCTCTAAGCATCAAAAAGGGGTTCAAGATATTTCCAACTTCTCTCAAATGGGAATGCTCAACTTAACCACACAACCAAGTTTATCAAGCAAAGTACAACTTGATAAAATCAAATCTCAAAGGAGCAAGCCCAACTCATGTATCAAGTAAAGCATAACTTGATCAACTCAATCTCAATGGAAGCAATCTCAAAACCAAACTCTCAACAACCAAACAACTCAATTAGGGTTTCAACAACTTATAGCAATGGCATAAGCTTCTCACTCAAAAACCCTAAAGCAAACTTCAAATGCTTCCACTCTCATAAACCAGAATTATGCAATAACTCATAAACTCATCATGATCTCATAATGCATAATCAATACTTCCACTTTCAGAAAATAAGATCCACTCCAAATAAGGAAACTTAATTTAATCCTTTTCACTCCAAACTTATTTTTAGAAAACCATCAATCAATAATAACCATGGAAGAATGTGCCCATACCTTTACTTTGATGAAGAAGGAGAACTCAAAATCTGTCACAACACTAACTCTCAATTTGCCACAAATTAGAGTTAGCAACAATGGAATAATGCACAATGATAAGAGTCCTAATAACACCTTATCACTCCAACTCATCAATAATCAAAACTCACAAATATACATATCAACAATATTCCTTTACACCTTATAACTCCTACTTAATATATCACAAAATAACTTCAACCTCAAAAAATAATTACAAGAGAATATCCACTCAATAACTCCAAAGGCTTTCTAACCCCAATATGACATTAAGCACAATTATTCCTTAAACCCTTATAACTCCTAAAAATACATTTACTTCTAAATGCATTTACCATATAAACATTAAGCATCAATAATAACAATGTCAAAGCAATATTTCTATTTAACCTTATACCTCCATCCAATTACCAACAATAATTGCCAAGTCAAATCAAATATTCCACATTATCAACAAAAGATCTACCTTGGCCAAAAATCAATTCTCCAACCTTAGGAGAAGTGTGGAGACACCAACATAAGTGCCAAAGTGCTTCCTCCTCCAAACTCATGGCCCAAAGCAACCATCGTACCACGTGCACAATAATCACGACCAAGAAAAATGAAACACGCCTGTCATGAATCGAACTCGACACCTCTGCTTAGCGAGCGCCTTCGCTCCACTACCTCCACCGTTGGAGCACAAGTGCCCAACGAAACTCTCAAGCGCTACTCATCGTTTTACCTTCCCTTTGCTCACAAAAGACAACAAAAAAAAAAAATTTGTCTTCCTCATTGGCACACGAAATTGGAAATTAAACATAGAGCAATATGAGACTCGAAAATCATAGCGCAATCTAAAATCGAAGGTCACAAAGCAATACAAATTTGAAGGTAATCGCGCAAATCGGAGGTGCTTAGAACCTTAGGAATTAATGCCCTTTAATAGTCTTTTGCATCCCATGCAAGTTGACGTCGGCGCTGTAAGTCTTCCACATGAGCGCCGCTAAGGGTTTAGAAACCCTTTCAATAATAATTATTAAATTAATAATTATTATTTTATTAATAATAAACTTAACTTAAAACCTTTTCAAAGGTTTGAGTTAATTTATTTATTAATAATCAAAATGGACTTTTAAGGTTTTTTCAAGGAGCAAAAACCTTTTCATTAAGCCAAGATGGTTTTAATAAAAACCCTTAATGAGTCCAGATGGTTTTAAGAAAAACCTTTAACCTTGTCACCATGGTTTTAATTAAAAACCCTTAAACAAACATCATGGAACTTTCAAGATCTTTTTGTCACCAAACTCTTTTTGACATCAACACAAATTCCTTTTGACATCAACACAAACTCCTTTTGACATCAATGACAACTCACAAACATGAAGCTAGGCAACATACCCAAAATTGCCAACAATCTCCCCCTTTGTCATTGATGGCAAACCACTACTCGAAACCAACTCAAAACTGAAACCAACTAAAAACCATCCTCTGAAGCTTTGCTCCCCCTGACTCAAGGCTCTCCCCTTACTCAAATCTCTCCCCCTTTGTCATCAATGGCAAAGGGTCACCTTTGGGGCTCAGGGCTAAGAATGAGCCTCTTAGCTTAGCCCCTCCCCCACCTCCTATTGAGGTGATTAATTCTGGGGTGGGAGTAAAACTCCCATTAGGCACTGATCATCATCAGTGTCCATAGCTGCCTTTCCATGATTTTTCTTGATATCCTTGTCCATGTTCCTGTTCCTATTCTTGTTCATATTCTCATCCCTATTTCTATCCAAGCCATTATTCCTATTCCTATCATTATTCTTGTTCCTGCCATTATTCTTGTTCCTGTTCATAGCCCTGAACCTGTACCTTGGAACTTCTTCTCTACACCATCTGGTTGTATGTCCTTCATTATTGCACTTATAACATTTGACAATGTTATTCCTTTGAGATGTACCTATTTTTTGAATCCTCTCTGTTGGACCAAACATGTTCCTATTGTTAACCCTACAATTAATTGCCTTGTGCCCAAACTGATTACAAGAGTAGCAATACCCTTGAAAGAAATTACCATTTCTAAAATTTCCATTAACCTGTCTTGCTTGAGCCCTGCACTGTGAAGCCATGTGTCCAAACCTGTGACATGCAAAACATCTTCCATTGAACTTTCCTTGCCTTGACCTCATAGGTCCTTTAGTATTTCTCCCCTTATGTTGATTCCTATTTTCTGATTCTGTGCTATCTGAATTACCATCTGAAAACTTACTCTCTGAAGTACTCTCTTCATCTGAACCATCTTCTTCTTGGGAGCTCATACTAGATTCCTCAACCTGTTCCTTTTGTTTCTTTCCAAAACCAAGACCTATTTTATCTTTTGTCCTTCTTTGATCCTTGATGATTGATTTTACCTTCTTGGAACTTTCTTCAAACCTGTAAAGCTTCTCCTTGTACTCTTTAGTTTCCTTTTTCAAGGAAGCTACTTCATGTTTTAACTCTTTACACTCAAGAGACCTAGCTGCCAACTCTTCTTTGAGTTCCTGTGTCTTTGCTATAGAGATATCAAGATTCCCTATAAGCTCATCTCTTTCATAATGACATTCATCAAACCTATCAATGAGTCTAGCATATTTCTTTCTTTCTTTCTTTAACACATCAAGAGCATTAACAAGTTCAGCCTCAAGATCTACTTCTCCCTTTTCTGAAACATCCTCTATTTGTTTACCTTTTGAAACATCAATATCCTTTTCTGATTTCTTACCACTAGAGGTGCTACCTTCATCTAAAGCCATAAGAAGATCTTCCTCATAATTTTTTGAAGCATCCTCATACATAGTATTACCAAAATTCAAACCATCATTTGTACAATCATCCTCAAGGTGACCAAAATTTCCACATCTAAAGCACTTAAGCACAACAAATCTATTCCTCTTTTCTTTTCCTTCCTTTTCTGTTAGAAACAACATCTCATTTCTATCATCACTTGAAGAACTTCCATCATCACTACTAGAACACTTACTTGCTTTGTCTGTGTAGAAACTTTTCTTGTGTTTTTGGAAGTACCTCTTCCCTTGACTATTTTGCTCATTTATGTTCTTCCTTTGATACCTGTGCTTCTCAGATTCCCTGTGCTTATAATCCTATTTTTCTTCATCACAATCATCCTTGGGTTCTAGACAATCAGTAGCATAGTGACCAAACTTTCCACAATTGAAACATTTAATAGATTTCATACCTTTGTGCTTTCTTGAGAACTTGCCTTTCCTGCTGTAGTTTGCTTCTTCATCACTAGAAGACTCATCACTGTCTTCTTGTTGTTTACCCTTGGACTTCTTGGTAGCTTTGAAAGCTGCCTCCTTCTTAGGATCAGGTACCACTTTAGTTCTTAACTCAAAAGCTGCAAGTATACTATGAAGCTCATCCTTTTTCAATTTATCCAAATCCTTGGCTTCCTCAATAGCTGAAATATTTTCACTAAATCTATTTGGAAGAGACCTCAAAATTTTATCACAAACATCATTTTCAGCAAGCTCAAGACCTAGTTCCTTCATGGAATTAACAATCTCATCCATACGAAGCATATAGTCACTAATATTTTCTTCATCATTCATCTTGAGTTGTTCAAACATACCTTTGTAATATCTCAATTTTGCTTTTCTGACATTTGCATCACCTGTATGAACCACTTGCAATTGATCCCACATTTCCTTTGTTGTATTACAATGAATCACCTTTGTAAGATCTACCTTTTGTAGACCTTTCAGAATTGCATTCATTGCCCTTGAATTGTTGTGATGTAGAAGTTTCTCATCTTTAGTAGTAGGAGGGAGATTTGGAATAGTGTACCCAAACTCAACTGCTTCCCAAACTTCATTTCCAAGAGCCATTAGATGAACCTTCATCTTTATGCTCCATAGACCAAAATCTGTCCCATCAAGAATAGGTGTTGAATTACCACTTGTAAAATCCATTGTGTTCTTTTCAAGCTTTTCCTTCAAGCTATGAAACTCTTTCGAAGGAACCTGCTCTGATACCAATTGAAGAACACAAGCTTATACTGAGAGGGGGGTGAATAGTATAAGACCACTTTTTAACTTTTTCCTTTTACTTCAGAAAGCAATGCAATGAACCAATAGCAAAATCAAAGCAGTAATCAAACCAGTGTACAAGTCATCACACAATTGAGACACCAATATAACATGGTTCACCCAAGGTGGGCTACTCCACAGAGAAAATATTTCACTAAATTTTCTCAATCAAATCCTTTGGGAATCCTTCCCAATTACAATGTTTATGGACTTCCTGTCCAAAGGAGAATCCTTCCCCTAATAAAATATTTATGAGCCTCCTACCCAAAGGAGATGTCCTATCCCCCAAAGAAGTATTTATGAGCCTCCTACCCAAAGGAGATGTCCTATCCCCCAAAGCTCTAGAAATGATACTTCAGAAGATCACTACCTCTTCTATCGCTAGCAGGTGGAACTCCTTTCCATAGAAGATGTCTTGTCCTCCTTGCTCTGGCTCTAGAGACTTCTGTCCTCACTGATCACCTCCATAGCTGCTCATCAACACCTATACTAAACACAGTCAGTCGGTCTAGCACAAGTCCTCTCAAACTCTATCACAAATCTGCACCAAACTCAGTCCTCTAGTCCAACACAAATCTACTCTCAAATCTCTGTCAGATCTATCCCAAGCTTAAGCCAAAAGCTTGAACAAATCAATCACAACTGCTCACAAGTCTCCACCAAGACTTCATCAAATCTATCCACAAGTTCTTCAACAAGAACCTATCCAAATCAGTCCACAAGTTCTCCACAAGAACCTATCCAAATCAGTCCACAAGTTCTCCACAAGAACCTATCCAAATCTGTCCTAGCAAGCTCACCAAGAACTTGCCCAAATCAGCTCAAGCAAGTTTACCAAGAAACTTGCCCAATGTGAACACACAAAGAGAATTGTTAGAGACCCAATGTGTTTCATCCAATCATATCAAATCAATCTCATAGAAGCATAAAGAGAATTGTTAGAGACTCAATATGTTCTATCCTTAATTTTAAACTCAATATGTTCTATCCTTCAACTCTCAATCTCAACTCAAATCAATCTCATAGAAGCATAAAGAGAATTGTTAGAGACTCAATATGTTCTATCCTTCAACTTTCAATCTCAACTCAAATCAATCCCTCATAGGAGCATAAGAGAGAAGATTGTTAGAGACTCAATATGTTCTATCCTTCAACTCAAAAACAAACTCTTTCTCAAATCAGAATAAATATAGAAGTAGTATACTTTCACAAGATCTTGAACCACAACCCAACAATTGTCAATAATGCAATATCAAGGAATCAACTCCTCCAACATAGAACCATAACTTGCTATCAAACCCTAGCCAAGTTAGTTTTCAAGAACTCAAAGCAATCTCTCTCTAAGCATCAAAAAGGGGTTCAAGATATTTCCAACTTCTCTCAAATGGGAATGCTCAACTTAACCACACAACCAAGTTTATCAAGCAAAGTACAACTTGATAAAATCAAATCTCAAAGGAGCAAGCCCAACTCATGTATCAAGTAAAGCATAACTTGATCAACTCAATCTCAATGGAAGCAATCTCAAAACCAAACTCTCAACAACCAAACAACTCAATTAGGGTTTCAACAACTTATAGCAATGGCATAAGCTTCTCACTCAAAAACCCTAAAGCAAACTTCAAATGCTTCCACTCTCATAAACCAGAATTATGCAATAACTCATAAACTCATCATGATCTCATAATGCATAATCAATACTTCCACTTTCAGAAAATAAGATCCACTCCAAATAAGGAAACTTAATTTAATCCTTTTCACTCCAAACTTATTTTTAGAAAACCATCAATCAATAATAACCATGGAAGAATGTGCCCATACCTTTACTTTGATGAAGAAGGAGAACTCAAAATCTGTCACAACACTAACTCTCAATTTGCCACAAATTAGAGTTAGCAACAATGGAATAATGCACAATGATAAGAGTCCTAATAACACCTTATCACTCCAACTCATCAATAATAAAAACTCACAAATATACATATCAACAATATTCCTTTACACCTTATAACTCCTACTTAATATATCACAAAATAACTTCAACCTCAAAAATAATTACAAGAGAATATCCACTCAATAACTCCAAAGGCTCTCTAACCCCAATATGACATTAAGCACAATTATTCCTTAAACCCTTATAACTCCTAAAATACATTTACTTCTAAATGCATTTACCATATAAACATTAAGCATCAATAATAACAATGTCAAAGCAATATTTCTATTTAACCTTATACCTCCATCCAATTACCAACAATAATTGCCAAGTCAAATCAAATATTCCACATTATCAACAAAAGATCTACCTTGGCCAAAAATCAATTCTCCAACCTTAGGAGAAGTGTGGAGACACCAACATAAGTGCCAAAGTGCTTCCTCCTCCAAAATCGTGGCCCAAAGCAACCGTCGTACCACGTGCACAATAATTATGACCAAGAAAAAACTGAAACACGCCTATCATGAATCGAACTCGACACCTCTGCTTAGCGAGCACCTTCGCTCCACTGCCTCCGTCGTTGGAGCACAAGTGCCCAACAAAACTCTCAAGCGCTACTCATCGTTTTACCTTCCCTTTGCTCACAAAAGAAAAAGAATTTCTCAAACAAAAATAAATTTAACAAAAAAAAAAATTAAACATAGAGAAAAATGAGACTCAAAAATCACAGAGCAATCTAAAATCGAAGGTCACAGAGCAATACAAATTCGAAGGTAATCACGCAAATCGAAGGTGCTTTAAACCTTAGGAATTAATGCCCTTTAATAGTCTTTCATCCCATGCAAGTTGACATCGACGCTGTAAGTCTTCTACATGAGCACCGCTAAGGGTTTAGAAACCCTTTCAATAATAATTATTAAATTAATAATTATTATTTTATTAATAATAAACTTAACTTAAAACCTTTTCAAAGGTTTGAGTTAATTTATTTATTAATAATCAAAATGGACTTTTAAGGTTTTTTCAAGGAGCAAAAACCTTTTCATTAAGCCAAGATGGTTTTAATAAAAACCCTTAATGAGTCCAGATGGTTTTAAGAAAAACCTTTAACCTTGTCACCATGGTTTTAATTAAAAACCCATAAACAAACATCATGGAACTTTCAAGATCTTTTTGGCACCAAACTCTTTTTGACATCAGCACAAATTCCTTTTGACATCAACACAAACTCCTTTTGACATCAATGACAACTCACAAACATGAAGCTAGGCAACATACCCAAAATTGCCAACACCCACTTCATTCTCATACTGCCTATGCTCATGTTGTTTGGATGCTAGACACTGATATATATGTTGAGTTGTATGGCGAGTATGTGTGTCGATGTTTTCAGGGTGTAACTCAGGCTATGAAGCCACTCGTCTATTTAAACACTCCCTAATCTCATTTTGAGGAGGTAAAATGGTGCTAGCCAATCAATCCTCTCTCTACACACTCCTTCTTATCAAGGATGTGTTATTCACGCATGTGTTGTTCATATAATTTTTGTCTTATGAACCTCTACCTCTGAGTATTCTCATTTTTGAGGTGCTCTTTCTCTGTGCAAACATCCTCCAATTGATCTTGGAGAATATACCATCTCTATTCTAACATTAGTCTATGAGATCTATCAACATGATTGGTTATTTGAGGCCTCTGAGGGGTGTGCTCTATTTGAGCAACTTTATGAGTATGTCCTCCAATGGATTGATTCACCACACTCTCACCTCGATCTATAAAGATGGCATTTGTGTCAGGATGTCTCCTATACTCAGTGCTTGCATGTGATATCAGAGCATGCATGTATTGAGGATGCTTGGAGCACTCTCCATGTTATTAGGTAGTCCTAATGGTGCCTCCGCTACACATGCTCGCTAGTTAGGAGGGTGTAGGAGTAGGCTTATATCCTAGGTGCCATAGGACCTTGTCTAGACCATCCAACTGTTTGCTACACCATGGCTCGTGAGGTAGTGTACCATTTGTTCCCACTTTGGATATATCTATGGTGAACGTGGTGGGCTCACACCTATTAGGAGTTTGTGCGGGCCTGTGCTCAGAAGCAGTCCCCTCGATTTACCCCTAAATGGGTGAATATCAGACATATCTAGACTCTGATAGTGGAGGTCATGAACCTCATTTAGATTAGATCGAAGGGGTACCAATCTGGATTCCTCGATGACGTACTCTTTAGCTGAACCTATAGATGCCCATGGAATGCGATCATGGTATATGCTACCATATGTGGAACCCCCATGCTAGGATATCCCATGCTTTGATTTTTGTATAGAGGGATGCCTAGCACTTTCTATAATCGGGGTATTCTCAATGGAACCCCCTCGTGTGGAATTATCCCCTATAATGCTTGTTGAATGACGTACAGGAGGATTAAATGATTGAGGGTGTTCCACATTGTGCTATGTGCTAGGTGGAGCTTGGGCTTCAATATCAGGTCTATGCCTGGATTAGCCTCTCCGTGTTTGCACCATTATGTATCCTATGTCTAGATTTAACTTTTATTAGCATGTAAAGAATACAATGATGATTATCTCCTTTTACAATTTTTAAAATGAGCCCTAAATTGTTTGATGTGTTTTCAATTTTTTGTATCAGTAAAGTAAATCTTGTCATGTTTTGCAATACGTTGATAATTTTCTCAAATTTTTAATGGCTTTCACCTGTATTATCACATCTTGACAACTTGGCTATGAACTCTAGGTCATGTAATCCCCCCAAAGTGTGGTAATGAAAGTCCACACCTGGGAAGGGAGCACAAGTCCTCCCATATCCTCACCCGTTTTCACCCAGTCAACATCATACCCTTCAAAGAGTAGTATATGCAAATTTTATAGGTTACAAAAGGTTCTTGGATCTAATATTGGTCTAGAACATAGGGTACACGAGAGTTGGGCCAACAGGTGGAAATCACCTCCACCATCATTGAAACCCTACTAGTGGTTGGATGTGACTTCCAACTCACTAGTGTTTATGTGTGTTGTGGTGTGTGTGTGTTATTTTTAATTTGCATAAAGGAAATATGCATAATAAAACACTCACATGATCATTTCCTACATGATATACAAAACAATAATGTTTGATATTCAAGAAGTATGCATGCTACATCCTACATGACCTTTCAAAAATGCAACTTTATGATAAAAATGGCCTTTTATTTAACCTCAAACATGTAAAATAAACACACAAATTATTCGAGCACATTGGAGTCTAGGGCGGACTATAATTAGAGGTCCACTGTTCTTAGCAGCACCTAGCAAAAATTAAGAAACAATAACCCTAAGGACCTTAGTTTATTTTATCCTTCTTTCATGGTTATCCTACTTAAATTTCATTTTTTAGTCTCTAGAAAAACACAGAGATAGAAAACAAATACAAAGGGTGTCAGAAGGGCCTACCCCAAGTCCTCATCCGATTAAGCTTTTAAATCCTACTCTGTGATTGGTTTGTTGCTAACCGTGGCTCTGATGCGCAACTGTGACTGTTGCTCACTCTTGTCAATAACAGGCTATATTTTTACCCACGACTATCAGCCATGGTGAGTACCTACCATAAAAACATAACCATAGTCAATAAAATATGGCAAAAATTATGGATTCCCACTGTGATCGCCTACTATAACCACCAAAAAGGTGCACACCTGATAGGCGATCTATTGCAATTAAAGAAATATAACAACTAAACATGCACCAGTTAAAAAAAAAAAGGAAATGAAAATACAAGAATATTTTATTAATTCTAGATTGATTCAAGTTACATATTCATCAGTCTTAGGGATACCCATTTTGATACTTCAATTACAATATATCTAATTCCCTTTTAGGGTAGATGTGAATCAAATGCCTTCTAGGGTGACACGAACTACTCTAGGGTGTCGATGATCCTCTTCTCCATGATTAGAGGTATTTTTTGCCTTGCATCCCAAAACCCTATTAGTCCTACGTGCAATAAAAAACAAGAAACATTAAAAACAAAGGAGGCCTCTCTTGATGAGGCTTTAAAAGGGTTCTTGTATAAAAGATAGCATGATAATAAATAAATCAAAAAAGTGATTAAGTACATTTAAATTGATCTAAAACATGATAATATACCATTAGAAACATAAAGGAAACTAAGATGAATCTATCTAAGCTCTTAATTAACCAATTGAAGACATGAAATCATGAAAAAGATTCATTATACCTATGTTATAACAATGAAGGGTAATTGCAATTAATACCTAATCTGTCAATCAAATGTCTCTAGAATGTTGAATTAAACCTACAAAAGGATTAATATAACCTAACTAAACAAAATAAAATACTGAGAACAAGAAGATCAAATGTCACCTGCTAACCACGGGTCATTCACATGATGGGCACTATTCCCCATGGCTGATAGTCACGACGGAGACTGCAATAATTTTACCCTCCAAATTAGAATAAATTCTCTGATTCTCTTTGTCAAATTGATGGTCAAGGGTCACCTTTGTGTCCTATGATATATTTGCTGGTTGAATTTATCATATGGTGCACAGATTGCATGAAATGGAATTTCTTGTCTCTCTTAGGCTCCTAAGACCTCCATGGAAATGTGATCTCCAATTGGGTAGCAAAAGTGTTCCTATTAATGCATGTAAGTGGTTATGCAATTTGACAAGGCTTCAATGCATTCAATTGAAATGTTATCTATACTTTTATCCAATTCGTAGGGATATTATATAGCAATTGCCAAGGGGCTAGGAGTAGCTTCCTCATGAACCTAATATCAATATTGGGTAGTTGAGCTTATTGGATAGAAGGATCCGAAAACTTCCTCACTCAAACCACTCCAATACACAACCAATAGGCCATTGCAACAAATTTTGGGTTGGATGAAGTCCAATTTATTTTGAGTGTTGACCGTAGATGACAAGCACGGTGAGCACTACTAACCGTGGTTATCAACTACGACTAGTACTAACTAGGAAAAGATACCCAAATGAGTGGTAAAAACCACTGCTATACCTTGGATCTATCCAAAGGTCTTCCATATGGTCTTCTAGCATGTCCCATATGAGTAGTTTCCTCGAAATGATGTGTTTTAGGTGTCTACACCTTGTGTGTAGGTGTAGGTTTCTACAGTATACAAGGAAGGAGCACAAGATCATAGAACAAAGTGGCGACATTGCAGTTTCACTCACCTCAATTGTGGGTACGAGGAAAGAAATTGGAAGTGCACACGAGATTCTTTGAAAGGACTTGATCCTTTGGGAACCCCATAATTTTGTAAAAAATGGTATCAATCTAGAGCCCTCAAGGAGACATTTATGTATGAAGAACACAAGCTTATACTGATATGGGGGGTGCAAAATATAAGACCACTTTTTACTTTTTCTTTCCCAATCGATATTATGCAATGTATAGATATCAATATCAACAACAATAATCAAAGCAATGCATAAATCACCACACACAATAGAGACACCAATTTTATGTGGTTCACCCAATATGGGCTGCTCCATGGAGAAAATATTTTACTAAATTTTCTCAATCAATATTTTGGAAATACTTTCCCTATTACACTGTTTATGGACCTTTGTCCAAAGGAGACACAAATATCCTAATCAAGTTCATGGATCTCTATCCACAGGAGAAATCCTTTCTCCTTAGCTCTGATTGGTGATATTCTAGAATAATTATTGCCCCCACTACTCTGGCTAATGGATCTCTATCTACTGAATACACCTATCATCACTGACCTAGATAATGGATATCTATCCACTGGAGACTATCGTCCTCTATACTCTATCACCTTCAAAGCTCTATCTCAAATTTGCACTAAATACAGTCCTTTAGTCTAGCACAAATTTACTCAATATTTGTCTTTGGTCTGGCATAAATTTATCCTCAAATCTGCACCAAACCCTGTCCTCAAATCTATATTAAACATAGTCCTTAGGTCTAGCACAAATTTAACCTCAATCTCTATCTTTGATCTGGCACAAATGTGTCCTCAAATCTACACCAAACACTATCCTCAAATTTGTACTAAACATAGTCCTTCGGTCTAGCACAAATCTGTCCTCAATATCTATTGTTTGATCTGCACTAAACATAGTCCTTCGATATAGCACAAGTCTATCCTCAATCTCGGTCTTCAAGACTTAACAAAAAGCTTGAATTAATCTCAAATCAACTCTACTAGATCTTCCCCAAACCTTAACCCAAGGTTTGAACAAATCAATCAATCAACTCTGTTCACAAGTCTATTAAAATACTTACCTCAAATATGCCTTGTAAGCTTCCACAAAAGCTCACACTAATCTATCCACAAGTCCTCTCAAAGACTTACCTCAAATATTCTCAACAAGTCCACACTATAACTTGTCCAATCTCATAGAAACATAAAGAGAATTGTTAGAGACTCAATATGCTTCACATTCATCACAATGCTCAATCAATTTTAATCACTCTTTTAGAAACATATAGAGATTTTTTAGAGACTCAATATGCTTCACATTCATCACAATGTTCAATCACTTTCAATCACTCTTTTAGAAACATATAGAGAATTGTTAGAGACTCAATATGCTTCACATTCACCTCAATGCTTAAACACTTTCACAAACTCTTTTAGAAAAATATAGAGAATTGTTAGAGATGCAATATGCTTCACACTCACAAACTCTTAATCACTTTCAATATCTCTTTTATCACAGAAACATATAGATAATTTTTAGATACTCAATATTTTTCATACTCATCAACACTCAACCTCTTTCTCAAATTAATTTTAGAATATAGAACAATTTATTTCACAAAACTTGAGCTATCACTTCACACATCCACTTGACTAGGCTCAACCAACTCTACTCAACCAATAACTCAATGAAATAATACTTCCTCACAAACCCTAGTCCAAGCATATGAATACTCACTCAAAATGTTTCCAAAAATGCTTATCAACCAATCTCACATAACAATGATACTCATGTTCTTTGCAAACCCTAGTTCAAGATCTTCACACAACTTAATCACTTCAACAACAATGCTTATCAAACAAGGTGCATAGCATTCACTTCACAATAGCTCAACAACTCAATAAGGAAATATAATCAAGTCCTTTTCACTCCAAAGTTGTTTTCCAAAAAACCAACCAATCAACTCAACCAAGGAAGAATGTACCCATACCTTTTATTTGATATAGAAGTAGATCATACAAATCTGCCACAATCATAAACATCTATTTTCCAACTACAAAGAGTTAGATAAAAAGAATTATCACTCTAACACTTTTCACAATTTACCTTAATCACAATGATAAATTAAATCTTAAATACACCTTATTGCTCCATTAAAATAATATCCAACACCACACAATTTAATTAATCACTTCTTAAAAATCCTAACTCATCACAAGATCATCTCAACCATTTAGATTTAACATAACTCACTTCAAAAAATTATCTTCAAATAATAAACCAATCTCTACTTATGACTCCCTACTTTAATATTGCATTTATTAAATAACTCACTTGTAAAACAATGCAATAAAATAATTTTTCCTTTTTCTAAGTGTTGAGTGGTATTTTCACCCGATTGTGAAAACACACTCTCCGATAGGATTTGGGTTCCAAATCCCCTCTTGCAAAGAAATTAAACAAATAACTTCTCCAAGGTCTCCGCTATGTTAGCATTTTGCACAAATAATATTGTTCAATTTGAATGCTTGGAATACCTTAGTGATTGCAAGTAACTGTAAACAAGGGGCACTGTGGTTTATTTTATTTGAAACTTTAATGATTGTTCGTTTAATCAGAATGAACTCAATGTGAATTGATATTAATGATGAAATATTTTATTTTCAGATTTTGGTAGATTTTCAAGTTGTTTATTTTAATGACTGTAAATTAAAATAAAAGTTAAACTTTCTGGAAATAAAAGTGCAGAGAAGATAAAAATAAAATGCAAAGAAAAATGAAACTAAAATACATTCAGGGGATGCAATCCTATTTTGACAAAACCGAAGATAATGAGGTTTTCTGCATACAACCTAACCTATTGAACCTGCAAACATGCACAATCCAGATAAGCTAGGTGCTGGTTTCTAGGGTTTTAACTATGGTTTCCAGATTTAGACATTCGCATGAAGCAACCAAGACAACTTGCATTAAACTCCACCTATAAGCCTAAAAATCTGAAAGGGAAAAGATAAACATTTAATCTTGCATGCGAGAGAATAACTCCTTCTTTCTTGTCAATGAGATGCAACTCTCTGTAATTTTTGTATTAAAAATATGTCAGTTTACAACAACAGAATGTTTCCAGTTTATCAAAACCAGAACAAATGGAGGAAAACGCTCCTAAAGCAGGCCTAGAATGGCCTATCACCTTCAGCTCTACAACTCTGCCTAGCGGTTTTTGACCCCTGTACCTGTCTTCTTCTACTTTTAAAATTTCTGTACGGCTCTCTGTTTCGCTCTGTGACGCTTCGTTTCATTTCCCAATCGCTTCGTTTCATCTTCCCGCTTCTTCATTATTTTGACTTTTGCTCGCGTGTGAAACGTTTGATCTTCTCTGTGAATTGTAACTGTCGATCCTGAAGCGTTATCATAGCCCTACGCCTTTGTGACCACGTGCTACACTTTCTTCACATTCTGTAATGGCCCGCTATGAATCATGACAAAAAATAGTATGTCACGATATCGTGACATTTTCTATCTATAGCTTTGTTCTTCTTCTTGTATCATGAAAATGAGACATGTCGCGATATCATGACATTTTTTCACCTTGTTGCCTTCATGCATCGTAAAATGAGACATGTGATGATATCATGATATTTTTTTGGCGAAAGGACATGTTCGATATCGTGACATTTTTTCTCTTTGGCGTGAAGATGCAACCTGTCATGAAATCATGACGTTTTTTTTTTTGTTGTCTGTTGACTTGCAGAAAATGACATGTCGCAAAATCGTGACACTTTTCATTCTATACCACTTTGTTGCTCTGGTCATGAAATCGACATGTCGCGATATCGCGACATTTTCCTTGCTTAGCTTGTCGAAATCACAAATGAATGTCGCGATTTCGTGACACTTTCTTCCTTTATCCTTCCTCACTTTCTATCGTGAAAACTTGACATGTCGTGATATCGTGACATTTTTTTCTCCTTGCCTTTTTATCGCTTTGACCATGATTTCATGACATGTCGCGATATCATGACATTTTAGCCCTTATCTTCTCTCTCCTCTATGACCGTGATTTCATGACATGTCGCGATATCGTGACATTTTTCACTTTGTCTTTCTCTCTCCTCTATGAACCGTGATTTCATGACATGTCGTGATATCATGACATTTTTCACTTTGCTTTTGGCCGTGATGGAGCAACATGTCATGATATCGTGACACTTTTTCATTTTTACCACGATGGAGCAACATGTTGCGATATCGCGACACTTTTTCATTTTTTGCCACGATGGAGTAACATGTCACGATATCGTGACATTTTTCATTTCTGGTCGCGACGGAGCAACATGTCGCGATATCGTGACAACTTTTCATTTTTGGTCGTGACGGAGCAACATGTCGCGATATCGTGACAACTTTTCATTTTTGGTCGTGACGGAGCAACATGTCGCGATATCGCGACAACTTTTCATTTTTGGTCGTGATGGAGCAACATGTCGCGATATCGTGACAACTTTTCATTTTTGCTTTTCTTTGCTCTTTTAACATCTGGGCCACTGCAATCTTCTTGGAAAGTGTGCAAAAAGGTGGGTCCCCAATTTTGGGGTGTGTTGTGGAGCAGCCACAACAAATGGCGACTCTGTTGGGAAATGCTCCTGAGCATTTCGGTGAGAACCTAACCTGAAAAAATACATACTTGAATACAGGCGTTAGCACATAAAACATAAACAAATGCCGATAGATCAGAAATACATGAAACATTAGAATCATTAAGTATCAGCTCGGTGTGTGCAATGTGTTCCATTTTCTATCGTTTGAAATTGATCAACATTCCATTGTCAGTTTTACATGAATGCATATGTGAGATTGTGAATGATTTGTGTAACCTGATAAATATGCTTAGAGATTTTGCTTTTATAAAGGCTTAGACCTTCTAGTATCATACACAAACATTTAAGATTATCAAACCCTCTTAGGATCAACTATATGTATAATGAATTGCTTTATTAGATCCCAAAGTTGGTTATGAGTCACTACTATCTTGAACCCATGTGCAAGTGAAAGTGAAATCAGAGCTTTGGGAAATCAGACTCCCAACCTAATCGAGATGGGAGTTTAACCCTATCCTTACTACTCCGATTTGGAATTCATTACCTCACTTTGAGCAAAATAATTTAACCAGTTATGGATGAAATGGTCATGCTAGTCTATCCGTTTGAACAATCAGTGGTCTTATTTTTAGATAAGATATGCTACCAAGCATGAGCATACTTAACCCCATAATCCATGATTTGGCTTCATTTCTTTATTTCTTGGACCTTTGGGATGACTACCCATCCTTTGCAGAGGACATGTAGTACGATCCTTCCAATCCAATATTAAGATGAAATGGGAAATATTTAGTTTTTATTTCTTGGACCTTGGGGATGACTACCCATCCTTTGTAGAGGACATGTAGTACGATCCTTCCAATCCAATATTTATGAAATGGGAAATATTTAGTTTTATTTCTTGGACCTTGGGGATGACTACCCATCCTTTGCAGAGGACATGTAGTACGATCCTTCCAATCCAAGATTTATGATGAAATGAGACATAGGAGCTTTGGGGAATCAAATTCTCAACCTAGGCGAGATGAGAATTATGCCCTATCCTTACTACTCCATGTAGGTCAAATCAGAGCTTTGGGGAGTTGGATCCTCAACCTAAGTTCGATGAGGATTTAACCCTATCCTTACTACTCTGATTTTAGGCTTTAAGCTTTATGGAAGTGGTAAAAACCATTGTTTTAAGGATCATGTTGCATAATAGGATAGACATGAAATACTTCTTTCGCCTGACCTTTTCTTCCAAGCAAGGTTTTGATCATTTTGCTCAAGATCCTTTTTAATGTGTATAAAATGTGCTTGGTTCTAGATATCTCGGGCCTCAGTTCCCAACCTTAGGATTTTTTCTTATTTATGTTATAGCATAACCCTAAGAGGATTTGACACACTTTAATGATTTGTATCTGAAATGCATATGCAACTAAGATGGCATGTATATGCAAAGTGAGATGTAATATGAATGCATTGCCCTTTGAATTGCAGATGGAGTATTGCCATAAAAAATATAAAACTGACTACTTCATGCATCACAAGTTTCAAACGATATTATTAAACTGTTTGTGTTTCTTGCGGAGCTTTCTACTACATAATTCCAATGTTCCATATTTCCCTGATCTAAAGCATAAGTTAGCATCTCAAGACAACTTTTTCATCATTTTTTTTTTATAGACAAACAAAACATGTCAAATAAACACACAACTTAAATAATAAAAAGAAACAAAAACTTGAAAATTCATACCAAAACAGAAAGATATAATTCCAATCTCCTATGACTTAAGGGCTAAAATAGTGCTTTAAAACATGCCCATTAACTGGTAACGTCAGATCCTTCCCGTCTAAAGTTCTTAATCTGAAGGTATTTTTCCCTAGGATTTTCGAAATCTGATAAGGGCCTAACCAAAGACAATCAAATTTTTGATGATTCCCCTTTTCTTCATGTCTTTTATCCCATAGTAAGACCAAATCCGAAATTCTGAAGGACTTAATTTTAGCTCTTCTGTCAAACCATCTTTTAACAACCTCTTGGTGTTTACTCATGTGAATCATGGCTTCCTCCCTTTTTTCATCGAGGTGCAGTAAATGACTTAATCTAGCTTCAGTGTGGTTATCTGTTCCCAAGTATTCTTGCATGAAATGCAAGGTTTGCAGCTTCAAGTTTGCAGGAAATATTGGGTCTTGTCCATAGACCAAATGATAGGGTGTGTTTCCTATTGAGTCTTTTATTCTGGTCCTATCTGCCCAAAGAGCAAACTTTAATTGGTTGTGCCAATCTCGAGGGTTCTTTTCCAGTAATTTCTTAATGATATTCAACAAATTTTTGTTTGAGGATTCGGCCAAACCATTTCCTTGAGGGTAATAATTAGATGCAAATTTTAAACTCACTTTATTGTCGTATGCCCAATCTGCAAATTGCATGGAAACAAAAGCTTTACCATTATCACTAACGATAGAATCGGGCATTCCAAATCTTGTTATGATGTGATCCTCAAGGAATTTTATTACAACGTCTGTAGTGGCATGTTTTGTAGGAACTGCTTCCGTCCACCTTGTACAATAATCTGTAGCTGTTAGTATGAATTTATGGGAATCTAAAGAATTTGGGTTAATAACCCCAATGAAATCTAATCCCCATTGTGCGAATGGTCTCATCTCAACTACAGGTTGTAATGGCATGGCTGCGTTTCTTTCTCTGTTGGCAGCTACTTGACAAATGTGGCAAGATCTCACATGGGCATGTGCATCTTTAAAAATGTGAGGCCAATAGTATCCTGCTCTCAGGATTTGATGCGTTGTGGCATTTGCCGCACCATGGCCAGTTCCATATTTCCCATGAAATTCTTGCAGAACCTTGGCAACTTCTACTTTATTCAGGCATCTCAAGTAGATCCCCTCATGATTTTTCCTGTACAGAACACCAGATCTAATCAGATAATTAACAGATTTAAGTCTTAAAGCCCTTCTTTGAGTGGAATTCAAATTGGATGGACACTTACCGTTTAATAGAAAATGCACAATGTCAACATACCAGTCATCCTTAGAAATGTATTCTGCATTTGAATATTGGCATGTCATTTGCGGATTATTCTCAGCGATCGCCTTCACAAGTCCCTGTCCTCGAACTAGTTTCATAGGTTGGATTTCAAGATCAAATTCTTGGATAGTAGAAATCCATTTACCTCTTTTCTCACCTAGCTCGTTCTGCAAAAACATAGTCTTGATAGCAGGGTCAGGCACAATGGCAAAAACTCTATTGTGCACAATGTAATGTCAAAAAAAATTTACCATTTTAAATAGTGCGTACATCTGCTTATCGAGGATGGAATACCTCAATTGAGCATCTTTTAGAGGAGCACTTAAAAATGCTATGGGATTTTCAGCGCTATCTTCACCTTTCTAAGTCAATACACTCGCAACAGAGTGTTCCGATGCGAAAGCATAAATATAGAAAGGTTTAGAATAGTCTGGACTTATGAGGGCAGGGGCTCTGGAAATGGCATCCTTAATGTTTTGAAAGGCCACCCTACTTTCCTCGTTCCATCTGACATCTACATCCTTCTTGAGCATCTTGTTCAACGGTTTGGCTATCTCAGTGAAGCTTGAAATAAACTTCCTCACAAAATTAATTTGCCCGAAGAAAGATCTCAACTCCTTTTTACTACCTAGGAGAGGCAAGTTTTGGATAGCTTCTATCCTTTCCGGGTCAATGGATATACCTTCTTTTGAAATGATGTGACCAAGTAGTCTTCCTTCTGTTACTCCAAAGATGCATTTTTTGGGATTTAAAGAAATTCCATGCTCTCTGCATCTTTGAAGAACCTTTTTCAAATCCTTGACATGGTCTTCTCTTTTCTTTGAAAATACTGGAATATCATCCACATACACAATGATACACTTGCCTATAAGCCCTTTGAATGCATAGTCCATGGCACGTTGAAATGTTGCACCAGCATTTAACAATCCAAACGACATTCTTCTGTAGGCAAATGTCCCCCATTTGGTTGTGAAGGCTGTTTTCATCCTGTCATTGGGATGAATAAGAATTTGATTATATCCAGAATATCCATCAAGAAAAGACATCATTTCAGATCCATTCACTTGTTTGTAAAATTTCATCAATGGATGGCAATGGATAGTTATCCTTTTGAGAGGCCTTGTTAAGATTTCAAAAATCTATACATAGCCTAATCTCTCCGCTCTTCTTTCTTACTGGAATGAGGTTAGCAACCCAGGTTGAGTGCCTAACAGGAAAAATAATCTTTGCTTCCAATAATCTCTTGACCTCCTTTTCTATTAAGGGCTCCAATAGCGGGTTAACAACTCGTTGTCTTTGTCTGAAAGGCTTGGAGTCCGGCTTTAGAGGGATGGTATGTGTAATGACGTTTTGGTTGTATGTTTTCAATTCGTTATAATTCCAAGCAATGCAATCCACGTAGTGTTTTAGTGCATGTATTATATTTTCTCTTTCTTCACTTGTACATGCCTTTGCGATGTACACTTCCCGTGGATTGTCTGCACTCCCTAGATTAATTAGATCACATGCATCTTTGGGGAGTGGAACCTTTTTTCTTTTCTGGCCTTGTATCCCATATCGAACATTTTCTCCAATGAAACTATGTCTTTAGGTATTTTGTTGGATTGACATGTAGTTTCACTTTCATTTTCTGCTTCTTCTTGCCATCTTTGCTCCTCATCAATCACCTGGTTTTCAAAAATACCTGAGTTCATGACAAATTTGAATATGTGTCTGTCATTTTCAAAAACTTGGAAATTCTTGACATTATCAGGTATCGATGGACAAGGAACTAATTCGATGGAGAACTTTTTACACCTTTTTATATCAACTGGATTTAACATGCCTACGACGACTGCAAGAGAATCTGCTATGCGATTTCCTTTTCTAGAAATAAGGGCTATATTGAAAGCGTCGAATTCCTCAATGAGGTCCATTACCCTAGTTCTATAAAGGCTCAGTCTCTTATCATGGCATGTATATTGTCCTTTAATCTGTTTGACTACCAGTTCAGAATCTCCCAATACTTTCAAGCATTTAACCTTTTTGCTCAACGCCAGTTGTAAACCAAAAATCAGTGCTTCATACTCTGCCATGTTATTCGTGCAAGGAAACTATAACCTATAGGCAGCAAGTAAAGGTTTACCTCCTGGACAAGTGAGCTCGACTCCGGCTCCTGCTCCCTGTTTGGATTTGGATCCATCAAACCTAAGCAACCATATGAAATCATTTTCCTCAAGAGAGCTACCATGAAATGTTTCCCCTTTAGGCTCTTCAGTAGCCTCTTCAACATCAAATGCATAAACCCCCAATTCTGGCTCAAAAAATGAACTTCATTTGGCTTATTAAATTCTGTTATGATTTCCTTAAGCCTCGGTTCATTTTCTACTCTGATTTGATTTGCTATTCCTTTCCAGGGTAGCCACATATGTGAGCAATCGGTTGAAAAATAGCCATTCAAAGTTTTCATCCAATCCCTTGCAAGTAGCATTCCATATCTACTTGGGATATTAACAACCAGAATGTCGACCACTTGTTGGACCCTGGGTTCAGAATTTAGTTGAATTTTGACATCATATAGGGTCCCTACCACATTTACCTCAGATCGATCCAATTGCAAAACCTTGCATTTGGATGAAACAGGCTGTAGACCTAGCATTTGACATATCTCTGAAGGCATGAGATTGCTCGTGGCACCCATGTCTACCAAACAATTATGCAAATTCTTACCAGCAATTCTCAGAGTCAATAAAAATGGCGGGACATCCCGTCTCTCCTTTCGTAAAATCAAATGAGACTCAACTTCCTTTCCCTTCCATACTTGATTAGGTGAGTCCAGAGCCTTTATCAATGCTTCTTTTTGGCCAGGCAACCTGGCCGCCTCTAAGAATGAAAGGCTTGACTTGGACTTCTTTAGATCCTCCACTATGTCATAGTTTGATTTTTCAAGTTTGACTATCTTTTGCGTGTCATTAGACGTTTCTCTTCTAAGTGGAGGAGGAGGATTATTATCCGCCTTAGTATCCAGAGGAAGGATAGAGTTGTTGGGTGGAGTTGATGATGTTTTAGGGGCTTTAGATTTACTTCTCAAATGATATCCGTGATTCCCCTTTCTAAACTCTCGAAAAGCTTGCACCTCCTGTTCCAAAATTTCATCTTCTTCTTCCTCACTCTCACCTTCTTGACGGTATAAAGTTTCCACCACCATAATGTTATCATCTTGATGTTGGGGTGGACCCTCATTTGGCACAAGTTCCAGGTCATCTACTTGGGCTTGGAGACAATGAGTGTATCTAGCGATTTCAGGACAATTCCTCTCATTGTGCTCCTTTGTATTGTGCAATCTGCACCCCTTTTCCCATGCAAAATCGAAAAGATTCAAAAGGGAACTGGATTGACTGGGTCCTGTGAAGTATCTAGTTGATTGGCAATAGGGGCAGGTACTCCTCCATTGTTTGGCTTTGTGTTCCAATGTCTCCCTCTATTGTTAAAATTTTGATTTGAGTGAGGGGCATGGGACTCATACTTCTATTTTTGAACCATGTCATTACTCAGTTTATGAACTATCTTCTTGAGCTCTTCAACATCCGAATAAATCTCTTTCGGTGGAGCTACATTATTGTTAGTTCCCGTTGGGTTTGCATAATTCGTGGGATCTTGATTTAACATTTGAGTCAGATTTTGAGGAATTTGATTCATATATGGATTTACACTTTGGATCGGAGTTGGATTTGGGAAAGGAACTATAGCCTGAGAATTAACTTGGCTGGTTCCTTGCATAGTCGATTGACTATTTTGCAAAAATGCGAGAACGGGTGGAATGGATGTGATCGGTTGGATTGGAATGGGTGCATAGGCAGGTGCTGGTGGATATGGTTGTTGATATGGGAAAGCATTCATGTTTGGCATTTGCGGTGCCATGATCTGATTTACCATGGGAGCTTGACCATATGGAGCATATTGTCCCATCATAGGCATCTAGGGAAACCCATAGCCCTGTGGTGTCATTTGTTGCTCGATGGTCATAGCTTCATTGTAAGCTAAGGCGAGCATGGTGACTTGAGGATTTCTCCTGGCAAACATCATTGTCATCGGATCCAATGCCCCAAAATAGATTTGTAAAGCTACTACGGGGTCTATGGCAAAATGCCGAACTGCTCTATTATAACATTTTTGGAATCTCTGATTAAAGGTTCTGATTGGCTCACCTTGGCCCCTTTTGCAAGTAATGAATTGATTGTAGATGGTTGCGGGATCCAAAGGTGACCTAAACTGATTGACAAAGGCATTCTCCATTTGTGTCCATGAAGTGATCGAACCAGTAGGTAGGCAAATATACCATTCATAGGCCACTGGGTCTAGGCTCATGGGAAAAAGTCTGCAAGCCACATCTTCATGTTGAACTTGCAATCTTATCAAAACATCCCTATAGGCCTGGATATGCTCCTCTGCGGTCCTTGGGCCATCTGGTTTATATTTGGGCAAGAATATTTCTATGTTCTTAGGGATTTCATGGATATCCCCTACAATATTCAAAGGAATATTATTAGCTCCGTACCAAGGAGCTGTCGGAGGTTGGGCCATCTGATTTAAGATTGATGAGGATAACCCTACAAGCATGGTGGAAATGGTACTGACAATAGGTACACTGGTGGCAATTGATACCACCGGTGTAGGTCCGCTCGGTGTTCCTGAAACAGAAAGATCTTTTGTGACAAGGCTATCTGGTAGGTTCACAACTTGCTTGGTTTTATTTCTTGGAGTACAAGTGAGTGTAAGGTCATGGAATATGGTTTCCCTAGTTGTTTGGGACCTAGTCGCGATACGACGCGGTGGGTCCAACTTGCCTGACGAAACTCTCGATATCTCCAAGAAAACCTGCAACACAAAAAATGTTGCGGTTATAGCCGTTAATGAGATTTAAGAAATAATTTCAAAATCGAATCAAAAACACATTATTTCTGTATGAAAATCAAAATAAAGTAAACCAATTCAGGCCCTCCTTCTAGCGCCAATCTGTTGAGTGGTATTTTCACCCGATTGTGAAAACACACTCTCCGATAGGATTTGAGTTCCAAATCCCCTCTTGCAAAGAAATTAAATAAGTAACTTCTCCAAGGTCTCCGCTATGTTAGCATTTTGCATAAATAATAATATTCAATTTGAATGCTTGGAATACCTTAGTGATTGCAAGTAACTGTAAACAAGGGGCACTTATGGTTTATTTTATTTAACACTTTAATGATTGTTCGTTTAATCAGAATGAACTTCGAATGTGAAATATCTTAAGATAAAACTATTTTGCTTTTAGATTGGTAGATTTTCAATTGTTTATTTGAATGACTGTAATTAAAATAAAAGTTAAACTTTCTGGAAATAAAAGTGCAGAGAAGATAAAAATAAAATGTAAAGAAAATGAAACTAAAATACATTCAGGGGATGCAATCCTATTTTGACAAAACCGAAGATAATGAGGTTTTCTACATACAACCTAACCTATTGAACCTGCAAACATGCACAATCCAGATAAGCTAAGTGCTGGTTTCTAGGGTTTTAACTATGGTTTCTAGATTTAGACATTCGCATGAAGCAACCAAGACAACTTGCATTAAACTCCACCTATAAGCCTAAAAATCTGAAAGGGAAAAGATAAACATTAAATCTTGCATGCGAGAGAATAACTCCTTCTTTCTTGTCAATGAGATGCAACTCTCTGTAATTTTTGTATTAAAAATAATGTCAGTTTACAATAATGAATGTTTCCAGTTTATCAAAACCAAAAAAATGGAGGAAAACGCTCCAAAAGCAGGCCTAGAATGGCCTATCACCTTCAGCTCTGCAACTCTCCCGCATGGTTTTTGACCCCTGTACCTGTCTTTGCTTCTACTTTTAAAATTTCTGGTATGGCTCTCTATTTTGCTCTGTGACGCTTCGTTTCATTTCCCAGATCGCTTCGTTTCATCTTCCCTGCTTCTTCATTTTTTGACTTTTTGCTCGACGTGAAATGTTTGATCTTCTCTATGAACTGTAACTGTCGATCCTGAAGCGTTATCATAGCCCCTACACCTTTGTGACATGTGCAACACTTTCCTACACATTCTGTAATGGCCCTCCATGAATCATGACAAAAAATAGCATGTCGCGATATCGCGACGTTTTATACCTGTAGCTTTGTTATTCTTCTTGTATCGCGAAAATGAGACATGTCGCGATATCGTGACATTTTTCTATCAGCCTTGTTCGCCTTCATGCATCGTGAAAATGAGACATGTCACGATATCATGACATTTTTTTTCAGCTGGCCATGCACGAAATGAGACATGTCGCGAAATCGTGACATTTTTTCTTTCGGGCTGTGAATGCAACTTGTCATGAAATCGTGATGTTTTTTTGTTTTGGGCTGTCTCGCTGCACTTAGCCGTGAAAATGTGACATGTCACGAAATCGTGACACTTTTCATTCTATATCCACTTTGGTTGCTCTAGGTCACGAAACTCTGACATGTCATGATATCGTGACATTTTCCCTTGCTTAGCTTGTAGGTCGCTGCAAATCACAAAAATGAGACAGGTCACGATTTCGTGACACTTTCTTTCCTTTATTCCTTCCTCACTTTCCTACCGTAAAAACATGACATGTCGCGATATCGCGACATTTTTCTCCTTGCCCTGTTTTGACTGCTTTGACCATGATTTCATGACATGTCGTGATATCGCGACAATTCTAGCACCTTATCTTCTCTCTCCTCTATGAACCGCGATTTCATGACATGTCGCGATATCGTGACATTTTCACTTTGTCTTTCTCTCTCCTCTATGAACCGTGATTTCATGACATGTCGCGATATCGCGAAATTTTTCACTTTGCTTTTAGCCGCGATGCAACATGTCGTGATATCGTGACAACTTTTCATTTTGCCATGGAACATGTCGTGATATCATGACAACTTTTCATTTTCTATCGCGATGGAGCAACATGTCGCGATATCGTGACAATTTTCATTTTGGTCGCGACGGAGCAACATGTCGCGATATCGTGACAACTTTTCATTTTTGGTCGTGACGGAGCAACATGTCGCGATATCGTGACAACTTTTCATTTTTGGTCGCGACGGAGCAACATGTCGCGATATCGCGACAACTTTTCATTTCTGGTCGCGACGGAGCAACATGTCGCGATATCGCGACAACTTTTCATTTCTGCTTTTCTTTGCTCTTTTAACATCTGGGCCACTGCAATCTTCTTGGAAAGTGTGCAAAAAAGGTGGGTCCCCAATTTTGGGGTGTGTTGTGGAGCAGCCACAACACTAAGATAAAAAAAATTTACCCTCAAATCTATCTCAGCAAAATAACCTTTCAAAAATTTAATAATATTTTCCTTATGAATTTTGGCTAATGCTCCAAAATAAAACTATCACCTTATTTCTCCTAACTTTAACTTTAGCCCATGCAAAAATTAAATCATAAACCAAAACGTTACCTCTTTAGCATGCATAGGAGTCAAAATTGGCACTTCTCTCCAACAAGTGCCTTGGTCTTGGATTCCATGCCATGTGAGCCACGTGATCCTCTTAGAGCCACCAAGTTCCTACCGCACTTTGACCTCCTTAGCACCCATGAGCCAAAAGGCTCATTCACCCTCACTTTTTGGAAACCACGTGTTGCACAAAATGTCATTGCAAAATATGCACATGAATCTCAGGCATTAACATTAGAGAATGAGGATGGATGCTTTGGATTTTTGAAATGCTATGCTTTAAATACCATATGCCTTCCAATAATATCCTATGTCGGTGAAGGGAGTACATCATCTTCACATGCAACAATGTCGGCACCAAACTTAGAATTTGGCCTTATAATTATTAAATATAATAATTTAAATTCTTTTAGAATTTAAATGTTATAATTTAACAATTAAATAAACTTTGGGCCTTTTAAACCAAACTAAAAGCCTCCTTGGTTTTTAGAAAAACCTTATAACTTTCCCACCATTGTTTTTAAAGAAAAACCTTTTAAAACCATGCTCCACATAATATTTAAAAATAAATATTATGGAGCTCATATATCATCAATCTCTTGAATTGCTCCTTTTGATCTTTTGACATCAATGGTAGCTCATTCCTTGACATCAATGACAACTTCATGGACTCAAAATGTCCAACAATCTCCCCCCTTTGTCATTGATGGTAACCCAAATTCTTTTTACCAAAAACTTGACATTTTTCTTGTTCTGCTCCCCCTGGGACATTGCTCCCCTTGTCTCAATGCTCTCTCCTTAAACCAAATATCTCCCCCTTACTAAAATCTCTCCCTCTTTTACATCAATGGCAAAGGATCACCTTTGGGGATCGGGTCTAAGAATGAGTCTCTTAGCTTAGCCCCTCTCCCACATCCTCTTGAGGTGGTTAATTTTGGGGTGGGAGTATTTCTACTCCCAGAAAGTACTGGTCTTTACCTCTATCCTCTTTTCTTCTTATGTGATCCTTCTGATTCCTTTGATTATTCCTCTCCATGTCCATGTTCCTTTTCTTATTCTTGTTCATATTCCTATTCCTATTCATATTCATATTCCTATTCATATTCCTGTTCCTTTTCATGTTCATGCTTGGTTATGGAATGTTTGCTCTACACCACTTGTATGTCCATCATTATTGCACTTATAACACTTAATATTATTAATCCTTGGAGGTGCAAATGTCTTGGTATTTCTCCTAGTGAAGCAATATATGTTCCTATCATGTACCTTGCAATTCATTGCCTTGTGATAAAACTAATTACACGAGTAACAATACCCATGGAAAAGTTGTATGTTCCTAAAATTCCCATATTCTTGTATTGCATGTATCCTGCATTCAAAATCCTTGTGCCCAAAATTGTGACATGAGAAACATCTTCCATTGAAGTTTCCTTGTCTTGACCCCATTGGTCTCTTAGTCTCTCTTAACCTATTCTAATTTTTGTTCCATCTGTTTCTTCTTTGTACATTGTTCCTTTCCTTGTTGAATTTTATATTGTCTAACTCATCCTCAGAAGTCTCACTTTATCTTACACTATCTTCTTATGAAGTTACTTTTTATGAAGTTTCTTATTCTTCAGAACTTGAGGTTGACTCTTCTTCTTGTTTCTTTTGAGTCTGTTCAAAACCAAGACCTATTTTGTTTGTTGACATTCTTTTTACCTTGATCATATTATCCAAATTCTTTGAACTCTTTCCAAACTTGTGTAGCTTATCCTTGGATTTTTCTAAATCTTCCCTTAGTAGAGCTACTTCTTGTTCTAACCTTTCACATTCTAAGACCTTTACTTCTAACTTATCCTTGAACTTATTTTTCTTAGACATTGACTTGTTTAGATCCTTTATAAGCTTTCCTCTCTCTTCATCACATTATTGAAACTAAAACTCAAGTTGAGAGTTTTTCTTCCTTACCTTCTTTAAAGTTTTAAAAGCATAGATAAGCTCTCCCTCAAGATAAACTCCTCCTTTTTCTGATTCTTCCTCTATTTGTTTGCCTTTTTCAACATCTTTATTTTCTTTTAACTTATCTTCTATAGGATCACCTTCTTCTTATTCTAGTTCCATTACAATATTCTCTTTCGTTCCTTCAAGTGCATCCTCATATTCATCATCACTGAAACTAAAACCATTCCTTGTACAACTATCTTCAAGATGTCTAAAATTACCACATCTAAAATACTTGAGAATTACTGGTGACCTTTTTTTAACCTTTTTTTTTTCGTCAATCATAAATAGGACTTCATATCTATCATTACTTGAAGAACTAGCATCACCATCACTAGATTACTTACTTGCCTTGTATGCATAGTAGCTCCTCTTTTGTATTTGAAAAACTTATTTCCTTATTTGTTTTATCCATCCTTGCATTTCTTTTGGTACCTGTATTTTTTTGATTCTCTATTCCTATGATCCTATTTTTCTTCATCATTGTTATTTTTAGCTTCTTGAAAATCAGTTGCATAGTGACAATACTTTCCACAATTGAAACATCTAATAGATTTTGCATCTTTGAACCTTCATCAATCCTTGTTCCTTATGCCATAATTAGCTTCTTCATCACTGGATGACTCATTACTTGATTATGACTTACCCTTTATCTTCTTAATTGCTTTGAAGGGTGCTTCCTTTTGGATATTAGGTTCCTCTTTTGTTATCAACTCAAATATTGTAAGAATACCAAGTAACATATCTCTTGTCAAAGATTCCCCATCCTTTGCTTCTTCTATACCTAAATTTTTTTTACTAAACCTTGTTGGGAGAGACCTTGAGATCTTATCACAAACATCTGATTCTTCAATATTAAGTCAAAGTCCTTGCATAGCATTAACAACCTCATCTACTTGAAGTAGATAAGAGCTAATATTTTCCTCATTATTAATTCTTAATTATTTAAATTATCCTTTGAGATTTCATATATTTGCATTTTTGGCACTTTTATCTCCTTCATATATGCTTTGTAACTTATCCCAAATTCCTTTTGCATCTTTACAATGCATAACTTTTATTGATTCTATTCTATGCAAACCTCTCAAAAGTGAATTCATTGCTTTTGAATTGTAATGTTGTAAAATCTTACCTTCTTTATATGTAGGTGGATCAGCTGGTGGTATGTATCCATTTTCAACTGCTTCCAAAATTTCATTACCAAGTGTCATCAGGTGAACCTTCATTCTCATACTCTAATATATATAATCACTTCCATAAAATATTGGTGTTTTACTATCTGAGGACACATTCCTAGAATCCATTGTGTTCTTGAAAGCTTTTCCTTCAAGTTGTTAAAATATTTCGAAGGAACCCGCTCTAATACCAATTGAAGAACACAAGCTTATACTTGAGAGGGGGGTGAATAGTATAATACCACTTTTTACTTTTCTTTTCCAATCAATATTATGTAACGTATAAATAGTAATATCAACAACAATAATCAAAGCAATGCACAAATCACCACACACAATAGAGACACCAATTTTACGTGGTTCACCCAATGTGGGCTACTCCAAGGAGAAATATTTCACTAAATTTTCTCAATAAATATCTTGGGAATACTTTACCTATTATAATGTTTATGGACCTTGTTGAATGGTGTTTTCACCCAATTGTGAAAGCACACTCTCCAATAGGATTTGAGTCCCAAAATCCTCTGCTTGCAAAGAAATTACAATAGATAATTTCTCCAAGGTTCCTGTTATGCTAACTCTTTGTATATCAATGATGTTGTTTTAATTTGAATGCTGGGAATACCTTAGGGTTGCAAGTGGATGTTAACAAGGGGCACTATGGTTTGCTTTAATTTGAATTTACAATGGACTCAAAGTGAATAAATCTAAGAACTGAATCTATTTGATCTTAGGCTTTGATGGGCTTTCAGTTATTTATTTGAATGACAGTAATTAAAATGCAGAAAATAAATAAGGGATTAAAAATAAAAGAAATGCAAATGGAAATGAAACTAAACTACGTCCAGAGTGCGACCATCCTGATTGACAAAACCGAAGATAATGAGGTTTTTGCATGCAACCTAACCTATTGAACCTGCAAATTCACACAATACAGATAAGCTAGGTGCGGGTTTCTGGGGTTTTTAATGTAATTTTAGATTTAGACATTCGCATGAAACAACCAAGAACACTTGCATTAAACTTCACCTAGAAGCCTAGAAATCTGAAAGGAAAATATAAAACATTAAATCATGCATACAAAAATGACTCCTTTCTCATCAATGAGATGCCAGCTCTCTGTATTTTTGTATTAAAATGATATATCAGTTACATTGATAGAATGTTCCAGGTTTAACTAATCCAGAACAAATGAAGGAAATTGCTCCAAGTGCAGGCCCAGAATGGCATGCAGCCCTTGTCTCTGCAACTCTGCTAGCAGCAATTTCCAAACCCTGTATCAATCTACGCTTCTGATTTTATACTATCTGGTGTGGCTCTCTGTTTCACCCTGCATCACTTTGTTTCACCTCCCAGAATGCATAATTTTGTATTCTCACCTTTTTGTTGCTTTGAATTCATGCTCGATGCTGAAAAGTTTGATATTTTATATTTTCTTGTAACACTTTTGTAACCCCGACACCTGTATGCCACGTGTTTTGCACTTTCTGCACATTCTGTAATAGCCCCATGTAAATCACGATATTATTATGCATGCAGCTTTGCTTCTTTGCCTTCATCGCGAAAACGTGACATGTTGTGATATCGCGACGTTTTTCGGCCAACAGCCTTCGAAAACACGAGATTCTGAAAACAAAAAGGAAATACTAAACAAAATTGTATTAAAAGGAAAGAACACAAATGAATGAACACAAGATATAAAAGCAATATAAACTATGGCCCTTTTTTTATTGATATTCTTTTCAATTTGTGTTACAATGCGTCTCCTTCCTTTTTAGGGGATAGGAGCGTTAGATATTGATCTCTACAACTCATTTCAAAATTCCTTCTTCCACGTGCCCACATATAAAATGGGCGAACCAAAACGTTGTCGCCGCTTGCGTTGGTACAGGTCGATTCCTCGCTGCTCCTCCAATGCTGCAAATCTGCGTTCAAAGAAACAAACAAAGAATCAGTAGCACCTGTGTATGAAAAATAAAAGATAAATCTAACTATGATTAAAATGAATCTAAATGAAATGAAGACTTGACAAAAGCATAAACAGGAAACTAGCTAAATACTATAAAAGAAATAAAGCGGGGGGTGCCCGAAGGCAAACCACCCGTGGGTGAAACTTTGCTTCGACACCAATCCGCTTAGGATGGGTCCGAAACCTGATGTGATGTGTTGTCGACAAATTGGTAGAATATTGTGGTCAAAAAAATTGGTGTTGGTTCTTGATTCGTGCTTTCAAAAGTCACCCAATAACCTCTCTTTCGATTAAGAGATTATGGATGTTGAAAACACAAATCGCAAGTAAATGAATTAGCAGCACTTCGTTGCTCAAAATGCTCCAGCTCGGTATATCTTTTGGGTGAGGAAACTCACCATTTTATATACCCGAGGGGTCTCTTTGAATTAACATGCAAAAGTGTTTCTTTGCATGAATGCTTTTTGCCTCAAAGAAAGACTTCTTCTTGATCAAGGGCTTCTTAACTGCCTCTGTGCATGTCTTTGTGTGTTTTAGAAAAGCTCACTTGCACTCCCATGCAATGAAGGGATAGCTAAGTGGCAAATCTGAGTTGTCTTAAAAAGCTTACTCTTATTCCCATGCAGTGAAGGGAGAGTTAATTTGTAGATATGAGTTGTCAAAAGAACTCACTCGCACTCCTATGTCATGCAGGGAAAGCTAAGTGGCAGTTCTGAGTTGTTATATGCTGAGATTTGACTTTTTGCCGATCAAACTTGACATTCGTCCCACCCCGAAGTGAGCGCTGGTAATCATCCTTGAGTGAGACGAGTATAAGTCAGCACTCATCTCTGGGTATGACGAGTAAAACTTTCACTCGTCCCTGGGTAAGACGAGTAAAATAGCACTCGTCCCTTGGTGGGACGAATAAGCAATAAAGTGTCTAAAAAGTGCCAAATTGGTTTCTGACTTGCAAAACTATTGTGTGAGTGGTTAGAACCACTGTTTAACCTCTGAGGGCTGCCCTAGAGGCTGTGTGTGTTAGTGCGATCAGTTCTTGTCATCACATAATTGGATTGGTGTTGTTTTGGTGTCTACACCTTCTTGCCTTCTTACCCAGTGAAAACGCGACATGTTGCGAAATCGTGACATGTCACGAAATCGCAACGCTTTTTTGTTCCATATACTTTGCCAGATTTTCGTCACAAAATCTCTACACTTTTTATTTCGGGCTGCTCTTGTTTTATTTGGCAGAAAAAACACATGTCATGAAATCGCGACATATTTTCCATCCGTACAACTTCGCTGCTTTGGGGCCGCAAAACCGCGACCTGTCGCGATATCGCGATGTTTTTCCGCTTCATGCCCTTTGGCCATTTTCTATCGCGATATCACGACGTTTTTTCGCTTCATGCCCTTTGGCCATTTTCTGTCGCGATATCGCGATGTTTTTCCACTTCGTGCCCCTTTGCCTTTTTCTGTCGCAAAATCGCTACGCTTTTAGTGCCTTGCCCTGTTTGACTGGTTTGACCCACGATTTTGTGACATGTCACGATTTCGCTACGCCTTTCCATTCTGCCTTTCTCTCTCCTCTCTGGGCCGCGACGGAGCAACATGTCGCGATTTCGCTACGCTTTTCTACTTTTGGCCGTGACGGAGCAACATGTCGCGATTTCGCTACGCTTTTTCATTTTTGGCCGCGACGGAGCAACATGTCACGAAATCGCGACAATTTTCATTTTTCGGCAACGATGGCGCGACATGTCGCGATATCGCGACACTTTTTATCCTTGTGCAATTTTGCCCCTTTTTCTTGATTTTTAGCATCTGGGTCACCGAGATTTTCTTTGAAAGCATGCAAAAAGGTGGGTCCCCAATTTTGGGGTGTGTTGTGGATCAGCCACAACAAATGGCGACTCACTGTCAAATGCTCTTGAGCATTTTAGTGAGAACCCAACCTGAAACATATACAAACTCGAAAACATGTGTTAGCACATAAGCAATATAAACCAATGCCCAAAGATCAGAAGTACATGAATCATCAGAATCATCAAGTATTAGCTCAGTGTGTGCAATGAATTTCTTTCCCTATCGTTTGAAATTGATCAACATTCCATTGTCAGTTTTGCATGAATGCATATGTGAGATTGTGAATGATTTGTGTAACCTAATGAATATGCTAGGAGATTTTGCTTTTATAAAAGGCATAGTCTTTCTTCTAGTATCATGTACAAACATTCAAGATTGCCAAACCCTCTTAGGATCCACCAATTAATTGCTTTATTATATCCCAAAGTTGGTTATGAGTCCCTACTATCTTGAACCCATGTGCAAGTGAATGTGAAATCAGAACTTTGGGGAATCAGACTCCCAACCTAACCAAGATGGGAGTTTAACCCTATCCTTACTATTCTGATTTAGAGTTCATTACCTCACTTTGAGCAAAATAATTTAACCAATTATGGAAGAAATGGTCATGCTAGTCTAACCCTTTGGACAATCAATGGTCTTGTTTTTTAGACAAGACATGTTGCCATGCATGGGCATACCTAACCCCATAATCCAAGACTTATCTTCATTTCTTTGGACCTTGGGGATGACTACCCATCCTTTGCAGAGGACAAGTAGTACGATCCTTCCAATCCAATATAAATATGAGATGGGAAAAATTAATTTTTTACTTCTTGGACCTTGGGGATGACTACCCATCCTTGCTAGGGACATGTAGTACGATCCTTCCAATCCAAGCTTTGGATAAAAATGGAAAATATTAATTTATTGCTTAGACCTTGGGGATGACTACCCATCCTTTGCAGAGGACAAATAGTACGATCCTTCCAATCCAAGATTTATCATGAAATGAGACATAAGAGCTTTGGGGAATCAGATTCTCAACCTAAGCGAGATGAGAATTTATGCCCTATCCTTACTACTCCATGTAGGTCAAATCAAAGCTTTGGGGAATTGGATCCTCAACCTAAGTTCGATGAGGATTTAACCCTATCCTTACTACTCTGATTTTAGGCTTTAAGCTTTATGGAAGTGGTCAAAACCACTGTTTTAAGGATCATGTTGCATAATAGGATAGACATGAAAAACTTCTTTCGCCCAACCTTTTCTTCCAAGTTAGGTTTTGATCATTTTGCTCAAGATCCTTTTTAATGTATAAGACGTGCTTGGTTCTAGATATCTCAAGACTCAGTTTCCAACCTTAGGATTTTCTTACATTTATGTTATAACACAACCCTAAGAGGATTTGACATACTTTAATGATTTGTACCTAAGATGCATATGCAACTAAGATGGAATGTATATGTAAAGTGAGATGTAACATGAATGCATTATCTCTTGAATTGCAAATGAAATATTTGCCATACAAAACTGACTACTTCATGCATCACAAATTTCAAACGATATAACTTAAAATGTTTATGTTACTTGTGGAGCTTTTACAAGACAATTCCAATATTTCATATTCTCCTAGTCTCGAGCATAAGTTGACATCTCAATTTTATTCTTTTTTTTTTTTTTTAAATAAAAGTAAACAAAACATGTCAATTGAAATCAAACCTACAATCTAAATCCTAACTAGACTAACAATCCTAAACTATGAAAACAAAATCTGAAAAACCCCACCAAAACCGAAAAGAATAACATCAAAATCTCACAACCTAAGGGCTAAAATAATGCTTTAAAATCTGCCCATTAACCGGTAGCATAAAATCTTTCCCTTCTAAAGTTTTTAGCCTGAAGGTATTTTTCCCGAGAATTTCTGAAATCTGATAGGGGCCTAACCAAAGACAATCAAACTTTTGATGATTCCCTTTTTCCTCATGTCTTTTGTCCCATAGTAATACCAAATCTGAAATTCTGAAGGACTTAATTTTGGCCCTTCTATCAAACCATCTCTTGATAACTTCCTGGTGTTTATTCATGTGATTCATGGCTTCTTCTCTCTTTTCATCAAGGTGCAGCAAATGACTCAACCTGGCTTCAACTTGATCATCTGTCTCCAAGTACTCTTGTATGAAATGCAAGGTCTGCAACTTCAAATTTGCAGGAAATATCGGGTCTTGCCCATAGACCAAATGATAGGGAGTATTCCCTATGGATTCTTTTACTCTGGTCCTATCTCGCCCAAAGGGCAAACTTTAATTGGCTGTGCCAATCCCGAGGGTTCTTTTCCAGCAATTTCTTAATGGTGTTCAACAAATTTTTATTTGAAGATTCGGCCAAACCATTTCCTTGAGGGTAATAATTAGATGCAAACTTTAAGCTCACTTTGTTGTCATATGCCCAATCTGCAAATTGTGTAGAAATAAAAGCTTTACCATTGTCACTGACAATAGAATCGGGCATTCCAAATCTTGTTATAATATGGTCCTCAAGGAATTTTATTACAACGTCTGTGGTGGCATGTTTAGTAGGAATTGCTTCTGTCCACCTTGTACAATAGTCTGTAGCTGTCAATATGAATTTATGAGAATCAAAAGAATTTGGGTTAATAACCCCAATGAAATCTAGTCCCCACTGTGCAAATGGTCTCATTTCAACTACAGGTTGTAATGGCATGGCTGCATTTCTTTCTCTATTGGCAGCCACTTGACAGATATGACAAGATCGCACATGGGCATGTGCATCTTTGAAAATGTGGGGCCAGTAGTATCCTGCTCTCAGGATTTGATGCGCTGTAGCATTTGCCGCACCATGACCAGTTCCATGTTTCCCATGAAATTCTTGCAACACCCTGGCAGCTTCTTCTTTGTTCAGGCACCTCAGGTAGATCCCTTCATGATTCTTCCTGTAAAGAACACCAGATTTCATCAGATAATTGACCGACTTAAGCCTTAAAGCTCTTCTCTGGGTTGAATTCAGATTAGAAGGACACTTACCATTCAATAAAAATTGCACAATATCAACATACCAGTCATCCTTAGCAATGTATTCTGTATTCGAGTATTGGCATGTTATTTGCGGATTATTTTCAGCGATCGCCTTCACCAGTCCCTGTCCTCGAACTAGTTTCATAGGTTGGATTTCGAGATCGAATTCTTGGATGGTGGAAATCCATTTCCCTCTTTTCTCACCTAGTTCATTTTGTAAAAACATGGTCTTAACAAGCAGAGCCGTGCACGATGGCAATAACTCGCTGTGCACAATGTAATGTCTAAATTTTTTTACCGTTTTAAAAAGTGCGTACATCTGCTTATCAAGGATGGAATACCTTAATTGAGCATCTTTTAGAGGGGCACTTAAAAATGCTATGGGGTTTTCTGCACTATCCTCACCTTTCTGGGTTAAGACACTCGCGAAAGAGTGTTCTGATGCGAAAGCATAAATATAGAAAGGTTTGGAATAGTCTGGACTTATGAGGACCGGGGCTCTGGAAATGGCATCTTTGATGTTCTGAAAGGCCACCCTACTTTCCTCGTTCCACTTGACCTCTACATATTTCTTGAGCATCTTGTTCAGAGGTTTGGCTATCTCAGCAAAGCTCGAGATAAACTTCCTCACAAAATTAACCTGCCCAAAGAAAGATCTCAGTTCTTTTTTACTACCTGGGAGAGGTAAATTTTGGATAGCTTGTATCCTTTCTGGATCAATGGATATGCCCTCTTTTGAAATGATGTGACCAAGCAATTTTCCTTCTGTTACTTCGAAAATGCACTTTTTTGGATTTAAGGAAATTCCATGTTCTCTGCATCTTTGAAGCACTTTCTTTAAATCTTTGACATGGTCCTCTCTCTTCTTCGAGAATACTGGAATATCATCCACATACACGATGATACATTTGCCTATGAGCCCTTTGAATGCATAATCCATGGCGCGTTGAAAAGTTGCACCAGCATTTAACAGTCCGAACGACATTCTCTTATATGCAAATGTCCCCCACTTGGTGGTGAAGGCTGTTTTCATCCTGTCATTTGGATGTATAAGAATTTGGTTGTATCCAGAATACCCATCAAGAAAGGACATCATTTCAGATCCATTTACCGTTTGTAGAATTTCATCGATTGATGGCAATGGATAATTATCCTTTTGAGAGGCTTTATTAAGATTTCAAAAATCTATGCACAGCCTAATCTCTCCACTCTTTTTTCTTACTGGAACGAGGTTAGCAACCCAGGTTGAGTGCCTAACAGGAAAAATGATTTTCGCTTCCAATAATATTTTGACCTCCTTTTCGATCAAAGGCTCCAATAGCGGGTTAACAACTCGTTGTCTTTGCCTAAAAGGCTTGGAGTCTGGCTTCAAAGGGATGGTATGTGTGATAATGTCTTGGTTGTATGTTTTCAGCTCATTGTAATTCCAAGCAATGCAATCTATGTAATGCTTCAATGCCTGTATTATGTTGCTCATTTCTTCATCTGTACATGCCTTTGCAATGTACACCTCCTTTGGATTGTCTGCACTCCCTAGATTAATCGAATTACATGCATCTTTGGGGAGTGGGACTCTTTTTCCTTTTTTGGTCTTGTATCCCACGTCGAACATTTTCTCCAATGAAACCACGTCTTTAGGTATTTTGTTGGATTGACATGCGGTTTCACTCTCATTTTCTGTTTCATCTTGCCACCTTTGCTCCTCATCAATCACCTGATTTTCAAAAATACCCGAGTTCGTGACAAATTTGAAGATGTGTCTGTCATTTTCAAAAACCTGGAAATTCTTGACATTATCGGGTATTGATGGACAAGGAACCAATTCAATGGAAAACTTTTTACACCTTTTTATGTCAACCGGATTTAACATGCCCGTGACGACCGCAAGAGAGTCTGCTATTCGGTTTCCTTTTCTAGAAATAAGGGCTATATTGAATGCGTCGAATTCCTCAATAAGGTCCATAACCCTAGTTCTATAAAGGCTCAGTCTCCTATCATGGCATGTATACTGTCCTTTGATCTGCTTGACTACTAGCTCAGAATCTCCCAATACCTTCAAACATTTAACTTGCTTGCTCAATGCTAGACGTAAACCAAAGATCAATGCTTCGTATTCTGCCACATTGTTTGTGCAAGGAAATTGCAATCTATAGGCAGCTAATAATGGTTTACCTCCTGGACCAGTGAGCTCGACTCCAGCTCCTGCTCCCTGTCTAGATTTGGATCCATCAAATCTGAGCAACCATGTGCAATCATTTTTCTCAAAAGAGCCACCATGACATGTTTCCTCTTTAGGCTCTTCAGTAGCTTCCTCAACATCAAGTGCATAAACCCCCAGTTCCGCTCGAAAACTGAACTTCATTCGGCTTGTTAAATTTTGTTATGATCTCTTTAAGCCTCGGTTCATTTTCCACTCTGATTTGATTTGCAATTCCTTTCCAGGGTAGCCACATATGTGAGCAGTCTGTTGAAAAATAGCCATTCAGAGTTTTCATCCAATCCCTTGCAAGTAGCATTCCATATCTACTAGGGATATTAACAACCAGGAATGTCGACAACCTGTTGGACCCTGGGTTCAGAATTTAATTGAATTTTGACATCATATAGGGTCCCTACCACATTTACCTCTGATCGGTCCAATTGCAGGACCTTGCATTTGGATGAAACAGGTTGCAGACCTAGCATTTGACATATCTCCGAAGGCATGAGGTTGCTCGTGGCACCCGTGTCCACCAAACAGTTATGCAAATTCTTACCCGCAATTCTCATAGTCAATAAGAATGGCGGGACATCCCGTCTCTCCTTTCGTAAAATCAGATGGGACTCAACTCCTTTTCCCTTCCACATTTGATCAGGTGAGTTCAGAGCCTTTATCAACGCCTCCTTTTGGCCAGGCAATCTAGCCGCGTCCAAGAACGAAAGGCTAGATTTGGACTTCTTTAGATCCTCCACTATGTCATAGTTTGGCTTTTCGAATTTGACTGTCTTCTGCCCGTCATTAGACATTTCTCTTCTGAGTGGAGGAGGAGGATTATTATTTGCCTTAGTATCCGGAGGAAGAATAGAGTTGTTTGGAGGTGTTGATGAGGTTTTAGGGGCTTTAGATTTACTTCTCAAATGGTATCCATGATTCCCCTTTCTAAAATCTCGAAAAGCTTGCACCTCCTATTCCAAAATTTCGTCTTCTTCTTCCTCACTCTCACCTTCTTGATGATATACAGTTTCCATCACCATAATGTTATCATCTTGATGTTGCGATGAACCCTCATTTGATACCAATTCCAAATCATCAACTTGTGCCTGAAGACAATGAGTGTATCTAGCAATTTCAGGACAATTCCTCTCATTGTGTTCTTTTGTGTTGTGCAACCTACACCCCCTTTCCCACGCCAAATCTGAAAGATTCAACAGGGAATTGGATTGACTAGGTCCTGCAGAAGTATCCAGTTGATTGGCAATGGGAGCGGGTACTCCCCCATTGTTTGGCTTTGTGTTCCAATGTCTCCCTCTATTGTTAAAATTTTGATTTGAGTGAGGGGCATGGGATTCATACTTCTGCTTTTGAACCATGTCATTGCTCAGCTTATGAACTATTTTCTTGAGCTCTTCGACCTCTCGAATAAATCTCCTTCGATGGAATCACATTGTTGTTAACCCCCGTTGGATTTGCATAATTGGTGGGGTCTTGATTCAACATTTGGGTCGGGTTTTGAGGAATTTGATTCCCGTATGGATTGACACTTTGAATCGGAGTTGGATTTGGGAAAGGAACTATAGCCTGAGAATTAACTTGTCTGGTTCCTTGCATAGTCGATTGACTATTCTGCAAAAATGCGGGAACAGGTGGAATGGATGTAATTGGTTGGATTGGAATGGGTGCATACGCAGTGCTGGTGGATACGGTTGCTGATATGGGAAGGCGTTCATGCTTGGCATTTGCGGTGCCATGATCTGATTTGCCAAGGGAGCTTGACCATATGGAGCATATTGTCCCATCATAGGCATCTAGGGAAATCCATAGCCCCGTGGTGTCATTTGCTGCTCGATGGTCATGGCTTCATTATAGGCTAGAGCGAGCGTGGTGACTTGAGGATTTCGTCTTGCAAACATGGCTGTCATGGGGTCCAATGCCCCAAAATATATCTGCAAAGCCACTGCGGGATCGATGGCAAAATGTCGAACTCGCTCTATTATAGCACTTTTGGAATTTCTGATTAAATGTTCTGATTGGTTCCCCCTGGCCCCTTTTGCATGTAATGAATTGATTGTAAATGGTTGTGGGATCCAAAGGTGACCTGAACTGATTGACAAAGGCATTCTCCATTTGCGTCCATGAAGTGATTGAACCAGTTGGTAAGCATATATACCATTCATATGCTATTGGATCTAAGCTCATGGGGAAAAGTCTCGCAAGCCACATCTTCATGCTGGAATTGCAGCCTAATTAAAACATCCCTATAGGCTTGGATATGTTCTTTCACTGTTCTTAGGCCATCTGGTTTGTATTTAGGCAAAAATATTTCTATGTTCTTGGGGATTTCATGGATATCCCCCGCAATGTTCAAAGGAATATTGTTAGCTCCATACCAAGGAGTTGCTGGAGGTTGAGCCATTTGACTCAAAATCGATGAAGACAACCCTACAAGAGCAGTGGAAATATTACTGACAATAGGAACACTAGTGGCAACTGATGTCACCGGTGTAGGTCCACTCGATGTTCCTAGAGAAAAAAGGTCTTTTGTGACTAGGTAAGCTTACGACTTGCTTGGTTTTATTCTTGGGAGTACCAATGAGCGTAAGGTCATGAAAAATGGTTTCCCCGGTTGTTTGGGACCTAGTCGCAATACGACGCGGTGGGTCCAGCCTACCTGATGAAACCCTCGGTTATTTCCTGCAATGAAACAAAAACAAATGTTGCAGTTTAGCCGTTTGTGAGATTTAAGATACAATTTCAAAATTAAATAAAAAAGATATCACTTATGCATGAAAATCAAAATAAAGTAAACCAATCAGCCCTCCTTCTAGCGCCAATCTGTTGAGTGGTGTTTTCACCCAATTGTGAAAGCACACTCTCCGGTAGGATCCGAGTCCCAAAATCCTCTGCTTGCAAAGAAATTACAACAGATAATTTCTCCAAGGTTCCTGTTATGCTAACTCTTTGTATATCAATGATGCTGTTTTAATTTGAATGCTGGGAATACCTTAGGGTTGCAAGTGGATGTTAACAAGGGGCACTATGGTTTGCTTTAATTTGAATTTACAATGGACTCAAAGTGAATAAATCTAAGAACCGAATCTATTTGATCTTAGGCTTTGATGGGCTTTCAGTTATTTATTTGAATGACAGTAATTAAAATGCAAAAAATAAATAAGGGATTAAAAATAAAAGAAATGCAAATGGAAATGAAACTAAACTACGTCCAGAGTGCGACCATCCTGATTGACAAAACCGAAGATAATGAGGTTTCTGCATGCAACCTAACCTATTGAACCTGCAAATTCGCACAATCCAGATAAGCTAGGTGCGGGTTTCTAGGGTTTTTAATGTAATTTCAGATTTAGACATTCGCATGAAGCAACCAAGAACACTTGCATTAAACTTCACCTAGAAGCCTAGAAATCTGAAAGGGAAAGATAAAACATTAAATCATGCATGCAAAAATGACTCCTTCTTTCTCATCAATGAGATGCCAACTCTCTGTATTTCTGTATTAAAATGATATATCAATTACAATGACAGAATGTTCCAGGTTTAACAAATCCAGAACAAATGAAGGAAATTGCTCCAAGTGCAGGCCTAGAATGGCATGCAGCCCTTGTCTCTGCAACTCTACTAGCAGCAATTTCCAACCCCCGTATCAATCTACGCTTCTAATTTTATACTATCTGGCGCGGCTCTCTGTTTCACCCTGCGTCGCTTCGTTTCACCTCCTAGAATGCATCGTTTCGTATTCCTGCCTTTTTGCTACTTTAAATTCATGCTTGATGCTGAAACGTTCGATATTTTTTGTTTTCCTGTAACGCTTCTATAACCCCGACACCTGTATGCCACGTGTTTCATGCTTTCTGCACATTCTGTAATGGCCCCATGTAAATCGTGACATTATTATGCATGCAGCTTTGCTTCTTTGCCTTCACCACAAAAACGCGACATGTCGCGATATCGCGACGTTTTTTGGCCAACAGCCTTCTTGCCTTCTTGCCCAGCGAAAATGCGACATGTCGCGAAATCGCGACATGTCACGAAATCGCGACGCTTTTCTATTCCGTACACTTTGCCGGCTTTCCGTCGTGAAATCGCTACGCTTTTTATTTCGGGCTGCTCTTGTTGTATTTGGCAGCGAAAACGCGACATGTCACGAAATCGCGACATATTTTCCATCCGTACAACTTCGCTGCTTTGGGGCCACGAAACCGTGACCTATCGCGATATCGCGACGTTTTTCCGCTTCATGCCCTTTGGCCATTTTTTGTCGTGATATCGTGACGTTTTTTCGCTTCATGCCCTTTGGCCGTTTTTTGTCGCGATATCGCGATGTTTTTCCACTTCGTGCCCCTTTGCCTTTTTCTGTCATGAAATCGCTACGCTTTTAGTGCCTTGCCCTGTTTGACTGGTTTGACCCATGATTTTGTGACATGTCACGATTTCGCTACGCCTTTCCATTCTGCCTTTCTCTCTCCTCTCTGGGCCGCGACGGAGCAACATGTCGCGATTTCGCTACGCTTTTCTGCTTTTGGCCGCGACGGAGCAACATGTCACGATTTCGCTACGCTTTTTCATTTTCGGCCGCGACGGAGCAACACGTCGCGAAATCGTGACAATTTTCATTTTTCGGCAGCGATGGCGCGACATGTCGCGATATCGCGACACTTTTTATCCTTGTGCAATTTTGCCCCTTTTTCTTGATTTTTAGCATCTGGGTCACCGAGATTTTCTTTGAAAGCATGCAAAAAGGTGGGTCCCCAATTTTGGGGTGTGTTGTGGATCAGCCACAACAGACCTCTATCCAAAGTAGACACCAATCCCCTAATAAATTTTGTGGATCTCTATCCATAGGATAACTCCTTTCTCCTTAGCTCTGATTGGTGATCTTCTAGAAGAACTATTACCCCCAATACTTTGGCTAATGGATCTCTATCCATTTAAGACACCTATCCTCACTACCCTAGCTAATGGATCTCTATCCACTAGAGACTGTCATATTCTATACTCTATCACCTTCAAAGCTTTATCTCAAATCTACACTAAATACAATCCTTCGGTCTAGCACAAATCTACTCAATCTCTGTCTCTGGTCTAGCACAAATCTATCCTCAAATATGCACTAAACTCTATCCTCAAATCTATACTAAAAATAGTCCTTCGGTCTAGAACAAATCTATCCTCAATCTCTATCTCTGTTCTAGTACAAATCTATCCTCAAATCTACACCAAAATTTGTCCTCAAATCTGTACTAAACACAATCCTCCGATCTAGCACAAATCTATCCTCAATCTCTATTCTCTGATCTACACTAAACAAAATCCTTCAGTCTAGCACAATTCTATCCTCAATCTCTATCTTCAAGCCTTAACATAAAGTTTGACTTAATCTCAAATCAACTCTGCTAGATCTGCCCCAAACCTTAACCAAAGGTTTAAACAAATTAATCAATCAACTTTGCTCATAAGTCTAATCAAAGACTTATCTCAAATATACCTTGTAAGCTTCCATAAAAGCTCACACTAATATATCCACAAGTCCTCTCAAAGACTTACCTAAAATATGCTCAACAAGTCCACAATAGAACTTGTCCAATCTCATAGAAACATAAAGAGAATTGTTAGAGACTCAATATGCTTCACATTCATCACAATGCTCAATCACTTTCAATCACTCTTTTAGAAAAATATAGAGAATTTTTAGAGACTCAATATGCTTCACATTCATCACAATGCTCAATCACTTTCAATCACTCTTTTAGAAACATATAGAGAATTTTTAGAGACTCAATATGCTTCACATTCACCTCAATGCTCAAACACTTTCACTCACTCTTTTAGAAACATATAGAGAATTTTTAGAGACTCAATATGCTTCACACTCACAAATTCTTAATCACTTTCAATCTCTCTTTTATCATAGAAATATATAGAGAATTTTTAGAGACTCAATATGTTTAACACTCATCAACACTCAGCCTCTTTCTCAAATCAATTTTAGAATATAGAACAATTTTTTTCATAGAACTTGAGCTATCACTTCACACATCCACTTGACTAGGCTCAACAAACTCTACTCAACCAATCACTCAATGAAATAATCCTTCCTCACAAACCCTAGTCCAAGAATATGAATACTCACTCAAAATGTTTCCAACAATTCTTATCAACCAATATCACATAACAATGATACTCATGTTCTTTGCAAAACCTAGTTCAATATCTTCATACCACTTAATCACTTCAACAACAATGCTTACCAAAAAAGGTGCATAGCATTCACTTCACTATAGCTCAACAACTCAATAAGGAAACCTAATCAAGTCCTTTTCACTCCAAATTTGTTTTCCAGAAAAGCAACCAATCAACTCAACCAAGGAAGAATGTACCCATACCTTTTATTTGATGTAGAAGTAGATCATACAAATCTGCCATAATCATAAACATTTCTTTGCCAAGTACAAAGAGTTCGATGACAAGAATTATCACTCAAACACTTTTCACAATTTACCTTAATCACAAAGATAAATTAAATTTCAAATACACCTCATTGATCCATTAAAAAAATATCCAACACCATAATATTTAATTAATCACTTCTTCAAAACCCTAACTCATCACAAGATCATCTCAACCATTTATATTTAACATAACTCACTTCAAAAAATTATCTTCAAAGAATAAACCAATCTCTACTTATGACTGATGAGTGTCATTGAGTTTCATCATTTAATCTCAATGTGTAGACACCAAAACAACACCAATCCGATTATGTGACTACAAGCACCGACCGAATTGGCATACATACCCCCTAGGGCAGCCTCCAGAGGTTAAACAGTGGTCCTAACCACTCCCAAATCAGTTTTGGAAGGTCAGAGGTCAATTTGGCACCTTTTAAGCACTTTGCTCCCTATTCGTCCCACCCTGGGATGATTAGAATCCTATTCGCCCCACCCCGGGATGATTAGCAGCAATCGTTCCAGGGTGGGACGAGTAGCAGGTTTGACTGGCAAAAAGTCAAGCCTTGACAAATGGCAGCCCAGATCCGCCACTCAACTTCACCTTCAAGGCATGCAATTGTGAGGAACGGTTTCAAATCATAGAGAGGGACTTCAGTCAAGCATGCCTTGATCATGGAGGCCCTAAATCAGGGAGGAATCTTCTCTCCCCCAAGAAAGGCATGGTGAGCCAAGTGGCGCCCTCGCATGCGCATTCAAAGGAGACCCTTGAGGTCTATAAAATGGTGAGCCTCCTCACCCCAAAAAAGAGAGAGCTGGAGCATTTGGAGCAATGGAGTGCTGCCAAATTGTACCCCCATTCCCCTTTGTGCTTCCTACATCCCTAATTTCTCTTTTGGAAGAGAGGTTATCGGGTGAACACTAGGAATGCAATCCTGACCCAAAACCTAAGCAATCAGCCACAATCCCACACCAAATTCATCGACACAACCCCCTAGGAGGTTTTGGACCCATCCCACTTGGATTGGTGCCAAAACTAGGCCCCAAACGGTGGGCGTCCTGCCCTCGGCGCCCCCACACTATTGCAGTCCTAATCGTCCCACCCTAGAGTGATTAGAAATATGTGAATGATTTCTCTACTATTATTTTTGCATTCTATCATATTTCATTTACTTATGTTGTTGTTCAAGTTTCATGTTATTCTGACTTGATTTGACCTTGTTTTTATCATTTTATGCGTTTACTAACATACAGGGAGCGCCTTCGGATACAGGATAATATGGGTAGAATCTGCCAAATATGACCTTCTGGGTCATCCCAAAATGCCCCTTTTAGCCTAACCCCAAGTTTGCAGGAGTTTTGGAGGCCTCTGGGTAGGACATTTGCAAGGTCGCTCTTGCACATTTTGTGACAGTCCTAATCGTCCCACCCCGGAGCGATTAGAAATCCATGCATGATTTCTTGACTATTATTTTTGCAATGGGTCCTTGATGATGTCTTGATGCTTCTATCAAATTTTGGGTTCATTATGACATGTTTTGACCATCGTTTCATTATTTTATGTACTTACTAGCGGAGGCTTTGGGGATTGCATGTTTTCCTACATCCGCATATGCTATTAACTATTTGCTATTTCTCTGTGCATAGGATCTCACCACCAGGAACACTAGAGGGGTAGCAAGGAATGACGAACACATGGATGCAAGCGACGGCAATGTTTGGCCCACCCATTTCAAATGTGGGCATGCGAAAGACACTGGAAGCGTACCATCCGTTGATGTAACAAACTGTATCAAACGTTCTGAGCCCTAGAGGGGGACATATTGTAACTAGATTGAAAGCAAAATTAATAAAATAGGCCCCATTTTTTTTCTTACATCTTCATTTACTTTTTCCTACATGCATTTGTTCATCGCATTCGTAGGACTTAGCATCCGTACCTTGGTATCAATTTCGTTTGCATCATAATCTGGTACGTCGTCACTCCGCATTCGATTTTAGTGGTGATCATGGTGGGACCCTATCCCCTACTATTAAGATCAAGTTTTTGATCCAAATTTTATGGATTCTTTGTAGGTGTTACTCATTCGGGCGCTGGACTGCTACTCGTGCCACCCTGTGACGAATACAGACCTAGAATTCGTGCCACCCTAGGACGAATACGTATTCATCCCACCCTATGATGAATACAGACCTGCTATTCATCCCACCCTAGGATGATTAGAGCTCTATGCATTTTCTGAGCAGAAACTCAGAGGCATCTGGTTTGGACAGAGAAGAGGTAGGTTTTCTGAACATCCTCTGTGTTTTTCTTTTTTGTTTCTGTAGATTTCTGTTTTCTTTGCTTTCTTGCAATAAAAAAAAAAAAAAAACATAGAGTAAATTAAATGGAAGGAACCTGATTAGGAATGCATTCTTCTCTGGTTTGCTTGCATGATACTTGCACCAATGGCAAGTCCTCATCATAGGTGTCAGTTCTAGGTAGGTTTTGTGATTTCCTTCTTGTTGCTAATTGTTTCTGAAAGATAAAACGTACTTTAAAGCATTGCATTAGTGAAAATCATCTTTTGTTGTATGTTTTCTTTCTTTACATGATTAAAAGGAACCACACACACACCACCTAATAAAATTAACATCAAGGAGTTGGTCTTAATACCCCAACACTTGATCAAGACCAACGGTGGATTTCATCACCACCTTGGCTTGGATTTTGCATACATTTACCCTGATCGCGACTATTGCTAGACGTAAATCCTGATGAAAGCTGACCAAGTGTAATGGGGGTGATTCCCCATGCATGAGGATAAGTCTTCTATGGTAGGTGTCAAAAATAGAGTGATCCCCCTTCCGTACCGCCTATGTTCCACGTATTGTTCTGCTCTCGCGTACCAATAGTTTCCCTCACGTAAGGGCGGGTATATTGAGAGGTTCGGTATAACGGCCTGGCAATGGTATATTGAAGGGGCGACCATTTTGGAGATACAAGAGCCCTCATTTTGCATGTATAACAAAGTTTCCTTTACGAGATTCACACAACAAAAATCAAACACATTAGACCAGATCTAGGGCACACATTTAATCTGTAAATGAGATAATCATTTCTTTGCTTGTGTGGTCCCCTTTTGTTTGGTATAGCATAAAAATTTGTAAAGGAGATAAAAATATACATATCTTTCTAGAAAGACCACCACCATGGTGTATACCCGTAGCCAAGCCCAATCATGGGCAGAAGCTACGAAAAGTGTACAAGGAGGCACAAGTCGCCTCCGTTATAGCCCCAAGGACTTGGTTATACCACCTTGGCAGCCTGACCCACAACGTAGTCCACACTATGCCACTACAGAAAAGGACTATAGAGGCACCCCTTTGAGGGGCACTCCCATTCAACATAGACCCTCTCAGGAGGAGTACACACATGGGAAGGCCCCCTTAGACACTCATTATGAGTGGCCACTACGCGATGAAGTGCTAGAGCAGCATAGGGTTCATAAGGAGGGACCACATGATTATATCATCCCTCCTCCACCCCTCATTACTGTTAGAACTAATAGGCCAAATCTAGAGCGCAAGGCTCTTCAGACAGGGTGAGCCAACTCCACCCATCCCTTTCACATGTATGAAAGGGAGCATGAGGAAAACTAGTATATTCCTCAAGAGCAATACACCACGTAGGAGCAATGCGCCTCCGCACCTGCTAATTATCAAGATCACCTATTGAGGCCAGAGCCTCAGGTGAATGCTGCTAACCTCGATAGAGGAAAGTGACCCATAGAGATCTCGGATCACCATGACCGAGATAGATATGTAGGGGAGGCATCTAGGCCTCCTAGACATAGGACGATGGAACAAATTGACTTGGCATTTGCCAAACATGCCACCCACCAAGCGCAAATCATGTAGCTTAGGCAAGATCAACAGTAGTTAGAGCAACTGTATCATCTTAACAAAGAGCGCATTCAGTGCCAGATAGATGAGTTGCTCCAGAACACTATGCATGAGAGGATTCCAACCCCTCGCATGCATAGGACATAAATTTATGAGAGGCACAACCCCTTAGTGCGGGATAGGTCTCCATGACCTTATCAAGTGTTGCCTCCAAGACCTCCTAGACCTGAGCGGGAGGCCACCCCTAGAACCAATGATGGGCGCCTTCCTCGGGCACCCATCCATGTTTATAGGTCATGCCCAGAAACTCCTCAAGAAGCCTATGAGGAATTTGAGCGAGAAGAAGAGCGGGCTGAAATGCCCTACCAAGGCAGGGGGCGCTACCCGGCTACCCCTCCATAGGCCTCAAGTTCCTCGCAATTCACAATGGGAACAAACCAAAGAAGAGGAAATCAAATCCTCTGATGCATACAAAGCATTGTTAGAGCACTTAGAGTCTATGGAGACTAAGACTTCGGGGCCCCAAAAGCCCACCTTACGCCAGCTCCGTAGTCACCCTATGCATCCTTCAGTTTCGGCACCCCCATACCCCGACCACTTCAAAATGCCTCAATTGGCAATTTTTAGAGGGGATGAGGATGCCCAAGAGCATGTAACAAGGTTCCTGAGTCAATGCTTTGGCATTCAGGACAATGATGCATTGCTTCTAAGAATGTTTATAACCACGTTCGTAGGCCCTGCCTCGGATTGGTTTACCCAATTGTCGAAGCATAGCATCAACAATCTAGACCAGCTAGTGGATGCGTTCCTTGAATGTTTTGCCTTCAACACCAAGAAGAAGGCATCCTTAAGCGACCTAGCTGGCCTTAAGTAGTATGATGATGAGACCATAGCCGCTTATGGGAATCGATGGAGGACATTGCTTTCAAAGCTACCTTACCTCCCTCCCATGGCCGACATGACTCAGATGTTTTCAAAGAGTTGCATAAGGTCGATCTTCATGCTATTGCAGCTGCAGCAATATGCCACCCTAGAAGAAGCCCTGGCGCAAGCCAGGATAATTGAGGAGATCAAAATTCAAGACGACGAGATTGCCAAGCCACGCAAGAAAGAGTGGACCAAAAATGCCAAAACTGGGCCCACGCAACCGAAACCCATCATGGTCAATCAGGTTGCCATAACTGTACCACCACCTACACAAATGACACAGCCCCCAAAGGCTAATTATCAGGCAGTTCCTCTTGCTAACTATGAAAAGGAAAACCACAAACAAGAGCAAAATCAGCAGCGTCGCCCTAAGCGACAATTCACACAATTCACGGAGTCTAGAGACTCCTTGTTTGACCGCTTGTTCATGGAAAACCTGATAAACTTGCCAAAAAGTCGACCCATAGACCCCAACGCACCAAAACCCAAGGGCTATAGGGAAGATTTATATTGTAGATTCCATCGACAGAAAGGACATGACATCTTCACTTGTTGGAAATTCAAAAACTTAGTGCAAGACTTGATAGACAACAAAATGCTCACGGTAGATAATCCCGTAGCGCTGAGCAACCAACAGATGGAAGTCTTCAAAGACCCCCTGCCTACCCATGATGCGTAGGCAAAGACTTTACAAGTGAATGAGGTAACACAAAACTGCCCCATGCAAGGATACGTGGGGATGATAAGCATCGTGACACGGAACAAAAGATACCCAAACACGGCTGCACCCGCTGCAGCTACAGGAGATGTTCCATCAACGTCACAACCTCCACAACACCCTACGCAACCTCCCCCACCTAGACCAGTGGCCACGATTCGGACTAAGCTTACTCAAATTTTAAGGACCACGTCGGCTAGGCTCTCCATTTATGAGCTCATCCAACAATCACCGCCCCATCGGGAGGCTCTGATGGAGATACTCAAAGCCATTGAGCTACAGCCCCACGAACCCAATTCTTTCAACAACTTTGTGGGACATGTGAGACAATGCACAGAACCGGTCATAACCTTCAGGGAAGATGAACTAAAATTGGTGACTGGTGATATGGTGGATCCACCCCTGCACGTCATCGCATGGGTCAACGGGATTCCATTCAAGAGGGTGTTGGTGGACACTGGCTCGTCCAACAACATAATCATGACAGCGACATTAAAACATCTTAAGCTGCCAGCATCCCACATTGTGGCATCCACTTACACTCTTCGAGCATTCAACGACGCGTTATGCTCGATGGTTGGCACAATTGTCCTGCCCATCCAAGTAGGACAAAAGACCATTCCTACGTTGTGTCACATCCTTGAGGGTGAGATGGCCTACAATATCTTGCTAGGCCGGCCTTGGATCAGGGACATGAAGTGTGTCCCTTCGATAGCCCATCAATGCCTCAAATACACATACGAAGGGCAAGTACATGTAGTCCCAGCAGACTTAGAGCCCTTTAAGTTTTGCAATGCGGTGCAGCTGATGCCACAATCGACCCTCCCATCGACACATTTGGACTTTCAATTGAATCCATCCACTCAGGGTCCGATTCCGCCTACATCCCCATTGTTGAGTCCCTCAACTAACCGACCTGGCCCATCTTCATCGTCTGTCCCTTCACCAACAATGCCACCTATGGTGGCCACATCGAAGGACAATGGGAAGAAGCCCCTAGAGGAGGCACCACCATTAGTCTCAACCATCTCTATCGAGGAGGTGCCCAGCCGAATGGAAGTCGAGACACCTGATTCACCCAACATGGAGTGGACTCAGGGAGAACTCCCATTCCCTCCCCCTCAACCGCCGATGATTACCATTGAAATGGCCAATACGGGCCTGGGGGAGTACCTAGTGTAGAACATTGTGGCAACACCCACGCTCGAATCCATGCAAGACATGGGGAGACCTCGCCTCCCCATCGGCACTATCGTCCCTTTAGGCTACCCACCAAATCAGACCAACTTTGTATATGGGGGCCTCGAGAATGGCCTGGAACCCTACCTACAAGAGGAAGAGGATGAAGAGCCATTTGCTGAGAATGTTGATTATCTGTCCAACCCAGACTTCACCTTGAAATACCTAGACCAATGTAATTGGCATGGATATGGATTGGGCAGATACGAACAAGGAATGCACACTCTTTGTCAACCAAGATACCAGATGCCATATGATAAATCAGGAGTAGGGTTCAACCACCCTTTGCCCCTCGACATCTTGGTAGAAACCATGCAAGGCTTAGGTCTAGGCAATAGGGATGGGTTGGCACAAGATCCATATGCCAATCCCAACACTACATACACATTGGGGAATTATTTCCCATTGTTAACAACAAACCTTGTTGACCTCAACAACCCCTCCCCTTTGATCGAGAAAGGGGAAAGTTCAAGAAGTAACCTCCAAGAAGGATATGAACAAAATCAAGGGAGGTCTTCGAAAGATGAGTCGGATTATGAGGTAGCACCTTGGGACCCGTTTGAGTCCGATAGCAATCACTCGCAGGTGACGCCCATCGATGATTATCAGGAGGACTTCGTGGCAATGTTCCCCTTTAATGTTCCAATCGGGCAATTGCCACCTCCAGAGAATCCAGCCCTCCCGCAGAGAGCGGAACAACCCAGAAGGGACCAAATCAACATGCTCAAACAAAATGAGCCTCCCATGCCGGCCATAAGGCCAAGTGATCAAGAAATGCCTAGTGGGAGGCTATACCAACCAGAGGGGCACATAGTTGTCGGAGCCAATGAAGGCCTATGGATCTCCGATAGCGACTATGAGGATGAGACTGAGATGGCATATCTCAACCATATGAGGCAACAGGAATACCCCATAGACATCGATGGTATGTTTGAACATCTGAATATGGGACCAAGGCATAGGTGGCATTTAAACCAAGTACAGCTAAACCAAGTGCTTCATCCACCACTTCGGGCATACAGAGAGCACCTCCCACCTAGAGACCCTATAGGGCCACCAGTGCCAAGGGCAGACCCTGTCCTTCTATCCACACATAGGGCCGATCCTTTTGTGCCAGTACCCACAGAGCCAGATCCGAGGCACAAGGATCACCAAGAATGTCTGAATCAACACCCACGTGGTAATGGAGACCAAATTCATTCCATCAACATGATCTCCATTGATTTAACCACCCCCATCCACAACCCAGCCGATCCAACATGACCATTGTATCTAGACCTAGATGCCATAGACTAGGATCGCATTGACTCACCACCATCCCCATCAGAGTACTGGCCTTGCGGTGAGATGTTTCATTTCACCCTAGGACAGACTCAGGATATCTTCCATGTTGAAGAGGAACCCGACGTTCCCAACGTAGATCTAAATTCAGCAAATGATATCCACCTGATCCCAACTCCACACCAGTTGGAGGATGGATCCCACATGTCAGTCGAAGAGATGATTGACGTAGACATCGGTTCTGATCCAATGAATCCGCAAGTCATCAAGCTAGGGGTAAGTCTATCCCCCGAAGAGCAAGCCGATTACATTGCCCTTCTCAAAGAGAAGAAGGAGGTTTTTGCATGGTCCTACAAAGACATGTCGGGGCTAGACCCATAGCTAGTCATGCATAATCTAACACTTGATCCGACAGTCAAGCCAGTCAAGCAAAAGCTATGTAAGATGCACCCAATAGTGGCCTTAATGGTCAAAGATGAGCTACAAAAGTTGTTGGATGCACAGTTTGTCATCTGCATGGATTACCCACCATGGTTGTCCAACATGGTACCCATCAAAAATCCTGATGGGAGGATTCGCATATGCACCGATTTTTGAGATTTAAACAAAGCGAGTCCCAAGGATGATTTCCCCTTGCCTAGCATCGATGCATTGGTAGATGCTACAGCAGGCCATGAAATGCTTTCCCTCATGGATGGTTTCTTGGGATACAACTAGATTCGTATCAATCTCGATGATCAACTAAAAATGGCGTTCACGATGCCTTGGGGGACATTTTGTTATAAGGTCATGCCCTTTGGCCTTAAAAATGTTGGTGCCACTTACCAACGCGCTATGACATACATCTTCCATGATCACATGCATAAAACTTTGGAAGATTATATGGATGATTTGTTGGCCAAATCTCTTTTGCGCCAAAATCATCTCGATGACTTACGCAAGATCCTTGATCGCCTCATCGAACACAAGGTTAGGCTAAACCCCAAGAAGTGCGTATTTGGCATCACATCTGGAAAACTCTTGGGTTTCATAGTCTCAAAATGAGGCATCGAGGTAGATCCAAATAAAGTCAAGGCAATCCTTGAAATGCTTCCCCCAACCACCATCAGGCAGCTCAGAAGCTTGCAGGGTAAGGTCACGTCGATCAAGCGCTTCATAGCGTAGTTATCTGACAAGTGCCGACCCATGAATAAATTATTACACAAGGGGGTAGCATTTCATTGGGATGACGAGTGCCAGTCAACCTTCGACGACATCAAACAATACTTGGCTTCACCACCAGTATTGGCACCACCTAGACCAGGAGTGTCATTCTACTTATACATCTCAGCTACTGAGGTGGCACTGGGCGCCATGCTAGCCTAAAAAAATGAATTACATAAAGAACAGGCTAATTATTATCTTAGCCGCACCCTGGTCAGTTATGAACTTAACTATGCATACGTTGAGAAGCTATGCTTGGCAGTGGTATTTGCCACCAAAAAGCTATGCCATTACATGTTGAGCAATACGACGTATGTTGTGTCTAAGGAGAATCCATTGCGGTACATGATGAGTCGTACTTATCATAGTAGTCGCACGGTGAAATGGATCATGTTGTTGATGGAGTTTGACATCGAATTCATTGGACAAAAGTCCATCAAAGGTCAAGTCATCACCGATCAACTAGCAGAGGCTCCTCTCGAAGATGATCAGCCTCTGACCGTAGAGCTACCCGATGATGGGGTCTTCCATGTCTCAGAATCGCCAGATTCTGATGAGCCTGAGTCAGAGGCCGACATAACCTTATTTTTTGATGGTTCTAAATGTGAGCAAGGGGGTGGCATGGGAATCATGTTTTTCACACCGCAAGGGGCTCCAATGCCTTTATCATTTAAACTTGATTTCTCGTGCACCAATAACAATGTTGAATACGAAGCCTTGCTCATAGGTCTTCAGACAACCATCACCATGAACATCAAATGCTTGAATATCTTTGGTGATTCGTTGTTAATTGTCAACCAAGTGAAAGGGGTATTCCAATGCAAATGCCCAGTTCTGCAGGCCTACAAAGCCCTTGTGGATAAATTCCTTGGCAAATCTTGAATGGTACGACATCGAGGCACTCCCTCGATCATCGAATCATTTTGCGGACACTATGGCCTCCTTGGGGTCACTAATCCCGCAAGACCCTTCTGGTGAGATGACAACCATTCAAGTCAAAATGTTATCGCAATCCATGATGGAGCGTGCAAGCTCTGACATAACGCCAGGAATCCACCTGATCCAGATTGAACCATCTCAGGATAGGTTCTCTCGAATCCATGATAGTCTGAATCATGCCAACTAGGGGTCTTTGTTCTCCCCAACCCCTCTTAATAGCAACACAATGCTATTTCTACAAGTTCTTTCCCGCTCAGCTTTTGCTAGGGATGAACTTCAAGAGGGATCGACCGTTCATACCATCGAGGTTTCTGATCAGCAGGATTGGTACACACCCATAAGAGACTATCTCAAGTTAGGTAGCCTCCCACTTGGATTGTCGCACGTCGCGAAAAGATCATTCAAATAGAAAGCGGCAAAACATGTCTTGCTAGGAGACATTTTGTACCGTCGAAGCTATGAAGGGATCCTCCTCCGTTGCTTGGACCAGCAGGAGTCCACTTGGGTGATCACCCAAGCGCACGATGGTACGTGCGGTGGCCACTTCAGCGGTATGGCCATCGCCAAGTGCATTCTTCGCATGGGCTATTATTGGCCATCTTTAGAGCGAGATTGTTGTGCATATGTGCGAAAGTGCATGAAGTGTCAACACCATGCTAACTTGACACACGTACCTTCTCAGGCCTTGCAGCCGATCCAATCGGCTTGGCCATTTTTGTAGTGGGGCTTAGATCTCATCGAAAAGATCTCCCCTACGTCGTCGAGGTCATCACACGTTTATCATAACGGCCACAGAGTACTTCACTAAGTGGGTGGAAGCAATTCCGCTTACCTCTACGACTGGGCCCCGCATTGCGGAGTTCATTTTACATAACATCATATGTCATTTTGGTATTCCATCCAAGATCATCTCGGATAATGGGACATCATTTAAGAACAAAGATGTGCGTGCTTTGACAACAAAGTACAAAATTCAGCATAGTTTTTCGACACCCTATTATCCGTAGGCAAATGGGCAAGCAGAGGCGTCAAACAAAATGCTAGTTGCCATCCTTAAAAATATGGTCATAGATAATCATAAGGATTGGCACATCCAAATACCACTTGCCCTATGGGCTTATCGCACTAGCATTCGGACGCCCACTGGGGCAACTCCATTTTCGCTAGTGTATGGCTCCGAGGCGGTCATGCCTCTCGAGTTGGAAATACCCTCCCTACGCATATCAATGCAAGAGTTCATCGATGATGACACTGCATGGCAGGCCCGGTTAGACCAGCTTACGTTACTCGATGAATGATGCATCAATGCTCTCGAGCATTTACGTATCTATCAAGAGCGACTTAAGAAAGCATACAACATGAAAGTTCACCTGAGGGACTTTCAGGTTGGTGACCTGGTCTTAAAAGAGAACCAACAAAATTCTAACTTGCCACCCCATTTAAGGGACAAGTTCATGGCAAATTGGTTAGGTCCTTATGTAATCGACAGTAAAATAGGACCTAGAACATACCGGCTCGCCTCTCTTGAAGGAATCAAGGAACTAGAACCCTTGAACATCAGTCATTTGAGGCCATTCAACATTTAGAGAGCCATAGCCCACCCCAAAAGCTCCAAGGGTTCCCACAATCGCTTGGTCAACCAAAAATGCCCCAAAGGTATCCATAATCCCTTTGGTCAAACCAAAAGCTCCAAGGATTCCCATAATCGCTTGGTCAACCCAAAATGCCCCAAAGGTATCCATAATCCCTTTGGTCAAACCAAAAGCTCCAAGGGTTCCCGCAATCGCTTGGTCACCCAAAATGCCCCAAAGGTATCCATAATCCCTTTGGTCAAACCAAAAGCTCCAAGGGTTCCCACAATCGCTTGGTCAACCAAAAATGCCCCAAAGGTATCCATAATCCCTTTGGTCAAACCAAAAGCCCCAAGGGTTCCCACAATCGCTTGGTCAACCCCAAAATGCCCCAAAGGTATCCATAATCCCTTTGGTCAAACCAAAAGCTCCAAGGATTCCCGCAATCTCTTGGTCACCCAAAATGCCCCAAAGGTATCCATAATCCCTTTGGTCAAACCAAAAGCTCCAAGGGTTCCCACAATCGCTTGGTCACCCAAAATGCCCCAAAGGTATTAGTGGCGCTAATTAGGTGATCCTCAGTATAGGTTTGGTGGATAGCCTACCTGGAACTGGTGGTATCCTTACGAATACCACATAAATAAACTCAATCGCACACATAGGGATGTGAAATAACTTGGTCAAACTCAAGTCTGATTCGTACCTTGTTCAAAAGTCTTGTAAGATAATGTACAATATTGATTAGTTAGTTAAAGCATCTGAGTCTCAAAAAAACCTTAACTACATTCTAAAATATTTTTTGTACATTTCATTACTTACATCACCATCAAAAAATACAAAACAAAAATTACAAATGCAAAGTTATTCCATAAAGCAATCACATAGTACAGAAAGCCAGTAAATCATGTATAGTCTATGGTGCCACCGCCTGTATACCAACAAATCATTCCATCCATTCCATATGCATACATCTATATCATATAGCTAACATCATCCACAGTCATAATAGCATATGCATACATCAACAAAAATAAATGTGCATAAAGAAAAATAAACCATGACAAGCATATCATCAAACCAAAAATGAGTCATGTATATATATCGAGTCAAAATTCCCTCAGGCTACAATAAGAAGGTCCTCTGACCTCACAAAAAAAACCAAAAATTCAAAATCCCCAAAGCCTAGGGAGTCGGCCACCATGATCACGTAGGATCGGTATGACTGGAACTACCCCCAGTAGTATGGGTCCTATGGGACCTCTCAAGGCGGCTGCTGCCAGCCCGCACACCCTGCCCACCAACGCTACCCTCATCCAACCGCCTACGATAGGAGGATACAGACTGCTCAGTCTCACTACCTCTCATACGATGTGATGAACCACCTCCATCGAGCTCAGGTAACTGTCCACCGAGGCGGACAACCTCTGTCTCTAACTCTACCTAGTACCACCCCCACTCCACATCTCGTCGGTGATACACAGCCAATGCATTGTCCCACTGTGCCAACTAAGCCCGCAAGAGATCCCTCTCCTACAAAACATCTCTATGCTCCTCCTCCCATCTCTGTAAGAGATCCTCCAATCATGCTATCTTAGCATGAAACCCAGCCTCCACATCCCCTGAGATAGCCTGAGGCATGGGCACCTCCGGGACGGCCTGCTGCTCCGACACCCACTACTCTAGGATGTCCTGTACATCCGGCTGCTCTGAAACCCCCACATCATCTCCATCACCAATGAATTCATCAACCTCCACCATGTCTACATCATTAATCGGAGCCCCCCAAACCTCCATCGATGCCTCTACACCCCCACCTCCTACTACTGCCATATCCACGCCTCCTAAAGGCCCCTCACCTCGCCATCATCGCATAGTCCACCACCGGTCATACTCTACAGTTACCCCGACATCATCCATGTCGGGTACATCAATAACTACATCAGACCCCTCACCCAACAGCTCAATGATCGACCAGACTAGGGTCCTCTCATCCCTGCACCATCGATAGATCAAGGGATCACTAGGAAATCCCTGGTGCACCCCAAACTTTCGCATCACCCGGACATACGGGAAGTACTCCTGCTCTGTCCCATGTTGCCCAATCAACCACCTACCCCTACGCACCTGCTAGAGCCACTCTCCAGCCTCAGGCCAGGCTGGACAGTCTCGGTACGACCACCAAAACACCTACCCTAGAATTAGATGAGAGAAGGTATCAGTATAGTGACCTACGTCACCTGCCCATCGTAGACTCTATCCATGCTCCTCTTATCACCACCATAAATTGGCATACCCAATCTCCCGATCCACCATCTCACCTCGGGTGGTCCAAGGCAAACCCTGTGGTTGCTCCACAGCTATGTGTTGCCACCCCCAACACTGCAAGAGATAGTTGCACCCGATCCCCTTCTGCCTCCGATAGCGGACCTCATACAACTCGTCGTATAGTTGTGCCAACAATGTCTGACCCCATCTCATAATAAGTGGAGCTGATGTAGGACACTCCACCAAAGTGAAAACCAACTCCAGCAGGTTCCAAGGGAACCTCACACCTGAGGAGTAAGGAAGCAACATATTGGAAATGAGGGCCATGAGCAAAGCATGCCTCACCCCTAATATGCCCTTCTCCAGCCACCACCGCACCAGAATACCGCCTATCTGGAAGTCAGCCTCATCCCTCTCCACAGCCCTCTCCACCCCCTATCCACCGTTGAACCAAAACACCATGTCAGTACTGTTGTCCACTGGTCTCGGTGGGTAGTCCGGATAGGAAGTACATCTATTAGAATCCGTAGAATCTGATACACATCCTCCAGCGTCATAGTCATCTCCCCTATTGGGAGATGAAAGGTGTTGGTGCAGGGATCCCACAGATTGATCAGGGCAGTCAAATATGCTTGATCCCCCACCATAGGCTCCAAACGCATCACCTGCTTGAGCCCAAGGGCATCAAGCCACTCCCAATCCCCAATTTTCAAGGCATCTCGGGCATCAGAGAAAACTATCGACTGGTGGTACCGACTCTTCACAACCTAAAAAACAATAAAAAGCAAACGATATTAAGTACATACTTAATATAAACAAAAACAATACAATAAAAAAGTACAGCAAAATTACAAAAAAATAAAAGTACAACAAAAGTACAAAAAAACAAAAGTACAGCAAAAGTACAAGAAAATAAGAGTACATCAAAAATACAAAAAAATAAAGTACAACAAAAGTACAACAACATTAAAAACAAACTGTACAACAACGACAGTAGACATAAAAATAACTGTACAAAAACAAAATAAAACAAAACAAAAAAAATCATCCTAGGGTTTCAACCTTAGTGTGAACAAAAAAAATAATAAAACAAAAAATCATCCTAGGGTTTCAACCTTAGTGTGAACAAAAAATACAATAAAACAAAAAAAATTAATACTAGGGTTTCAACCTTAATATTAACGCAAAACAAAAACAAAATACCACAAACAAGCATTTATATGTAAGCTTTTAACTTCATATACAATGAAAACGAATAACAGGAAGGGAGAAGGAACATCATACCGGTCTCACCTCGGCTCCTCCGCTCGAAGATCCGGTTCTTGCACTCATGATGTCCACAAAATTTTGGTAGTGCTTCGCTATGCACACTCGCACTCCTCCTCACTGCTCCAAATTGCCAAGAAAAAAATGTTGCAAATGAGCCCAAAACCTAGTTTTGGTCCTTTTATAGGTTGTTATGCCTATAATCGTTCCACCCTGGGATGAGCACTCTAGTTAGCACTCGTCCCACCCTGGGACGATTACCAAATTGGTATTCATCCCACCCTAGGATGATTACAGAGCAAGAAATAAAGCAACAAAAACTACATCCAAAAAATGCACCAAAAACAACAATAAATCTGCCGGACAAAGGTGCCTTTGCACCAGACATTCATGGCATGGAAATCACCATCGGGGTCACAAATACTCACTATCCTACTCCCTAAGAAGGCTAGCATAGCCGGACCACTCCACGGGAAGGAGGATTTTTGATAATTTCTACCCCAATCAGCATCACAAAAAGGGTCAAAACCCACCAAAAATAGGTCCGATTGTTGGAAAACTGCATAAGCATTCTAAGCGTTCAACAAAAAACAACTACAGGCACCCTTACAAACGTCATCTTGGGTCAAGCGACTCATCACTTTTCTCATTTTGGTCATTCCCTCATCGATTCGTCGCTTGAGGGGGTAGTCACACTTAGTCACCAAATCAACAAATACACACCCAATCAAGGAAATGGCATGCATTCAAAGAATCATTGACAAAGACAATCACGCTCCTGCTTGGGATAGCAAACAAGCAATAATCACAAGCTAAACAAACACTTGGCATTCTAGAAGCATGAAGACAAGGTTCCTCAAAAAAAGGTTGCGCCCTTTGCCTATTCATGACTAAACAATGTCCAAGATCAAGTACACCTCACTAAAAAAGGTTACACTTGACTTAAGCTCCTTAGCTCGTCAGAAGCAAGGATTCAAGAATGCATGCCCTTTCCATACTTGGGGCATCAAAATTTGGTTAGGTTACTAAGAAACCCTAATCATTAAGTGCTTTGGTCATCTATTTTTGCTTAAAACTGTACCACACACAACGCATCCCAAAAAGGGGCATCTATAGACACCAAAACAACACCAATCTGATTATGTGACTACAAGCACTGACCGAATTGGCATACATACCCCCTAGGGTAGCCTCCAGAGGTTAAACAGTGGTCCTAACCACTCCCAAATTAGTTTTGGAAGGTCATAGGTCAATTTGGCACCTTTTAAGCACTTTGCTCCCTATTCGTCCCACCCTGGGATGATTAGAATCCTATTCATCCCACCCCGGGACGATTAGCAGCAATCATTCTAGGGTGGGACGATTAGCAAGTTTGATTGGAAAAAATTCAAGCCTTGACAAATGGCAGCCCAGATCCACCACCCAACTTCACCTTCAAGGCATGCAATTGCGAGGAACGGTTTCAAATTAGAGAGAGGAACTTTAGTCAAGCATGCCCTGATCATGGAGGCCTCATGCAAGGAGGCCCTAAATCAGGGAGGAATCTTCTCTCCCCCAAGAAAGGCATGGTGAGCCAAGTGGCGCCCTCGCATGCGCATTCAAAGGAGACCCCTGAGTTCTATAAAAGGGTGAGCCTCCTCACCCCAAAAATGAGGAAAGATGGAGCATTTGGAGCAATGGAGTGCTACCAAATTATACCCCCATTCCCCTTTGTGCTTCCTACATCCTTAATTTCTCTTTTGGAAGAGAGGTTATCGGGTGAACACTAGGAACGCAATCTAGACCCAAAACCTAAGCAATCGGCCACAATCCCACACCAAACTTGTCGACACAACCCCCTAGGAGGTTTTGGACCCATCCCACTTGGATTGGTGCCAAAACTAAGCCCCAAATGGTGGGCGTCCTACCCCCGGGTGTTAGGATCTCATCCTAACCCTTAATGTAATAACTTCCTTGATGTAATAATTCCTAGTGAACGTGGGTAGTACCCATGATTAATATTTTGTAATGTTCTAAGTTTTAGCTTAGGTAGTGCCTATGACAAATGGCACCCTTTTTTATGTAACACATGGTAGATAGGTGGCATTGTGCATGTAATTCGGGTGGCATTGTGCATGTAATTCGAGTGGCATTGTGCATGTAATTCGGGTGGCATTGTGCATGTAATTCAAAGTGGCACTATGCATGTAATTCGGGTGGCATTATGCATGTAATCCAGGTGGCATTTTGCATGTAAGCCAACCTTGGAAGGAAACTCCTTAAATACCCGAAAGGGCACCAATGTAACCATCTTTTGCAAAATTAATGAAGTATTGAAGGAGGTTGCCCCCTCGAAGAGGCCTGCGATTCAGTTCTATTGTGAGATTGTTCTTTATGCAAATTTTTGTTATATTAATGTGATGTTTATGTGAGTTATTTCCAAGCAATTGTGTGAGAGTGTGTTATTTGAGTTTATTTTATAGCAGGATCTTAACAAGTGGTATCAGAGCGCTTTCCAGGGCCAAGTTATGCTTGCAACTGCAATGATTCTTGCCATCCAAATCCGTCTGTTAGGTATAAATTCCGTGTGTTTTTTCCATTCTATTTTTCCTTATTAAAAAAAATCCAAAAAAAAATACAGTGTTTTTTTTTCCAGACCAAAAACAAAAAATATATATATTATTAGTTGAGTAGGTAGAAACCCCATGCAGGGGTTTTAAAATATCGCGAAGGATGCTGTCGTTATTGGCTAAGCTAGATAGCCCATAAAGCGTCTAGTGAAGTGAGGGGCGATCGGGCTCCAATACCCGGGCCTCGAGACGAGAACTCGCGCACGGACTTGAGCTCCCACGTATCTTCGGGTATATCGGGAGACCATCTAGGATTAAACAAACTTTTAGCCATTAGGAAGCTCTTCGGCCTTGTATTACTCATAGTCTACGGGACACGGCATCCTGGACGATTACCCTCCCGTATTGTCAGAGAGGCAGGTAGTGTGCTCAAGGGTATGTGTGGAATCCTCCTTGAGTAGTGGCACTGAAATATTGGTCCGAGCACTATTGTTCGTCACTTGTCGGTATATTAGAGGGCCTATGGGTGGTACATACTCCTATACTTAGCATTCCCTGGTTATGTTAAAACTGCAACTTTGTAAAAAATACAAAAATAAAAATCAAAATAAGAATCCAAACACCCCCATTCGTAAATCTGCATTTCAAAAGTGAGCATATGAGAAAGGAGTCCTCTACCAAAAAAATAACAAAAGGGACATGCATTCGGGATAAGCCATGAGGGTGACACTTAAGTTGAAATTATGGAGAGTAATAGTCAAATTTACTGATGGCGATCCACGGTCGGAGTCCAGAGAGGTCAGCACAGTCAAGGCGAGAATTCACAGTCTTCAGAGTCGAAACAGAACTGTCATATCAGTCACCTGCAAAATACAGAGAATCTTGAGTGTGAAACACGGCCAGTTTTAGATAGTGCTCCAGTACCCAACTTTTGCTCAGTAGCTCAGAATCAGAATCTGTAAACACCGTTAGACTCAGCAAAACAGGAGATAAAAAAAAAAAAAAAAGTCTAGGGTGCCAAAAAGTAGTGTTAAGAGATATAGCTCATTGTGACCACCTCCTCCTGCTGATCATTTTGATATATAGCACCCAAGCACTTTTTTGGGCATTTACTAAAAATAGTAAGTCAAAAAAATTCAATTCTATTTTTAGTAACTGGTCACAAAAGGTCAAAAAATGGCCCAGGGTACTCGTGGACACCAGAAAGAACTAGAACACTTGGATTCCCTAACAAAAGCCATTGAGAACTTGAACTCAGCTTTTCACTCCATAAGGGAAGAAGTCCAAGGTCTTCGCTTAGAGCATGAGGCCACTAGCAATCGCTTAGAAGAAGCATTGGCTGAAGTGGACAGCAAAGCGAGAAGAGAACCACCCAAATCAGAATACCAAGCTGAGAGTTCTACAAGGAATCGTGACCATGATACACCCTTGAGAATGCCCAAGTTGGACTTTCCCAAATTCGGTGGGAAGGATGTTGATGGGTGGCTATGTCGGGTTGACCAATTCTTTCGACTTCATAATGTACCGATGTTTCATCGAGTCCGGATGGCTTCCTTTAACTTGGAATACGAGGCTCTACGCTGGTTTCAATGGTTGCGTCTTACCTACCCAAATCTCTCTTGGGAGGATTTTGAATCCCAAATACTCACTCGATTTGGTCCTAGTGAGTTTGAGGACTTCACGGGAGCCTTATCCAAACTACAACAAACAGGGTCAGTTCGAGAGTACCAAGCTCAATTTGAAAAATTGGCCAATCGAACAAGAGGATTGAGTGAAGGGTTCTTCCAGAGTTGTTATATCAGTGGGTTGAAGATGGAACTCCAAGCAGAAGTCAAAATGTTGAAACCACGAACTATGATGGAAGCTATCAGTTTGGCCCATCTGGCCGAATCTAAACTCTCTGCCCAAAGACGCCCATCAAAGTTTTCTCAAGATAGACCTTCATTTCCCTCGAGATCCCAACACCCAGATGATAATAAACCTGTTGCACCCAAGCGCCTCACCACCGAAGAGATGGATGCACGTCGTGCCAAAGGATTATGCTACAATTGTGATGAAAAGTTTTTCAAGGGGCATAAGTGTGCACACAAAAAATTGTTCTTGATAGATGTTGGAGAACCTGATACCGTTGATGAGAGTGATGAGGATGAGGACCCTCCGAGAAACACCTCCCCCACAAGAAGAAGGGAAACGAGGAACACGAGACATCAATTACAATCCATGCCCTTGCAGGCATTACTACTCCTCAAACCATGAAGGTTACAGGATGTTTCAAGGGCCAACGTCTTTCCATCCTTTTGGATTCGGGAAGCACGCACAACTTCATTGACCCTAGAGTTGCTCAACGGGAAAATTGCTATATCCATAATTGTAATTCCTTTGAGGTCATGGTAGCCAATGGGGGAACCTTATCTTGTAAAGGAAAGTGTCACAATGTTAAAATCAAGATAGGGGATTATGAACTCAAGCAGGACATGTTTGCCCTCCATTTGGGTGGATGTGATATTGTTTTGGGATGCCAATGGTTGAGTACGTTGGGCACTATTAGTTGGAACTTTGCTAAACTTTGGATGCGGTTCTTCCGGAACGGACAAACACACATCATCAAGGGCTCCCCGACAGGGAACACCTCAAATTATCGGTTCAAACGGCATGGAGAAATTGCTAAAGAAATCATCACGTGGGGTCATTGCACAACTATTCTCCATCCAGCCATCCACATCTCCAATGGGTGAAATCCCACAAGACATGCAACAGATTCTCCACAAACATGAGGCCATCTTTTTAGAACCCATCACACGACCATCTGCATCGCTCTCACGACCATGCCATTCCATTATTGTCGGATAGTACACCTCCCAATATCGGACCACCTTATGAGCGACTCAAGCGCACCTTATTTTGGAAAGGTAGGAAACAGGACATTCGCTCTTTTGTGGCAGATTGCGACACAGGTCAAAGGATGAAAAGAGAAACAGTGCACTCTTCGGGCACTCTTCCACCCTTGCCGATACCGGATCAGGTGTGGACTGACATCTCTATGGATTTCATAGAAGGGCTACCTAAATATGGAGACAAGTCTGTTATTTTTGTGGTAGTGGACCGCCTTTCAAAGTATGCTCACTTTTGTGCCCTAGCCCATCCTTACACAGCATTCACTATTGCCCAAATTTTCCTTGACTCCATATTTAGCCTTCATGGCATGCCAACCTCCATTGTATCCGATCGTGATCCCGACCTTACTAGCAATTTTTGGCAAGAGTTGTTTAAGTTGCGGGGGACTCGGCTCACAATGAGTTTAGCCTACCATCCGCAAACGGATGGTCAAACGAGAGGTTGTTAATAACTACTTGGAAACCTACCTTCGCTACTTGCCTCCGATCATCCTACTCATTGGGCAAAATGGCTTTCTTTGGCCGAATGGTGGTACAACACTTCCTATCACACCGCAACCAGAGGCTGAGTACGGGCACCCTCCACTCATGCCTCCCTCCTACATTTTAGGCAGCTCCAAGGTACGGGTTCCATCAACACTTCCCGAATTGGATGAAGAAGGCTCCATCTTACTTGCACCAAAGCGATTGCTTGTATCGTCGAACTCGCAACCGTACCATCACGGAGGTCCTGGTTCGGTGGCGTGGACTTCAACTTGAGGATGCTACATGGGAGTCTCTCCATCAACTCCATCAACGGTTTCCTCATTTTTAGCTTTGAGGACAAAGCTTCTTCAAGGAGAAGGGCATGTTAGGATCTCATCCTAACCCTTAATGTAATAACTTCCTTGATGTAATAATTCCTAGTGAACGTGGGTAGTACCCATGATTAATATTTTGTAATGTTCTAAGTTTTAGCTTAGGTAGTGCCTATGACAAATGGCACCCTTTTTTATGTAACACATGGTAGATAGGTGGCATTGTGCATGTAATTCGGGTGGCATTGTGCATGTAATTCGGGTGGCATTGTGCATGTAATTCAAAGTGGCACTATGCATGTAATTCGGGTGGCATTATGCATGTAATCCAGGTGGCATTTTGCATGTAAGCCAACCTTGGAAGGAAACTCCTTAAATACCGAAAGGGCACCAATGTAACCATCTTTTGCAAAATTAATGAAGTATTGAAGGAGGTTGCCCCCTCGAAGAGGCCTGCGATTCAGTTCTATTGTGAGATTGTTCTTTATGCAAATTTCTGTTATATTAATGTGATGTTTATGTGAGTTATTTCCAAGCAATTGTGTGAGAGTGTGTTATTTGAGTTTATTTTATAGCAGGATCTTAACACCGGGTGCCCCCACACTACTACAGTCCTAATCGCCCCACCCCGGAGTGATTAGAAATTTGTAAATGATTTCTCTACTGTTATTTTTGAATTCTATCATATTTCATGTACTTATGCTTCTGTTCAAGTTTCATGGTATTCTGACTTGATTTGACCTTGTTTTTATCATTTTAAGTGTTTACTAACATATAGGGAGCGCCTTCAGATATAGGATAATTTGGATAGAATCTACCAAATATGACCTTCTAGGTCATCTTAAAATTCCCCTTTTAGCCTAACCCCAAGTTTGGAGGAGTTTTGGAGGCCTCTGGGAAGGACATTTGCAAGGTCGCTCTTGCATGTTTTGTGATAGTCCTAATCGTCCCACCCCAGAGTGATTAGAAATCCATGCATGATTTCTTGACTATTCTTTTTGCAATGGGTCCTTGATGATGTCTTGATGCTTTTGTCAAATTTTGGGTTCATTATGACATGTTTTGACCATCGTTTTACTATTTTATGTACTTACTAGCCGGAGGCTTTGGGGATTGCATGTTTTCCTACATCCGCATATGCTATTAACTGTTTGCTATTTTTCTAGGCATAGGATCTCACTACCAGGAACACTGGAGGGGTAGCAAGGAATGAAAAACACACTGACGCAAGCGACGACAACATTTGGCCCACCCATTTCAAATGTGGGCATGCGAAAGACACTGGAAGAGTACCATCCGTTGATGTAACAAACTGTATCAAATTTTTCGAGCCATAGATGGGGGGAGACATATTGTAACCGGATTAAAAGCAACATTAATAAAAGAGGCCTCACTTTTTTTTGCTTACATCTCATTTCTTTTTGCATCATTTCCTTCATGCACTTGTTCATCGCATTCGTAGGACTTAGCATCCATACCTTGTATCAATTTCATTTGCATCATAATATGATATGTCATCACTCTGCATTTGGCTTTCACAATGTTTTATCAATCTGGGGTGGTGTCCAAGGCTATCTACGATAGAAGGTTAGGGCAGAGTATAATTCAAGCATTCAGATTTCAAGCAATTATTGGGTGAAATAGATTTGGTTTAGCCTTTTGGTGTCACACTAAACCTAATCTACAAAACAGAAACTTGCAAGAAATAAAAACTAATTCTAAGTTCAAAAAATTAAATTTAACTACAATTGCATGAATTGAAATCTAATCTACTTTTGCAAAATTGAAATAACAGAATTGAAATTGCTAAATTGAAATGTTGTTGAAATGAAATCCTAAATTACACTTGCAAAATTGAAACCTAGTTTACTCTTGCAGAATGGAAGTGATGCTTGAAAATGAAACACTTGTCAATGCCTTGCCACAAAAGGTCGTCAAGCTTCTGCTATAGGAATTGATAGCAAAATGAAATTTGCTAGAAATTGAAAGCTGTTGAAACATAAATATAAAAGAACATGGAAAGAAAAGGAAACAAGAAATAAATGTTTAATCTAATTTTTCAGCTGACACACACATAAATTTTGCACATAAACATAATAGAAAACATCAATCACATAATACAAAATAAAAACAAGAAAATAAAATCTGGCAAGCAATCTATTAATTCTGCTGCAACAAAATTACAAATTAAAATCTACCACAAAATCCCTCCTTCTAGATCTGAAATTGGGCCCATATTTCCTGATCTAGAAGGAGGTGAAAAACACTCCTTAACTAATTTAAAATCAAAACAAAATCTGACAAAAGAACTGCAATTTATTACTCTGAAAATGGCATTACAGTTATGTTGCTACAGACTATTATAAAGCTGAAAACTATTTATTTTTCTATTACCTATTCTCCTTAAGCTCAATCGACATGGGAGCTATCCTTTTATATATGCATAAGTTTTATTTAAAAATAGAAAATATACTATTTCTATCCTGCAGATCAATTCCTATTATGCTGCAACATTTCTTGGTTTTATCCTAGAAGAGGATCAATTGATCTTTTCCCATGAATGGTGGCTTTTGGATGGCAAGGACGGCAAAGACAGCTGGAGGATATTTTACCTTAACCTTACCAACCTTCTTTCATTTTTTCCATCATCAAAAAATAATCAAAAATTTAAAAAGTACTTTTTTCTGTCAATCCGAAGATAATTGGCTCAATCTGATGAAACTACATTCTGTCAATCCGAAGATGTCTGCTCAATCCGAAGATCTTAGGATTGACTAACTATGTGGTCTTCAAGTTATCTCTGCTATTTTTCTCATGCAGGTTATCTCTCAAGAACTGATTGCAATAGATTTTATCCTTCTCCATGTGTGAATTCCATGCCTTTCCATTCAATGTCAACTTGCTGGAATTTGTATGGAAAATCCTATTTTTCCAATTGTCAAAACATGCCCAACTACCCTTTTAGAGTGCTCATAAATTGTTCCTCATAACTCCAATGTATATCAAATTGTATCCACATGTTCTTGGTTGTATTAAATACACTTGGTTCAATTTTTAGCTCTTAAATATTTAGGAGTTGCTTCCAGCATCACTGTCAAGTTGGCCTCTAACACAGATTTTCACCAAAATTTCCAGCTGTCAAAAAGTGTGAAACTATCATTTTGCAGGCCCCATAACTTCCTGATTACTTGTCCATATACCTTAAAATTTGGGTCATGTGTTCTCTGTACTATGAAGCACCATTGGTATTAATTTGGTACCTTAACTCACTTTGGATCATTCCCAGTATATTTGCCAATGTCACCATTAATGCAGATTTGTACCTATTAACAACTCCAGAAAAGACTAAGGCATGAACATGATGAAACCTTCATAACTTTTTATCTACAACTCAGATTGACTTGCTTCAAAAATAAAAGTTGTAGTTCTTGATAAGAGGAATCTTTTCATGCCATCACAATGTAATTTTATTGTAATTTTTATTTGCTACTTAATCAACTGAAATAGTGCATAAAATGCTAAAAATAGTCAAAAACAAAGATATAATGCTCCTAACATAAAATCATGCAAACACTTAACAAATATATATTCTAATCAACTATTTGGAATTTAACTTAATAATATGACAGTTTTTATATTTCAAACATAGTGTAAAAATGAGGCATTTTTAGGCCTCATCAATGACTCCCTACTTTAATATTGTATTTATTAAATAACTCACTTGTAAAACAATGCAATGAAATAATTTTAAAAATATTTTTACCCTCAAATATATCTCAAAAAAATAACCTTTAAAAAACTTAAAAATATTTCCCTTATGAATTTTGGCTAATCCTCCAAAATAAAACTAACACCTTATTTCTCCTAACTTTAACTTTAGACCATGCAAAAATTAAATCATAAACCAAAATATTACCACTTTAACATGCACAGAAGTTGAACGTGGCACTTATCTCCAACAAGCGCTTTGGCTGCAACTTCCATGTCGTGTGAGCCACGTGCTCCTCTTGGAGCCACCAAGTGCCTACCACGCTTTGACCTCCTTAGAGCCCACGCACCAAAAGGCTCCTTCACCCTCGCTTTTCAGAAACCATGCATTGCACAAACTATCACTACGAAATATGCACACGAGTCTTAGGCGTTAACATTAGAGAATGAGTATGGATGATTTAGCCTTTGGAAAGGCTATGGTTTAAACACCACATGCCTTCCAATAATCTCCTACATCGAAAGAGGGAGTACGTCATATTCACATGCGAAAATATTGGTATCAAACTTAGACTTTGGCCTTATAATTATTAAATATAATAATTTAAATTATTTTAGAATTTAAATATTATAATTTAATAATTAAATAAACTTTGGGCATTTTAAACCAAACTAAAAGCCTCCTTGGTTTTTAGAAAAAACTTATAACTTTCCCACCATTGGTTTTAAAGAAAAACCTTTTAAAATCATGCTCCACATAATATTTAAAAATAAACATTATGGAGCTCATCTATAATCAATATCTTGCATTGCTCCTTTTGAAATTTTGACATCAACGGTAGCTCATTCCTTGACATCAATGACAAATTCATTCCTTGACATCAATGACAACTTCATGGACTCAAAATGTCCAACAATGTAACTATGGTTTTGAACCATCAAATTAATAGAAAGAAACTTCCTTTTATTTCATTTCTTGCAATTTGGTGTCTTTTCCACTTTTACTTGCATGCTTTGGTTTTGAAGCTCATAACTCATTAGCGATAGATGCATATTTTTTATCACTGTTAGATGCACTATTTTTCCCCTACTTCACTTTTCCTTTGCTCTTATTTGTGGATATCTATCCATAGGAGAACTCTTTCCCCTTTGCTCTAGTTGATGATCTTCTAGAAGACTTCTACCCCCACTGCTCTAGCTTATGGATCTCTCTCCATAGAAGAACTCTATCCTTACTTCCCTAGCTAATGGATATCTATCCACTGGAGACTCTTATCCTCTGCTCTATCACCTCCAAAGCTTTCTCTCAACTCTATATTAGATCTACACCAAACTCTATCCCAAGTGTAGTACAAATATGCTCTAACTTTATCTCAGGTCTAGCACAAATATGCTAATAAATCTGTACCAAAATATGTCCTCAAATCTATCCTCAAGACTTAACACAAAGCTTCATATAATAATAAATCAACTCTTCTTAGATTTGTTCCAAGCCTTAACACAAATCTTGAAAAAATCAATAAATCAAATTTGCTTAGATTTACCCCAAGCCTTAATACAAAGCTTGAACAAATCAATCAATCAAATCTACTCTCAAGTCTTCACAAAGACTTATCTCAAATCTATATTCAAGTCATCTCAAGAACTCACTAAATATACTCTCAAGTATTCACCTAGACTTACCTTAAATCTACCTTCAAGTCCTCTCTATAACTTGATCAAACTACTCTCAAGTCTTCACCAAGACTTACTTCAAATCTACCTTCAAGTCCTCTCAATAACTTGCTCAATATGCTCTCAAGTCTTTACCAAGACTTACCTCAAATATGCCTTTAAGTCCTCTCTAGAACTTGCTCAAAGTGCTCTCAATTCTTCACCAATACTTACCTCAAATATACCTTCAAGTCCTCTCAATAACCTTCTCAAATTTTCTCAAACACTTGCTCAAAATAGCTCACAAAATATGCTCAATCAATCTCAAATATTGCACACAATGCTATAAAATGCTATGTCTAATCTTCAAAGTAATTCCTTTAACTTGAAGCAGTTTCGACATATTCTTTTAAGAATTCATTTAACCTCTGGAACATATAAATAATGATGTACTGTATCAAAACTCAATATGTTTTACTCAATTTCTCTTTGGCCACGATGATGCAACATGTCGCGATATTGCGACACTTTTTCCTCCTTTGGCCGCGACAATGCAACATGTGATATCGTGACACTTTTTCTCTTTTGGCCATGACGTTGCAACTTGTCACGATATCGTGACACCTTCTCCTCCTTTGACCGTGACAATGCAACATGTCGCGATATCGCGACATTTTTTATCTTTTTTTCGAGACGATGCAACATGTCATGATTTCGTGACAATTTTTCTCTTTTGGCCACGATGCTACAACATGTCGCGATATCGTGACACTTTTTTTCCTCTGGCCATGATGATGCAACATGTCGTGACATCGTGACATTTTTTCTCCTTAGGTCGTGATGATACATGTCACAATTTCATGACACTCTTTCTCTTTTGGCCGCGACGTTGCAACATGTCGCGATATCGTGACACTTTTCCTCCTTTGGTCGTGACAAGGCAACATGTCGCGATATCACGACACTTTTTCTCTTATGGCCATGACGGTGCAACATGTTGTGATATCGCGACACTTTTTCTCCTTTGGCCGCGACAATGCAACATGTCACGATATCGCGACATCTTTTCTCCTTTGGCCTCGACGATGCAACATGTCACGATATCGCGACACCTTTCCTCCTCTTGCTGCGATGATGCAAGTTGTCATGATATCATGACACTTCTTCTCTTCTGGCAGTGATGTTGCAACATGTCGCAATATTATGACACTTTCTCTCCTTTGGCCGTGATGTTGCATCTTGTCGCGATATCGTGACACCTTTTCCTCCTTTGGCCGCGACGTTGCAACATGTCGCGATATCATGACACCTTTTCCTCCTTGCTTTTTCCCTTTGCTTTGGACCGTGAAAATGCAACATGTCATGATATCGCGACACCTTTCTTCTTGTGGTGTTCTGCTTTTTCTTTGATCTTTAGCTCATGGGCCTCTTCGGTCGGTTTGGAAAACATGTAAAAAAAAGTTAGTTCTTGTACAAGGTTCAGGGACCTTTCAACACCCTTTCAACCAATCAAAAAAAAAATGTTCTACTCAATCATTAAGTATATCACTTTCACAAATCTGATTTCTAATGTTTGCACATTTAATTTCAATATCACTCAAAACCAATGCTCAAGAATTTCACTCAATCATTCAACCAATGAAACACAACTTGCTTACAAACCCTAACCAAGTGTTTTCAAACTTCTTCAAACAAAGTGCACAATGTGGGTCTCAAATCCTAACTCAATAATATTCAATCTCTATCTCAAATGTTCTCTAAACATTCACCAATGAAGAATATAAACATTCACTCAAATATTTCTAACAATGCTTATCAAACAATCCTTTTCACTCCACCTTATATTTCACAACATTCATTCCAATCACTTTAAACAAAAGATAATGTGTTCATATCGTTTTTCTATGATGGAGATATGTCTTCAAAACCTATTTTACTGACAACCAAATCCTTTTGTTTCACTTCCAAAGTTAGATAACAATGGTCCATCTCAATATCTAAAAATGAATATTTACCTCAACAAATATTTCACCATACAAGAAATACAATAAAATATCAATTCACAAATACACCTTATCACTCCTTCATATCCAACTCATAACAAAAATAAAGTTCCTTGTCAACACACATCAAAAATAAAGTTCCTTTGTTTACACCTTATAATATCCAATACTTGGTTTAATTTCTAAGCACCTAAAATAAAATATTTAATTAACACCCCTTATGACTCCCTAAACAATTTCATTTATTTTTCTTTCATGATTTTGAAGCCTCAAAGTCAAATTATTTATTCTAAGACCATAGAAGCACATGAATTAAAAAGCATACCTTTAATATTCTACCTGTGAAAAAATATTGCACAAGTCTCAACGACCAACATCAAAGCTCAAACCTGTGACTTTAGCCACCACAATGCCCTAGCTCAAGTCTAGGCTACCGCTTGGGCTACACACCCGCATGAAACCATAATTCCACAATTTCATATTTGAAATTGCCTTCATTGAAAATGAAAAAGGTTTTACCCTCTTGCAAAACAACTCAATGGGATTCAAAACTGAAACCTTCCCCTCGCAAGCGCCTTAGCTACATTCTTCCTATCACCTGTGCTGCCTAGCACTATGGGATGTATATTTTGCTCTAGGTGGATTTCAATGAAACTGTACCTCCCTTTCCTTTAGAACTCACAAATATCTTCTTCTATTTGAAAATTGAGTGCACAAATTATCTCTTCACTTGGGCATTCAAATCATGAACATTTGGAAATGAAAAATCATTTCCTATAAATACTCTTTCCTTTGGTTAAAAAATGTCGACCCTCTCTTGCTTTTGAATTCAAATTCGATTTGAAACTTTGGTGCCATAAATTATTTTAAATTAAAATTTTAACTTTTGTTAAAATATTTTAATTTAAATAATCTAGAAATAACCTTTGCAAACTCTTATAAAATCTCAAAAAATATTGTCTAGAGTATCTCTTTTTGTAATGATTTCTTGGACCCAATTATTATAATATTGAAAAATATTATAATAATATTTGCCTTTCCTTTTAAACCATGGCCTCTTCTTTCCAACCAATTGCTTGCTTTTGGGATTAACTTTACCTTGATCAATTTTAACCATATCAACCATAGAAAAATATTCTTGCCATACAAAGTGCTCTCTGGCATCAACCTTTTGACATCAATGAAAACACAACTTACTCAAAATTTCCAACATGTTTGTATTTCAACAAGCCTTTCAAGTATTTGCTTGTTGTTTTCATTGCTTGTATTCCTGCTACTCATATCTACAGTAGTCCTATCTATGTTGGTCACCTTGGTCCCATATCTCTAGCTTTCTTCACCTTGTTTCCCTCTTCCACTCTCATTGGTTGTGTCCTTGTTCCTTTTCCTCTGTGTGCTCAGTTTTCTCCTTGCATCATTTTCATCTTCACATCCTCATTTTATCTTTGCTCTTCTATCCTCTCCTTCATCCCTCTATTTTGATTGTTACATTTTCTAGTCCTTCTAGATCCCTTTATTTCCACAATATGGAAAACCCCTGTAAGTGACTAGAAGAGTGGGTGAAAACCCTTCATCCACTCTTTCCTTTAGGAAGTGATTCCCTTTATTCATAAAGAGCATGCTAAATTTTGAAGAACATTGATGGTCAAGTGGAAGATATCAAGTAGTAGTAGCAACAGTCATGGGTGGATCAATGTAGTGGGTGAATGATGAATGGAAGTAAGGTGGGTGATAAAGTAGGTGGATGATTTGTCCTTGGCCTTGGGTAAAACTCTCCTACAAGTCTGCCCACTTCTTGGGTGGAACTTTCCAAAAGGCCTATCCACTTGTGGGGTAGACCTTTCAAGCAGATAGTGAGGGTAGATAAATGGTACAACCCCACCCTGTGGGAGGATAGAAGCTCTCACCCATCCTGGGTGAGATATGCAAAGCACAAAGTAGGTAGAAGTCTAGAATAAATGTCTACCCTCTTCCTTAGTACCTTCGTGAGTGAAAATATTGATGAAGTAAATGCTTGCTAGGCACACAAAGCTCCCACCATCACCAAAATTCAAAGCTAAATATGTACACACATATGTAGTAGTCTAGGTACCTGAAATCATACACAAAAGTGGTTGGTTTAAGGCGTGTTGCTCCCAAGGTACTCTAATACCTGTCACACATCTCCTAACCAAAGGATTTCTAGTTAAGGAAGAGGATGAGGCAGTTGAGAATTGATGAAGTGGGAAAAAATATCATATGATCCAAACGCCAAGATTAAGCCAGATGCATCTACCTCCTAGAATATCAGTGTTATCTTGAGGAACAATGTACTAGTACAGTGCTTGTTAGCTGCAAGAGTTATCTGCCCCCCTACCACCATTAATGTCTAACTTTAAAATCAATGTAAATATACCTATAGATAGTGGAATGCTGGTCATTCCTAAGGGTGGATATTTAGACATTATAATTTATATATAAGGTTTCATCATTGTGTAAATATAGATTCAGCACTATTTGGTCTCTAATTTTACCTTAGCATTCTTTTGTGAATGTATGAATGCTTGTTTCTATCTGGTTTTTTAAGGTGTCTCATGATATTCTACAATCTAGATTCCATGGGATTCACTTAAGTAACTCAAGAGCATGTATTTATCAACACAGGTTGGGGGTTTATTTTTGTTAAAGCTGGTAGGATAGGAGCGCTCTAATTCTACATCCTGGATTTCATGCACCTAGCCTCTGGTTATAGAATTTGTAGTCTACTTATCACTTCAAAGAGCTTGAGCAAGGGTATTATAAACTAATATATTAGGTATGGATTATGTGTTTTCATCCATGGTGCACCACCTACATAGGTCTTGATATGACTATACCCATCCTTATGAGTTCTGGCTATGACCATTTTCCCATTTCTTTCCCTCTTTTCCCCTTTTTTCCCTTTTCCTAATCTATAGCATAGATAGTTGGAACCACCCCCGAGGAATCGAAATCCTTCGAAGATCAACCAACCCATCCCGTCCTAATATGGTGGCCATTATATATAGTGTCGTTGTTCTACACCCTACCTTGGTGTGTAGTTCCATATTGGCAACCAACAACCATTTATGAGCATACATCCTTATCAGGTTCCACTCCATATTTTTCTTTTCTTTTGCTTACTTTATGTTCATTTGATCACACTAATCCCTTGTGGACTACAATTATTCAAATTACATTCTCTATGTACCATTTTATCTTTTTTTGATCTTCTTCTTTTCTTTTTCTTTCTTCCTCAACTTCTATTTTCTTCCTCTTTTCTTTCTTCTTACATCACCCTTATTTCTTATTTATTCTTCATGCATTAGTTAAGTTCATTCATCATGTATTTTGTTCATTCATTAATCCAATCATGCATAATAAAATAAATAAAATCATGCATATAATTTACATGCATATTTAACACAAATAAAGTAGCATGTATATTACTCAAAAAGTATAGAGTGCATGTCAACCGATTGGTGTGCCACAATAGAGATCTCAACACACTCAACCATCCTTGGGGATGCATGATATAATAAAAATTAACATGTCATCATAATCCCTTCTCTATCCATGTGAATCTATCTCCTCTACTATATTTTTTGGAGGTGGTCCTGGTGGGGGCATGTTTATGGATCATAAAACAAATCATATCTGTGACTATGAGTAACTTTATGATTGTAAGGAGGATAGCAAATTAATCCTTTGATCTGCTAGGATAGCCTAGTAGTAGGCCATCTAGTAGTAGGTCTCCCTCTGCATGGTAATCTCATGTGCCTCCCTCACCCTCTATAGCTCCTGTAATATCCATATCCCCTTTCTTAATTGGTTACCTATAATGATATCCATCCCCTCTATCTATCTTATTATCACTCCTTCTCTAGTTGACCCATATTTCCTTTGAGATACTCTACCTCAACTCTCATTGTGTCTTGTGTTGCTAGGACCTAGTCCTACTCTATGTGGATGATATCCATATCTTCCTACATGGCTTCCATCCTAGCTCATAGTGCCTCTACCTCCCTTTCCAGGTCTTCCTAACCTATAATAATACTAGGTCCTACTTATATCATTGTATGGGTAATTCCTACTATTCCCCTCCTCCTAAACTATAGATAGTGATGGCCATCCTCATGGATGTTACCATATCCATCCAAATTTATAACTATTTTTTCTTGGTAGGGTCTATGTCCCTCTATTACCACTCTATTGTGCATCAGTTAGCCTCTCAAAATTCTAGCTAAACCCATCAATCTATGATTTAGTGCCCCTACACTAGCACCAATGGGTAGATCCTCAAGGGTATAATTCCCATGTACCATCTCCTATACCTAAAGGCTACTTTGATATCATCCACTCCTATATCAATATAGAGTGGGTTTTCTATGTTCTCCTCTATCAACCTCCCCACATTAGGGTCCCCTCTAACTCCTGATGGTTTCATCTAAACCTAGCTAAACTAGTAGTCATCAAGATCCAAAATCTCCTAAATAATGCCAAACTATCATTATACTCGGTCAAATCGATATATCTCTCACTTGCCCTTCTCCATGGTGACCCACTAGATCCTCCACACCTAGGCTAGCTCCTTTACATCCTTAGTCCACCCAGAGTGTAGATGTTATGGTCATCATATGATCATGTGCTCCCATAGTTCATATATTATCTGCCTCCCTAGTGGTAGGATACCTTCATATGCTCTCTATACATGCTCAAAATATTGACTCCACATATATGCTACTGGTTGCTCTAGGTTGGGAAATGGCCTTGGAAATGCATATAGTCTACGGGTACCCATGTGCTCCTAAAACCACACCAAGAGCAAAATTATAAAGACTAACCTTGTATGTTACTTATACATGATGTTGTGTAATGTTATATATAGGCAGGCCAACACATATGGTCCCCATATGATCTCACCTATTGGTCTCACATGTCTACCACTACTCCTACCAATGCCCATCATAGGTGTCTCCTACTCGTATGGCACACTAGCTGAAATGCTCAAAAACCAGTGCATAGTAAAGAAATAATGATAGCACTAAATGCATGAATACCAAAAACATGTAATGTAACACACTATGACTAAACAAGGAAGTAATGATAAACCAGGTCCCTTTTGTATTAATAACAACTTGTTCTTTCAAACTATGGTTACAAGTGCATCCCATTAAGGGATTTCACCATTGATACAATCAATACAATAGATAACTTAGAGGATTTGATTTTCCTCTTAGAATAAAACTAGTGCACTTTCAAATCTTCTTGCATCCACAAACCATCCTGCAAAGGGTTTCTTTGTGACCTTTATAAGGGGTGATGATGTCAAACTTTTGCATTCCTCCTTCCTTGCACAAAACTTGCAATCTGCACATAAGAAACACAAAGAGGTTAATAGCATGTGTACATGAAATGATAAGTGAAAGAAATTAATAACTGAAATACAATGAATAAATACATAGAACAAAATCTAACTATGCTAAGACGATGGATAGAAATGTTGCTAAAACTCATCAAAATTAGAAATAACAAAAATAGATCACTACCCTGGAGGTTATCTTTGTGTAGGATGGTCGTACCTATAGGTCATATCTAGGTGGGATGGTTGAACCTACAGTCTATATCGGGGTGAGATGGCCACTAACCTATAAATTATTTTCTTGAGGCCGATGTCGGTTGACTCCTAGGTTCTATCTATGGTTTATTCGATGGATTGATGTCCTTCATGAAAGTGGCTTGGTGTGTCTAGATCAGTCTTTGAAGTTGGAACATGAGATTACAATACAAATATGGGTATGGACTTCAACATTTGGAATAAGACAACGATATAGCTTCTATGATGAGAAATGTGAAATCTCAAGGATCCTTGGTCAAATTTTGATAGCACTTCGTTGCTTCAAAATTTAAAAACTTGATCTCTTTTTAAATGAGAGCAGATGCCAATTTATAGATCCTTCGAAAGGAGCCTATTATTAGCAAGTAAAATTTTCACGGGAGAGGTGGCCTACATGCTCTTCTTTGAAATCCCATGTGATTCCACTTGGCTATCCTGGCCTACGTAATGCTATTTTGGGGTCAAGAATGGGTGCTAAACTGGGCTCAAGCATGCACAAAATTGATAGTGCAAGCCCATGCAAGGATTCTCTTTTTTTATTCAACTTTTGGCATGGCCATATCAGGGTGGGAAAACCTTGATTGGGGTTGCTCCTTGGTAGTACAGGCTATAGTTTGGTGTTATCCCTTGGTAGGATAGCCTTTGGAGGTTGTCCCTAGGAGGAGCGACCTGGGTTGCAAAGAGAAAGGTCCCTTGTTTCAATGGTGAAAACCACTGTTCAAGCTCTAAGGCTACCCAAAGTGGGTTATTTGGTCTTTAGGGAGTCCATATAGGTAGTCTTCTCAATATGACATGATTTAGGTGTCTACAAATGCCCCTTTTTGGGATGTGTTGTGTGAAAATACAACACAAAGAAAAAATAAATGACCTATAGTCAAATTGAGGGTTGATGATGTTCACCAATCTAATAAATGTTGGATGCCCAATCATGAAAATGGCATGCATTTTTGAACCACTACTTCTAACAAGTTGAGAAACTTATTTTTAGTAAACCTTTCAACTAGGATTTACAACTTTGATGTATACTTGACCTTGAAAGACTTTTTAGTCATGAGGAGACACTTGAATAACACAAGCTTCTACTGAGAGGGGGGGTGAACAGTATAAGACCACTTTTTACTTTTCTTTCTCAATTAATATTATGCAATGTATAGATAGTAGTATTAATAGTAGTAATCAAAGCAATGCACAAATCACTATACACAATAGAGACACCAAATTTATGTGGTTCACCCAATGTGGGCTACTCCACGAAGAAAATATTTTACTAAAACTTTCTCAATAAATATCTTGGGAATCGTTTCCCTATTACAATGTTTATGGACCTATATCCAAAGGAGAAACCAATCCCCTAAATCAAGTTCATGGATCTCTATCCATAGGAAACACCAATCTCCTAACTCTACTCTGGTTGGTTATCCTCTAGAAGACCTCTGCCTCCACTACCCTTAGCAAATGGAACTCTATCCATAGAATACACATGTCCTCCCTGCTTTGGCTAGAGATATTTGTTCTCAACTCTATCACATATAAATATTTGTCTCAAATATATACTAAACATAGTTCTTCGGTCTAGCACAAATCTATCCTCAGTATTTTTCTTTGGTTTGGCACAAACCTATCCTTAAATCTACACCAAAATTTGTCCTCGAATCTATACTAAACACAATCCTTCGGTCTAGCACAAATATTTCCTCAATATCTGTCCTCAAGCCTTAACTCAAAGCTTGAATCAATATCAAATCAACTCTGCTAGATCTGCCCCAAACCTTAACTCAAGGTTTGAACAAATCAATCATTCAACTCTACTCTCAAGTCTTCTCAAAGACTTATCTCAAATCGGCCTTGTAATCTTCCACAAAATCTCACACAAATTTGTCCTCAAGTCCTCTCTAGAACTTATCCAATCTACTCAATAATTTCTCACAAAAACTTATCCAAATCTACTCTCAATATGTATTGTAAGCTTCCACAAAAGCTTACCCAAAAATGTCCACAAGTATTCTCAAAGACTTACCTCAAATATTCTCAACAAGTCCACACTAGAACTTATCCAATTTCATAGAAACATAAAGAGAATTGTTAGAGACTCAATATGCTCTATACTCGTCATAATGCTCAATCACCTTCAATCACTATTTTAGAAACATACAGAGAATTGTTAGAGACTCAATATGCTTCACATTCACCTCAATACTCAATCACTTCCAATAACTCTTTCAAAAACATACTGAGAATTATTAGAGACTCAATATGCTTCAATACTCAATCACTTTATCAAATAAATTCAAAATATAGAATAGTTTGTTTTATGGAACTTGAACAATCATTTCACACATCCACTTGACTAGTCTCTACCAACTCTACTCAACCAGTCACTCAATGAAAACATCCTTGCTTACAAACCTTAGTCCAAGCATATAAAAACTCACTCAAAATATTCACAACAATGCTTCATCAATCAAATATCACATAACAATGATACTCATGTTATTTTCAAATCCATTTTCAATTTCTTCACTCAACAACTCACTTCAACAACAATGCTTATAATATAATCTTCACATAACAATGATACTCATGCTCTTTTAAAAATCTTAGTTCAAGTTCTTCACTCAACAACTCACTTCAACAACAATGCTTATAAGACAAGGTTTTAATAACTCTTTATTCTAGAAAACCTTGAAGCATTAACTCAACACACTCAATAAGGAAACCCTAATTCAGTCCTTTTCACTCCAAACTTATTTTCCAGAAAACCAACCAATCAACTCAACTAAGAAAGAATGTGCTCATAACTTTTTCTTGATGATGAAGGAACCTCAAATATCTGCCACAACCACAAACACTTCTTTGCCAAGATCAAAGGAGTTAGAAGATACTAAACTCTCTCAAATATATAATGCAAATATCAAAACACACATACACCTTATCACTCCATATTAAATAAATCATCCATCAACATATACAAAAATGATTTACCAAATATACCTTATGATCTCCCAATATAAAAATAATATTTACCACTAAAAATAATCTCAACAATGTCACATTCAAATAAGAAGTCCTCTCAAATTTTATCACTCTTCAAATTCACCTTTTGATAAATAAAAAATGTCACAATAACTTTATTTAAAATAAAGTTTAACACCTTATACCTTCATTTAGTCAAAAATTAATAATCAAAATAAACACCTTTTCATAACCCCTTATAGCTCCCTCAACCTTATGTTTACACCTTAGGCAATTAAAATTAATGGAAAATTTATTACCATTGCCTAGGTGAGATTCGAACCCTCGACGTCGCCTCCTCGTGTGTCCTAGCCGCAACCTCGGCTACCACGAATGCTAGACACTCATTTGAAAACCAAAGAGCACCACATGCTCTATATCCTCTTCATTGACACCCAATAAAAAATAAAACACGTGTCCTTCCTTGACGCTTCAACATTAACACTGCCAAAATACTCTTGTCGTGAATTGAATGCAGACCACTCTGCACCCAAGTGCCTTAACTCGTGACCACTTGCCACTAGGCCACGCTGCCTCGGTGGATATGAATTTTTGGCCCTCAACACTCTTATCCCTTTCGTTGGCACTTAAGACAAGGAGCTTGTCTTCTTCCTCGCACAAATTCTCACCACAACACTTACCTCTTTTATTTGTTCGAACAAAGGATGATTTAAATGCCACTAAGGCATGTAGTTTATATACCAATTACCTCCTTTAAACTTTAATGTCAGTGCCTTAGAAATTTGAATAATCAATTTATAAATTATTTAAATTCTTTAGAATTTAAATATTATAAATTAACTTTTAAATCCTTTTGGCTTTATTAAATCCTTCTTTGATTTTACCACTTTGTATAAATAATATTTATTTATAAAATTTAAATTCAATTTGAATTTAAATATTTTATAAAATAAATATTAAAAATTCCTTGGGCTTTTATGAAAAACCTTTTATTTTTTCTCACCCATGGTTTTAATAAAAACCCTCTTACTTATGCTTCCACATAATATTAAAAAATATTATGAAGCTCTTTTTCCATTAACCTTTGCATTGTTCCTTTTGACCTTTTTACATTGACGGTAGCTTATTCCTTGACATCGATGACAACTTCGTTCCTTGACATCAATGAAAAATTTGACTTAAAATATCCAACAACACTAGGGGTCTATGAGCCTCCATACTGCATGAATGCCAAGTCATTTGTATTGTTTGAAATTTTTGCTTTTTTTCTGTCCCAAGTAATAAGTACATGATTATCTTTAGCAATGATTCTTGAATGAATACAACTTGCATGATTGAGTGTTTTATTATTTATTTGAGTATGAATTTTATGATGTAATTACTACTCCCTCAAGCGATGAGTCGATGAGTAAATAGTAAAATAATGAAAGTGATAAGTTTCTTTACCAAGACGACTTGATTTGGGTTTGCTTGAGCTATCAAAAAGTCAAAGGGCATAAGATCCCATTACAACCTTGATTTTGACCCATATTATTACTATTTTTTGTGAGTTATCTTATGGTAATTTACTCATCTTACCAAATTGCATGGACAACCAATTGCTGCAATCATTAGGTTTATAAATTAAATCACTAGATATGAGATTCTCTCAAATTTTTGAGATGTTATGTGACCAAAGGGGTTAGGTGCCTTTGGAGCCTTGTTTTGTGACCAAAGGAGTATGAGTACCTTTTGAGCTTTTTGATTGATGTGACCAAAAGGCTTAAATGCCTTTGGGGCTTTTGGATGGTGATTTGGCCAAAGGGCTTAAGTGCCTTTGGGGATTTTTGTGATGATTTGACCAAAGGGCTTAAGTACCTTTGGGACTTTTTGTGATGATTTTACCAAAGGGATTAGGTTCCTTTGGGGATTTTTGTGATGATTTGACCAAAGGACTTAAGTGCGTTTGGGAATTTTTGTGATTATTTGAACAAAGAGCTTAAGTGCTTTTGGGGATTTTTGATGATGATTTTACCAAAGGACTTAAGTGCCTTTGGGGCTTTTTGTGATAATGTGATGCATGGATGGATTTTATGGACGCAATTGTGGATGATGAATGTATGCCTAGACATTGTATTATGTATGCATAGATGTATGTACTAATGATATGATTAATATAAAATTTTTATTTTGTTTATGTTTATATGTTAAAACATAATGAATTAGTCTAAGATGTAAAACAACCTAAATATAAGCACCATAGTTGTATAACAATTATCAATCAAAATGTTAACCTTTTCATAAAAGTCACACATTTGAAAGTCAACCATATGTAATATGATGAAAATATAGATGATGGATGGGTGACCAATAAGATGTTATGAAGGAATAACATGGTTTTCATGAGACTCAAACACCCTAGTTGACCAATCAAAAGATGCATACTAATTATATAGGAATTAGAAAGATAAAAGTCTGCTAGGAAGATCCAGATATTCAATATCCCTTTGTGTACATGTGATATTAATTAATTATGATACATACAACTACCCCATTGCTAGGTGGGTTTCATTCAACCCATTGTTGTAATGAGGATCACCCAGTGGTGACCATCAGGAGTAGGTTTGTCTAAAACCTACAAATAAATCCTACAAAGTTATCGATTTATGAGATAATTCAGCAATCTCCTAAGCATAGGGAGATGCTCATGGACATCTTAATGTCCATATAAGTGCAACCTTAGAAATCCTAAGCATTTACACACTTTGTTAGGCATGTGCAACAGTGTCAGAAACTGGTCATTCAATTTCATGACCACGAAGTCAAGACAATTTCCACTGCTATAGCAGACCCGTCGCTACATATCATTACACGTGTGAATCACAAACCATTCAAGCAAGTTTTATTGACATGGGGTCATCAATAAATATTATAACTACCAAGGCATTAACTCACTTGAAGTTACCCAAGATGCATATCATTCCTTCTACCTACACATTGAGAGATTTCAATGATGCCTTATGTTCAATCATCGATACTATAGTCCTACCTATCCAAGGGGGCTAAAGACCATATTAGTGATGTGTCACGTAATCAAAGGTGATATGCAATATAACATACTTCTAGAGAGGCCTTGGATCAGAGAGATGTGCTGCATCCCTTCTATTTTACATCAATGTATCAAATACATTCATGAGGGACAGGTTCACGTGGTGCCTTCAGATGAGAAACCCTTTAAATATGTGAATCTAGTAGATTTACCAAGGAATTTATGCTCCCCTCAACACATCTGTATGTGTGATTAGCATCACCAATCAAAGATCCAGGAGGTAAAATCAAAGAAGTGTGTTCTAGACCTACACTATATGTATCTCAAAGATCGGAGCACATGACAACTACTTCTATTAGATCGACTACGTTCATGATACAACGGAGTGATAGAAAGTTGAAAGAAAAGGTGGATGAAAATAAGATAAAGCAAATGCCCAATTTAGTCATCATTGAAGCCCCTACTCCCATGGAAGTAGAGGAAATTTAAGGAGGAGTCGAAGAGGCACTTCAACCTGCTTCACCTACATCTTCAGTAGGGTCATCCACACCGTAGGTGACTGTCCATTTGGTTAATCCCATATTAGGTGAATACATTGTGCAGAATGTGATGTTCATACTGATTATCAAGATTGCACAATACATGGACTGACTATGAGTCCATTGCCTTCCCATAGGGATGGTGGAACCATTAGGGGTACCACCTAACCAAACCAACTTCATCTATGGAGGGCTATATCAATTTGCATCTTCCACGCCCATGGATGAGGATGATAATAAACCATTTGCCATAAAAATTCATTATCTTTATAACCTAGACTATGCCATGTGATACTTTGAGCATTACCATTTGCATGGTTATGAGCTTAGAATATTCGAGTAGGGGCAGAAGAAGCCTAGAGAACCACAATATCAGTTACCCATTGATAGGTTTGGCTTGATATTCTACAACAGAGGATAGGATGAACTCCTTGTGCCATATTTAGATCACCTGTACCTTAGTCTAGGGGGTGAAGTTGAATTCAATTTGTATCACCCTAATCCTTCTACATTTTAGAGGGATAATCGGCTAGTGACTTATGTCACTATGGAGCCACCCGAGAGATATCATGAGAACATCTTGGTGGATACTAATCCAGAACCCATTCCAAGAGCCAACTTCAACAATAAAATCCATGGAGCTATTGATGATATTGGTATGCATTTCCAAAATCTGGATATAGCTATAAATATTAAATCATAAGTTGCTTCTGAGGATGTTCATGCAGTATCCATCATTAAAAGTGATGGACTAGACTACGATTCTGGGATGGATGATGTTGAGTTATCCTCAAACATCGAGCAATCCAAGGATGAAAACGAGTTGGCCTATTTGGGACCTACACTCTTGCATCATGTTTTACCTTTGGAATCAATGAACATGAGTGAAGAGCCTCTCGATAATGATGATGACTATCAAGAGATAGCCTACATGAGGCCTTATTCAGAGCATCACTCGATTCCAGTGGGTAGCGATGAAGGCTTGTATTATGATAGTGATGATGAATATGAGACAAAGAGAGATTATTTAGGACCTCCCTACTTGCATCATCGTAATGCACCTTACACTACCGAGTATATGCACTAAGAGATCAATCTTGAGCTGTATCTCAGGGGGAGATCGTTGAGTCTTAATGTGATTTATCATATGGTGTTTTCTGATAAACCAACGTACATGGATCTCCTTGAGCCCAATGATCCCATTCGATAGTCTGTTCATGGACCGGATATAGATATCCCCATACCCCAGAGCCACAACTCAGGGATGGAATTTTTTCTAATGTTGATTCACTTGCATGTGGTCCTAGAGATATGATCCACTCCATCAACATGATATCCATTGATTTGACCACTTCACTCCACAATCCAACTGATTCATCCAAATCGTTGCCTCTAAATGTAGATGGTATTGATTGGGATTACACTGATTCACCACTAGAGCCTAAATATTTCTTCCCTAACAAAGAAATGTTGCAACCTTTTCACTTTGGGCTAGACTATGCACATGATGTCTATCATGCTAAGGATGCTTCCAATGAGGAATCTATAAACCTAGGAGATGACATCCACTTGATCCCTACACCTCATCATCTTGAAGAGGGATCCAATATGTTAGTAGAGGAAACCTTCAAAGTGGATATCAGTAATGATCCCACCAATTCAAGGAAGGTTAAATTTGGGAGGATCTTGTATGTCAGTAGAGGAAACCTTCGAAGTGGATATTAGTAATGATCCCACCAATCTAAGGAAGGTTAAATTTGGGGAGACTTTAACTCCTGATGAGCATGCCAACCTCATCCCTCTACTGAGAGAGAGACCTGATCTCTTTGCTTAGACTTACAAAGACATGTCAGGTCTAGATCCAAAATTGGTTACTCATAACCTTTCACTAGATCTATCAAAGGAGCCAATCAAGCAGAAACTCAAGAAGATGCATCCAATAGTAGCCTTAATGGTTAAATATGAATTGTAAAAGATTTTGGACATAGATTTTGTCATCTCCATTGACTATCCAAAAGTGGTATCCAATATGGTACCTATAGGAAAATTTTATGGAAGGATCCATATTTGTACAAATTTTAGAGACCTAAATAGGGCAACACCAAAGGATTCATTTATGTTGCCAAATATCAATGCTCTTGTAGATGCCACTACAGGTCACAAAATACTCTTCTTAATGGATGGTTTTTCTGGTTATAATAAAATTCAAATTAATCTCGAAGACCAGTATAAAATCGTATTTATAATGCCATGGGGGACATTTTACTATAAATTTATGCCATTCGGCCTTAAGAATGTGGGTGCCACATATTAGTGGGCTATGACATATTTTTCATGACTATATGCATAATATCCTAGAGGATTACATTTATGACTTGTTGGCAAAGTCATTATTGTGTTATGAGCATGCAGAGGTCCTGAGGAAGGTCTTCAATCACCTGATAGAGCATAATGTTAGGTTGAATCCTAAGAAGTGCGTATTTGGCATAACTTCAAGAAAGCTCTTAGGATTCATCCTTTCAAAACAAGGCATCAAAGTTGACCCAAAAATTTCAAGGCTATTTTAGAAATGCATCCCCCACAAACATCAAATAATTAAGAAGCCTACAAGGCAAAGTAGCATCCATAAAGCAATTTATCGTATAATTATCGAATAAATGTCGACCCATGAATCAAATTCTACACAAGAGGATCCCATTCAATTGGGATGAGGACTATCAAGAAGCCTTTGTTGAGATTAAGCAATACCTGGAAATGTCACTAGTGCTAGCTCCACGAAGGTCAAATATGTCATTTTTGCTATATATATCGACAATCGAATTTGCACTAGGAACCATGTTAGCCCAAAAGAATATGCAATACAAAGAGTAGGCCATATATTATACTATCCAAACCTTGGTGAGTTATGAGCTAATATATACATATGTGGAAAAGTTGTGTTTAGCAGTAGTGTTTGCTACAAAGAAATTGTGATACTATATGTTGAGTCGTACGATGTATGTCATATCCAAAACAAATCCTTTGCAATATATGATGAGCAAGACATATCATAATACACGTACTACAAAGTGGATCATGCTACTGATAGAATTCGATTTATAATTCATAAGCCAAAATTTCATTAAAGGACAAGTCATAGAAAATCAACTAGATGAGGTACCTCTCAAAAATAGTAGGTCCCTCACCATAGAGATTTATAATTATGCAATATTTGCCTTACCAGAAGCACCCAAACCTAAAGAACCAGATAACAAAGTCGATATGATATTTTTCTTTGATAGTTCAATGTGTGATCAAGGGGGTGGTGTAATAATAGTGTTGTTCACGCCATAAGGAGCTCCAATGTCCTTGTCATTCAAGTTGGACTTTCCTTGCACCAAAAACAATTCTAAATATGAAGCCCTAATTTTGGGTCTCCAAACAACTATCTCCATGAAGATAAAAAAGCTAAATATATTTGGCGATTCCCTTCTCATTGTGAACCAAGTTAAGGGATTATTTCAATGCCAATGTCCAATATTGAAAGCTTACAAGGATCTTGTTGACATTTATCTAGCTCAACTGGAATGGTACGACATTGAGGTAATCCCTCGTTCATCCAATAGATTTATAAACACAATGGCATCTTTGGGATCTCTAATCCCTTAGAATCCATCTTCTAATTTCACTACCATCCATGTAAAAACGTTGTCACACTCTGTTGTGTAGTACGAAGCATTGGATAATAAAGAGTTAATCAACATGATTCATGTAGAACCAAATCATGAGTGGTTCTACAAATCCAGATACTTTCTCAAGAGAGCATCATGGGGATCCTTGATCTTGCAAGATCATACAGGGAGTGGTATTACCATTCACCACAAGGTTATTTTCTAGTCTACATTTACCAATGTAGAATCGTAGGGGGAACATATTGTCTTAAAGCCAAAGCTTATCATAACTGGGCATCACAGATACATGAATTCCTTAGACTTGGTGTGATACCTCAGGGATTTTTGCATGTCATAAAATGCACATTTAAATGAAAAGTAACAAAGTATATCTTGTTAGTAGACATCCTATATCGTAGAATCTACAATGGAGTGCTCCTTCATTGTCTTGAGCCCTAAGAATCATCTTGGGCAATTTTTCAAGCTCATGATGGTACGTGTGATGGAAATTTTAGTGGAATGGCTATTATCAAACACATCCTACAGATGGGGTATTATTGGCCCACTATGGAGAAGGATTTCAATGTGTATGTCAGGAAATGCATAAAATGTCAGCATCATGCTAATCTTATGCACTTGCCATAACAGGTCTTACAGCCCATTAAAGTGGCTTGGCCATTTTCTCAGTGGGGATTGTATCTCATTGGTAAGATCTCTCCTCCATCATTGGGCCACCATAATTTCATTATTACGGCTACTAAGTATATTACTAAGTGGGTGGATGCCATTCCCTTAACAACAACAACTGGAGTGTGTATTTCTAAGTTTATACTCACCAATATCATAAGTCATTTTGGGATACCATCCAAGATAGTTTTGGATAATTGAACGTCATTTAAGAACAAAAATGTGAGAGCTTTAATGACTAATAATAGAATCAAACATAGTTTTGCAACTCCATATTATCTGCAAGCAAACAGATAAGCTGAAGCTTCAAATAAGACAATGGTTTCCATATTGAAAAATATGGTACAAGAGCACCACAAAGATTGGCACATCCATCTACCCCTTGCATTATGGGCTTACAATACTAGTATTCAGACACCCATTGGGGCAACTATATTTTCATTAGTATATTTCACTGAGGCCATTATGCCCTTAGAGTTGGAGATTCCAATGCTTCGCGTCACATTGAAAGAGTTCATTGATGATGACACCGCACGACAAGCTAGCCTAGATCAATTTATGCTACTTGATGAACATTGCGTGAATGCCCTCAAACACCTCTGTGTTTATCAAGAGTACTTAAAACAAGCTTACAATAGCAAAGTCCATTTGAGAGACTTTGATGTTGGTGATATTGTGTTGAAAGATAACCAACAAAATTCAAATTTATCGCCAAAAATGTGAGATAAATTCATGGCTAACTAGTTAGGTCCTTATATGATCTTAGATAATATTGGACCTGGGACATATCGCTTGACATAACTTGGAGGATTTGAAGAGCCTGAATCTCTTAATATCCTTCATCTTAAAGTGTTTTATGCCTAAATCCTAAAAAGGCTCCAAAGGCATCTGTAAGCCCTTTGGTCATTCAGAAAAGGCTCCAAGGGTTTCTCAAAACCGCTTGGTCAATCCCAAAAGGCTCCAAGGGTTTCTCAAAACCGCTTGGTCAATCCCAAAAGGCTCCAAGGGTTTCTAAAAACCGCTTGGTCAATCCCAAAAGGCTCCAAGGGTTTCTAAAAATTGTTTGGTCTATCCCAAAAGGCTTCAAGTGTTTCTCAAAACCGCTTGGTCAATCCCAAAATGCTCCAAGGGTTTCTCAAAATCACTTGGTCAATCCCAAAATGCTCCAAGGGTTTCTCAAAACCACTTGGTCAATACCAAAAGGCTCCAAAGGCATATGTAATCCCTTTGGTCATTCATAAAAGGCTCCAAGGGTTTCTTAAAACCACTTGGTCAATCCCAAAAGGCTCTAAGGGTTTCTCAAAATTGCTTGGTCAATACCAAAAGGCTCCAAGGGTTTCTCAAAACTATTTGGTCAATCCTAAAATGCTCCAAGGGTTTCTCAAAATCACTTGGTTAATCCCAAAAGGATCCAAAGGTGTCTGTAAGATCTTTTATCAAACCAAATGTTAAAATCCATAAAAAAATTAGAAAAATATTAAAAATAAAAAAAAATTACATTTCATTTGCATTATTGAATTGCATTTTGCATCATGCATCTCATTTTCCACATGCATTTCACCTTTGCATTGCATTAGGTATATTCATCCATGCACTTGCATTGGAATAAATTATGTTTACAATCTTAAAAATGATACTACATTCATGTTTCAATCATGCATCTATGCACTATATTTTCCATCCATTTATCACCCTTATGAGTAATTGTGTTTTTCAACACAACCCCAAATATTGCTATGAAGAATATACTAGGGTTTTTTGGTTATTCAACCATACCTAGAGGTCTTCTCAAGAGTTTATAGAAATCTTGCTTTGCTTTTGTAGATGAGGTCTAGTGTGTATAGCCCTTAGCATATCATAATTTTATCACTAATCAACAAATTAAGCAATCCCAATAAGGACTAGGGGAAGATGAAAGCTACAAAGCAGGACCAGGTATCCTAAGGTGAAAATTCTATTCTTGCTTATCCCTCTGTGCGGACAGTACGAGAAATATTGGCAATTGGTAAAAGGACAGGTTTATTCCCTATCCAGAATCCCTTGCTTACGTTAAAATGAGCAATATCCCAGAGTGATATCCTAGATCAATCCTCTAGATTGATACCCTAGATCGATATCATAGATTGGCATCCCAAATTGATATCTCATATTGATATCATAATATCGATATCCTAGATTGATATCCCAAAAATAATTCCCCAAAGCAAAATCCCCAATGGAAGTTTCTGAAGCAAATTATCAAATGTAAAATCCCAAAAAGTTAGATTAAATAAATATCAAATTGTACAAAGAAAGTCAAATCAGTATCAAATCCCTTGCTTAAGAAAAATAAAGAAAAAAGAGAATAGAAAAAACAAAAAAAAAAAGAAACTATATACACAATAAATAGTGATTTTTGTCATTACATATGAGCAAGTATCCCAAAAAATTGAAGAAAATAAGGGAGCGAGCTTGAATCCTTGGAATTTCTAGCACTATTGTACCTTATGCATGGTGATATGTCTGATACAATAGCATCCTGCTTTTGTGCAGACCAATGTTTGAATGTGGAAGAGCTAGATTCAGGTGTCCTATATCGTTTAGTGGTATAGTCCAACTAAAATTTAAACCTAGGATTGGATAAGCATTTGAGGATCCCCAATCTTAGCAATGGGTTGAAAGAATCCCACCTGACATCGAGGTATACTTATGCCTTATCTAAATATATTTATTTACACACACAGGGATAATGTACAGTTAGGGCCTATCCTAGCGAAAGCCTTATATTTTAGAAGTATAGTATGGTCAACATATAAATTTTGATAAGTCAACTAGGGTTTTTGAGTCTCATGGAAAAACCTCAAAAATTCCCAAATAGCAACAACCAATTTTTAATGCAATCATCAAAACATCATTTTATTTTATGAGAGTTTATTTATTAGAATTATTTGTAATATATGTTAGATACTGGATGGACATCAAAAATGATGTTTAGACGACCACTGACTATGTTATCCATATTCTTTTAATTTACAAAAGCTTATGAACAGAAAATAATAAATAATTGCATCTCACATATGGGTGTACTATCTTTCACAAAAATATAAAGCAACTACAATCCATGATTGTTATACATTCTGTAATGTCATACATTAGATTGATTAAAATTCATATTGCATATATTATGTTTTAAGTTATTAAAACATACATGTTCATTTTACAAACACATTATCAAAGAAACAAAGAAATACATGCAGTACATACATGGCATAAATTATGTCATAGCAGTATAAACTAAATGCATACAAGTAAAGCAAAGTATACATGCATGTAACATCAAAATATGGCATTCATAATACATCCATCATAAGTAGTAAATTTGCATACATAACTCATAACATCTAATCATCTATCACATAGCTATCTAGTGCATGTCATCCATACATCACATCATATAACATCTAATAAATAACGCATTGCATCCATATGCATAACATAAAACATAAAATACCAAAAATAAAGTACACATGTACTGAGATGAACTATAATATCATATATATATATATATATATATATATATATATATATATATATATATATATATATATATATGTGTGTGTGTGTGTGTGTGTGTGTGTGTGTGTGTGTGTGTGTGTGTGTCAAATGTACATCATAGTGGGGTACATCAAAATACCCGTAGGCTACATATGTGTAGGTCCTCGACCTTACACTCAAAAATGGTACAATGACATATCTTAGATCAATACTAGATAGGGTTTGCACCCCCAGTATGTGAGGCACCACTATCGCCTCCACCATCCCTGTGAGTCCTCTATGAGTTGGTACCATGAGTCTTGCCAGACCTATGTGTCCTGTGGCTGGAGCTAGCTGATGACTGCCCTGTCTCCCTGGTCCTGCTCCTATGGGACCCTATGGTAGTGGTCCTCTTCGGTGCCTACCCACCTAGCAACCTGATGACGCCATCTAGCTAGGCATTGTGGGCTACATCTATTGTGTGCTACTCATTATTGTCCTCCATGAGAGTACATAGCCATTAGATCTCCACCATAGGATCAAAACCTATTGGCATAGAAGTATATGGTATCACAGGAGGTGCCATGATAGCCTATTATGATGAGGGATCTCCCCTCACTACCTTAAGTAGGTACCTCTTAAGGGTCATTACACCTAGATGTGCCTACGATAGATCACACTTGCTAGTAATCTGCCTAATTTGAGTGTCTACTATGGTCACTTGTGCCTATAAAGCTACCCTCTCCTCCTTGTATCCATGCCATTGCCTCTGACCATGAGCTAGATTCACCTCTAGAGTGGTGATCAAAGTGTCCCTATGCAGGAGCTAGATGTAGAGTCTACCAACCTATCTCTAGAGATAAGCAACCTGTGCTCTCAGATGCCCTACCTCACTATCAGGAGGTGCCTCCTCCTCCTTGGAGGCCTCCTCCTCTGCCTCTACTTATGGGACCTCATCTATAGTGGTCCCTATTCCCCATGCACCCTTAGTCCTCTAGTGGGTCATGTGCCCATGAGGGTCCACCTCTACACCTTGTACACCCTCTGCTACAAATCCATTAGCTGGTTGGCCTAGAGGACCCTATCTGTGCCATTGGAAGTTAGACCACTAGCCATAGTAATCTATAGTAGTGCCTACATTTTCTAGCTTTGACTCCTAAAATTCATCATCGTCATCCCCCAGTGGAGTCACCTGGGGCCAGGTCAAGTCCCTCTCTAGGACTAGGTGTCTATAGATGGGAAGCATCTCTAGGAAATCTTGACAAATCCCAAACTACCTCAAGATGTGAGAGTAGAACTGGTACTCACGTATGTCAACCTTATGACTGATGATCCACCTATCTCTATGCGCTCGATACAGGTATCTATCTACCTCTATCCAGGGTGGGAAATCCATGTAGGATCACCATCGTATCTGCTCAGGGTAAAGTTGTGCAAAATGATGAATGTAGTGATCTAGGTCTCTTGCATGAGACTTACTCCTGAAGCCCTCCTGCTCCCAAGGCCAATAGGCTATGTAGCATTGTAACTCGGTAGGAATGGCAGTGATATCCAAGGGTAAATTAATAGGATGCTCTATCAAAATGTGCTACTAGCCCTAAATTTGTAGAAGTATGCTACAGCCGATGCCCACTCTACTATAGTGCATGATATGATACAACTCATGGTAGAGTTGTGCTAATAGAGTGATCCCCCATACTAGAATGAGAGGTCACTCGATTGAACTCACCATCACCTCCTTAGTCCTAGACAAGAGATTCCAAGGAAACCTCACACTTGAGGAGTCCGAGAGGACTATCTGAATGATCAAATATATGAATGCAACCTCCCTCTAGCAAAATAATTTGGCCTATAACCACTCCTAAATGTGGATACCACCATGGTTGATACGGTCCTGAGCCTCAGCACTCTGTCTACCAAAGATGGTATCAAACATGGCCTTCCTCACCATGGTAGGAGAATATGTGATGGCCTCACCATCAATAGGCAGGCGTAAGATACGGTAGATGTCCTCCAGAGTAATTGGAATTGATTTCATTTTGATTCCCTAAAAATGACTTCATGGCTAGACCACTCCATGGGATAGAAATAGATAATTACTATTAATAGTTGCATTCATATCTGATTAGGCCTTGCCAAGAATTCAAATGGTAAATATTACTTTGTTCAAGATCATTCATAGTGGTCAAGCGACCTGATTACTTCATTTAATTGTCATTATCCTCATTGAATCTTCGCTTGAGGGGGTAGTCATAATGTCTTATTATAATCAAATTCAACAGAATATCCCTTTATCGTAGATGCCTTGATCTTGTCAAAATTGCATTCGTCTTACAAATCATTTCCAAAGACTATCATAAGCTTACCCTTCTACTGGGGAAAATAGCATATATGATAGTTTATTTGTAGCTCTCCTCCTTTCGGTTATATAGGCCTAACTCCTATTGTAGCACCAAAGCTACCCAAATGCCTAATGATGAGTGCAAACCCTTTCAAATTAAGCCTTTCATCGAGTTGGAAGCAATGATTCTAGGATGCACGTCCTATTTGCAGTACTTGGAAATCTAATGTTGATTAGACTAATGATCATAATTCAACCTACGACATCATTTTAGGAGGTATATTTTTGCTCAACGATGTTCGATCTCACAATGCATATCAAAAGGGGTATCTATATACACCTAAAATGTGTCATGCCAAGGTGACTACTCATATGGGACATGCTAGAAGACCATATGGAAGACCTTGGATAGATTCTAAGGTATAGCAGTGGGTTTTACCACTCATTTTGGCACCTTTTCCTAGTTAGTGCTAGTTGTTGCTGACACCTACGGTTAGTAGTATTTACCATGCCTATCAGCCACGGTTAGGACTCAAATATAGTTGGCCTTCATCCGACCCAAAGTTGGTTGCAATGGCCAATTTTTTTTGGATTGGAGTGGTTTGAGTGAGGAAGGTTCTGGATCCTTCCATCCAATCTTGATCTAGGCTTCCTCATGAAGCCACCCCTAGCCCTTGGAATTTGATATATAATTCCCTTTTGAATTGGGAAAAAAGAGAGAGAAGCATAATTAATTGAGCAGCAAATCCCTGTAAAATTGCATAATCATTAAAATGCATTGATAGGAATACTTTTGCTACCCAATTGAAGATCACATTGCCATGGAGGTCCTAGGAGGATAGGAGAGCCAAGAAATGCTAATATGTGCAATCCATGCACTCACTGAGCAATTCAACCGCCAAATATGTTAGAGGACATAAAGGTGACCCTTGAACATCAATTTGGCAAGGAGAATTAGATAATTGGCCCTGATTTGGAGGGCAAACTTACTTCAGGCTCAGCCACGCCTGTCAGCCATGGTGAACAGTGCCCACCACTTGAAGGACCCACGATCAGTGGATAATCCCTGATTTCATTGTTCTTTGTTCTACAGTCAATTTAAATAGGTTATATTAATCATATTGTAGGTTTAATTTAGTATTCTAAATATATTTGATCGACATAGTAAGAGTTAATTGCAATTTCCCTTCATTGTTGTAGTGTAGGCGTAACGAATATTTTTCATGCATTTATGTCTTCAATTGGATAATTAGAAGCTTATATAGATTCATATTAGTTTATTTCATGTTTCTAATGGTAGATAATCATGATTTAGAATAATTTACATGCATTGAATCACTTTCTTGATTTCTTTATTATCATGTTATCTTTTTATACAAGCACCCTTTAAAAGCCTCATCAAGAGATGCCTCCTTTACTATTAATGTTTCTTGTTGTTTATTGCACACAAGACTAAAAGGGTTTTGGGATGCAAGGCAAAAAATACCTCTAATTATGGAGAAGAGGGTCATCAACATCCTAGAGCAGTTCGTGTCATCCTGAAAGTCACTTGGAAATCACACCTACCCTTGAGAGGGAAACATTACATCCTCCTGTAACAATTGTATCAAAATGATACTTTAATTTGACTTTGGATTCAAATATAATGGAATAAAGTGTATTTCTAATTGTTAATTTATTATCAATTTATCGTTCTTGTATGCATTTTGTGTATCTTTCAATTCTTGCAATAGGAACATATAGGTGTAAGCCTTTTTTTGATAGTACAGTCTCTATTCCATACTGGTCAACATCATATAACCAGAAGCTAGGTTCCCATAAGTATGGAGCACCAAATTCTTGCCAAGTCTTCTTAGGTAGCACATTAATGCTAGATCCTCCATCTACTATAACTTGAATCAATTTGTGTTCTAAGATTTCCATATGGACCAATGCGGGTTTCTTCCCAACATTAATCATTAATATGGTGGGGTCCATCAAATAATTCTTTTGTTCCTATTCTTTGGTTTGTTTGCTTTCTACCTTAATCACCTTATGAGGTTTCAAATATTTTGCCATCGCTTTATGCAATGATGTAATGGCTTCTAGAAAACTTGCCATATTAATTTCCATAGTTGTATTTCAAACTTGTGCTTCCAGATTTTGCACAACCATTGTGTCTTCTAATGGCTTCTTTAACTCTTTTTCTTTCATTATTCTCAATTATTTTTCCTTCTTTTCTTCTTCTTCAAGTAACTTCTTTGCCACTTTATAGCACTTCTTTTATTTGGTATGTTATGGGTACTTTTCTTTCCTAGCTTGATTGCTTGTTACAGCTAGCACTTATTTGGTCTCCTCACTAACCGGAGGTACCTCTATGTCCAAAAAAATTATGTTATATGGGTTATTGGAACTCACCTACTTTGGAAAATTTACTTCTTTATTGTTCCCTAGACCACACCATCTATACATGTGTGTAGTGTTTGTTTGTTGTATCTCCTAATTTTGGGGTAAAGGATAGTTCTTCGCAAAGTTCCCCCATTCTTGGAAATTGCAACATTGTATGATTGGTCACTCTTCCAAATCATACTGCAAGTAACTTTGTCCTCCTTGTTGGTTGCCTTGATATTGTATTCTCCCTCTACGATTATTCCTATAACCACCATAGGTGGCTTGCTAGCCACTCACTTGAGGTTTTAGTTTCTCCTATTTATCTTGGATAGAGAGAACCTATGGATACACCTTTATGTTAAATGGATATTGTATCACTTCATGTCCAAGAACATTGTAAATATGGTAATAGTTATTGTGAGGACAAGTCACATTCATGTGAACTTAAGTCCTGCAATTTGTACACCATATATCTTTTCGATCTTTCTTGAATTTTCCTTTCACCTTTAATTATTTTGTTAAATTTCTTTCAAAATGATTGCATTGTCTATTGGATTGTATCATATTCTTCACTCTCTGAATCATCATGTCTTACATGTGTTATCATCCCTGTGATTGTTTGTTTGGCCTCACTCTCAAAATTCTTTACATATTGTAGGGCTTCCTCATATGTAGTTGATGGTACTACCTTCATCTTATTCTTGTATCTGGGTAGCAACCCATCTACAAACCATTATTTTACTAGCACATCCACAAAAGGCATTTGCATCTTGTCCACAAACTACTTCAATCGATGGTTGTATGACTTCACATCCTCATCAACTTTTTTCTTGGTAGCAGAAAGTTCAATGATGATATCTCCATCATCCTTCAAGGGGCAAAACTCCTCAATGAATTCATATTTCATTGTATTCCATGCTTGGAATTTTGGTGTGTTTTTCCTTTTTAGGTACTAATATTTGGCTAGTCCTTCTAATGTTGTAGAAAATAGTTTTAACCATTCATTTAGTTGATCTATGCCATTTTTTCTCTAGATGGTTATACATGTCCTGATGTGTCTTGTCTGGTCTTCCTTGCCTTCATTCATAAAGGGTGGGCATATTTATTTTATTGCATGATTACCTACATGGGACATCTATGGTGTTTATTCTTCTTCACTTGATGAAGTATCACCTAGAATCCTTGACTAATTCCACCTTATAGGTGACTCACTCTTCTAGTCTTCATCAAAATTGTCTACGCGAGGAATATTATATTTATCGAAAAGTCATCTACCGATCTCATGTGCATATTCACTCCATGACCTCCTTCACTGGTGTGTAGGTTGTGGCCTTGGTCCTTCCTCTTGAGACCTCATGTATTTTTGCTCTAGTGCCTAACTCCCGTACACCACACTCCTTTGCAACCAGTCCACCACTTTCTCAGGTATTACCGTCCACTCCCTTTGCTCTCGCACATTTCCCTCATTAATCCATTCTCTTATGTCAATGCTCATATCAACTATGGATGCTTCTTTTTCCTCATATTTTATGTCAATCAACAGTGTATCCAACCTCTCAATCTCGACTTCATCAAATGTCCACACTTGCTCTATCACTGGTTCATATGTATTGTGTTCAATGCTATTCGCATTCCTCCTTTAAACAATTCTCGTGTTCCTTCTTACTAGAATTTCCTCTAATTGATAATTTTTCCTATGTATTTATATATTTGTATCTATCATTCACCTCTAATTTGTGTGCTCAAGTTTATCACTTGTATGATCTTCTTAAATACAACACTTTTTAACCCATTTTAACAAAAAATTCAAAGTTTGATAAGGCAACAGTGCCAAATTTAGATGGTAGTAGTGTAGTATTCCATACTAGGAGGTATTTTAGAATCTATGGAAATGATTCCCAAGATCTCAAACCCCAACTTGTACAAATAGTATAGCATGTACGGTCTCCATCGTACACTAGTTCAACTTACCAAAATAGCTTGTACGATCCTTAAATAATACATTTGTACGATACAAATAATACAACCCTATACTTGGTATGATTTGGTACATATCAGACTACTAGGAACAAGTTTTTAAGTCAAACCAATAAGTTTTGTAATCGATTTACTCAAACTAGCATTATTTCCTTATTTGGCATAATTGAGTTACGACCTTAATTACCAAATAGGGTAAAATGACAATTTGTACAATTTGGTAGAAACCCTTGTATGGTTTGTACAAAATCTTGCTGCAACTATCCTCTAGATCTATCACTTGATACAACCAATTCTTCCAAGATAGATTTTGGAAAGGTTCTAAGCATCAATTACTCCAATTCTCCATAACATGCAAACCCTAATTCACTAGCAATGAATTATATTCATCATGGATGATTCCAAAAATTGTACAACTATTGGAAAATATCAAAATACAGCTTTAGGATATCTTATAATCCATTCCATGCTTCACACCAAGTCTATAGATTAACCAGGATCATTCACAATGTAATTCCATCCATATACATGTTGTTAGGATTCTATCCTAACATTAATTAATAATAATAATAATAATATATTTTATCCTAATGTTATAATAATAAAATAATATAATAATAAATAATATAATAATTAATTATATTAATTATTGCAACCTTTCACCTATAACCCTAGAGTGGGTATAAAACACTATACAATTATATCATTTGGGAAAGAGGAAATATAATATAATTTATTGAAGGGACTTCTCGAACAATATAAAAGTGATTCTTTTAGTTTAGATTTATTTATTTATTTATCAATTTTATTTGTGTTAGGAACCCTAGGTTCCTACCATATGGTATCAGAGCCTTATGGATCCAACCATATGGGACATAAATATCAAGGAAATGAAAAATGACATCGCAAAAATTATAAGAATAAATGAACAATACCATAATAAAGAAATGGAATGTTTTGATCATATTTTGAGTGATATAGAGTATTTAATGAAAATTCAAGAGGAGGAGCCCATAGAAATAAAATCCCAGGTGGAGGAGGAGCCCATAGCCATGGAATCTCGGGTGGTACCCATTGCACTCCCCAAGAAAGAAAAAAATATTTCAAACCCTAAATTATTTTTTTCTTTGGATAAGCCCGTAGCCATAAAATTTCAAAAGGTATCCATTGCATCTTTCGAGAAGAAATAAATTAATAGAAAACCTAAAAATGCAAAAATATTTTTAATAAAAGTGCACAAGGGAAAAGAAGATATCAAGGATGCAGGTTTCCAAAAGTAGTATTTTATAGATCTGCAATGCAAGAAAATCAGATCCATTGCTACTAATTTGAACAAGGTCAAGTTGAAAAATGGCAACATTTTTCTCCAGCCTCCACCTATTGCACCTCTAGGTTCAGAGTCTAATACTTCTCAGAAGCAACAATATTTCAAAGAATATAGTTTTTCTTCTTTTGCATCTTTCCAGCAGGGTTTTGGAATTTTATTTTTATCGCTAAAACAACTTACTAAAAAGGAAGGTGTAGTAAGCAATGGTAAAATAAATTTTCCTACTGCTACTCACCCTCCACCTTGGCCACCACCAAATTCCCATTAATACCAATAAAAAATGAAGGGTTGATTGCTACTGTGACTTCTCGTCAAACTTTTTTTGGTCTGTCAAGCAACAAGATTCTTCATTGAAACCGAATATTTTTCACTATGATGCCATGGTGTTTTGTAAATTAGGTTTTCTTGCATGGTGTCAAAAAATATTAGTTTTATTTTGATGCAGCTACAAAAACTTTTAAACTAGCTATGGCAAGTGGATCCCAAATGTCCTTTTTAATCTTGTACTAGCTTCAATTAGATGTCTCAAATTAGAGTTGTCAAAATTGTTGATCGTCACTAATTGATTTTTTTGAGTATGAGTATGAGCATTCAATGTTCCTCTTCATTTTTTTTACCCATGACTATGACACTGTGTGAAATGGACACTTACTGTACAACTTGAAATATGCTGCACAACCTGCTAATGAATGTTACTACACTATTTTTGTGTCCTCTTTTGTTGGATGGCAATGGAAATATTATATTTAATAACATAGTATATAACCTATTGAAATTTATAAGAACAAAAATATTGCAAATATGAATGTAGTCATCTATCAGCTTCTCGAGTTGTCCTAGTTCGCTGCCAGCCCTTAAAATTGTGCAGAAACAATTGTGACTCAATTGATTCATGTTGTAACAACACCTACCACTTGGGAGTGGATTCACGTGTCCTTTAATACCACACAACAACGCTTTCATCATGGAATCATATTCATTAGGGCACATTTCTTCATCGCTCTCAGCATACAATATAAACAGTGTAAGAATAACAAGCACACCTGTGTTCTCAAAATATCTCTAATTATCAAGGAAGGAAATTTCTTTCAAGTGGAGAAACAATTCAACTTGAAAAAAAACGTGCCAAATTTCTTGGGATTCCAGTTCAGATATCATGGTGTAATCACTATATTTTATAGCAAGTATAACAACGTTACATTGATTTTACCATTTTTGTTTACCAACATTGTTAACTGGTTCATATTAGCGGTAATTTCTTAGCCCATGGAACTTGCATGAATAACAAAGATTTTTTTTAATAATAAAAGATCACAGTGGGTAGGAGAAACTTGTATCGTTTCTCACAGGTAGAACAAAAAAAAATTAAATCCAAACAGATCTTCTAGATGGCTTAGGTGGTTGTTATACAGAGTTTTGTAGTTGCAGAAAATTGCGATTGGTCCTTGCCATCTATTAATAAAGCAAGCATTCACCTTGTGAGCATAAGCCTACCATATTTCTCATTATGTATACGTAGACATTGCAAATGGGTGCATAGAGAACCCTATATTGTTTTTTCCTAAGATCGATTTAGCATTTAACAAGCAAAGAAGTTTACGTTCATTCACAGGCAGGAATTCAAAATATCTTCCAAGTTGTCATTGGCATTGCAAAGCTTGGAGGTGGCGTATCTATTAGTCACAGGTATAGGAAGTTCACAGGTGATGGACATAAAATATTTATCATAATTATAAGTTCTCCAATTCTTCCAATCTAGACAAGCAAATATTTTTCATAATTCAAATTTCTAACCCTAAAGAACTCCTCTAATAAAATCACTACACGCAGTGACATTCAAAAACTCATAATATTTCTTCCAACCACTGTGGTACATTTTTCTTGGCTCATTTAATATTTAAGTAAATATTCACAACATACAGCCTATTCACAACACTTCAACTTCCAATCGTAGTGAGTCCGCGCATAGAAAATAAAAGCCCTAAATCAACCTCCCATTCACTCTAAGACTCGTGCCAGCCATTTTGATAGCCCAAAAAATCATCGTGGGTGAATTTACACATGTTTTATAGCATGATTAGACTAGCATGATATATTTGTAGTTTTTGGGTATTCAAAATCAAATTCGTTGATTTATCTACGAATTATTGGGTTAAATGCGAAGATAGTTTTTACGTTGTGCCGTAGGCGACAGGAAAAAAAATACAATCAAATTGAAGGAATTAATACAATCAACATAATACTTTACCTTATGGACAGATCCAAAGTATCATTAAAAACATTATTGAAAATTTGAAGAGTGGGACCCATAACCTAGGGTGTCAATTGATTAATCAAAGGACATTGTGAATATTGTAAATCCTATGAAATCCTAATTATTGCCAAGACATATCAATTCCACACAATTAACCATACTATTATTACAACATATGACAAGGTGCTTACATGTGAATATAAATACATCATTAAGGATGACAAATCAATTAATTACTTGCTTTGGAGCTTACAAGGACTATGGAGCTTACAAGGACAAACACCTCGAAAGTTACAAACTTAAGTTCCAAGCTTTGAGGACAAATCTTGTTTTAAGGAGGGTGGAATGTTAGGATCCTATCCTAACATTAATTAATAATAATAATAATAATAATAATATATTTTATCCTAAGATTATGATAATAAAACAATATAATAATTAATTATATTAATTATTATAATATTAGGGTTAGGAAGCATTACAACCTTTCACCTATAACCCTAGAGTGGGTATAAAACACTATACAATTATATCATTCGGGAAAGAGGAAATATAATATAATTTATTGAAGGGACTTCTCGAACAATATACAAGTGATTATTTTAGTTTAGATTTATTTATTTATTTATCAATTTTATTTGTGCTAGGAACCCTAGGTTCCTACCACATGCCAAATTATGTGCTAAACATTCACTACACAACCTACAACAACCAGAACATATGGGGGAATTCATAAAGACAAGGAAATGAGAAAAATAGCTTTCATATTCATGTTATTAGTAGTATTTCATCATTCATTACCATATCAACAATGAACAACAATTCTACTCCACAATCCATACTCCATGAATTAATATTGCAACAATAAACAATTAATGAACATCAATGAACAAAACATGAACCTCAATGAACAACCAAAAAATGAATAAGGGGGGCTATATAATGCATGCCTAGACCATTCCAAAGTGGTTTTTGAAGCATCACATCATTTACAACTACATTTCCAATGGATTTCCAAAACAATTCTTTTACAAGGTTTATTAAGGTCTAATTCAATTTTTATCAAATTAATCCCAAATGCACATTCCAAATTCATTTTATTTCATTTCACATCGTACATGTGCAATATTGTACATTTTGATCTCTACTTGTATGATTTGACACTCATACACTTTAATCAAAACTAAGAAAAAATCAACAAAACTGTGTAAATCCATGGATTACTTTTTCTTCTTATTGGAGGTGGATTTGTTGCCTACAAGGGGTTCATTTACCTTTTTTATTCTAGAGTTTCTAGTCGGTGTTTCCCGATTCAAAATGGAATCCAACATCTATCTTTGTGTTTCTAATTTTTCATAAATTTGAGCTGCTATTGCTATGAGATCCTCTATTTTATCACTAGGGTTCTCTGAACCTATATCCAGGGTTCCACCCTCTACATTGGTCTATCAAGTTTACCTCATCATTGGGGAAAGACTTCCTCTCCTTATCTTTAAGGAATTATCCCTAGCCACACATAGAAGATTCATTAGGAGTCAATTTATTGTAATAACTATATTCCTAGTCATTCTATTCAACAGATTTAAAACCCTACTTAGGTATATTTCCTATCACACACCACATCTAGCCTTACGCAATAAGCCTATTCCACTACAAACCTAGGATTTGATACCAACTGTCATAATTGTAGGACCAAAAATACCACATAGAATTTTTTTGTGAAATTGGCTAAGTATTAAGAAAAACCTCAAGATAAGTGTTAAATTCCACTAAGGTGCAAAATATACGGTCAGCGCAATCAAACAACACCTAGAGAAAGTTGGAGTAGCGAAATTCAAAAAGGTAATGTAAAATTTGCTAGGTGTTGAAAGGAAAAAAATCAAAGACAACATTAAATTTCATTAGAGTACAAAATTTGTGGCCAATATAGTCAAAGAGGGCCTAATGGAATTAAGAATAGCAGATTCTAGAAGAATGACTATAACCCAAGGTTAGTTTTCGTAGCGGAAGGCCACACGCATAGCAAGTTTGGTAAAATTGGCTAAGTGTTGGAAGGAAAATCCGCTAAGTGTTGGCAATGTTAAAATACATCAGAATGAGAAGTCCATAGTCAACACAGTCAAACAGGGGCTAGAAAAATTCAAAGTAGTAGATTTTGAATATAAAAGGGTGATGCAGTGTTAAAGTCCATCAAAAACCAATGCAAGATCAAAATTCCATAGTCAACACGGTCAAACGATGCCCAATGGAAAATGAAGTAGCATATTTCAAAGGATGGCGCAGATTGTTTCAGAGATCTCTTTTTATGGTCAAACTAGCAAAAATTGAAGTAGTGTATTTCAAAGGATGGTGTAGGTTGCTTCCAGATTCTCATTCCATGGTCAAACTGGTCAAACCTGACCCAATAGAATTCAAAGCAACGGATTTCAAAGATGAAAAGAATGCAACAGAAACTAGAAGAGCACTAGTGGAAAGAACTAGGGAAGACCAAGCATCACCAAAATCAAGATTTGCCTGCATTTTTAGTTATAGATCTATGGATGAAAAGCCTGATCAAGAATAAGGGATGATCCAGATCAACCTACAACCAGTTCAGCTACCATATTTAGTTGAGGGCCAAGCAACTTGCAGAGCTCAGAGTTGTAGAGTTCATGGAGTGCAGCTCCATTCTTTTTCTTGAAATCCAATAAGAGGCCACCACCTCAGCATTCTACTGATCTAGCATGAAAATCCTTGTAATGTTTCCATTCTTTTACTGTTATTGTAAAATCTATATAAAGAGGTCGAACCCTCATTTTTAAGGGTCGATCTCTGGAGTGTTTTCCTGATATATTACTATAATTTTTCTTGAGAAATCAATAGAAGGAGCATTACTTGGATGTTTGCCTCAGGCTTGTGTCTTCATCTCTATGAGTTTATTCTGTGAATTCATTTCTACTACTATTGTTATGATTAGTCAATTTTTATGATATTGGATTGCTAATTTGGAGCAAATTGGAATGGTTCATGCCTAAACAAATATTGTAGAGAGCTTCTTTTTTGTTAGTCTAAAGGTTGATCTAATTTTTCTATTTGGATTATTAACATTTTAGATGTTTGAAATAGTTCTCTAAGTGTTTTATTATTCTTTAATGATGAAGATGACTAGTTTTGAATGTTGTTAGTCTTAAGTGTGGCATACTGGAAATGTGATTGATCAGAGGATTCTTGATATTTTTCAATGTTGTTAGCTTTATCCAACCATTATTCACTCAATTATTTTCTAACCCTTATCTCATTTCTATCCCTAAACTTACACTTTTAATTGAGCTAAATTGAGTCAACACCAATTAGTTGACAAGGTATACCAGCCTACTCTGGAGGTTGGATTGAAGTAATATTTGATCCATCCAATGTCAGGGTTTGAGCTATGATTAGTGGGTGTGCACCTCCAAGAAATTCATAGATTCATAGTCACAGTTCAAGTTTTCCTTGATGTCAATTTAGACCCCAATAGTTCTGGCATACCCGGTGGGACCCTAAAGACACACTATCTTTCCCCCTACCCATTTCTTTGATAATACCTAGAGGAATCAAGATTTAGTGAATTGTCTTGACCTCATTCAATAGAGAAAGTAAATTCACTTGGTGACTCCCTGAGTGCAAGAATCCAGAAAAGCCACCCTAGTATAGTATCTTTTTCATGAATACTAGGTCATCTGTTAAAAATAGTCATGACCCTATTATATTTTATGAGCTTCCCTTAAGAGGATCCAATATCATAAGAAGTTTATTCCTAGACTCATTGGTGGAAGAAGTCCCAGTTGAACCACCCCCTATGGTGCCTCCAAGACCAATTCCACCAAGAATCCCACCTACAATGGCTCAACAGGTTAATCAGAACCAGCCCCCATAGAATTATCCTAGTTGGGATACTTCTGGACCACTCGAACTTGCTAATATGCATGACATTCCTCAAGCTATTACAAAATCCATACCCACATTTGATGGTACCAAAAATACTACATATGAGCATTGCCAAGATATATTGAACTTAGCAGCTATTCATAATATCAAGAATCAAGATGTCATAGTCAGACTTCTAGCCCTTTCTTTTAGAGGAAAGATCCTACACTGGTTTAGAACCTTAGAAGATAAAACCATCACCTCATGGGAAAAGCTAGCTAGCCCTTTTGTAGAAGAATTCAATGAGTCATCTGATCCATTTTCCCTTCTAAATCAATTTACAGCTATGCAAAAACATCAGCATGAGCTAGTCTCTAATTTTAACTTGAGGTTTAGCAAAACCTGGAAGAGGATTCCCCTTGAAGCTAGACCAATGGTATATTTAGAATATATGTATTACATCAGAGCCCTTGGGTCAGACCTGGGGCTACAAACTCAACAATATAGCATAAACACCTTCCCACAAGTTTACCAGGTAGTTATCCAAGCAGAAAATGTACTAATTATTGTAGGAAGACTTCCACAAAAAATGGTAATGCCTTACTACTCTAAGATTCCCCAATTCCCACCAAAAGTCTCCACTCCTTCATATATGGATCCTCCATCAATCCCTCAAGTAACTCCACAATATCCTCCAAAAATAGCTCTTGCTATCCCTTTTCCTCCTCTTCCATCTCAAAATTCCCAAGAAACATCTATATTACTAGACATCTAGAGCACTCTGAAATCTCTCAACAATAAATTCAATGCAATTGAAAAGTAGGAAATGGAGAGATTTCAACCAAGAAGGTTCCCTTACATTAATAAATATTATAATCCGAGTACAAGTGGTAGTGCAGGCCCTAGAGTCAATGCAAATCAATCAGAGCAAGAGTTTGAACCTAAAACTAGCTTGGTCAATGTTTGGTGCTTAGTTTGCAATGATCCACATGATTCTGAGACCTGTATGATGTACCAACATCATGTACAACAAGCAATGGAAAAGGTAGAGAGAAATCAAAAGGGGAGAGTTAACATGTTGTGATAGTATGATCAAGTCATGATTGGACAAGAGTTTCTTGGAAGAGGAGTAGGTCTCGATCATGACCAGATCGAGAAAGAAGTCTTTGCAAGTAGACCCATAAAAAATGGGTGGTTTCTAGGTGCCTTCTCAGAAGAAGAGAGAGCCATCACCACAAAGCAATGACAAGTTTCCCATTCCACAAGCTTTTGATAAAAGTAATGTGGTGCCTAGGAGGTAAGAGAAGGAGGTGAAAGCTCCAAGAGAAGGTGAAAAGGAGAAAAGCAAGGAGCAAGAAAGTGCTAGGAAAGAAGCCCAAGAAAAATTGAGTTTCCCTTCCATTACAAAAGGCCAAAGAATAGAGGCTACTCAATAGTACAGAAGAAGGTTTGGAGAACTAGAAAAAAGGTATGAAAGGCCTCCCCTATCTCAGGTGGAATATAATATAGTAGATGAGTTGAAAAGAGTACCATCTAGAGCAAGCCTATATGATACACTTTTTCTCCCTGGCTAGATAGATTTGTTGAAAGCTTCTCTGCATAAAAAGTCCCAAGGAAAGGAAACTACCATAGTTTTCAATTTGGCACAAGATAAGGAAAATATGTCTCCCACCACCCTGAAGAACAAGCCTCCTCCATTCTACATCTCTCTTAGAATGGAAGGATGGGTCATTCACAATTGTATGATAGACTCAGGTGCCTCAATGACTGTTATGCCAAAAGTAGTCTGTGATGAGATGGGCATGGAGTACACAAGGTCATGTTAGGGAGTCTTGCAACTTGATGGTACCCTAGTTAAGACTATTGGAGTTATAAAGGATGTATTGATGAGGTTGCATAGAGCTCTAAAGGTGACCATTATCCAAGAAATCATGGTAGTTGATCTTGAACCATATTTTGGCATATGCCTTTCAAGAGAGTTTACAGCCAATATGGGAGGATATATGTATTTGGACTACTCTACTATGATAGTTCCCTATAAAGGCAAGAGAATAAGGATAACCTTAGAAAATCCTGTATCTTTCCATATTGAAAAAATTGAAGAGGATTTGTATAATCATTCAGTGATGGAAGAGCTAGAGTTAGTAGAAGTCTTAGAAGATTTAGAAATTAAAGATGAATTGCCCTTTAAGGATGATTATAGCTTGTCAAAAATAGGGTTGGGTATATATAATATTTCATCAGAGGTAGAGAATAATATTCCTACCATATCTAACCAATCACTCAGGTAGACAAAGGTTTGGACAATGCATTTTGATGGAGCAAGGTGCAAGAATGGAGTTGGAGTTGATGTAGTGTTGAAGTCTCCTTTAGAAGGAGTGAAGAGTTTTTCTTTTAGATTCACCTGGGCTTGTACAAATAATGCTATAGAATATGAAGCTCTATGTTTAGGATTGATGCAAGTAAAAAAATGGGAATCAAGATATTAGATATTTATGGTGACTCAGAGTTGGTGGTCAACCAAGTTATAGAGAAGTGTAGTAGTAAACATCACTATCTGAAGACATATAAGAATAGAGTATGGGACTTGATGGAATCATTTGATGCACTAAATATTCACTCTATCCCTAGGGAATAGAATACATTGGTTGATGCTTTGGTAGTGAAGGGCTCTAATTTTAATCCTTCCTCAGACCTTGGGTCAATTGCAAGTAAAAGAGTCAAATTAGTCTTTAGACCTATAGTTCTAGATAGATAGATATTTTGGTAGGTCTTTGAGAATGATGATTAGATAATAGACTTTCTAGTCAGAGAAGCTTGTTTAGCCAATGTGTAGGAAGAGCTTTCCTAGGAAATAGATCAACAAGATATCATCCAGTTGAAGAATAATCACATTCCTAAAGGCCTAATCACATTGGAGAGCTTGTTTGATAACGAAGATGGAAAGAGGTCAAGGACTATGAAAGTAGATGATAAAATCTATAGTGAGATTGAAATAGAAGAGAAGAAGAATATTAATGTTGGAATAAGGTGTTCCCCAGAAGAAGTTGAGGGAGTCAAGGCACTATGCTTTAAATATCCAGACATTATTGCTTGGTCATATGAGGACCTCAAAGTTTATGATAAGAGGGTCATTCAACATACCATTGAGCTAGAGCCTGATGCAAAACCTTTTAGATAGAGACAAAGGCCTATCAATCCTAAAATTGAAGCCATAATGAGGTAGGAATTGCTTAAGCTTCTTAAAGGGAAGATCATCTATCCTATCAAGCATTCCACATGGGTTGCCAACTTGGTCCCAGTAAGAAAGAAGAATGGAGATATCCGATTATGTGTGGATTTTTAAAACTTGAATAGAGCATCATTGAAGGATCATTATCCACTTCCTCAGATGGATCAGATTCTGTAGATGGTATCAGGAGCAAAAAGATACTCCTTACTAGATGACTTCTCTAGGTACAACTAGATCTAGGTCAAAGATGAAGACCAGTTCAAAATAGCCTTCACCACTAAGTGGGGCACATTTTCTTATCAGAGAATGCCATTTGGCCTATCCAATGTAGGAGCTACATTCCAAAGGGCCATGGACTATGCTTTTGGTGAACTGATCAATAAAATCATTCTGATTTATCTGGATGATATGACAATGTTTTCTCATAGAAAGGAATCACATCTTGAGCATCTAGAGAAAGTTTTCCAAAAGTGTAGAGAGTTTGGCATCTCCCTCAACCCAAAGAAATCATTCTTTACTATCCATGAAGGTAAGTTATTGGGCCATGTAGTCTCCAAAGAAGGGATGGTAATAGATCCTGATAGAATAAATTCAATTCTAGCCCTTCCCCTCCCTACAAATAAGAAAGGTTTACAGTCCTTCTTTGGGTAAATTAACTTTGTGAGGAAGTTCATCTCAAATTTTTCTCAAGTAGTGAAGCCTATATCAAAGTTACTCAAGAAGAACATGGAATTCAAATGGACTGAGAAAAGGAAATAAGCCTTTGAGGCTATAAAGCAAGCAATTGCAACTGCACTAGTATTGATAAATCCTTGATTTTAGAAAAGACTTTATTTTATATGCCTATGGAGTTGAGGAAAGCTATGCATTTGTGCTCACTCAAAAGGATGAGAATGAGGAGGAACACCCTATCTTCTTCTGGAGTCAAACTTTGCATGAGTATCAGACCAAGTATAATTTCATTGAGAGGCAAGTATTTGTAGTGATGAAATCCTTAAAGAAGTTTAGATAGTACTTGGTTCAAAGCAAGACTCTTGTTTATGTAGTACATCCAGATGTAAGGAAATTTATCCTTCAAGGAGAACTGGGTGATAAAAGGGTTGGCTGGATTACTAAAATATAGGAGTATGATGTTGAAATCCATCCTACCAAGTTGGTTAGAGGAAGAGCATTATGCTAGGAGCTTGCAGCTAAAGCAGACTCATATTAGATAGTAGCCTATTAGGGAGCAGAAGATGATCACAGTGGTAGTTTTCTAGAGAGCTCAGATTGGGTAGATCAATTGATAACCTATTTCTAAATAGGAGTATGTCCACAAGGTCTCAATCCTTCATAGAGGAGAAGATTCAGACTATAGGCTTTGAAGTATGTATTGCTTCTTGAAGGATTATACAAGAGGAACCTAGATGGGGTACTTCTAAGATGTCTAAAAGATAATGAAAAATAGAAGGTCATTGAAGAATTCCATGGAGGCTTATTGGGAGGTCACTTTTTAGGAATAATAACTACCATGAAAATAATAAGGGTAAGATACTAATGGCCCACTATCATTTTAAATGTCTTCAAGGTAGCTAAGTCATGTGATAAGTGTCAGAGATATGTGGGAAGGACCAAGAATGCAATATTTTCACTCAAACCAATTTAGGTGGAGGAGCCTTTCTAGCAATGGGGACTTGACTTTGTTGGAGTCATTAACCCAAATTCATCAGCAGGTCATAAGTTCATCCTTACTACCACTGATTACTTCACTAGATGGGTTGAGGCTATCCCAACCAAGAAGTTAGACCAGGAAGTAGTGATTGAATTTTTGGAGAGTTTGATCACAAGGTTTGGAATTCTAGAGGCATTAGTAAGTGACAATGGCCCAACTTTCATAGGTGTAAAATATATTGAGTTTTCTAGCAAGTATAGCATAAATATAAATAATTCTTCTAACTATTACCCTTAGGGAAATGGACTAGCGAAATCCACCAATAAAAACTTGCTCAGAATTCTAAAAAGGACATTGGAAGAGAACAAAAGGAGTTGGCACTTGTTACTTGACCAAGTTTTATGGGTAGATAGAATCATGGTCAAAAGGTCTATCAAGACATCTCCTTATGCATTAGTTTATGGTAAGGAAGTTGTTATGCCTACTCATCTTGAGATACCAACTTTAAAATGGGCCAGCCAAGATCAGGAGCTAGATCAAAATCCGCTGGAGGCCAGGTTGATGCATCTGCTACAGTTAGAAGAATAGAGGACTCAGGCATATGAGAACTTTTAGAAATACTCCATGAATACAAAGGAGTGGTTTGATAAGAAATCAAAGTTTAGGAAGTTTAATGAAGGAGATTTAGTGCTAAGGTGGAATGTTGAAAAGGCTAAACTAGGCAACCATCAAAAATTTGATTCCTTCTAGGAGGGACCCTTCAAGATCATGGAAGTAAAAAATAACAATACCTTTCAGCTCCAAGATGAGGAAGGAAATATACAACCCATTCCTATAAATGGGTATCATCTCAAACTATATTTTAGTTAGATAATATTTCCTATTGTAATATATGTACATATTTTGTATTATATTTTCTTTATGTACACATTCTGTATTATATTTTATTTATTGAATCCCAAAAAACAAAAAAATGGAGAGAAGGATGTTATTTTCCACTTTCGAGATGAGACTGTGCTATACTCCATGAGGAGGTAATGCAATGCAGAATCCATAGTCAACATGGTCAAACTAGCTCCAATAGAAATCAAAAGAGTGAAATGCAGAGTCTAGCAAAATTTTCCAAAGAGGAATACAACTCCTAGTGGTGCCTAATGTAAAAATAGTCTCAAAATCCATAGTCAAAATGGTCAAATAATACCCAATAGAAATTGAAGGAGCAGAACCTAGAAGAATAAATCTAGTTTAAGGTTAGTTTTTGTGCTGAAATATTTACAATGTTAAAATCTATTGAAGTATAGAATCCATGGTCAACATGATCAAACAACACTCACCGAAATTAAGAACAGCAAAATTTAGAGCCTAGTGGAGTTTTCAAGGGGCCATAAATCCCTCAGTAGTTCCTAAAATAGATGAAGTTCCAAAATCCATAGTCAACTTGGTCAAAGTTACCATTGCAAAAATACAACTAGTAGAATTTAGAGGAAAGCACCTAAAAGGAACATGCAATGCTTAACGAGCAGAATCAAGAAATAGAAGTATAGTGTTAAAATCCATCTGAATATGAGGTTTCACCATGAAAAGGGGTAAATAAATGCACCTTGAGAAGCGTACCAATGGATAGTTTACCACCATCTACTATAAATTCTATCCAATCAGCTATGCATACTTCATTGACAAGCCACGCTTCATAACATGTGATTCACTCATTTGAAATCATGGGAGGTAACTACCCACTCATCTTCATTAATGGTGGAGGAGTTCTTGAAGATCTATTTAAGTGAGGAAATTCAAATTTCAGTCATTTTTGAATAGTTTGAGCTGAAGAACTAGAGCACTATCAAGAACGGTTTTCTGCATACTCTTGAGAGCAATTTGTGAAGAGAAAGTTACTCAAAAGCTAATATGGCATCATCTTCAGCAAAGCATACTGGGAAATCTAGCAAGGTTGAAAGACCAAACTACATAGACAAGAAGGTAGGGGTCGTAGATACAAAAATGACATATGTAACCAGATACTGCCTGAGGATGGGATATGAGGTCAAATTCTTCAAGGGGGAGCCTCTTCCAGACCAAGGTATTGGAGCTATGTACTCTCTTCTTTCTTATTATATTTGTGATGCAGTCCATCCTTACCCAGAATTAGTCTCTACCATGGCCAAATTTTATGACCCTGCAACTAGGTTTGTGAGAACGTCCCATGACAAGGTCTTGTTTCACATCACTGAGCAAGCTTGTCAAGATTTGTTTGCAATGGGATAGAAACCCCCTGTACCCCCAAGGGAGTTTAGCTTAGAGTAGTAGGCTAAGTATTACACCCTAAGGAACCATGCACAAAATGGAAGCCATTTTAGAGCCTGGGTGTATGGCCAGTTTAAGACCATTAAGTCTAGAGAAGCCCTACCCACAACTCCCATTCCCACTAGTGAATTTGCATACCTAGAGTTGTACTCCATGTTGGTCATGATAGCTAGCCTAGAGTCTGACCTGGATGTAAGAGACTAGTAATTGGCCACTGCATACTGCATCTCCAACACTAAGATGTATACGATGCATCTAGGGGATAACAACAATGCCCCAATTTACTTCAATTGGCCTACATTCCTCACCAAGAGAATGCATGAGCAATTGGTGGCCATGAAGGAGAATGAGGAGAACCCATCATTCAAATATTGCTCCAATTTAGTTTGGATGTTCTTCAGTACCACTAAGGATGATTACCCATGGATATCAGTAGTTGACAAAGATGCAGATGGGCATCAATTGCTAGTATATTATTGGACTAGGGTTCTAAGAAGAATAGAGTCCTATTATACTTTTAATTATGAATTTCTTAGACTAGATTTATGAGTTATGTATGGAAGCTACCCTAGGCTAGCCCCAAAAATTGAAAAGAAAATAAGATTCAAAGGGGTTGAAGAGGGAGATTGGTACCTCTTAATAGAAGGTACAATCATCAGATTGTATGGTTTCATGGAGAAGCCATTCTTATTACCACATTACGTCACCCACCACATATTTGCACTAGAATATTACAGGCAGGTAGACTACATAAACTGTAAATTTGGTTCTGGGAATAAGAGGAAAGCAATTGTTGATTATGCTTTCAAGGAAGGTGATATCACCGTTTGGAGGAAATGGCAATGTGAGTAAATTACTACAACCTTGGAAAAATTAGGTCTTTTCCAGCTCCCGTAGAGGTGGGGATATGACCCAGATGATTTGTTCATGGAAAGAATTAAGGAGCTGCATGGAGAGAAAGTAGCTAAATTGGTAAAATCCAAGCGCACACACATAGAGAAACATAGAAACAATAGAGAGCAGTCCCCCCTCCAATGGAATGTAAATGCCATGGAACCACTTCCACCCTGGAGATATTTCTATGAGCATGTGAATGACTATGACCCAACCAAAATTTCTCATCAGCTCGGTGATGCCAGAATGAAAGAAATAGAAGAAACTTACAAATGGTCTCAAGCCAAAGTTTTGGAATGGTGGAAGATGAGGGTCAAAAGAAACACAATGAAAAGTAAGTACCCCAATCCTAAAATTGATGTTGAGTTTGAAAAGAGGTACGATGAACATGTTGCAACTTGGAAGGCTAAGGAAAAGAAGAGCCTAGCATTAGTTCTTGGAAAAGCAGAAATGAGTGAGGCCAAAAAAGGTAAAGCGAAAAGCAAGAAGGCTAAAGCAACTAAAAAGCAACAAGAGTCCACTCCACCATCTGCTACTCCTTTACAGCAAAAGGAAGATACCACAAAAGAAATAGGTGCGGTGAAAGATACCCCAAGGAGGAGAAGGTCCAAGCGTAGAGCCATCGAGGCAAGGACTCTTGCAAAAGAGGAAAAGAAGAAAAATGTGAAAGTGATAGACCTCACTACTACAACCTCCTCCAAAAAGAAAGATAAACCAGTCCCAGTTATGAAATCTGCAAGAGCACTTCTGATGAGGGCATCACATTCCTAGGTTAGGTTTTCTTCCATTTTCCTAGGATATTTCTTTTTGCCCCTAACCTAACCTAGGAATGTGATGCCCTCATCATACCTCCCCACTCAAGTAGCATTGGACTCCAATGCATACACAGTAAGAGTGGAAGGGTGAGTCACCAATCGCTATAAAGAAGGCTCAGAACTGGGCGGAAAATCATCCTGGATACCCTGGGATGCCAGTGTAGAGATAGAGCGTTAAGAAAACTCCAATGCCAAGGAAAGACAAGGAGCAAAGACCTGTTGCTCTGCATATGATGTTGAAAACCTAGAACCTGTGAAGCGGTCGTTGCAGTGCTCAAGGTGGAACAACAATAGGTGCAGAAGAAAGCAACATCTTGATGAAGAAGGAAAAATGACCACCTAAGAAGGACAAATCTCCTGAAGGCCATGAGACTAATCATAGTAGCTAGCCTGACCATTTGATCCTATAAAGATGAATGACCACCTGAGAAGGACAAAAGTCCTTGAAGGCCATGAGACTAATCATAGTAGCTAGCCTGGCCATGTCATCAATTTATAAAGTAGCCTTGTGTTCATTGGTGTAAACCAGAAAGGCTATCAGATTGTATCAAATAAATTAGTACAATAAAGCCCATGTGGGATAAAGTGATCTGTAGAAGGAGAATTTTGGGTACCACCAAAATGCACTCCATACAAATCCACCAAGGTTTGAAATCCCAAAATGGGAGGAGAATTTAACTCCTCAAATACCTGCAGAAACATGTTTTCTGAAAGGTCATAATGGTGCTATGAGTTTCAAGCACTTTTTGAAGCCAAAAAGGTCTTCAATATTTGCCTCGCAGGGCAATACAATATGCTATGTTTTTCAAGCATTTAAGCAATACAATGTTGCTTTTTACAATGATTACCTCTTAGGTAATTTTCAAAATCACATTCCGCAATGCTTGGAGATTTACAAACATTTTGCAAAAATAATCCTCATGGGCTTAACAGTGCTTCTTAGCAAGGTGGTGATAATGCGCACTCGGTAGATCTGCCAAGTGGAAAACCTGCAAGCTTGAAACTTTACAGGCAGGGAACTGGTGAGCAACAACGACCACCTCACGGTGTCCGCCTGACCACCGAATCTGATCACAGGCTAGAAAATGGGTAAATAACAACAGTTTAAAACCAAGAAAGATGTTTAAAACCTCCTACGATCAACAGGTGCATAGCCAGCGATTGGCTATTTCATTTGGGCTGGTAGCGCCTTTTCGGTGCATCTGCCAAAGTTGACGTCGAATATTTTAGTGGTTCTGTATGATCACCGGTGTCTTGGTTGTTGTAAGGAGTAAACCAATCATGGTCGTCACATGGCCTTGGTGACCTTTCAGCCTGCAATTTGAACCGTGACAATGCCTCCTCCTTCTAACAGATCATCATCCGTCATATGCAGTCTTAACAATAAAATTGTAATGCAACTTCACCTGCGGTAGACGAAGCTAAAAAACAATGGAAACCAAGATGGTTTCTACAATGTCGTCATTGTGGAAGCACCCCATAGACAAGGCCGAAGAATTTAATTATTTTTATCTATGAAGGCATGCTGCAATTCTTGTTATCCCGTGTGCTGTAATTCCTGCGCCTTCACCTTCGTGATGCGAAAAGTAGTGAGATTGGCCTTTATTCGGCCCTCGCTTTTAATTCGATTGTAACCAATAGAAAGGGGAAAATTGGTCAATTTCCAGGTGACGTCCATTCACTGTCCACCAAAAATATTTCGTATTTCAAGTGCCTCTACCAGCAAGGTTCATGTTCATTGATTGAACAATATGGAAATCGCCAGCTGCAATGTACAGTGATTGAACAGTGAGATTGGATAGAGATTTGAACAAAATCTGACTGTCTCCAGGATGGCTTGCAAACTTGATCACATCCGCTCCCTAAACTCCATCCACATCATGTTCGCGCTCTGCCAACATCGTCTATAGATTACGCATGGCAACATATCACCTTGTGAATAATCCATGTGGCTTTTGTCTACAATATCTTGATCCATGACCAAAAAATGTTCTATGCGGTAGCCAAAAACCTGCAAACAGTCATCAGTGTGTCTAAAGGGAAATGGGAATAACACAAAAAATTCGAGAAAATAGCCTCTACCGACATTTGGTGCTAGGCATTCCACCTCTACCCTATGGTAGAGGTGGAATGCCTAGCACCAAATGTCACTGCTTAACTTGAAAGAGGCTGAAAAATGCTTCCAAGCTTGACCAGGTGCCAAATGGAATCCAAGCTTGACCAGGTTCCAATTGGAACAATAGGAAGCAAAAATCAAAATTGAATTTGCCAATGCAATGAGCTCGATCTTGAAGGATCACTAAGCTCTGATACCAATAATAAGGAGGAAGATGCCCACTAATCAAGCCAACCACCTAACCTATTAACAATAAACAATTAATTGCCAAATAATATCCTACGTGAGGGGAAGCCTCATGTGGAAAGGGGCAAAAAGAAATATCCTAGGAAAAATGGAAGAAAACCTAACCTAGGAATGTGATGCCCTCATCAACTTCCTCAAAAAGAACCAGAGAAAAATATAATATTCAAGAGGAATGCAGAAGGTGTAGTATGGGAAATTGACACCTTAGTTCCTAAAAAATAAAAGTTGAGCAAAGTGGAGGAAGTGACACAATCTCACGATACATCAGGTGAGTATAAAGTGCAATGAAAGTAGAAGAAGAGTGATGAGAAAGTTTTTAGATATTCTACTATGGTAGGCTCATGTATGACTTCTAGTCCCTCTCCTCTTCTTCTCCTATTTATTCCCCAAAGAAATCCCCCTCCCCTTATCAAGTTCAAAAGGTAGTAGAAATATCATCAAAATATAATTCCCCACAACCATTTCCACCTCATCCAAATTCATCTCCTCACCTAGAATGCTCTCCACTTCATACAGTAAAGAGTCCTAAAACATCATCTCTCCCTCCTTCACCACAAGTTCTAGTGTCATATCCACCTCTAAATTCCATAAATATAACTCTTCCATCATCACTTCCCCCATCGAATATGGCAATAACACTACCATTGACCCCACCATCAAATGTAGCCACCAATTCCATTCTAGCTACTAATGTTTTTGTGGACATAGACTCCACTATTATCACCACTACTCCCCTCCTAGCCATGGTGGTATCTTTTTTCCTCATAAATGTCACCCCATATACTCCCATGGATCACCCCACAATAGAATCTAAGCAAAAGCTCAAAATTACTTCACTAAGAACCCAATGATACTAGGGCATGAAATTGGCTTAGTATTCTAAGGGAACTACTAAGGTGAGAAAATATTGATTGTCAACCTTGTTTCTTGGTAGAGAACAAAGTACAATATGATTCCCTTGGTTGATAAACCAAAGGAAGATATGATAGTGGAAGACTATCGGTTAGAGGAAAATATTGAAGATATCACACAACTGGTCATGGAGGATGAGTTTGTCATAGCCAAAGCTGGATTAGAAACCATGTTTATCAAAATTAATATCTATAAGAGTAGTCTACCAAAATGAAAGAAAATATCACCAGGTTTGAGGCCACCATCAAGGACCAAAATAAAGAAATGAAAGTCTTAGATAATGATGCTAAGAAATGGTAGAATAAGTTTGATAATATGGTCAAATTCAAAGAGTAGGTTCAGCAGTTGCAGGAGCAGAATAAAGAATATGTGAAGCAGATACAGGCTTTACAACAACAACTCCAATTTGAGATAACTAAGGCTACAGGATTCTCCAAGACTAAGGTAAAATAATTTAGAAAGGAAATTGTGTCTGAAATATTGGAGAAGTGCTCTAGAATCCAACACATCTTCAACTTCATGGATGAAGCTAGCCACATGTTGTAGAAGACTAAAGATGATATAGAGACCATAACCAAACAAATACAGCCAATAGCTCCTCAGGTTGATGAACTCCTCAATTTGTCTAAAGCCAAGTGTAATCAGTTGGGTAAGCCCATACCTAATAAGGACTAGAACACTTCAAAGATCATAGCTAGAATTATCCTTAATAATAATAGTTTGCTATATAAGGGGTGGTCATTGATTGAAAAATTGGATGACGAGCTTCAGAGGATCATAGATACCAATGAAGTGCTGGTGCAATATAACTTCAGTGGATTTTGGGATGAGAATAATCTGATGGTATCAAAGGAGGATCTCTATAGAAGCATACAAGTAATTATTGAAGATGAATCAGAGGTAGATGCATGGCAAGAGCCAATCGACTAGGATAAAGTAACTCAACTATTAAAATCTTAACTAGATTGAAAGAATTTATGGTAAATTTAGCAAAATGGGGGACTTCATTCTCCTATGATAAAATTGGTGAATTGCATTATGTTCATTGATAACTTTTGGAGATACAAAATCCTTCTCAAGCCTCTTGGAATAAGGCCATGAATACCTTGAACCACACCGCTCAAATTTTTAAAGGAGATACAAAACATAAGGTAGCCAAAGATGAAGATGTACAGGAGCATGCAAAGGGAGATCAAGAGGAGGAAGTGCAGGAGGAAGAAGCTTAGGAAGATGAAGAAAAATAGGAAGACCAATAAGTATAAGGAAACAAATATTAGGATCAAGAGAAAAAAAAGAGGATACACATGAAGAGGTGCAAGATGAAGAACAAGAGGAAGAGGTTGAATACCAAGAGGAAGCCAAAGAAGAGACACATTAGAAAGAGGATGATGCAATATAAATATTAGATGAAGAAATAGCAGAAGATACTACCAAGGTCCAAGATAGCCAGGAGCAGGACCAGCAGTAAAGGCATGAGAGTGCCAAGAATTTTATTGTAATATAGTTGACAAGTTTTGAATAACAATGATTAGAGAAATAGCCTTAGAGGTAATTTTTGTAAAGCATTTCTAGAAACCTAATAATGTCAGAAGGTAGAAGAAGCATGATCTTGTCTAGGTATGTAAAAACTGTGAAGCTGAGTTTTGATGAACAACTATTTTACCAAGTATATAAAGGAGTATATTTCCATACATTTTGAGCATAGCAATAACTACTTCTAGCATGGCCTCCATATGAACCTTTACTCTTTTAGTATTTCTACAATGGCTTAGAAGAGTAAGGTTTATAAGGAAGTTGTTTCTAGAGGTATAGTCTGCAACCAGTAGGAGTATATTTTGCTTGCCCATGAGGAGATCAGTAAACAAAGCGTAATATGGTGGATTGTTGAGGTACATGGCCACGGTGCTAGCTCACCCATTCATTTTTTTACTCTAGTGTCCAAAGGATAAGGATCTAAGTTCGTAAGACTTGCTAGAAATGCTCCCCAAGAGGCACCAGAATGTAGGCCCAAAAATGCCACATACTTAGAAAATTTTGTAAAATTTCCTTAGTGTTGAGAAAAACCTCAAGAGTAGTGTTAAATTTTGCTAAGGTACAAAATCCATGATCAGTGCAATCAAACAACACCCAACAAAAACTGGAGTAGTGAAATTCAAAAGTTTAATGTAAAATTTGCTAGGTGTTGAAAGGAAAAAAACAAAAGGTAACATTAAGCTATGCTAGAGTACAAAATCCATTATCAACGCAGTCAAACAAGGCCTAGTAAAATTTAGAGTAGCAAAATCTAGAAGAGTGATTACAACCTGAGGTTAGTTTTTGTAACGTAATGCCACATACATAACAGGTTTGGTAAAATCAATTGTGTTGGAAGTAAAATCTGCTAAGTGTTGGCAATGTTAAAATCCACTAGAATGAGAAGTCCATAGTCAACATAGTCAAACAAGGACTAGCAAAATTTAAAGTAGTGGATTTTGAATACAAAAGGGTGATGCAGTGTTAAAGTCCACTGAAAACCAACACGTGATCAAAATTCCATGGCCAACACAGTCAAATGGAACACAATGGAAAATAAAGTAGCAAATTTTAGAGGATGGTGTAGATTATTTCAGAGCTCTCATTCCTGGTAAAACTTGTCAAACCCTACCCAATAGAAAACAAGGTAGTGAATTTCGAAGGATGGTGTAGATGGTTTTAGAGCTCTCATTCTACGATAAAACTGGTCAAATCCTACTCAGTGGAATTTGAACCAGTGTATTTCAAAGGATGGCATAGGCTACTTTCAAAATCTCATTTTGTGGTCAAACTGGTCAAACTTAACTTGATGGAATTTGAAGCAATGGATTTCAAAGATAAAAAGAATGCAATAGAACTTGAAGAGCACCAAAGAAAAGAACCAGGGAAGACCAACATCACCAAAATCAAGATTTGCCTATATTTTTAGTTAGAGATATATGGATGAAAAGCCTGATCAAAAATAAGGAATAATCCAAATCAATCTACAACCAATTCAGCTATCAGATTTAGTTGAGGGCTAAGAAACTTGTAGAGATCAGAGTTATAGATTTCATGGAGCATAGCTCCATTATTTTTCTTGAAATCCAATAAGAGACCATGACTCGGTATTCTATTGATATGGCATGAAAATCCTTGTAATGTTTCCATTATTTTATTGTTATTGTAAAATATATATAAAGAGATTGACCCCTCTTTTTTAGGGATCGGCTCTGAAGTGTTTGCCTAATATATTACTGTAATTTTATTGAGAAATCAATAGAAGGAACATTACTTGGATGTTTGCATCAAACTTGTGGTTTCATCTCTGTGGGTGTATCCTGTGAATTCATTTCTGCTACAATTGTTATGATTAGTCAATTCTACTAATATTGGATTATTATTTTGGAGCAAATTGGAATGGTTCATGCCTAAACAAATGTTGTGGAGGACTTCTTTTTTTGTTAGTCTAAATGTTGATCTAATTCTTCTATTTGTATTATTAGCATTTTAGATGTTTGAAATAGTTCTCTAAGTGTTTCCTTATTCTTTAATGATGAAGATGACTAGTTTTGAATGTTATTAGTCTTAAGTGTGGCATAGTGGAAATGTGATTTATTAGAGGATTCTTGATAGTTATCAATGTTGTTAGTTTTATCTGGCCATTATCCATTCTATCATTATCTAACCCTTGTATTTTTTCTATCCCTAAACTTATACTTTTAATTGAGCTAAATTGAGTCAACACCAATTAGTTGACCATGTATACTAACCTACTCTAGAGATTGGATTGAAGTAAAATTTGATCCATATAATGTCAGGGTTTGAGCTATGATTAGTGGGTGTGCACCTCAAAGAAATTCATATATTCATAGTCACAGTTCAAGTTTTCCTTGATATCAATTTAGACCCCAACAACAACCCAAAATCCTAATCCATTTTTTTTACACCCCTAATAGTTGGTGATAACCCAAGATATTTATGCAAAATAAATTACTCAACTACTATTGTTATCATAAATTCTTTCCAATGCACACCTATCTCCACCATTTTCTCAATTCCATCTAAGCGAGAGTGCTAGGTATATGGTATCAATTTCCAAGCTATCATTCTCATTAGTCCTTTAATGAGCTAGTCTCTTTTATTTCTATCTATTGAAAGAAGTATGCCATCCTTATCACACCACATAAGTCTTTCTATGTCGGTGTCAGGAGCATGATGGAATTAAACTATCCCTCTCATCCCTTGGATGAGTTAGTAATTTCCAAAATGGTGTCATTTTTTGTATTTGTTTTGTGATAACAATAACTCAGGTATCATTCTAAAAAAATATCTCTATTTAGTGACCTCGCATGACTCTACACACATAACCCAAAGTATCATTGATAGACAACTAAAACGTCTTTCAAGATTCTTAAAATATACAATAAATATAATTCAACTATTTGCATAAGATCTATGTTTTAATCATTTTATTTTTAAGATATTTTATTGGTGCCTTCAGTAAAAGCTATGCCACTCAACATATAACAAATCCAAACTAAAATTATGTCAAATAATAGTTTACAAAAACACGTAAATTCTTTTTCTACCATAATTTATTTACTAACTCATGCACATCCATTCCTTTTGAAAGATACAAAAATAGCAACCGACAAGTAAGAATTCCATACGAGATATCCATCACATGCTAATTAAAATATCAAGCAACATATACTCATGAAATCTTCTTTAACCTTTAATTAAAAAATATTCATTATAATAGAAGCCATTAACATAAATCAATACAAGGTGAATACCATATCATTCACACCACCTATAAATTACCCTGGGAGAAACCCTATGGGAAACCCAACATAAAAAAGTCATTTTATTAATTTATAGGTAGATAGTTAAATACATTTATAGGATAAACTTCTAGAGAAGTCATTAACAACTTCTGGAGATGTTTCATTATCTTCCATAAAAGTCATTATCCAACTTTTGGATATGTTCCAAATTCCCTTTGATCAATAGAGTCAAATTTTCCAGTTTACGTTCTTTCCAACAATGTATGAGCACAAAATACATAAGCTACACCCATATTAACTTGAATTAACTCTTGGTGTTTGGCATTATTAATTTGTATCACCTAAAAAACACAAGACTCCCTAATATCATGAGACAGATTAAATTGTACACCATGTAATATGCATAGGAAAACATATAAAGGGTTTCCTCTTTTCTTTACTATAAATAAGTTAAACTTTTACTGAAATATTACCATGGTAGAGTTCAAATAAAAATCTACGGTAACACTACAATATTTTTCTAGAAACACACTGTGAACAACGTCAATAAAAACCATTAATCATATACTTAAATAATAGCATTGAGCCTTCCAAACCTGACTCACCAAAACTTGAGCTACAATATCTCCTACTACCATTCCTACTATAGCTACTAAGATAATACTAGCAATAAAATGCTTGCTTTCTCTCCCAACTATGGAGTAGTCTTAGTGAGAGCTACCATACCAACACCCACTACGATAAAAATATTAAATACGACACTAACATAAGAATAACAACTCAATCCCAACAATGTTAAAAGACTCCACGAACCTCATGGTTCCAACATCTGACATATTTAATATGTATGCCTAAAATTTACTTCCTAGGAAGAGATTAAGTTCAAGATCTAATGCCCAACCAAACACAACATCACTCCAAGGCACTGATCAAACAAGATTCTAACACCCTAGGTCTCACAAACGAGTCTAACTAAAAGTAAAGAATGAGGATGAGGTTCTACGACTTGAAGTTGAACCTATCCAACTTTAAAAAATCTCTAAACATCAAACCTACTACCCATAGTGATACACAAGTTAAACATCTGACCAGGACATGAAGACTAATAAATGTTAATATATTTCTTTCTTTAAGATAAGAACAAGGAGACCATAATCTTGTATTTGATAAAAATACCCCTAAGAACACAATTCAACTCAAAATTTTTGGTTATAACAAAACAAAATGCAAGTGATCATGATGTTCATAGGTTGAAATACCAAGAAGACAATATCTACACATTGTTTAACATAAAAACCTTTACACATATCATTTTTTCCCTAGCATAATGATTACTGGGGATAATCTAAGCTTTAAAACCTTAGATAACAAAAATTATCTTTTAAGAAGATGTCTACCAAGCTTAACACTTAGATAATGTAATGACAAAGTTAATAAAAGACTTCACCCAGGTTTTTGTTCCCAGAATTCCTTCCAAACATCTTAACAAACCAGAAACCTATTTTAACAAGAAAATAAGTTTTTATTTTGAAGGAGAACCATATGTGATCCAAACAAGGGATAACCATGAGATCTACATCTACCATTTGCAGTTTCCAGATCGAACACCCCTAGAGATTTATTTTACCCTCCTTTCGTACCACCCTCCTTCTATTTTTTAATTTTTTTTTCCTTTACATAAGGGAATACTATTCCCTTCTTCACTCCCCCCCACTCACTCCATCCGCACCTATCGACATCATTTCCCCTCATGCTTCCACTAACCAAAAACCTATTCAAGAAGCACAAACACTAGGCTCCAATATTTTCCCCTACCTTGATATGGTCAACTAAAACTCCTTAAAGGAAGGAGTGGGCCTTTTCCAAGTCTTTACCATCATTAACTCAAAATACATGAACTACTAAGAACAATTTTTATTCATATATTAATGTATATCAAATTTCTCAAAGGTGCAAAAGTAATTTATTCTATTAAATAAAGCATCTTAATAATTGTTGTGGTGATTTTCTATGTCCTTAAATATTTGGGGTTGTCATGCAACAATAAAATCACTAGTTCACAAATAGAATTGTGGACTCTGGTGGATCCACCTCTTTAACTTGATAAAATATTATCACAAAGACTCTAGAAATACCGAGTAAGGTAAGGATACCCTAGAGGTGAGCCTATAATACTTCTCATATGCTCATGCTCATCTAGATTAACAAAAACAAAGTAAAATTGCAACATAAAAAATGACCAAGCTTTAGAGTAACTCTTAGTAAATACTTCAAGTTGTATACCGATGCCTTATACATTGGGTAATTGTAGCCAAAATTAAATAATGATGAATAAATAAGGGGGAGGAGATAAAATTGAGCTAATCACATACATTCAAATAATGTAATAGATATGATTAAACATGCCAATGAAATAAGACACCACTTATACTTTTAAATAATGTAACATATAAATGGGAAAACAAGTAAAACTACACATGAAATTACTAAAATGAGGAAGCACGATAGCATTGATCAATGGATCATTACAATGGAGTTTGGTTAGTGTAACCAAATATCACTAAGCAAGTACAAAAAAATTCTTAGTTCAAATAATGTAACAAATAACTACAACCCTTTGTTCAAATGATGTAACAAAGGACCTCCCAACTAGAAATAATCTTAGCAAATTGGACATCTCCTTAGCAGAACCTACACAGTGATAGGGAAGAAAACAGGGTGACTAGAAAAGATACACAAAAGAAAATACAATTGATAAGGACGTCACTCTAGTATACCTCTTGCAGAATTACTGCATAGAAAACTTGATGATCAAAGCTATTGCAACCACCCTCTCATATAGCCTGTATATTGGTTCTCGTTCAAAGCTTGATGATGGTCCATAATTACCAAAATTGCAACTACTCTAGTGATGGCTCATAAAACAGACCTCTAGAATTGATCCACCATATTGCTTGCATTAAATGGTTCTCCTTCATGGCCTGGTAGTGGTCTCCATTGATAAAAAAAACATCTCCATTCATCTTGAAAACGATCCAAAAATGACTTCAGAAAATTAACTTTCGGTTTCTGAAACTTGACCACAAAAATGAGGTTGGTTATAATTTTTAATCATTTTTCCATTTTTTATAAAGTTTTAACCTTAGCCAATTTTAATTTTTATTATCAAAATTTAAATAATAATAATAAACTATTATTACCAATAAATAATAATAATAATGTTATTATATTATTCATTTATTTAAATGCATGGTTTATTTATTAAATATAATATATACATATATAATAATATTTAAATATAATATTATATAAAAAGGCCACGTGGGCCATCAAAGAGAATGGCCCACATGGGCCTTCTAATAAGGCCAAAATTCCCTTTTAAAGGGAATCGGTCGATGGCAATGGCCATCGACCGAGAAAAAAAGTTATTTTTACTTTTACCTTTTTATTATTATATATATTTATTTAATAATAAAATTAAAAAAACGGAGGGGGGGGCATCAATCGATTTTTTTTTTAATAATGAAAAAATTGGTCGGCTGACCCCCTCGTATGGTCGGCCAACGGGCATCAGACGACCCCTCTCATGGTCAGCTGACAGACATCGACCAATTTTTTCTTTTAGGAGGGGCCATTGATTGACCCCATCTTTTGGTCGATCGACGGGCATCGACCAACCCCCTCTCATGGTCGGCCGACAGGCGTCGGCAAAAATTATTACTATTATTATTATTATTATTTTTATATTTTTTTATAACTTATTTAAATATATATATATATATATATATATATATATATATATATATATATATATAATATAATATAAAATATTAATATAGGGGAGGATGTGATGGTTTTGTGTTAAATTTTTTATTGATAAGTATAGCTCGGCTTTAGGAGGAGTCATGGTTGGGAGTAGTATACTCAACCACATTGATTATTAAAATTTCTCACAATAATCAAATCAAAAATATATATAATTTACAAAGAGAGATAATGTAAAGAAGCGGAGGAAGCGAAGGAAGCAGAGAGATGAGGAGCAGTGGAGGAAGCGAAGGAGGAGCAAATATTATTACTCTATGGGAGGCAAGCCCTTCCTAAATGCACTTCAGACCATAATATTATTCTATGGGAGGCATTTCAAGCTAACTCCTTTAAAAAGCCATTCAGATTTCAATCAATGTGGGTTAAACATCCGAACTTCAAGAAACAAATAGAGGAATGGTGGCAGTAGCCTATCCAAGGAAGTGCTTCCTTCAATCTATCTCAAAAACTTAAGATGGTGAAAAACAACCTTAGAATATGGAATAAAGAAGTCTTTGGAAATAATTTTGAGAATAAGAGAGCAGTGGGGGAAAAACTGAGAATAATAGAAATTAAAATCCAAAATGGAACCTATGATGAGGTGACAAGGACTAAAGAGAAGGAAACCCTTTATGATTTTTATAATATTTTAGCTTGTGAAGAGATGTATTGGAGGCAGAAATCAAGGGCATTATGGCTAAAGGAAGGGGACTCTAATTCAAATTTTTTCCATGTTACCACATTAAGCAATAGAAGCAACAATAATATTAGAAATTTAACTAAGGTGGATGGATCCTCAACTCAAAACATTCAGGAGATCAGGGACGAGGCTGTTAATTTTTTCAGTTCATTATTGGGTGAAGAATGGGCCTATAATGCCCAAGCAAAGGACTCTCTCCTTCAATTCATTCCACAACTCATTGATGAAATGATTAACAAGTCTCTTACAACAGCTTTTTCAGACGAAGAGATCAAGGAGGCTTTGTTTAACATTGATCCTGACAAAGCTCCTGGGCTGGATGGGTTTTCATCACAATTTTTCCAAGTTTGTTGGGATATTGTTGGAGTAGAAGTTATTGCTACAATCAAGGAGTTCCAAAGTTCAAATTATATTCCAAGGGGTTTCAATTCAATTTTCATTGCTTTTATCCCTAAAGGTCCCAACCCCAAGACTATGGCTGACGTTAGGCCGGTTAGCCTGTGTAATATATCCTATAAAATTCTGTCCAAAGTTTTAGCCAACCGTTTGAAGAAAGTTCTATCGGTTATCATTGATCCAAGTCAAGGAAGTTCTGTACAAGGAAGATCAATCTTAGATGGAGTTATTACTATTCATGAGGCTCTTCATACATCCACTTAGACCAAAAAAGCAGTCATGGCTTTAAAGTTAGACATGAACAAAGCTTATGACATGATAAATTGGGAATTCCTAGAGGCAGTTTTATTAAAATTTGGCTTCAACATGAAATGTGTCAAGTTAATAAGAGAGTGTATTTCTAGGCCTTCTTTTTCAATTTTGGTTAATGGGTCTACTGCAGGTTTTTTTCAAAGCAAATGTGGTCTAAGACAAGGAGATCCCATAAGTCCTATGATGTTCATCATTGTAGCTGAGGCCTTGGGAAGAATGATTAAGGTAGTAGCGATAGCTGGACTCATATCAGGTATCAAGGCCACGTTGCTAACTACCCCGGTGACACATCAACAATTTGTTGATGATACATTTTTGCTGACTTTAGCTTCTGTGGTTGAGGCAAGAAGGATTAAAAATATTCTCATAATGTATGAAGAAGCGGTTGGATAGAAAGTGAATTTTGATAAGAGCAAACTTTATTTCATCAATACCCCCATTCCTAGGAAAAACAACATAGCAAGGATCATGGAATGTCAGATTGCATCCCTTCCCACCTCCTATTTAGGTCTTCCCCTATTTACGGAGAAACCTAAAGGATCAATGTGGAACATAGTTCTGGAGAGGATCCAAAAAAATCTAGCAGGTTGGAAAGGACATATGTTATCTCAAGCAGGCAAAGCAATTTTAACTATGGCTTCACTTCAAAGTATACCCGTTTACTTCCTATCAGTCTTTAGAGCTCCCAGAAAGGTGTATCACAAAATTGAGCAGCTTCAAAAGAAATTTCTCTGGTTAAGGTCTGAGGATAATAAAAGGATCCATTTAGTAGGTTGGAACAAGGTTTGCAAACCTAAAGCTGATGGGGGGTTAGGATTGAGGAGAGTTGCTCATCTCAATATAGCTCTGTTAGCCAAACAAGCATGGTGGTTATTGACTAAGGTCGATAATGAATGGACTGCCATAGTTAGGAGGAAATACCTCCAAGGTGTGAACTTCCTTAATGAAAACTTAACAAGCAGGGGGTCTGCTTTTTGGAAGGCAATACTCATGAGTAGGGATCTTGTCAAGAAAGGTCTTAGATGGATTCTAGGAAATGGGTAAACAATAAACTTTTGGAAGGATCGGTGGGTGAGAGCTGGGGAGTTATCCAAGAATCCTCGTTTGGAAAGGATTCAAGAGCATATGGAGCAACATATTGGGAAGAAGGTTGCAAATTATATGTGGCAGGATATAAATATCAACAAGTGGAAACACATCAGAGTACAGGGTTTTGAAGCGGAGTTTGAAGAGCTTTATAACATTTTAACTCAACAAATTATTCCCTCTAGAGAGGATGAAGATCACATTGTTTGGGCTGAGACTGAAAGTGGTGACTTCACATTTAAGTCTACCTATAATTTTCTTATCAATATGGAAGGTCAACAATTTCAACCGAGTTTGGTTTGGATCAAAGGCTTAATTCCTAAAATATCCTTTTTTTCATGGCTGGTGATTCAAGGAAAAATCCTCACTATGGACAATATGTTATCCAAAGGTATGGTTATTGCTAACCATTGCTACATGTGCAGGGAAGGATGGGAGACTAACCAACACTTGTTTTTGGAGTGTCCGGTAGCGGAGTCCATCCTGGATGAACTTTTCCAAGCCTTTAGGATCTCATGGGTTAAGCCTGCTCTTATATCCAAAGTGTTCCATCAATGGCCTTAACCCTTTTTTAGCCTAAAACTTAAGTACCTATGGAAAATCTGTTGGCATAATTTTCTCTGGCAGATTTGGCTAGAAAGGAACCATAGAGCCTTTAAGGATACCATTCACAACCAAAAAACCATCCTCAACAGGATTATTGTCTTTGCGAAAGAAAACCTTACCACCTTAGTGGATGAGAACCACTCAATTCTTCCCCAAGAAAAAAAATTAGCTCGGGCCTTAGGTACTGAGGACAAACCTTCCATTCCTTTGCCAAATCCCAGAAATGGGATTTCTTGGGAGCCACCCCCCCAGGGTTGGTTTAAACTAAATTTTGATGGTGCATCAAAGGAGAACCCGAGAAGAGCTAGAGCTAGAGGAATAATCAGGGATCATCAAGGAAATCTGGTCAATGCCTTCACTGAACCATTGGGAATCAGAACTAATAACGAAGTAGAATCTAGAGCTCTTTGGAGAGGGTTACAAGTAGCCCAAGCAACTCAAGGTAAATTGATAATTGAAGGTGATTATATGAACATCATCAACCTGTTAACCAATGGCAAAAAACCTCCATGGATAATCGAGGGAGTCATCCATGAAGTGAGGATCCTTTTTGCGGCAAGAAATAATAGGAGGGCTCATCACGTGTATCGTGAGGCCAATAGGTCAGCTAAAAAATTAGCCAACATAGGTGTTGATGTTGGTAGTTTGGTGACATGGACACAAGGTGTGCCACGTGAAGTGGAAAAAATTATTAGTCATGAAAAGAAACCTACCCGTTAAGGAGAAAGATGAATGGGTGTTCTTTCCCCATGGAGCTAGTAATAACTAGGGGGTTTCCCTCTAAATCATACCAAATTGGAAGTGAAGGTAACAGGGTGTAAGCCTTGGAATATTTCAATAGAGAATAGGAAATGGGCAAGCAACAGGTTTCACAAGTGCAAAGTTCCAAACTTCAATTCTTGTCAATGTAAGTAATGTTTACAGTTATGTTTAGGTATGGGTGTGCTTTGTTAGTAAGGTGTTGTAGGGGATTCAACATAATTTCTGGTAAGAAAGTTTCAAGGATGACTAGGATCTACAATCTTAGCAGAAGGTTGGATATTGTAATAGGTTTTGGGTTAACCTGTAAAACCCGATAATTAATGAAGACTTTTATTTACCAAAAAAAATAAAGTAATATTAATATAATATTTATTATTTTAAAGTTAAATTAACAGTTTAAATAAATTTAATTAAAAAATAATCAAATTTAATTTAAATACCTAATTAAACATATAATCGAACTTTATTAAACAAAGGAAAATATTTAATTAAACATTTAAGACCCTAGAGGTCAAAAAATGATTAATTAAATTTTATTAAAGTAAAAAATGATGACAAAAGACCAAAACAATGACCTGACTTCGACGACACATAAATTTTCAAAGACACTTTTGGAAATACGAGGCAATATGGGAAAATACTTGAGGACTTGAATTGTTTTTTGAACAGAGACAGATCAATGCAAATCTGAGCGAACTCACAGGACACCAAAATTTTCAAAAATTGGGGGTAAAACAAGTTGGATTTTGAGGATCCAACACAGGCTCTAATTGGGACATGTGATGAAAAATATTGTTGGGCAATAAATCACTTGAGAACTCTAAAATATCCAACAGACCAAAAAAACTTACCTAATCACCTATATAAAACATCTTAGTCACCTACAAGAACTCCTTAATCACCTACAAGAAATCCTTAATCACCTACAGGAAAACACCTTAGTAACCTATAAAAACTCCTTAATCACCTAAAAGTACTGCTTAATCACCCAAAGACTAAAACACACTTTTTTTGTGTGTGGCTTCTCAAGCCCTTTGTATAGAATGATACAATTTCTAATGCTGGCCATTGATAGGAATTGAAAATTCCTTATCGTCTAGATTTTGCACCTTGTAAGTATTTTGGCCTACCATTTGAAGAATTTAATAGGGACTAAGCCATTTTGGTTCCCACTTCTCTTTTTCCCCATGCTTTTCATTCTTAGGATCCCAATACAACACTATATATCCTTCTTGAAAAGGTTTACCTCTGGCCTTCTTATTGAACAATTGTGATGTTTTATGAGCCTGCTCAGTCATCTTCATTAATGCATCTTTTCTATCTTCCTACAACTTCACCATTTTATCAAGTCATCTTTGCAATAAATTTGGATTTTCATGATCTTGTAGAAGCAAAGACAAAACATGAATTTCTACTTGAGGGGGCAATACAGTATCCTCACCATAAACTAGCTCATAAGGAGATTTTCCTATGCTTCTTTTGACATATATTCTATCAGCCCACAGAGCAAACTTTCGTTCATTATCCCAACTTCTCTTGTTCTTGTCTAATGCTCTTCTAATTCTTGTGATAAAATTCTTGTTTAAGTATTTTTTTAATCCATTCCATTGAGGATAGTAGTTTTTAGAATGATAAATCTCTATATTGTACCTAGAAAAAATCCAATCATTTCAAAAGAAGTGAAGTAGTTACCATTATTTGTAACTAACTTCTTAGGGAGCCCAAATCTTGTCAATATTTTCTCTTCCAAAGAATTTATGACCACCCCTATAATAGATTTCTTGAGAGGTTTTGCTTTTACCCACTTGGTAAAATAGTCTATTGTTGTGATGATCCCTAGAAGAATTGGGGTTAATATCACCTATGAGATCTATTCCCCATTGAGCAAAAGGATCTTCAATAATCACTGGCTTCAAGGACATGGATGACAAAATCTTCTTACCTATATAAATCTGATAGTTATGACAACTTCTAAAAAAATGGTAGACATCTTTAAACAATGAGGGCCAATAATAACCAACTCTCATGATTTTGTGAGCAGTGGATTTTGGAGCAAAGTGGCCTCCACAAAAACCATAATAATATTATTTCAACACTTGAGGCACTTCTTTCTCAAACAACCAGAGAAGCAACATTCCATCTGGATGCCTCCAATATAGTATACCTTCCTGAATGTAATAATTTGAGCCAATTTCTTGATAGATATTCTTTTGTTTTTGGGTATGTCTTCTAGAAATGAAATTTTTTGAAAGTAAAATATAATGCCATCATACCACTTGCAATTAGAATTATCAACTACTCTAACTTCTTGCTACTCATATACTGCAATATTTTTATTCATATCTTCTCCTTCTTTGTTGGCCAAGTACTTCACCAGTCCTTGTCCTTTGATAATTTGCACAGCCTTGAACTCCACATCATACTGCATTAATTTAGTCATCCACCTTGCAGGACTACCTAAGGGTTCAGGCTAAGTGAAAGTATATTTAATAGCAATGTAGGGGTACAAGCTATTAACTTATTAGATCCAAAGATATACTTGAAATGATCCAGTGCTCTAATTAATGCATAAGCCTATTTTTCCAAAATGGGAAATTTTAGTTGAGCACCCTTCAATTATGTACTCATAAAGGCTATGGGCCTTTCATTTTTCTCTTCATCTTGATGAGATAGAACTGCAGCAATAGTGTGTTCTAAATAAAATGAGTATATTTTAAAATCTTTGGAGTAACTAGGGCAGGTCAATACTGGAGCCTTAGTAATTGCAGCTTTGTTTTTTTGAAAATATATAGTATTTTTCTCTGTCCACCTTATTTCTTCATTTTTCTTGATCATGTCATTTATTGTCTTGGCAATCTAAGCAAAATCAAGGACAAAACTCCTAATAAAGTTAATATTTCCAAAGAAATATCTAACTCCCTTAATAATCTTAGGAGGGGGAATTTTAGCAATGGCTTCTACTCTTTGTGCATCAATGCTAATTCCATATTTTGAAACAATATGCCCAAGTAGTTTACCTTGTGTGGCCCCAAACACAGATTTTCTAGGATTCAAATATATGCTAAACTATTTGCACATGTCAAACACTTGGATTAAATGTGCAAAATGATCTTCAATATTCTTTCAAAAACTATAATATCATCAAGATATACTACCACTATCTTGAACATCAATCCTTTAAATGAAACATTCATTGCTCTTTGAAATGTTGCCCCTACATTCATCAATCCAAAGGGCATCTTGAGATATTCAAAATTTCTCCATGGTGTAGTGAAAGTTGTTTTGTGCCTATATTTTGGATTCACTACAATCTGATTGTAACTTGAAAAGCCATCCAACAAAGATATTCTTGATAACCCAACCACTTCTTGAAGCAACTGCTCCATATTTGAAAGTGGATAATTGTCTTTAAGAGAGATCTTATTCAAATTCTTGAAATCTACATAAATCCTGATCTCACCATTATTTTTGCTAACTAGAACTAGGTTTTCCAACCAAGTGTAAAATCTCACCTTCCTAATTATCTTGGTATCCATTAACTTCTACACTTATTTCTGCATAATTGAATGCAAATTGGGATTGAACTTCCGTTGTTTCTACCTAAAAGGCTTAGTATATTTTTGAAGAGGTATTACATGAGTCTATACCTTTGTATTTAATGTATTCAAATATTTATAGATCCAAGCAAAAGCATCCATGTTATTTTTTAAGAACTTGATATACTTTTGCTTCTCTTTTCTCGATAGGGCCTTATTTATCCTAACAATCTTGGGATCTTCCTTTTTTTCCATATTAACTTCACCAATCTTAAATTATTGGATCAAAGTTTTATATGCTCCACCTCAAACCCTATGAGAAAACATACAAAGGGTGTTGTACCTCAACCCTATAAGGGACACTATCCCTTGACCCCCATCATAGGTGGTGATGAGTGTTTCCCATCATGTTGATGATGTTGGTCATCTGGATTATGTTTAAAGCCACAAGGTGGTGTGAGCTACAAATTGAAGAGATATCAGTTGCAGCAGACTTATGGAATAGGAGTAATAAAAAGGAGCTTGATGAGTGATACCAATAAGTTGTTCAGAAGTAGGTTGAAAACTATCAATGGAAACCCCTTCAAATAAAAAAGAAAAAAAAAAAGAAAAAGGCAAGAAAAAGATAAAAATGCATGCATAAGGGAAACAAGTTGTCAATCATACGTACAAGAGGAAAAAATCACATGCAAAGGAGACTAAGGTGGTAGAATTCCATGCATTGAGATATTAGGGTTTTTAAAATAGATAAAAAGCATGTGCCATACAAGTTTTTTTGATAAACCATACACATGCAATTGAAATTCGGAGGATTCAAGAGCAAAAAGGGTGCAACCATATAATTTTCTTCTATATGGGTATTTGAATTCAATATTTTGCTATAAATTTTTGTGCATCATTCCATATTTTCACCATAAAACCTTTTTTATTTTAAAAAAGCAAACCAGATTGGAGAAAAAGCTGCCAAAGATAGGGTCTTCGAAAAAAGCTATTTTTTTAGAAATCATATTGCAGGTGGAGGAAATCTACTGAAAAAATTGAGGTTTTTTAGGAGGGAGGAACCCAAGGAAACCCTTATTGTAGAAAAATTAGGGCTAGGGTTTGATTTTTCTAGAAATAGTGAAGTGCGGGAATTGCAAGGAGGTAAAACAGATAAACCCTAGTACAAAAAATCAGCCATAAAAGCACAAAGATATTTTTATAACTCTACATGTGTGAAAAAGCAAGAAACGATGATTGTACAACACTACCATACTACTATAAAATTTCATTTTGGAGTAATATTACATCGAGTGAAGAAGAAATTGCATAATTACACCAAAATTGCATCGAAAAAGAGGATTGCACACTTTCGGAAAATGGGTTTCTCAAAAATCATACCAGTTTGACAAAAACAAGTATTTTTAGCATTGGGAAGTTTTTGAGGGTAGTATGTACAATTTGGATATGATAGTATGACTTTGTAGTAGATTGTACGGTTTCCAAGATTTTGGAGACCCGATTTGTGCATTTTGAAGGAGATTGTACGAAATATTTTGTAGTTGTAGATTCTAACATTTTCATGTAAAAGAGAGGCACCCTTGTATAATTTGGAAGATTATTGTATGGTTTTATATTTATATTGTATGATTTGAAGCTTTATTTGTATGATTTGCTAAATTTGTATGGAATCGGGTGTAGTTGAATAATTTTGGTTGGTGTTGTACGATTGGGCAAATGTTATACAATTTGAAAATGTACATGTATGATTTCTTGAGGCCTTGTACAATTTTATATATCCCTTGTACATTTTGGAAGTAGTCATATATATTTTGATGTGATTTTGTGTGAAGTTGTCCTGAATTGCCAAGTTGATTAGAGAGTGTGTAAACAAGGTTTCCACTCAGCGATGGAATAAGCATGAGCTCTAGGTGAGAGTTTCAAACTCATTATGATATTATTATAGAAAATAGGATGGAAATATCACTAGAACACTACACTAGAGAGATTCATGACCCATAATATCTCCCTTAAATACCCCATTCAAGACCAAGAACATCAATTTTAGTCATACAAGAGGTAGGATAATCATTCTTGGAGAGGGAGAGGGCATAGGTCATGGAGGGGTAATATATATTGGCATGGTGGTAGAGGAGGTACAATAATTCAATATAGGATGGAGGACATGAAGCCACCCAAAGCACACAAAAGGGAACTTTGCAGTGAAGTTCATCAAGATAAGACTCTGGAGGAGTAGGAAGAACTACTCAGTGAAGCAGAAGAGGAGCAAGTGGATATCAAGGATATCACTTTTGAATAGCCAACAGTAGAATTTTGCAAGATATGGTGGGGTAAGAATGAGGTAAATCATACATTGAAGCTTATGATTAGGAAGGCTAAAGTAATCACCATCGTGCAAATCCCATTGCAAGATAAAGTATTCTTCAATGAATACTTACTGAAAATTCTTCAGTCCTACAAACCCACTGCGAATTGCACTATTGTGAGAGTGGGTAATAGGTATGTCAAGGTGGATTTTTTTGTGGAGGTATTTTGAATAACATTTGGATTGCCCAAGGATGAAGCTCTAGTTTTGAATAAGATAGTAGATCTATTTGAGGCTCATAGGTTGATGATGATACTCATATATGTGAAGTCACCTATGGTAGCTAAGATTTTTGGTTCTGGAAATCGTGGAATTAAATAGATCTATTTAAAGACTAATGAATTGGAATACATAATGAATGTTGTCATGGCTCAATTATTTGGATAATTATGAGCTTTATAAATTCCAATCTGGATGGAAAAATACATGGAATATGTCTATAATGGCATGAAATATGATTGGGGAACCTACTTAAAAGAATGAATGTAATAGTTGTTGACAACTAGGAGGAAGAAATTCACCATGAATTTTATGTTATTGTGCTTTTATTAGATGTAATATCTAGAATGGGTATTTTATTTCCTAGTAGGACCCAACCTCATAATTTGTTATCAGATCAACCTACCATACTATGATGGGCAAAGAATGTGCCTCTATCGAAGGCAACTCTAGAGAAATCAAAGGCCAAGAAGAGCATAAGGCAGCCAATACCTCCAATGCAGGAAGAGGTAGAGACTACATCTGATGAAGATGTTCATCCAAGGAGGAAAAGAAGAAGATAGTTGGAACATGCCTTATAACAACATGACTAGGACCAATAGTTGCAAGAGCAACTAACCTCTTTTGAAGAGGAGAGAGTAGAACAACAATTAAGTCCTGTAAAGATTCAAACATATAGGCAACGAGAGAAAAATAAGAAGCCCATGCAAAAAGAGCAATCCCAAATAGTTCCAGAGGAAGGGTACTTATACTTAGAAGGGTTGGATTTGTTGAATTTCAATATACCTGGTATGGAAGAAATAGGAAGAGCAATGGGATATTTGACATTTATTTAGACCTCTAATTTTAATTTTTTGGATTCATCTAGATATTTTTCTAGAAAAACAATGGTATCGCTAGATTTGAAAGCAAAAGCAATGGTAGTAGTTCTATTTTAGGAACCCAAGGGAATAAATAAAATAAATATTATGATGAGAAAGGGTAACAATCAATAGGATTAAGTAAACAACCACCATGGGAGTAGTTTTATCCTAACCAGATAGTTGCAACCCTAAGGGGAGTGCAATAAAATCGACAAGATAAAGGGTTGGTGAAAATGCAATAGGAAGACTTACCTAATCTACAAGGGGAAGTCCAAGCATCGGTGATAAAGAAATAGTCTCTACATAAGATCATTAATATTGAGGAGATTAGATCACTTGAAGAAGGAGAGACAAGAAATATAGTAGCACACATTCCACTACAAGAAAATAAAGTAGCCAGTGTGATCAAGGAAGTTGGAGGAAGTTCAAATCCATAGGAAGAAGAAGAGGAAGAACAGACCCCACTACAAGATAATACTACAAATATTCATACAATATTTTTAGTAGAAGTACCTCACTTTGGTATTTTAGGGGATGAGGAAAAAACTACTTATGAGTAGGTGGAGCACTTATTTCAAAAAGCTAGCAAAATATTTGCCAGCACTAGGTTGTTGTTTTGTATTGGTGGTGTTGGATAGTTGACATAGTGGAGGAAAAAAACCTTTATTGAATTGGAGAAGATTTTGGATTTGGTGTGCAATGAAGATCATACTGAAAGCATGAGATTTCGGAAGGAAGAAACTACTAAGATATAATGAAAACAGAACTTTTGAATCAACCAAATATAAAGGAGAAAAGCAGGGGCACAACCCTTTTGTATTAATTTCATTCGGTTACAATACATCTCCTGCCTTTTTAGGGGCTAGGAGTGTTAGTCTGTCTTGGTTACGATCATGATTAATATCTCTTCTTTCCGCATGCCCACATGCCAAGTGGGCGGGCCAACGTATTGCCACCGCTGGTGTTAGTGAGTCTTCGCTTACTGCTACTTACCCTACGTTCAGAGACACAAGAAAGTCATTAGTAGCACCTGCAATAAAGGGACAAAGCATTTGTCTTTAAGAAGTAATGAAAAATGAATGTGAAGGATTGTTTAAATGCATGAATGAAACAACCCTATGTAAACTGCAACTTTTACAGAGAATAGAAAACAGCATGCATTCAAAAATAGCATGTATTCGAAAACATAAAACGTAAACTGTTATTTTAACATATTCGAAAACATCATATATTATAAAATGTAAACTGTAATTAAAACAGTCGGTCGATTCTACACGGTTGTAGTCTCTACTGCTGAGCATCACCAAAAGGTTGTTGCCTATAACTACTTGCTGCATATATATGTTAAACTAATCATCATGGCTTGCTACTTTGACAGAGAACCCAACATCTAAAAAGATGCGATAGTATTTGACATGCGGCTCTTTGAACGTTAGAATATAATGTATAATATATTTGAGATACGTGATTAAATACAGAATGAGCCAAAGCCGCAATAGCACGATGATATATATTCGCTAAACTATTTAAATATGACAATACGTGACATATACTTCCTAAACTCCATGTTGTAAACTATGTAAACAGCACACAGTAAAACACAAGATAAACGCGTGATACAGAATGAATCGAAATGAAGCTAGCAAAAGGCATGGGGTGCCCAAGCGGGCCGCCCTCGTTAGAACTTAGTTTCGACGCCAATCCACTAGGGATGGGTTCAAAATCTAAGACTGTGGTGTTGTCGACAAATTAATGGGATATAGTGATCCAATGTCTGATTTGAAGGTCAGACTTACACTTCTAAAACCACCCACCAACCTCTCTTGTGAAAGAGATTCTGGATGTGAAGAAGGTAAAGTCTAAACTGATGCAATCAGGTCTTCAAATGAATAGCACTTCGTTGTGTTCACTCAAAAAATCTTCTCCTTCTTACATTGCATTGAGCTAGTTTTTATAGAGGATTTTGCCTCTGAAACATTAATGTCAAACCCTAAATCCGTAGGGGCCGCTGAGATTTGACCCTTGTCAGGTGATTTATGAGACATGGCTCGCACTGAGATTATCGCTAGGAACTCACGTCAGTAGTTATGAGGCATGGCCTCGGATTGGATTTGCTATTGAAACTGCTCCTCTCATTAATGCAGTTGGTGAAGTCTGCCGTTCTACAGACCCACGGGGTCTATTTTAAAAAAAAGATATGCAATGACGCCACGTGGTGGCCATGCCTTCCACATGGCGACCATGCTGAAGTTCATCTCTAATTGATGCCTTTGAATGCTTTTGCTTTAAGCGCAAAATGCCGAAGTGTCGCGATATCGCGATGTCGCGATATCGTGACACTTCGGCCGAGGTTCCCCCTTTGGGCCTTAGGTGTCGCGATATCGTGACGTCGCGATATCGTGACGTTGTGATATCATGACACCCTCGGCCGAAGCTCCCTTCGGGACATAGGTGTCACGATATCGTGACGTCACGATATCATGACATCTAAGGCCAAGGCTCCCCTCAAGCCTTAGGTGTTGCGATATCACGACGTCACGATATCGCAACATCTAAGGCCAAGGCTCCCCTTTAGGCCTTAGGTGTCACGATTTCACGACGCACGAAATCGTGACATCTAAGGCCAAGGCTCCCATTTGGGCCTTAGATGTGATTTTGTGATGCACAAAATCGTGACATCTAAGGCCAATGCTCCCCTTTGGGCCTTAGGTGTCGTGATTTCACGATGCACAAAATCGCGACATCTAAGGCCAAGGCTCCCCTTTGGGCCTTAGGTGTCGCGATTTCATGACATGCAAAATCACGACATCTAAGGCCAAGGTTCCCCTTTGGGCCTTAGGCATCGTGATTTTGTGACATCACGAAATCACGACGTCATGATTTCGCGACGTCTAAGGCCAAGGTTCCCCTTTGGCCCTTAGGTGTCGTGATTTTGCGACACACGAAATCGCGATGTCGTGATTTCATGACGTCGCGAAATCGTGACGTCGCGATTTCACGATGTCTAAGGCCAAGGTTCCCCTTTGATTAAGGCTTGCCTGCATTTGAAGTTTGCTTAAGATTTGTTCTCGCTTAAGGCCTGAAGTTTAAAGTTTTGCTTTTGATTAAAGGCTTGCTTTTGACTTTGTTTTAATGAAGGATTGTTAAAGCGACCAACTTTGCTCTGCTCATTTTCCGACCTTCTAAACTGTTGTGTGAGTGGCTAGGACCACTGTTTGACCTTTGAGGGCTGCCCTGAAAGCTGTGTATGTCAATGCGATCAGTGTTTGTAGTCACTTAATCAGATTGGTGTTATTTTGGTGTCTACAGATGCCCCTTTTTGGGAAGCGCTGTGGGTGACACAGTGCTGAGCAAAAATAGATGACCAAAGCACTAATGATTAGGGTTTCTTGGTAACCTAACCAAATTTTGATGCCCCAAGTATGGAAAGGGCATGCATTCTTGAATCCTTGCTTCGACGAGCTAAGGAATTTGATTTCAAGCGTTAACCTATTTTGGTGAGGTGTGACTTGAGCTTGGACATTGATCAGTCATGATTAGACAAAGGGCGTAACCTTTTGTCCATAGGGGAAACCTTGTGTTCATGCTTCGGGAATGCCAAGTGTTTGATCAATTTAATGATTGCTTGTTTACTGCCCTAAGCAGGAGCGTGATTGTCTTTGTCAATGATTCTTTGCATGCATGTAATTGCCTTGATTGGGTGTGTGTTTGTTGATTGGTGACTAAGTGTGACTACCCCCTCAAGCGACGAATCGATGAGGGAATGACCTTCGTGAGAAAAGCGAAGAGTCACTTGACCCAAGATGAATTAGGTTAGGGTGCCTTTAGATGTTTTACCGTTTAAGCACGTGCAGTTTCCTGACATTTGGACCTATTTTTGGGGGGTGTTAACCCTTTTGGTGATGCCATAATGGGGTGAAATTATCAAAAACCCGTCTTCCCGTGGAGCGGTCCGGCTATGGTAGCCTTCTTGGGGAAGTAGGAGAGGGACAATTTGAGCCCTGACATCGATTTTTTTATGCCAAGAGGTTAAATGCAAGAGCACTTGTCTCTGGCAATGCTTATTGCAATGTTTTTGTGTTGCATTTTTGTGATGTTTTGGCTATTTTGATTTTCTTTCTTTGTGTATATGTCATGATATTATGGTATGAATAATGATTGATGTTGATGAATGCATGCTACTTTATATTGATGGATGCATATGGGATGATGAATGCAAATGTATGTGATATGCAGAAATGAAATGGATGGATGGACTCTGTGGTGTTTGGCTATGGCACCATAGACTGTTTAGAACTCTATTATTTTGTTTTTTAGGCGATTGCTGTGATGCACGACTTTGTATGTATACATGTGGTTTGTTCTTTTTTTTTGTATTTTTTGATGGTATTGTAAGGATGAAAAGTAGCACAGTTGGTTTAGAAATGTAGCCAAGGTTTTCTGAGACTCATACGATTTTAACTTACTAGCCATGACTGTACTTTATCTTACAAGACTTTTAAACAAGGTATGAATCGGACTTGTTTTTGACCAAGTTATTTCACATCCCTGTGTGTGCAATTGAGTTCATTTATGTGGTATTTGTCAGGATACCGCTAGTGCCAGATGGGCTTTCAACCGAACCTGTACTGAGGATCACCTAATTAGCTCCAATAACTCCTTTGTTGTATTTAGTTAGATTAATCTATGGTGTTATCCAGGATACCATAAGCTAGCTCATCCTTATGCAAACATTGGTCTGCACACATGCAAAGTGAATGTGACAGACATCTCGTCATGCGTGTAGGATACCACCATTGCCAAATAGGCTATCAACCAAACCTGTAATGAGGATCACCTAGATGGTTTTTCGAATGCTGAGAATTCCAGGGATTCAAGTTCAGGATGTTTGTGGGCTGAATGATTTAGAGAGTTGCTCATTTATATAGTGATGAAAATCACTGTTTATTTTCTATTAATTATTTTTGAGCAAGGATTTTGAATAGTGGCGATGACCACTGTTATTTGATTTTGTGTTTTGAGTATTGTGAATTTGAGCATGTGAATGGTTTTGATCCTTGTGGCCTTGGGGATGACTACCCATCCTGGTTAGGGGCAGATAGTACAAATCCTTACAATGTTGGGGACCAATGGGATGATGGAGGTTATGGAGTAAGGGCATTGATCTGTTAGGCCTTGGGGATGACTACCCATCCTGGTTAGGGGCGGATAGTACGAATCCTTACAACTTGGAGACCAAAGGTGAATGGAAAGTGTTAGGATGATGATTTGTTGGAATTTTGTTTGTAAATGGTATTGGTCCCTTTAGGTCTTGGGGATGACTACCCATCCTTGGCAGGGACGTGTAGTACAAATCCTTACAACTTTGGGAACCAACTATGATTGGGATTTGGTAGTGGTGAAAACCATTGTATTTGGAGGTGAATGGATAGGAAAGAGCTCATCCTTTTGTCAATTCTCAGCATTCTAGAACCATTCGCATGGGGGGATGAGCAAGATAACCATTTCGCTTATGGTGACCTGGATTACTGTGCAGGTTTCATATTTCATTCACACAACTTGGGAATTTTTATGTGTTTTAATTTGTGTTGGGATGTTACGTAACAAGGTGTATTTCAAGTGTAACTCTACCTTCATAAAATCTGTTTGACTTGATACATTACATGGCTAAAGAGCAAAATGATGACCGAATCACGAAAACCCTTGATACATTAGAAGACCACTGACTCTAGTATGGTAAAAGCAATGCATGGTGTTTTTGTTGTTTTTGCAAAATGGAACAGTGTGGAACAAGGTGGACTAGCAGAGCAATTACAGCCTATGGTGCCTTTGACCTGTACGACGACAAATATGCAATGTATGGATGCAATGCTTTGATGCAGCTATATTTTTTTTTGTGTTTTTGATGAATGAATTTTTGTGAATATGAAGATGAGGTGCGAGAAGAACTCTCTTATTGATGAACGCATAAGGAGTTAGAGTATTTATACCGCCTGAATAAAGAGCGCATGCAGCACGAAGTGGATGAGTTGCGCTATAAACTACCTGAGAGGGTGCCAACCCCTCGCACCCACAGAGAAGAACAATATGAGAGGCACAACCCTTTGATGCAGGACAGGTCTCCATGACCTCGTCAAGCTTTGCCTCCGAGACCTTATAGACCCGAGAGGGAGGCCACTCCCCGAAACAATGATGGGTACCCCCAATGGGGACTCAATCAAGGTCATAGGTCTCGCCCAAAGACTCCTCAAGAATTTTATGAAGAGTACGAACCAGAAATAGAGCGGGCCGAAACACCCCATCAAGGTGGGAGGGCTGCCACTCGGCCACCCCCCCATAGGCCTCTAGTCTCCCATAACTCACAATGGGAGCAAACAAAAGAGGAAGAAATAAAATATTTCGATGCATACAAAGCGCTATTAGAGCGTTTGGAGTCTGTGGAGACAAAAGCTTCTGGGCATCAAAAACCCACATTATGTCAACTCCACAGTCACCCAGTACATCCCTCAGTGCCCACACCTCTTTACCCCGAACACTTCAAGTTGCCTCAATTGGAAGTCTTTAAAGGTGAAGAGGACGCACAAGAACATGTGACAAGGTTCCTAAGTCAATGCTTCGACATCCAAGATAATGATGCATTGTTGCTTCGAACTTTCATAACCACATTCGTAGGTCCTGCATCGGATTGGTTCACACAATTACCCAAACACAACATAAACAACCTAGATCAATTAGTAGATGCATTTATTGAATGCTTTGCCTTCAACACAAAGAAGAAGGCATCACTGAGTTATCTGGCCAGCCTCAAGCAATATGAGGAAGAAACAATGATAGCATACGTGAATCGATGGAATGCTTTGCTTTCTAAGCTACCCTACTGTCCCCCTATGTCTGATCTTACACAGATGTTTGCACGGAGTTGCTTAAAATAAATCTCTGGTCTATTGCTACTGCAACAATACGACAGTTTAGAAGACGCTTTGGCACAAGCCAAATTTATAGAAGATATTAAAATAGGTGAAGGCGCAATCGCCAAGCCTAAAAAGAAAGAGTGGAATAAAACCACTAAGACTGGGACAACACAATCACAACCCGCTACGGTTAACCAAGTTGCGATAAATGTTCCCAAGCTTGTGCAAGAAATGCAGCCCCAAAAGGCTAATTACCAGGCAGTGCCTCCTAGTTATGAAAAATACAATAAGAAACAGGAGCAGAATCAGTAGCGTCGCCCTAGGCGACAATTCAACCCTTACACGGAGTCCAAGGACTCCCTATTTGACCGCTTGTCAGCGAAAAATTTAGTCACCTTTCCAAAAATCCAAACTATAGACCCTAACGCCCCCAAGCCTAAGGGATACAGAGAGGAATTGTATTGTAGATTCCATAGGCGCAGGGGACATGATTTAAATGGATGCTAGAAATTCAAAGGATTAATCCAAGATTTAATCGACAATAAAACATTGGCCGTGGACAACCCCATAGCGCCAAATAATCAACAAATGGGGGTATTCAAGGACCCTTTGCCTGCTCACGAGGCACAGGAAAAACCTCTCCAGATTAATGAGGTGCGACAGAATCTTCCCATGCAAGGATTTGTGGGAATGATCAGCATAGTGACAAGGAACAAAAAGTACCCAGCAGTTGCCCCCGAGGTAGCTACGAGGGAAGTTCCGACAACATCACAGCCTCAGCAACGCCCAACGCAGTTGCCTCCGCCTAGACCCGAGGTCACGATACGAACCAAACTCACGCAGAGTTTGCGGACCACATCGGCTAGGCTTTCCATTTACGAGCTTATTCAACAATCAACACCTCATAGAGAAGCTCTTATGGAAATATTAAAAGCCATCGAATTACAGCCTCACGAAGCAAATTCTTTCAACAACTTCGTGGGACATGTGAAGCGATGTACGGAGCCGGTCATCACCTTCAGAGAGGATGAAGTCAAAGCAATATCGAATGACACGGTAGATCCACCCCTGCACGTTGTTGCGCGGGTCAATGGGATCCCGTACAAGAGAGTGTTGGTAGATACTAGTTCATCCAGTAACATCATCACCACTACAGCCTTAAAACATTTGAAGCTGCCAGCCTCTCATATCACAGCCTCCACATACACATTGCGAGCTTTCAATGATGCAATATGCTCGACAGTCGGCACAGTTGTTCTACCTGTCCAGGTAGGACAAAAGATAATACCAACATTGTGCCATGTGTTGGAAGGCGAGATGGCTTACAATATACTACTAGGGCGACCTTGGATCAGGGACATGAAGTGTGTCCCTTCCATCGCTCACCAGTGCTTAAAGTATGCTTTTGAAGGAGAAATACATGTAGTCCCGATGGACTTAGAACCCTTCAAGTATTGCAATGCGGTACAATTAATGCCTCAATCGACCCTCCCTTCAACGCATTTGGATTTCCAGTTAAATCCATCTAAACAAGGTCCAATACCGCAGGCACCACTGGTGACCAAATCACCAAAATCCCAGCCAGGTGAATCCTCATCATCTGCTCCTTCATTACCAATGCCACTTGTCATGGCTAAATAGAAGGACAAGGGAAAACAGATCATGGAAGAGGCTCAGCCCTTAGAAGAGGGTTTGCCCACAATTTCAACGGTATCAACAGAAGAAACACCTAGCACTACGGAAGCTAAGATTCCTAAACCACCAAACATGGAATGGACTCAGGAAGGACTCCTGTTCCCTCCCTCCCAAGCATCAACAATCACTATTGAAATGGCCAGTACAGGCACGGGGAGTACTTAGTGCAGAATGTTGTGGCAACGCCTACAGTAGAATCAGTACAGGATATGGGGAGACCTTGCCTTCCCATAGGAACAGTTGTTCCTCTAGGTCACCCACCCAACCAGAAAAATTTTGTGTATGGGGGCCTTGATCATGGTCTTGAACCATGCCAGCAAAAGGAAGCAGACAAAGAGCCTTTTGTTGAAAACATCAACTATCTGTCAAACCCAAACTTCGCCCTAAAATATCTCGGCCAATGCAATTGGCATGGATACGGGCTCGGCAGATATGAGCAAGGGATGCGGGTCCTTTGCCAACCAAGATATCAGATGCCATATGATAAGTCAGGAGTAGGGTTCAACCACCCCCTGCCCTTAGACATCTTGGTAGAAAATATGCAAGGCCTAGAAATAGGCAACAAGGGGGGATTGGCACTAGATCTTTATGCCAACCCAAATACAGAATATACATTGGGAGACTACCTCCCATGGTCAACAAACACCCTTGGCAACAACAAGTAATCCCTTTCCTTTGCTAGAAAGAGGTGAAAGTTCGAACATTAATCCTCAAAGAGAACATCAACGATGTCCAGGACATCTTTTTGAAGCTATTCCCCTTAGAGGTTCCAGTTGAGTCAATACCATGTCAAGAGAATCAGGTCCCTCCACCAAGAGTGGAACAACCACAATGGGACCAGATTAACTTACTGGAACAAGGAGAACCCTCAATGTCGCAAGTAACAGTTGTTGAAGAAAATGAACATTTTTGGACCTCCGAAAGTGATTCAGAAGATGAGACTGAGATGATCTATCTCAGACATGCGAGACGGAATTATCGCCCTTTAACTCATGAAGACCTAATGGGACAAATGGGCATAAGGTTAGGACATGAATGGTGGGTCGACCCAGTCGGGTGGGACCAAGTGTTGGATCCATGGCTCCAAATTCACGATGAACACCATCCACCCCGAGACCCTATCATGACAACAGTTCCGAGGGAAGACCCTGTCCTCCTTTTCGCACATAGGGCCGATCCATTCATGCCCATTCCCCTAGAGCCAGATCCAGAGTATAGGGAGCATCTAGAAGAATCAAGTTATCACACCCATGGTAATGGAGACCAAATTCATTCCATCCACATGATCTCCATTGATTTGACCGCACCCATCCGCAATCCGGCCGATCCAGCACGGTCACTTGCATCTAGACATAGATGCCATCGACCGGGATCGCGTCAATTCACCTTTATCACCATCAGAGTACTGGCCTTTCGGTGAAATGCATCATTTTACCCCAGGGACAACTCAAGATATTTTTTAGGTTGAAGAGGAACCCAAGGTTCCCAATGTAGATCTAAATTCAGCTAATGATATCCATTTGATCCCAACTCCACATCAGTTGGAGGACGGATCCCACATGTCAGTCGAGGAAATGACTGATGTGGATATCGGCACAGATCCAATGAATCCATAGATCCTCAAGCTGGGGGTCAGTCTTTCCCCCAAAGAGCAAGCCGATTACATTGCCCTTCTCAAAGAGAAGAAGGAGGTTTTTGCATGGTCATACAAAGATATGCCAGGACTAGACCCGTAGCTAGTCACGCATAATTTAACGCTTGATCCGACAATCAAGCCTGTAAAGCAAAAACTACGTAAGATGCATCCAACAGTGGCCTTAATGGTCAAAGAAGAATTGCAAAAGTTGTTGGATGCACAGTTTGTCATCTGCGTGGATTATCCGCCATGGTTGTCCAACATGGTTCCCATCAAGAAGCCCGACGGGAGGATTCGCATATGCACCAATTTTCGAGATCTAAACAAAGTGAGTCCTAAGGATGATTTCCCCTTGCCAAGCATCGACGCGTTGGTAGATGCTACAACAGGTCACGAAATGCTCTCCCTAATGGATGGTTTCTCAGGATACAATCAAATTCGTATCAATCCTGAAGACCAACTAAAAACGGCGTTCACAATGCCTTGGGGGACATTTTGTTATAAGGTCATGCCTTTTGGCCTTAAAAATGCTGGCGCCACCTACCAACGTGCCATGACATATATCTTCCACGATTACATGCACAAAACTTTGGAAGATTACATGGATGATTTGTTAGCCAAGTCTCTTTTGCGCTCAAATCATATCGCTGACTTAAGCAAGATCCTCGATCGCCTCATGGAGCATAAAGTTAGACTAAACCCCAAGAAGTGCGTCTTTGGCGTCACATCTAGAAAACTCTTGGGTTTCATAGTCTCAAAATGAGGAATCGAGGTGGACCCAAAGAAAGTCAAGGCAATCCTCGAAATGGTTCCCCCAACTACAATCAAGCAGCTCAGAAGTCTACAGGGCAAGGTCGCGTCGATTAAATGCTTCATAGCGCAATTATCTGACAAGTGCCGACCCATGAACAAACTATTGCACAAGGGGGTTACATTTCATTGGGATGACGAGTGCCAGTCAACCTTTGACGAGATCAAACAATACCTGGTTTCGCCACCAGTATTGGCACCACCTAGACCAGGAGTGTCGTTCTACTTATACATCTCAGCTACTGAGGTGGCACTAGGTGCCATGCTAGCCCAGAAGAATGAACTTTACAAGGAACAGGCTACTTACTATCTTAGCCGCACCCTGGTCAGTTATGAACTTAACTATGCATACGTTGAGAAACTCTGCTTGGCAGTGGTGTTTGCTACCAAAAAGCTACGCCACTACATGCTGAGCAACACTACGTATGTTGTGTCTAAGGAGAATCCATTGCGATACATGATGAGTCATACTTATCATAGTAGTCGCACGGCGAAATGGATCATGTTGTTGACGAAATTTGACATAGAGTTTATTGGACAAAAATCTATCAAAGGACAAGTCATAGCCGATCAACTAGCAGAGGCTCCTCTTGAAGACGATCAGCCTCTGGTCATAGAACTACCCGATGATGGGGTCTTCCATGTCTCAGAATCACCAGATTCTGATGAGCCTGAGTCACAAGCCGACATAACCCTATTCTTCGATGGTTCTAAATGTGAGCAAGGTGGTGGCACGGGAATTGTATTCTTCACACCGCAGGGTGCTCCAATGCCCCTGTCATTTAAATTAAACTTCCCATGCACCAACAATAGAGTATGAAGCCTTGCTCCTAGGTCTTCGGACAACAATCGCCATGAACATCAAATGACTGAATATCTTTGGTGATTCACTGTTAATAGTCAATCAAGTCAAAGGGGTATATCAATGCAAATGCCCAGTCCTACAAGCCTATAAAGCCCTCGTGGACAAATTCCTGGCAAAACTTGAGTGGTATGACATCGAGGCACTCCCTCGATCATCGAATCATTTTGCGGACACAATGGCCTCTTTGGGGTCACTAATTCCGCAAGACCTTTCCGGTGATATGACAACCATTCAAGTCAAAACCTTATCGCAATCTGTGATGGAGCGTGCAAGCTCAGACTTGATGCCAGGAATCCACATGATCCAGATTGAACCATCCTCGGATAAGTTCTCTCGAATCTGAGATCGTCTAAAATGTGCCACCTGGGGGTCCTTGTTCTCCCCTACTCCCATTAATAGCAACACAACGCTATTCTTACAAGTTCTATCCCATTCAGTATTTGCTAGGGATGAACTTCAAAAGGGATTGGTTGTTCATACTTGTCGAGGTTTCGATCAACAGGACTGGTATTTACCCATCAGAGACTACCTCAAGCTAGGTAATCTCCCACTTGGATTGACTCATGCCGCAAAATGAGCACTCAAGCAGAAAGCGGCTAAGTATGTCTTAATAGGAGACATTTTGTATCATCGCAGCTATGAAGGAATCCTCCTTCGTTGCTTGGACCAGCAAGAGTCCACTTGGGCAGTCGCCCAAGCGCACGATGGTACATGTGGTGGCCACTTTAGTGGTATGGCTATCGCAAAGCGCATTCTTCGCATGGGCTATTATTGGCCATCTTTAGAGCGAGATTGTTGCACCTATGTCAAGAAGGGGGCGGGGAGGGCCCCGCATTGTGGAGTTCATTTTGCATAACATCATATGTCATTTTGGTATTCCATCCAAAATAGTCTCGGATAATGGGACGCCTTTCAAGAACAAAGACGTGCGTGCTTTGACCACAAAGTACAAAATTCAGCACAACTTTTCAACACCCTATTATCCGCAGGCGAATGGGCAAGCGGAGGCGTCAAACAAAATGCTAGTTGCCATCCTTAAAAAGACCGTCGTAGACAGTCATAAGGATTGGCACATTCAAATCCCACTTGCCCTATGGGCCTATCGCACTAGCATTCGGACACCCACTGGGCCACTCCGTTTTGCTCGTGTATGGCTCGAGGCAGTCATGCCTCTCGAATTGGAGATTCCTTCCCTACGCATATCAATGCAAGAGTTCATCGATGATGATTCTACGCGGCAGGCCCGGTTAGACCAGCTTACGTTGCTTGACGAACGACGCGTTAATGCTCTCGAGAATTTACGTATTTATCAAGAGCGACTTAAGAAAGCTTACAACATGAAAGTTCACCTGAGGGACTTTCGGGTTGGTGATTTGGTTTTGAAGGAAAACCAACAAAATTCCAGTTTGCCGTCCCACCTAAGGGACAAGTTTGCGGCAAATTGGTTAGGTCCATATATCATTGATAGCAAAATAGGACCCGGGACATACCGGCTAGCTTCTCTTGATGGTATCAAGGAAACAGAACCCTTGAATATCAGTCATTTGCGACCATTTCATATCTAAGAGAGCCAAATCCCAAAAATGCTCCAAGGATTGTCAAAATCGCTTGGTCAATCCCAAAAGGCTCCAAGGATTCTTGCAATCGCTTGGTCAATCCCAAAAAGGCTCCAAGGATTCTTGCAATCGCTTGGTCAATCCCAAAAGGCTCCAAGGATTGTCAAAATCGCTTGGTCAATCCCAAAAGGCTCCAAGGATTGTCAAAATCGCTTGGTCAATCCCAAAAGGCTCCAAGGATTGTCAAAATCGCTTGGTCAATCCCAAAAGGCTCCAAGGATTGTCAAAATCGCTTGGTCAATCCCAAAAGGCTCCAAGGATTGTCAAAATCGCTTGGTCAATCCCAAAAGGCTCCAAGGATTCTCACAATCGCTTGGTCAATCCCAAAAGGCTCCAAGGATTCTTGCAATCGCTTGGTCAATCCCAAAATGCTCCAAGGATTTCCACAATCGCTTGGTCAAAAATCAAGAAAATTCAAAAACAACAAAAATCATCAAAAACAACAAAAATTTGCATCTCATTTCTAGGCATACTCAAATTCATCAATAAGAGAGCTCTTCTCGCACCTCATCTTCATATTCACAAAAATCCATCCATCAAAAACACAAAAAAAATATGTAGCTGCATCAAAGCATTGCATCCATACATTGCATATTTGTGGTCGTACAGGTCAAAGGCACCATAGGCTGTAATTGCTCTGCTAGTCCACCTTGTTCCACACTGTTCCATTTTGCAAAAACAACAAAAACACCATGCATTGTTTTTACCACACTAGAGTCAGTGGTCTTCTAATGTATCAAGGGTTTTCGTGATTCAGTCATCATTTTGCTCTTTAGCCATGTAATGTATCAAGTCAAACAGATTTTATGAAGGTAGAGTTACACTTGAAATACACCTTGTTACGTAACATCCCAACACAAATTAAAACACATAAAAAAATTCCCAAGTTGTGTGAACGAAAGATGAAACCTACACAGTCATCCAGGTCACCATAAGCGAAACGGTTATCTTGCTCATCCCCTCGTGCGAATGGTTCTAGAATGCTGAGAATTGACAAAAGGACAAGCTCTTTCCTATCCACTCACCTCCATATACAAGTGGTTTTCACCACTACCAAATCCCAATCATAGTTGGTTCCCAAAGTTGTAAGGATTTGTACTACACGTCCCTGCCAAGGATGGGTAGTCATCCCCAAAACCTAAAGGGATCAACACCATTCACAAACAAAATTCCAACAAATCATCATCCTAACACTTTCCATTCACCTTTGGTCTCCAAGTTGTAAGGATTCGTACTATCCGCCCCTAACCGGGATGGGTAGTCATCCCCAAGGCCTAACAGATCAATGCCCTTACTCCATAACCTCCATCATCCCCTTGGTCCCCAACGTCGTAAGGATTCGTACTATCCGCCCCTAACCAGGATGGGTAGTCATCCCCAAGGCCACAAGGATCAAAGCCATTCACAAACTCAAATCCACAATACTCAAAACACAAAATCAAATAACAGTGGTCATCGCCACTATTCAAAATCCTTGCTCAAAAAGAATTAATAGAAAATAAACAGTGATTTTCATCACTATATAGACGAGCAACCCTCTAAATCATTCAGCCAACAAACATCCTGAACTTGAATCCCTGGAATTCTCAGCATTCGAAAACCATCTAGGTGATCCTCATTACAGGTTTGGTTGATAGCCTATCTGGCAATGGTGGTATCCTACCCGCATGACGATATGTCTGTCACATTCACTTTGCATGTGTGCAGACCAATGTTTGCATAAGGATGAGCTAGCTTATGGTATCCTGGATAACACCGCAGATTAATCTAACTAAATACAACAAAGGAGTTAGTGGAGCTAATTAGGTGATCCTCAATACGAGTTCGGTTGAAAGCCCATCCGGCACTGGCGGTATCCTGACAAATACCACATAAATGAACTCAATTGCACACACGGGGATGTGAAATAACTTGGTCAAAAACAAGTCCGATTCATACCTTGTTTAAAAGTCTTGTAAGATAAAGTACAGTCATGGCTAGTAAGTTAAAACCGTCTGAGTCTCAGAAAACCTTGGCTACATTTCTAAACCAACTGCGCTACTTTTCATCCTTACAATACCATCAAAAAATACAAAAAAAAAAGAACAAACCACATGTATACATACAAAGTCGTGCATCACAGCAATCGCCTAAAAAAACAAAATAATAGAGTTCTAAACAGTCTATGGTGCCATAGCCAAACACCACAGAGTCCATCCATCCATTTCATTTCTGCATATCACATACATTTGCATTCATCATCCCATATGCATCCATCAATATAAAGTAGCATGCATTCATCAACATCAATCATTATGCATACCATAATATCATGACATATACACAAAGAAAGAAAATCAAAACAGCCAAAACATCACAAAAATGCAACACAAAAACATTGCAATAAGCATTGCCAGACACAAGTGCTCTTGCACTTAACCTCTTGGCATAAAAAAATCGATGTCGGGGCTCAAATTGTCACTCTCCTACTTCCCCAAGAAGGCTACCATAGCCGGACCGCTCCACGGGAAGACGGGTTTTTGATAATTTCACCCCATTATGGCATCACCAAAAGGGTTAACACCCCCCAAAAATAGGTCCAAATGTCGGGAAACTGCACGTGCTTAAATGGTAAAACATCTAAAGGCACCCTAACCTAAGTCATCTTGGGTCAAGCGACTCGTCGCTTTTCTCACGAAGGTCATTCCCTCATCGATTCGTCGCTTGAGGGGGTAGTCACACTTAGTCACCAATCAACAAGCACACACCCAATCAAGGCAATGACATGCATTCAAAGAATCATTGACAAAGACAATCACGCTCCTGCTTGGGGCAATAAACAAGCAATCATTAAATTGATCAAACACTTGGCATTCCCGAAGCATGAACACAAGGTTTCCCCTGTGGACAAAAGGTTACGCCCTTTGCCTAATCATGACTGATCAATGTCCAAGCTCAAGTCACACCTCACCAAAATAGGTTAACGCTTGAAATCAAATTCCTTAGCTCGTCAGAAGCAAGGATTCAAGAATGCATGCCCTTTCCATACTTGGGGCATCAAAAGTTGGTTAGGTTACCAAGAAACCCTAATCATTAGTGCTTTGGTCGTCTATTTTTGCTCAGCACTGCGTCACCCGCAGCGCTTCCCAAAAAGGGGCATCTGTAGACACCAAAACAGCACCAATCCGATTAAGTGACTACAAACACTGATCGCATTGACATACACAGCTTTCAGGGCAGCCCTCAGAGGTCAAACAGTGGTCCTAGCCACTCACACAGCAGTTTAGAAGGTCGAAAAATGAGCAGAGCAAAGTTGGTCGCTTTAACAAGCCTTCGTTAAAACAAAGTCAAAAGCAAGCCTTTAATCAAAAGCAAAACTTTAAACTTCAGGCCTTAAGCGAGAACAAATCTTAAGCAAACTTCAAATGCAGGCAAGCCTTAATCAAAGGGGAACCTTGGCCTTAGACGTCACGAAATCGCGAGGGGGGCGTCGCGAAATCGCGACACCTAAGGGCCAAAGGGGAACCTTGGCCTTAGACGTCGCGAAATCGCGACGCCTAAGGCCCAAAGGGGAACCTTGGCCTTAGATGTCATGATTTCGCGCGTCGCGAAATCATGACACCTAAGGCCCAAAGGGGAGCCTTGGCCTTAGATGTCGCGATTTCGCGCGTCGTGAAATCGTGACACCTAAGGCCCAAAGGGGAGCCTTGGCCTTAGATGTCACGATTTCGCGCGTCGCGAAATCGTGACACCTAAGGCCCAAAGGGGAGCCTTGGCCTTAGATGTCGCGATTTCGCATGTCGCGAAATCGTGACACCTAAGGCCCAAAGGGGAGCCTTGGCCTTAGATGTCGCGATATCGCGACGTCGTGATATCGCGACACCTAAGGCCCGAGGGGAGCCTTGGCCTTAGATGTCGCGATATCGCGACGTCGCGATATCGCGACACCTAAGGCCCGAAGGGAGCTTCGGCCGAGGGTGTCGCGATATCGCGACGTCGCGATATCGTGACACCTAAGGCCCAAAGGGGGAACCTCGGTCGAAGTGTTGCGACGTCGCGATATCGTGACACTTCGGCATTTTGCGCTTAAAGCAAAAGCATTCAAAGGCATCAATCAGAGACGGACTTCAGCATGGTCACCACGTGGAAGGCATGGCCGCCACGTGGCATCACTGCATATCATTTTTTTAAAAGAGACCCCATGGGTCTGTAGAACGGCGGACTTCACCAACTGCATTAATGAGACGAGCAGTTTCAACAGCAAATCCGATCCGAGGCCATGCCTCATAACTACTGACGTGAGTTCCTAGCGATAATCTCAGTGCGAGCCATGTCTCATAAATCACCTGACAAGGGTCAAATCTCAGCGGCCCCTACGGATTTAGGGTTTGACATTAATGTTTTAGAGGCGAAATCCTCTATAAAAACTAGCTCAATGCAATGTAAGAAGGAGAAGATTTTTTGAGTGAACACAACGAAGTGCTGTTCATTTGAAGACCCGATTGCATCAGTTTAGACTTTACCTTCTTCACATCCAGAATCTCTTTCACAAGAGAGGTTGGTGGGTGGTTTTCAGAAGTGTGAGTCTGACCTTCAAACCAGACATTGGATCACTATATCCCATTAATTTGCCGACAACACCACAGTCTTAGATTTCGAACCCATCCCTAGTGGATTGGCGTCGAAACTAAGTTCTAACGAGGGTGGCCCGCTTGGGCACCCCACGCCTTTTGCTAGCTTCATTTCGATTCATTCTGTATCACGCGTTTATCTTGTGTTTTACTGTGTGCTGTTTACATAGTTTACAACATGGAGTTTAGGAAATATATGTCACGTATTGTCATATTTAAATAGTTTAGCGAATATATATCATCGTGCTATTGCGGCTTTGGCTCATTCTGTATTTAATCACGTATCTCAAATATATTATACATTATATTCTAACGTTCAAAGAGCCGCATGTCAAATACTATCGCGTCTTTTTAGATGTTGGGTTCTCTATCAAAGTAGCAGGCCGTAGTGATTAGTTTAACATATATATGCAACAAGTAGTTATAGGCAACAACCTTTTGGTGATGCTCGGCAGTAGAGACTACAGCCGTGTAGAATCGGCCGACTGTTTTAATGACAGTTTACGTTTTATAATATATGATGTTTTCGAATATGTTAAAATAATAGTTTATGTTTTATGTTTTCGAATACATGCTATTTTTGAATGCATGCTGTTTTCTGTTCTCTGTAAAAGTTGCAGTTTACGTAGGGTTGTTTCATTCACGCATTTAAACAATCCTTCACATGCATTTTTCATTACTTCTTAAAGACAAACGCTTTGTCCCTTTATTGCAGGTGCTACTAACGACTTTCTTGTGTCTCTGAACGTAGGGTAAGCAGCAGTAAGCGAAGACTCACTAACACCAGCGACGGCAATACGTTGGCCCGCCCACTTGGCATGTGGGCATGCGAAAAGAAGAGATATTAATCATGATCGTAACCAAGACAGACTAACACTCCTAGCCCCTAAAAATGCAGGAGATGTATTGTAACCGAATGAAATTAATACAAAAGGGTTGTGCCCCTGCTTTTCTCCTTTATATTTGGTTGATTCAAAAGTTCTGTTTTCATTATATCTTAGTAGTTTCTTCCTTCCGGAATCTCATGCTTTCATGAGATTCCGGAAATAAAAGAAACACTATGCACAAAACAAAGAAAAGAGATAAATAAAAGAAAGACGTATTAAAGCACAGCCCTCTTTATTCAAACTTCTTATCCTCGGTTACAAAGACGTCTCCTCCCTTTTTAGAGGCTAGGAACGTTAAATGGATCTCTGTTACAAATGTACACAGTCTTCCTCCTTCCGCATGCCCACATGCAAAATGGGTGGGCCAAAGTGTTGCCGCCGCTGATGTAAACAATCCTTCACATGCGTCGTGATATCGCGACATCTAAGGCCAAGGCTCCCCTCGGGCCTTAGGTGTCATGATATCACGACGTCGTGATATCATGACATCTAAGGCCAAGGCTCCCCTTTGGGCCTTAGGTGTCATGATTTCGTGATGCATGAAATCATGACATCTAAGGCCAAGGCTCCCCTTTGGGCCTTAGGTGTCATGATTTTGCGATGCGCGAAATCGTGACATCTAAGGCCAAGGTTCCCCTTTGGGCCTTAGGTGTCACGATTTTGCGATGCACGAAATCGCGACATCTAAGGCCAAGGCTCCCCTTTGGGCCTTAGGTGTCACGATTTCGCGACGCGCAAAATCGTGACATCTAAGGCCAAGGTTCCCCTTTGGGCCTTAGGCGTCGCGATTTCGCGACGTCTAAGGCCAAGGTTCCCCTTTGATTAAGGCTTGCCTGCATTTGAAGTTTGCTTAAGATTTGTTCTCGCTTAAGGCCTGAAGTTTAAAGTTTTGCTTTTTATTAAAGGCTTGCTTTTGACTTTGTTTTAACGAAGGCTTGTTAAAGCGACCAACTTTGCTCTGCTCATTTTCTGACCTTCTAAACTGCTGTGTGAGTGGCTAGGACCACTGTTTGACCTCTGAGGGCTGCCCTGAAAGTTGTGTATGTCAATGCGATCAGTGTTTGTAGTCACTTAATCGGATTGGTGTTGTTTTGGTGTCTACACATACGAGGTAGAAAGCACACATTCATGCACAACACCCATGGTTTTTACCTAGGGGAGAGGTAACTATGATGCTAGGAAGATAGGATTGACCAGAGGGATTGAAGACCAATTATTGCAAGTTTCCATGAGTATACTTGGATAAGGCAACATGTCATAATTATCCATTGAATACAATGGCTACAAAATTTTAAAGAGTACCTTCATAATTGGCCTTCACTTTGAGGAAATTGACTTTCCTAACATATTGTATCAAGTGACTTAGCTTAGGTATTGAATAGATTTATCAAGCCAAGGAAGCACAATAGGAAGAAGTGGAAGCTACTCGAAAAGAGATGGTTGTTATGGAGAAAGATTTAGTATGCAACAAAACATAGGCTACAAAAATATTAAAAAAGGTGTAAACAAAGTGTGCTAACACCAAGTAGGCTTATGAGGATAAACTACAGTCATAGGAGAAGGACAAGAAACTTGTGATCCAATAAGAAGATGAGCATCCAAAGTAGTTGGAAGCTCAGTTGGCATCATAAAATGAGCAATTGGCCAACCAAGAAAATCAGTTGAAGACAACAGAATAACAACTACAAGAGAAGAAACATAATATTGAGAAGATGGAAAAGGATGCCAAGCACTATAATGAGATCATCATGGATCATAAGGCTCACCTTAAGGGTAAGGATTAGCGTATTGTAGCTTATGAAGTTGACATTCATCAGAATCTATAGGTCATTATAGATAAGAAAAAGGAGTTATCCATAACATCCAGAATAGAAGCCACGTTGATGGATAAGTTGCATAAGGGAGCATCCAAGGATGAAAAGGAGTTAGCTACACTTCTGGATACTACAAAAGAGACTACCAATGAGTATGGGTTGAAAGCCTTGGAATTTAGTCAATATGCAACCCGATTGAAGGATGAGTATTAGGATTTGCGTATGTAGCTTGATGAGTACCACCAAGGTTTTCCAACCAAGACTAAAAATACTGATTTGGTAAGGACATTGCCTGATTTAAAGGGGAGGGTAGATTTAGGCAGAAAATCCACCTCCCATAATAAGAAGAATTTTTTTTTGGATTTGCATAATTTTGTTTAGTTTTGTTCAATTTTGATTAAAATGTACAAGGGGCAAGACATACAATTATGAGTAAAATGTACAAGGTTGCAAATGTACAAGGTGAAATGTTAATTAAATTAGGTTAATTGTACACTTGGGATTAATTTGATAAAAATCAAATTAGAATTAGTAAAACCTTGTAAATAATTGTTTTTGGAGTTAATTTGGGATGGTAGTTGTAAGTAATATGACGTCTCAGAACCACATTGGAACAGTATGGGCATGCATTATATAGCCCCCATTCAATTTTTTGGGTTGTTCATTCATAGTGGAAGTTTTTCATTATTTTATGAGACTATTGATCATTCATGGTAGAGTTGCATATTGTTCATTGTTGATGTTTGTGGTTGTTGAGCCTATTATTATGATCAATGACGAAGGATATATGTACATGAATGATTATAATCTGAATACAACAACAATTATCTTTGTTTCCATATCTTTGTAAATTCTAGTGTACGTTTTAATTTTTGCGAGTTGTGTAATGAATTTTTGGGTGCAATAACTTGTTATGTTAATTGATGAAATTGCATTATGAATGATTATGGTCATCCTACAGACTTGGTGTGATGATAGGAATTGATTGCATGATGGATTTCAGCTGTACAATGATGTTTCCAGGTAGTTGTATGATTTTTGATAGATTTTAGCTATACAATAATGTTTCTAGGAAGTTGTCTAATTTTTGGAAATGCTCTAGATGATTACATTTCATTGTCAGTGCATTAGGGTTTGCAAGTTTAAAGTTAGCAATTGTCCTAAAGAAACATCCCAAAAATTGTCTTGGAAGGAATGGTTGTGTATGTTGATAGATCTGAACATAAGTTGCAGCTAAGGTTCATAAAAATCATACAATTTCTGTACCAAATCATACAAACTAATATTTTACCCGATTTGGTAATAAAAATGCAAGACAAAACCTGTCAATTAAGGAACAAATTGCTAGTCTGGGGAAATCAATTACAAAACTGATAAATTTGACTTACAAAATTTGTTCCAGTGAATTGACTAAGTACCAAATTGTACAAGGTGAAGTGTTGTATGATTTGGATCATACAACTATATGATTTGGTGATCGTACAAGTTGTTTGGCAAACTGACATAGTGTATAAATCAAACTATACAAGTTGTGCAATTTGGGAAAGATTGGTTGGAGACTTTGGAAATCATTTATAGACCTTCTAAATCACCTCCCCCTTTAGGAATACTACACCCTTGATCTAGACTTGTCTCTAAGAGTTATTTTCTTCCTTTCTCACCAAAACCTATTCTTGGATAGCATGACAAATTATTAGCAAGCATCATATTTTCATAAAAATATATGCTTGAGTATCTAGATATAAAAAAATTACTCAAGCAACAATAAAATTACATCATTTCTTTATAACATAAATATTTTGCATAACTAAGTAGAAATTGTTAGTCATGCTACAATGGAAAGCTTTAAAATATGTTTTGCATATCCAAAAATGATACAACCAATTCTCTCATCACTAATCATCATGAAAAAACATAAATTCTTTTAAGTAAAAGAAGTCTTCCAAGATATGTGAAATCAGTGGAAAACGAGCATAAAGTCTATGAAATGTATTTATATTCAAAAGTGATTACAAGTGTTCATTTTTACAAATCTACCTTAGAAGGCTATAAAATAGGGTTTAGCAAAGTGAATGTCCATTTTCTTTCAGTGAACTATCGACTATGTCCTAGATTGGTCTTCCAATGATCCTCAAGGGGTGTGGGTCTAGTACATGCGTGTCATTAATTATCAAACCATCCTCTAGACTTGTATGACCTAAAAAATGGGGTTAGTGTGTTTGGGGACCTATCATGGATCAAACCCCATAGTTATGAAGACAAAAGACACCAAATAGAGCAATAGAATACATGAAATAAGTTATAATTGACTGTAAGTGGTAAAAAATAGTAAAGTATACCTATAGGGAGGGTTTTGTAACTTTCTATCGACTAAAAATGGACTCTGTTCAGAGTCGCACCCTACCTAGCGACTATATTGGGTCACTGGATACCTAGCAACTGAGCATGTAGCTAAATTTTTCTGTATCTAATAGAAAATATTGTTGTCCTATGACTATAGCAGCTCTTGGTCAGCATTGGATGTGCTCTCGTACTTGTCAAAACCTATCAAATGGACATACAAGAGGGTAAAAAATATGTAATCAAGTGTTAGGGAACCATTACTATTATCCATTACTTTTTTGAACAAAACAAAATAACTCTTATGCATTTCTTTTTCTTACAAAACAGAATAAGTAACAAGTAATAAATTTCTACATTATTTGATTTCATAATATAAGTAGCAAGTAATAACTCTCAAAACTCCAACCATAAAATTTAAAACCTTCCTTCAAAGAAACCAAGTCAAATTATCATGGTATTAAGCATCTATGAGGACGAACCTACGTTGTACTCTATAGTGATCTTTGCCTCCGTGCTCAAGGAACAACAAAAAAATGCAACAGTAATAAACTTACTCTAACACACATGAAGTAGGCTTTAATAATAATAAATGCTTCTTTGAAGATTGGAGTTGGGACAGTAAAAAAAATGCGCTTTTGAGCTCTGGCGATTTTGCGGGAATCCTTCTGCACTGCCGACGGCCGAGGCTCTTGGGTTTCAGTTCGAAAACTTCTTCCTGCGCGATTGGGGTCTGTTGCAGGCTTCTAGTCTAGGATCTTTTGGTGTCCCGGGAGGGCCCAATGGGGTCTCTTCCTGGTTCTCACGAAGGAAAAAAGACCTCTTATGCAGAGATACTACGAGAAAATCTTGCGTCTTCCTCTGCTGATGCTCAATGCAGTGCCTTCCATCTGCTAGCCAAGAATGCGAGCAAGGGCCCTCCTGGGCATAGAATCAATGGATGTCTCCCACAATATGCATCAAGACCGAAAATAGTCATCGAACCAGAGCTGGTTGAAGACACGATAAACTACCGGGCCACTCATGATCTGATCTGCAAGTTCGTGGGCATTCGACCCACCCTACACTTTTTGCATTCCTGGGTGAGACAAAACTGGGAGCCAATCGATGAGTACTCCTTATGGCCCATTAGCAATGGGTATTTCATTATTAGTTTTTCTTCCCTAATGGATAGAAATAGATCATTTGAATCAGAGAAGAGGAGCCATGGCCTGACAGGGTTATTTGTCCAGCCGTGGAGAGCGGGTTTTGACCCTCGCATTGAACCCACGGCTGTCCCGGTTTGGATCCGGCTGTATGCTCTCACGATGGAGTTTTGGGGCGAGCAGATTCTTGAATTGATTTGCAACTCTCTAGGTAGATTTTTGGGTGTTTCTAAGGATACCATTGAAGGAAATACTACCGTTTACGCAAGAATCTGTGTAGAATTGGATATTAGTCAACCGCTACCAGCTGAGATGGAATTGGAGCTAGCAGGAAAATCTTGGGTACAGTAGTTAGACTATGAAGCCCTACCTTTCCGTTGTAGAGTCTATCATTTGCATGGCCATTTGGCAAGATTCTATCCAAATATCTTGAGCACCAATGCGGATGCTACACAAGGAATGTCAAATCGCTCCCGAGGAGGTAAGTCCACTTCGGCCAAGGATCCACATGTCATTCCCACTGGGTCTAAGGGCCAGATTGATGGCTTTGAACAGCAGAAGAGGAGAAGAAACAAAAAGAGAAATGGTAAGGAGCAAGCTCTCCCCAAGCCAACAAATCGGTATGAAATCTTTAAATCTCTTGTGGATCAAGAAGACCAACCTATGGAAGGAGCAGATGGGATCCTTAAGGATAATATCATCCTTACTCATGCTCCTCCTTCCTCAACCCCTGCCCTTGAACAGGCGATTGAATCCTCTGATACTTTACATCATGAAAACACCAGGACTCTGGTAATCCACTCCCCAGCCCATCCTGTTATTAAAGATGTTTCCACGGGAATTGCATAAAAGCTCAGAGAAAGACCAGTTCTTGGAATTTCCCAGGTGGAGAAGAGGTCGAAAAATAGTAATTCCCAAGGGGTGGGTAGGAAATCCAATAAGGATCTAATTACAGTGCAAGGGGATAAGCTAATCAATGGAGGATTGGCAAGAACAATTGATTTGTATTGCTCCCAAGGTTTCCAATGATTATACAATCTTGGAATGTGAGGGGTTTAAACAGTAGAACCCATCAATCTGCTGTTCAAATACTTTTAGAAAGAAGTAAAATAGACTTTCTGCTCATTCAGGAAACAAAAATGTCATTAGACCTCATGAGTAAAACTGTCGGCCGAATCTGGAGGGGTGCTGGCCATATGGCAGTGGCTGCTCTTGGTGCCTCGGGAGGGATTGCTACTCTTTGGAATCCTTTGGCGTGGATAGCAATAGATCATATAGCCTGGAGAGGGGTCCTAACATCTCTTTTCAAGAATATAGTTACTGCTGAACAAGTCTTAATTACAAATTTCTATGGGGCTCAGAATACCGAAGGCCAGCGGTTTCAATGGAAAGTTGTTCAAAACATGAGGTCCTCCCGGGAAGATCTTGATTGGATTTTAGTTGGGGACTTCAATGCTAAATTATCTGCTAGAGATCAGGAAGGTGGCATCCCTGTTCTGGATACCGGGGATCGGCTATTTATTGCCCACGTCCAGGCCTTTAACCTTGTTGACATTAAATGCCCTGGTTCAAACTTTACCTGGACTAATAAGAGAAGAGAGCCATACAGTCGGATGGTTAAGCTTGAAAGGTTTTTGGTCTCGGAGGAAGCCTATGTTAGATGGAATATCAAATTCCAGATCTTGGAGGGCCTAGTTTTTGATCACTCTCCCATTTTGCTGGAGGGAGGGACTATGTCAAGAAAGTATTACAAACCTTTTAAATTTGAAATTTTTTGGTTGCAAAAAGAGGACCTACGAAGGAAAATTCCACAGTGGTGGGAAGAAGGCCGTCCCCATTTTGGAATAGCTATGTTCAAATTTCATAAACAGCTTCTCTATGTTAAGAGCAAACTGAAACAATGGAAACAAACTAACAAATCTGATTTCCAGCTCCAACGGGCTCCCTTGCTGGATAGATGGAATGAGGTGCAAAAAAAATTCAGAGAAGGAATTATTTCTAATCATCTTAAATTTTAGGATGACGCTTTACGCAAATCAGTTGAGGATATTGATAATCAAGAAGAGATCTACTGGAGACAGAGAGCTAGAAATACTTGGCTATTAGAAGGAGACAGAAATACTAATCCATCGCTCTGCCTGTGCTAGAAGGCAATTGAATAACATGGAGTTCCTTCAAGATGAGTTTGGAAACTCTTTTGACACTCTTCTTGATATGCATTCCCTATCTATGGAGTACTTCTCAAACCTCTTCAAGGAAAGTATGCAGCATGATGTGGAAGCTCAAAATGAAGTCATTGAGGGAATTCCCTCTATTATTTCTCATGAAGAGAATCAGTCCCTTCTCAAGCCCATTGATCGTGATGAACTCAAGAAGGTGGTCTTTGGGATGTGCACAGGAAAGTCGCCTGGTCCGGACGGTTTCCCTATTGAGTTCTTTCAGGCCTTCTGGGATATCTTGGAGGAGGACGTGTTGGCTGTCATTGAGGAATCCCGAATTAACAAAAGAATGCTCAAGGCTCTAAATCACACCTTTATCACTTTAATTCCTAAAGGAGAGGGGGGGGCTCACATTTCTGATTTTAGACCTATTGCTTTATGTAATGTGATCTACAAAATTATCACTAAACTTATGGCTAAAAGACTAAAACCCCTTCTTCAAATTTTAATTTCCCCTGAGCAAGGGGGTTTTGTTGAAGGAAGACAGATCTTGGATGGAGTGATATTGGCTCAGGAGGCTATCCATTCTATGCATAATTCAGGTAACAAGGGAATGTTCATCAAATTAGATATGTCTAAGGCTTATGACAGAGTAGAGTGGGGGTTCTTGGTCAAGATGTTGGTTGCCTTTGGTTTTTCTCGGAGCTGGATTGCCTGGGTCATGAGCTGTATCTCTACTCCTTCATACTCTGTTTTAATTAAGGGGCTTCCCTCGCCACCTTTTGGAGCCTCTCGAGGTCTCCGTCAAGGAGATCCCTGCTCTCCATATCTCTTTCTTATCTTGGATGAAGGTTTAGGCAGACTCCTCCTGAGAAGAAGGCGTCAAGGACAGATTATAGGAATTAAAATTGAAGCTGAAGTTTTGACTCATTTACAGTTTGTGGATGATACGGGCTTGGTGGGTGTTGCCAGCCTCAGAGAAGCAATAGGAATCAAAGATACTCTTAACGTCTACCTTCGGGCTTCTAATCAAGCCATCAATGATTCAAAATAAAAAGTGGTCTTCTTCAACCTTGATCAAAGGTCGCAAGAGAGAGTTATGGAGATTTTGGGTTTCACTCGGACCTCCCTTCCTGTTGTTTATTTGGGGGTTCCTCTGCATTACAAAAAACTGACAGCTGATTTCTGGAAGGACCTGCTAGAGGGCATCAAAGAGAGAATGAATCACTGGTCTCATAGATGGTTAAGTTATGGGGGCCGACTAACTTTTCTAAAGTCTGTTATTCAGGCCATGCCTATTTAAAAATTCTCAATTCTAGCCGCCCCTCCCTCAATCTGGAAAGATTTGGACAAAGAGGCTAGAAGTTTTCTCTAGAAAGGTGCCAATGGAGAGAGGAAATGGGCCTTGGTTGGTTGGGATAAGGTCACCCAGCCCAAGGAAAAAGGTGGGTTGGGCTTAAGAAGTTCCAAGTTTAACAATCGGGCCTTGGCTGGAAAACTGTATTGGAGGTGGATTTCCTAGCCTTCGTCCCTCTGCAGCAGAATCCTTTCTAGTAAATACTTGGGTCTTGTTCCTCCCAATGACTTGGGCCGCTATCCTCTGGATGGTAATGGTTCTCTTGTGTGGCAGGCTCTCAAGCTTGGATCTTGCATTATCAAAGATCAATTGTTCTGAAAAGTTGGGAGAGGGGAGAAGGCTCGGTTTTGGACTGACTCTTGGGATCAGCATCCTCCTATCCTTGTTGTGTTTCCTGATTTGCTTTCGTTAAAAACAGCTCTTGAAGATAAATTTTGGATTAATATTCAGAGCTACTTCACTACCAGCCAATTGGGGGAGTATAAGGTTAAAAAATTTAAGCGAGTGGGTGAATGGCCTATTCCAATCCCTCCGGAGCAGGTCCCAACCCTGGAAAAACTTTTGGCTGAAAGGTTTCTATCTGGGAGAGATGAGGAGGATGAGCTTGCTTGGGGCTTTGGGAACCTTGGGGTTTATTCTGTGAAGGAGGGTTATGCTTCGATCCTACCTGAGCCCCCCCCACACTCTTTTCCTGAGCATGAATGGAGGAAGATATGGCATCCCAAGGGCTGCTGAAAGTGAACTTCTTTGCTTGGCAACTGATGCATAATGGTATCTTGACCTTTGAAAACCTTAGAATTAGAGGCATCATTGGCCCTTCCCAGTGTGTTTTATGTTATAGGAATGAGGAAACTGTGGATCATCTTCTGTTTGATTGCTCTTTCACCCAGCAGATTTGGCACCGTTGGTTCTCCCACTTTAAACTTCAGATGCTTGGAAATTTGTCCTGGTCCAACATATGGGAAAGCTGGAAGAGAGGTAGATTTATATCTAAAGCTCTTCGTACTGGCTGGGAGCTCGGTTTCCTTTTTATTTGGTGGCAGGTTTGGTTGGAAAGAAATGCTCGTATCTTTCGTGAAACCTTCTCTTCGATGGATGGGATTTGGCGAGGTCATCCGGAGCAAAGTTGTGGAAACCGTTGCCATCTATCTTGAGAAGGAAAACCAGTCGGCTTCTAAGCCTTTGAGTGGGAGAGGTGCTGATCTTGAGAGACAGGTAAGAAGTTGTTGGAAACCTCCCCGAGAAGGCTGGGTCAAAATCAATACTGATGGAGCTGCTAAAAGTAATCCGGGAAATGCTGGTAGTGGTGTTATCTACCGTGATCATGCTGGGATTGTGCTATATTGGGAACTGCAAGGTCTGGGATATGCCACAAACAATGAAGCTGAGGCCTTTGCTATTAAATCTGCCTCCATCTGGGCCGTCAAACATGGTCACAGAAAGATAATCATTGAGTCTGATTCCCAAATCTTGGTTGGTGCTCTTGATTGCCTGAGGAACTTTGCTTTAAAAGCTTGGAGGCTCCGGATTTTGGTTTCCCAAATTTTAGAGCTTTGGAAGGAAATTGAGGATGTGATTCCTGTTTATGCTAGTAGATCTCTCAATAAGGTGGCTGATTTCCTTGCTAAGTTGGGTGCTGAGAGAGATGTTGGGATTCATCTGCATAGCAATCTGCCTGTGGAGAATGCCGAGATCAGACAAGGCCTTGAACAATTTTTGAAATAATGTGCAAAGTTTTTTTTGCTAAGGGTCCTTTCTATCGCGATATCGAGACATGTTGTCCTGTCACGGCCATTGGCTGGTTACTGTCGCGATATCGCGACAGGTTGAGCCGCTGCAGTCTCCAGCTGGTTTCTGTCGTGATATCATGACATGTCGCGTTATCGCGGGTCACGATTCTGCGACATGTTGCGATATCGCGACCTTTCGCGTTATCGTGTGTCGCGATTCCGTGACATGTCGCGATATCGCGACATGTCGCGTTATCGTGACATGTCGCATTTTCATGACTCGCGATTCCATGACATGTGGCGATATCGCGTCAGGTTCCGCTTTCTAGGTTCGATTGGTGTTTTTCCCGTGCTCTCATTCCCTTCTTGAAGCTGAACAGCAATGTAAATATTTCGTCACATTTTCGTGACAAGTTTGAGTTTTGGAAGCTGCATGGTTCTTCTGTCGCGATTTCGCGACACTTTTGGCACTTTGGCGACTGGGTGGTTACTTGTCGCGATATCGTGACCTGTAGCGATGATGCGACCACGAGCTGGTTTTTGTCACGATTTCGTGACAGGTTGTGCCTTCCTGGCCTCTGGCATTTTTCTTGCGCGATTTCGCGGCATGTTTGGCTCCTTTGCAACTGGGCGGGTTTTCGTCGTGATATCGCGACCTGCATGAGGCTTGCCTGTTGTTTTCTATTTCTGTCGCGCTTTCGCGATGCTTTCTACGGGTGGCTGTCGAGGGCCCTTCCTGTCGTGATTTCGCGACATGTCGCGATTTTGCGACATGTCGCGTTATCGTGCCTGTTGGTGCCAAAGTGGTCGTGATGGGTTTTCCTGTCGCGATTTCGCGACATGTCCCATTTTCGCGACATGTCGCTGTTTCGCGTCGTTCGTTCTCTGTGCCTTGAGGAACCTTGCGTTGCCTTTGTGCGCTTTCCTCGCTGTTTTGCTTGTAGCTCTGGCTCGGGATGTGTTCTCTCCCGCTTGTTTCTAGTTCTTGTATTAATACAAGTTTTCATTTTTTCAAAAAAAAAAAAATAATAAATGCTCCTAAAAAACTATTTTAGCATAGGGGGAATATTCCCATAAGAGGAGGTGAAATGGGAGGTTTTGGGATGAATTCCAGAGTTTTGTAACTATTTTGGTCCAAATCATATAGTTGTATGGTTTCAACTGTAGAATTTGCAAACCTCACAAAAAGGGATTGTATGGTTCCAAATCATACAATTGTATTTTTATAATCACACAACACCCTAAATTATACAATTTACCACTTGTGCAATATGCCAAAATTTAGTTTACAGGTGAAAATGTGGTATTTTTGTAATTTTTCATTTTGAAATTATTATTTTCCGCCTTGGACATGTTTAACTATGCAATTGTGAACACAAAATAAGGCAATTGATCATCTATACAATTTAGGGAGGCTGACTGTATGGTTTGTAGTAAAATATTACTATAATTCCTCAATCTCATGTCTACAAAGTTATATGCAAGAATTCATCATAGTAAATATTGATTACCCCTAATGGTGAAATTACCACTATAGTAGTCCAACATGCACATCCATAATCACCATTATTAGTTTGTACCAAACATTACACTTGTTAATTTTTAGAAGTCGTACAATGGTATGTAAATATATCAATTACCATTTTTAGAGAAATTTATTGGTCAATATTCACATCCACAATCATCATACATGGTTGGAAATAAATTCACTTTAATTCCACTATAGAATCACCTAATTACACTATATTATTGTTCATACTTGCATAGAACATATAATTCATGTTCAATGGGAATAATAATCAACAACATGTACAATAATCAATGAACAATTCTTTGTTATGCATGGGCAACTATCAACAACAATCAACAGTAATCAATAACCTTCAATGAATCATCTGTGAGCATGAACTAGACTTTATAAACAACCATCAACATCCCATAATCATGGACAATCATAAAAATTAATGAAAAACCTAAAAAATTGAATGGGGGAAATTTATAATGCTTACCCAGGCCATTCCAAAGTGGTTCTTGAGACAACACATCATTCACAACTACCTTCTTACAATATCTTAAAATAATTAATGCACTAAGGTTTTACTAAGTCCTAATTTTATTTTTATCAAATTACATTTCATGTGCATTTCACTTTATTTCATTTAAATTCTAATTGTACATTTATGACCAATTATAAAATCACGCAATTGTACATTTACAACCCTACACTGTACAATTAGATAAAACTAAACATTTGATAAAATTGTGCAAATCCAAGTATTATCATTTCTTCTTATAGGATGTGTATTTTTTTCCAACATCAACCCTCCCTTTAAATCAGGTGGTGTCCTTGCTGACTCACTCATCTTGGCCTTGGTTGAATGGTCTTGTTATAGATCTTGAAATTGTCCTTGAAAAATAACATGATTGTTCTATATCTTGAACACATAGTTACTGAGTTCTATAGCCTTCAAGCCACACTTTTTGGTTGTCTCCTCTATAGTAGAAAAAAGATATAGTAACTCCTTATCCCACTCATATACACCCTTGCATAGTTTTTCTTTCAACTCTATCTTGATCCAAGTGGCTATGGCAAGCTCCTCATCCTTCTCTGTAATGGCACGATATGGCTACTGCAATTTAGCCATATGGGCTAGTTAATCTTGTAGTATTTTAGCTATAGTTGTTCTTTACATGTATTCAATTGTTCCTCATTCTTTGTCAACTACTATTTCTAGACTATCAATCGTGCTTCCTGTTGCTTGAGCTAGTGGCTATTCAAGCTCAATTACTCCTACTAATATTTTATTTGTGCATCATATCATTGTAACAACTCCTCATATTCCTACAATTGCTTCTTCTACTCCATGGCTTGTTGGATCATAATTTGTTTCTCCTCCTCTTGTATTCATAGTTTCCCTTCATAGGCTTGCTTCATGGAATTCATTTTAGCTTCCACCATGTTAAGCTTCTCCATGTTCTCATTCTTGTGGCATTCTAATTATTCTTCAATTGCAACCATATCTTTTCAAACTGCTTCCACTTCTCCCCTTTGTGCTTCCTTGGTCTAATATATTTTTTCAAGACCCACACTCAACCAATCAATCTAGTGTGTTAGGAAATTAAATTTCCAGAAGATGAAAGTTAGTTATGGGGATTCCCTCTGATATTATATATCCAATGTGTTTATTGGACATCTCTAAATATTGTTGTAGACACCTAAAACATGCCATGGTCAGGAAGACTACTTACATGGGTACACCCATAGGTCATGTGACTAAACCTTGGGACCTTCCAAGTGTCAAAAGTGGTTTTTACCACTCATTTGGGGCATTTTCAGCCCATCCAAGCCTGGCCGTTGTAGACCAGAGCGGCCAGAATCCAGTCATTGTAGCTCAGAGTGGCCAAACCTTAGCCACTGCAGATGACAATGGCTAAGATTTAAATGCATTTTTCCACCCATCCAGCCTAATATTGGGTGGAAGTGGTAGTCTGCATGCAATAAGGATGAGCGGGGACAACTTTGCATTCCTCCTCACAGCCAGTCTACATGGAAGACTCAAAGTCTAGATTTAGACTTCAGTTAAACATAGAAAAACAAAGAGCTTCTCATGCTAACACCTAGTACGCATGAGGGATTCAGTCCTAGGGTTGAACATTGACCTAGGGCTTCAAAACACTTTATAAGGAATAAACCTAAAAGCACTAGGGGACTTTTTGGGACCTTATTTGATCAATTAGGAGACTTAGAGCTTCTTGGACATTCTTGGACCTTATTTCAATCAGAGAGAGGGAGAGCATCATACATCAGAACTTTGAATAAGTTGGATCATTGAGGAGAGCTTCTAGAGACTTGGAGAGCTTCCCTTGGAGATCGATTCTTGTAGTGGAGCCCTATCGGATTAGAGGGAAAATCTGAACACATAAGGTAATCATTTTTAACATTATAAGTGGACTTGAGCCCATAGCCTTTGGATCAAGAGAGAGAGATTTCACCTTAGCGGCCACTGTCCTGGATAGTGGCCCACAACCTAGTCTAGGGTTTTAGGTGTTAGTTTCTTTTATTCTACTTTATCTCTCATTTTAGTAGCATAAGCTTTATTTTAGTTATTTGCTTGCATAGTACTAGTTTCATTGCATTTATTGAGATTATTCATTGCTAACAACCTCATCCGGGGAGGCAATCTCGGACATCTAAGCGTGTGTTGTTGTTTCATTGATTTTAGGGCTACAGGTTCAATCGAGAAAATCCATGACATACGAGTACGAGAAGATCCCTCTAGCATTCAGACCTAGAGAAGGAGGCATCTGTAAGCCCTCATACATTTTTGTGTGCATCATCGGGAAGCCTTATAAAGCATGCCCCCTGTGTGAGGGGATATTTCATACACCTGTTGCCCTCTTTTGTGTGTAAAATCATGTATCAAATGAAGGGTATCCCTCAGAGGGATTCATTTGTAACCTAATCTGGAGAATATCAATAATAAAAGCATTCATTCATTTACTTCTTCGCATTCTAGTTATATCTTCTTTGTACCTTTCATTTGTTGCATATTTAATATCAAAGGATTCAATCGAATCGCAAGTAGAGTAGTTGGTGGATGATGCACCGCTTCCCTGGGGTCACTATAGATGGTGATCACGGTGGGACCCCTACCCATTTCTTTAGCTTATTTGCATTTTTTGCCCCTTTACTGACTTAGGTTTTGTATACAGGTGCAGCCGCTCTGATCTACAATGGCAGTCAGTCGCTCTGGTCTACAATGGCTAGAGGTCAGCCGCTCTAGTCAACAATGGCCAGAAGTCAGCCACTCTGGTCAACAATGGCTAGAGCTGGAGTGCAGCAGAGGTCAAAACATTGACTCTCTGAGCTGGATTAAAGGTCGGTATAGCTTCTCTGACACTTTATAGCTCTTTGTCTATTTCTATTCCATTAAAATCAGTGATCATTAAGAAATATTTCAATTTGGAAAACTAAAAGAATGAAAGAGAAAGAACTTGTATCTTGCACATCCTAGGTTTCTTTTTAGATTTTCCACTAGGCGTTGCTAGGAACAATGGCTTCTATCTGTAAAGTTCACCCTAGAATCCAATGTGCTAGACATTGTGTGATTGGTTTGCTTGTTTTGGGGCCTTTCTAAAGGCCATACTTGCACCTAATAGAGTGCATTCATTAATCTCATAGTAGCTATGCACCTTTCTGAAATTGAAACGCATTTTGCATTAGGCATATAGGGAAAGTTCATTACTGCTATATGATGCATTCTTATTCATGCAAAACTTAAAATGAACCACACACACGCACATTTATTTTAAACATTGGGGAGTTGGATTTCATCACCAACCCTCAATTCAGTCCGGTGACATTGGCATTCATCTCCTTCCACCGGTTTTCCCCCTAGAGCTTCATAGAAATGGATTGAGGAACTTACTTATAGTGACACTAAGGTACTTGTGTTCAAACTATCTCCCACTATTGGAACAATCAATTGGTTCAGAGTGGAAGAGCTAGGCGAACCCCCCACTGGGATTTAAGCGGTGTACCCTAGCCTCTTTTGAGAAATCATGTTTGGCATGAGTGTTCTTGATTATCACTATGGATGAGTCTCCTCATTCCAAATCCAAAGCAACAACAAGAAACGAGAAACAACCAAACATCAAAAATACATCAAATAGTTTAGGGCACACTTAAATTTGTAATCAAGATAAACATTTGTGTGATATTGTTTGGTCATATTTAAGTGCAACACAAAAACTAAAGTCCTAAAAAAAAATGGTCAAAACAAGAAGTAAACACCCTCGGTCTGATACCGAAGGGGAATCTGAAGCAACTCATACCCTTAGGCGAAGTCGTAGTAACATTGAAAGACCCACTCGAAAGACCGTAAGATGCAGTTCTGCGAGTCTAAGGGGTGATAACTCAACCCTTGGAGGATCTCCTCGAGAAACCCCAAATAGGGAACCAAATATGGGAACTACATCACATCAACACAAAGAGGCCTCATGGCCATCATCATCAAGGAGACATGAGGAAACCTCAAGGGATTCCTCTAAACACACAGAAACTTCTCAGAGACATGAGGAGGCTTCAAGGGCTTCCTCCTCACATAGACATAAAGAGGGTTCTAGACCCCATTCTTCACACAGGGATGATGAGGTTTCCCCATATCCATCCTCATGGAGGGTAGAGAGGGCCACAAAACCTTCATCACCAAAAGGGCACACAAGAGTCCCAACATCCCAACATTCACATGAGACACTTAGAACAGATCAGCCCACTAAGGGGTAGGAAACTAGAAATACCTCCAGTCATAGACATCAAATAGAAGATATCCTTCAAACAAGAGGGAGGATTCCAATAGACTATGACCTTATCGGAGTAAATGGCACCCCATGGGATCAGCCATGGAAAACAAGATAGTTGGATGAGTTGGATCGGTTGCATCCGAGGCCACCTCCCAGAATGGTAGCCATAGAGAATTCTGCATCTGGAAGTTCATGAACCGTGACTTCTAAGCCCACTTCTCAAAATGGGGGTGCCTCAAGGTGACCCCATAGTAAACATATAGATTCTAATCATAGAGACACTCAACAATATACTAAACAAGTCACATTAGCTAGCGAGAGCAAAGAAATAGTAGAAACCTCTTCGAGAGATCTATGAATCAAAACCACTAGGATAGGGTCAGATAAGCACGAGTCCTCTATGACTATGCAAGTTAACCATGTGCGATGGTTAGAAAATACCTTGTGCAAAGAGTGAGAGCTTGTAGATGCTCTTGAACATGATAAATAGAGAGAACGGTTGTTGCGCCAACATGAGCAACATTTAAGAGAGCAAGCTGAGCAGCTAGCTCAAAGCAACCAACAAAAAAATGGAAATGATCATCAAAGAGATCAATGCGCTAACTCACCAAGAGAGGAGCACACTAGACAAGAAGGAAACCCACAACAAAATCACCCTCCAAATCATGAGCAGAATCCAACTGGGGGGAAATGGTAGACTTAATAAATCAGGATCAGGCATATCCTGAATCCCCTCGTAGGAGGGAAGAAAATGGAGCAAATCAAATGGATAGAGTGTTACCTCCAACACCACCACGGGGGGTCTACAAGAGGAAGAACTCCTCGCCTCAAAGGCCTTCCAAGCACTCGCTAAAAATATGAAGTCCTTTGAAAAACAAGAGACGGCTAGTAGCCAACCAACATTGAGCAAGATACACAATCAACCATTATGTCTATCCGTCCCTAGCCCCGCATACCCTAAGCATTTTGAGATGCCTAGGTTGGAAAATTTTAAGGGTGAAGAGGATGCGCAAGAGCATGTTACTAATTTCATCAATGCATATTTTCATCTTGAAGACAATGATGCTCTCATGCTTAGGACATTCATTATGACATTTGCGGGTGCCACCACCCAATGGTTCAACCAGTTGCCCAAGCATAGCATAGCCAATTTTGAACAACTAGTGAATGCTTTCTTGAAGCGTTTCTCTTTTGGTGCTAAGAGGAAAGTGAACCTTTCAGACCTGGCCAATCTAAAACATTATGATGATGAGCCAGTAATGGATTATGGGAATAGATGGAGGAGAGTCATGGCAAAATTATCATTCTCCATCCCCATAGAAGAGATCATCCGGATGTTCACCAAGAGTTGTTCCAAACACATTTCCCTCTTGCTACAACTCCAACAGTACCCCTCCTTTGAAGAAGCTTTGGCATAGGCCAAACTCATTGAGGATATAAAAGTAGATGAGGGAACTATCAAACTCCGAACCAAGAAGGAGTGGAACAAAAATGACAAAAATGGCAAATACAAGCAGAAGCAGGCAAGCCCTGCTCCAGTTAATCAAGTGGTATTGGCTACGCCTAAGGATGGGGCTATGCACCAACCCCAGAATTATCAAGCATAGCCCCCACCAGCCAACTATGATCAAAAGAACAATCAAGGGTGGAACAAAGAGTGCAAACCCCCTCGCTATTTCACACCATTGATAGAATCAATGCAATCAATCTTCAACCAATTGAGTGAGGTGGGAAATATCAGGTTCCCTGATATACCTCTTATAGATCCCAACCATCCTAAGCCAAAAGGATATAGGGAAGATCAATTTTGCCCTTATCATAGGATACCGGGGCATAATATTGAGGTTTGTGTTGGTTTCAAGCACCAAGTGCAAAACATGATTGAGGCAGGAGAACTTAAAGTGGACAACCCACTGGCCCCTAACAACAGAGATATGGGCATCTACAAAAACCCACTGCCAAACCATGAGGTCCCTAGAGGGCAAGGTGCACAAGTCAATCAGGTCCGAATTGATACGCCTACCCATGGGTGTGTTGGGATGGTTGAAATTGTCAATATAGCAACCAGGACTAGATGGTATGGTCAACCACAACCTCCTATAGCTCCCATTAATGTCCCAGCTGCACCTAGGTAGAGGCAGGGGCAAGACAACCTTCCAGGTCCACCAACCTGACCTATGGTAACCATTCGGAGTAGACTCGAGCAAAATTTACAAATGACTCTGGCTAAGCTATCAATCTATGAGCTCATACAATAGTCCCCAAAGCACAGGGAGACCTTGATGGAGATTTTAAGGTCAATTGAGCTCCAACCACAAGATCCAAATGCATTCACCCATTTTGTGGGACAAGTACAAGAATGCCAGGAGCCTGTAATTTGATTCTATGATCATGAAATTAAGATAGTATCTACTGCCTTACCAGACCCTCCATTGCACATCATGGCATCAGTTAATGATTTACCATTTAAGTGGGTCTTGATCGATATAGGTTCATCAATCAACATCATCACAACAACAACAATAGAACATCTTAAGATCCCCAAGTCCAATATCATTCCAGGAGCCTATACATTAAGGGCTTTCAATGATGCTTTATGCAATACTATGGGAATGATAGTCCTACCTATCAAGGTGGGGCATAAGACCATCCCCATGATGTGTCATGTCTTGGAAGGAGCCATGCAATACAACATCCTCCTAGGGAGACCTTGGATAAGGGACATGAGATGTGTTCCTTCGATCTTACACCAATGTGTCAAGTATGTGCATGATAACAAAGTCTACATGGTGTTGGCCGATGAAGAGCCATTCAAGTATGTCCATCAGGTGGATTGTCTAGGAGAATTTGTAATTCCTTCTACCCACTTGTCTGTAGGACCATCATCTCCAACTACTCAACTGGATAACAAAGACAAAGGGGCACAAAAGGACCCATCTGCATCAACACCTCATCTTGCACACAAAGTAACTAATGCTTCTAATAGACCATCAACATCTAAACCAAAAGACAATCAGAAGCTAAAGGCACCCATGGTTGAGAAAAGAGAGCCCAAGGAAGTGCTAATCATAAACATTAATAAGAGTCCAACTCCCATGGAGGAGGAAGATCTCCAAGATCAAGCTGAGGAGATACTAGAACCCGCTTCGCCAGTGTCGTCTGTAGGATCATCCACGTCACATGCGACAATACACTTGGCAAGTACAGGGATAGGAGAGTATCTTGTGTAGAACATAACATTTACGCCCATCATAGAGTCTACACAAGACATGGGATGTCCAAAAGATCTAAGACCACCAGTGGGAACGGTGGTTCCGCTTGGAATCCCTCCCAACCAGACAAATTTCATCTACGTTGGCTTGGACTGCACCCATAAATCTATGGATATAGAAGAAGACAATGATGAGCTATTCACTGTCAATGTTCACTACCTCTCTAATCCTGAGTTTGCTCTAACCTATTTTGAGCATTGCCATTGGCATGGTTACGGTCTTGGTAGATATGAGCAAGGATGAAGGCGGCCATTCGAGCCGTAATACCAGCTCCCATATGACATATTTGGGTTAGGCTATCACATCAGAGGTCGAGATGACTCTCTAGTAGCAGCATTAGATAGATTAACCTTGGGGTTAGGAGAAGACATCAATTTTATTCCTTATCACCCACCAAGTGCAAGATATTCGAGCAATAGACAAGTGGCTATGGCAAGCATACCACCTCCCGAGACTTATCATCCAAGATCCACAATTGATGCCACCCCAATAGGCTACAACTCATGGGATGATGAGCAAGAAGAAAATGGATATGTGGCAAGTGATGATGAAGCACAAGCGGGCTTGGCCTATCATGGGCCTCGCTATTTACATAGGTTTACCTGGTCCATCCACAATGAGAGTGGATTCATATCGGATGAAAGTGGCTATGAGTCAGAGGACTCAACAGAGAGAGCCTACCTAGAAACAAGGCAATGGCCCCATGACTTGGGGTAACATACTAATGCAAATGGCATCTTCATAAGTGATGAAGAATATGAGGATGAGATAGAGATGGCCTACTTAGGACCAAGAGACGTGCCCCTTACTTTGGGGCCGCATACCAATGCCAATGGTTTTTGGATAAGTGATGATGATTTTGAGGATGAGACTGAGATGGCTTATCTCGGACCTCACCACTTGCGGCAAGTCGACATGTTGGTAGAAAGAGAAGTGGTACTTCATGCCATAGACCCTGGCTTGCAGTTTTTGGGGAGACCTATTGACTTGAATGTCATTCATCGCATGGTCAATCCCCCTCTGCCTACATTCAGGGAACTCTTAGAGCCCAATGATCCTATTATCCGACCAGCTCATGGGCCGGATCTAGAGATTCCTTTTCCTCCAGAGCCTCATCATGAGTATAGGAAGGAAACCTCTGAGACAAGATTTCAACCACGTGGTCCTGGAGATTTCATTCCATCCATCAACATGATCTCCATTGATTTGACCACTCCACTTCATAACCCAGTAGATCCCACTAAACCTTTGTGTCTCGATACGTAGGCCATTGATTGGGATCACGTTGATTCACCCATAGATCCTGGAGATCTCTTCTCTAATGAAGAGACATTACAACCATTCCATTTTGCATCAGGTTATGCATATGATGTGTTCCATGTTGGTCTGGATCCTAAGTCAGTAGGACCTATAAATCCCATCGATGACATTCACTTGATACCTATGCCTCACCAATTGGAGGATGGGTCACATATGGCTATAGAAGTGACTTTCAAGGTGGACATCAGCGATGATCCTACTCAACCAAAGAAATTCAAGTTCGGAGAAAGTCTGTCTCCAGAGGAACAAGCCATCATAATCCCTCTCCTTAAAGAGAGGCCAAATCTATTTTCTTGGACTTACAAAGACATGCCAGGTATTGATCCAAAGTTAGTTGTTCACAACCTTTCATTGGATCCCCTAAAGAAGCCAGTCAAGAAAAAATTGAGGAAGATGCATCCAACCATCGCTTTGATGGTGAAGAACGAGTTACAAAAACTATTGGAAGCGATCTTCATAGTTCCCATCGACTATCCTGAATGGGTCTCAAACATGGTACCCATAGGAAAACCAGATGGAAGAGTCCACATTTGCACAGATTTTAGGGACTTAAATAGGGCAACTCCAAAGGATTCATTCTCGTTTCCAAACATAGATGCTCTTGTAGATGCCACTGTAGGTCATGAGATGCTATCCCTAATGGATGGGTTTTCTGGATACAATCAAATCTGAATAAAACCCGAAGACCAACATAAAACTACTTTCATTACTCCATGGGAAACTTTCTATTACAAAGTGATGCCATTCGGCCTAAAGAATGTTGGTGCCACATACCAGTGGGCCATGACATACATATTTCATGACTACATGCACACAATCTTGGAAGACTACATGGATGACTTGCTGGCCAAATATTTGATACGACAAGAGCACACTGAGATCCTTACAAAAGTCTTTGATCGCCTCATAGAGCACAATGTCAGATTGAATCCTAAGAAGTGCATGTTTGGCGTGACTTCTGGTAAGCTCTTAGGTTTCATTGTTTCCATGAGAGGCATTGAGGTCGATCCTACAAAAGTAGAAGCTATAATGGAGATGGCAGCCCCTACCAACATTAGGGAATTAAGAAGCCTACAAGGCAAGGTAGCATCCATCAAATGGTTCATCATACAGTTATCAGACAAGTGTCAACCCATGAATCGGTTGCTATGCAAGGATGTCCCATTTCATTGGGATGAAGAGTGCCAACAAGCCTTTGCAGAGATCAAAACATACCTGGCAACGCCACCAGTGTTGGCTCCACCAAGGCCAGACATACCATTTTTGCTATACATATCGGCTACTAATTTTTCTTTGGGCACCATGTTGGCCCAAAAGAATGTGCAAGACAAAGAGCAAGCCATATATTACATAAGTCACACCTTGGTAAGCTATGAGCTAGGATATGCGTATGTAGAAAAGTTATGCTTAGTAGTGGTCTTTGCAACCAAAAATTTGTGACACTACATGTTGAGCCATACGACTTACGTCATATCAAAACAAAATCCTTTGTAGTATATGATGAACAAGACATATCACAATACACGTACTACAAAGTGGATCATGCTATTGATAGAATTTGATCTAGAATTCATAAGCCAAAAGTCCATCAAGGGACAAGTCATAGGGGATCAATTAGAAGAGGTACCTCTTCAGGATAGCAAGCCTCTCACTATAGAATTTCTTGATGATGCAGTCTTTGCATTATCAGATCCGTCGAAACTCGAAGAACCTGAGAAACAAAGAGAAATGGCATTATTCTTTGATGGTTCAAAGTGCGAGCAAGGGGGTGGAGTAGGGATAGTCTTTATCACACCGTAGGGTGCTCCATTGCCCTTATCATTCAAGCTAGACTTCCCATGCACAAAAAATAACACAGAGTATGAAGCCTTGATCTTGGGACTCCAAAAAACCATTGCAATGGGCATTAAAATATTGAATATCTTTGGTGACTCCTTGCTCATAGTAAACCAAGTCAAAGGATTGTTCCAATGCAGGTGCCCACTCTTGAAATCTTACAAGGAGCTTGTTGACACTTACCTAACCCGACTGGAATGGTATGACATCGAGGAAATCCCTTGTACGTCAAACATATTTGTAGACACCATGGCATCTTTGGGATCCTTAATCCCTCAGAATCCATCTACTGATTTCACAACCATTCATGTGAAAGTGCTCATATTTTCTACGATACAACATGAGGTTATTGACAACCTAGAGTCAGTCAACATGATCCAAACCGAGCCAAATCAAGATTGGTCCTTCAAAGTTAGAGCTTTCTTGCAAACAAACCCTTGGGAATCTTTGATCTCTCAAGGTCCCACGGAATGTGGAACAACCATTCATCATGGGGTTGTTTCCCAATCAGTGTTCACAAATGTTGGATCACAAGAAGAGCATGTTGTTTTATCCATAGAAGTAATGGCTTATCAGGATTGGCTTTCCCAATTGCAGGACTTCCTAAAGCTTGGAATAATACCACAAGGCCTGTCGCATGCTGAGAAATGAACGTTTAAACAAAAGGTGACTAGATACATTTTACTAGGAGAGATCCTTTATAGACGAGGTTACGATGGAATGCTCCTTCATTGTCTTGAGCTCCAGGAAGCATCTTGGGCAATTTTGCAAGCTCATGATGATACATGTGGTGATCACTTCAATGGCATGGCCATCGTTAAGCGCATCTTGAGAATGGGGCACTATTGGCCCACTATGGAAAAAGAATTTTGTGAGTATGTCAGGAAATGCATAAAGTGTCAGCATCATGCAAACCTCACTCACTTGCCATCACAAGCCTTGCAACCCATCCAAGTAGCATGGCCCTTCTCACAATGGGTATTAGACTTGATTGGGAAGATATCTCCCCCATATTTGAGATAACACATGTTCATCATAATGGCCACTGAGTATTTCACCAAAGCGATCCCCTTGACATCAACAACTGGATCGAGGATTACGGAGTTTATACTCCACAATATCATAAGTCAATTTGGGGTCCCTTCAAATATTATATCAGATATTGGACCATCCTTCAAGAATAAAAATGTGCATGCTTTAATGAAAAAATATCACATCCAACATAATTTTTCAACACAGGTTCGAGGTGTAGACCAATTGGTTCATCCAAACCCACCAGGAGGGGGGTGGTGGGGGGGGGGGGGGGGGGGTAGGGGGGGGCAAAAATAGAATGGGGGCGCGCAAGGGGGGGGGGTGGCCGGGGGTGGGTGGGGGCGGCTGCCTCCTTGTTTTAAAAAAAAAAACATAATTAAGGTTAAAAAAAACAAATTTCAACACCCTATTATCCATAATCAAATGGGCAAGTAGAAGCCTCAAACAAAATAATCATCTCCATCTTGAGGAAAACATTGAGAGATAATCATAGGGACTGGCATTTGCAGTTACCTCTAGCATTATGGGCATATAGGACTAGTGTGCGGACACCCACTAGGGCAACACCATTTTCACTTGTATATGGCACTGAGGCCATCATGCCCCTAGAACTAGAAATCCCAACCTTGCATGTAGCATTAAAGGACTTCATAGATGATGATGTCGTGTGACAAGGCCACCTAGATCAGTTAATGTTTATTGATGAATGGCGGTTCAATGCATTGGAGCATCTTCGTATTTATCAAAATTGCCTTGCATGAGCATACAATAGTAAAGTCCATTTGAGAGAATTCAAAGTTGGCGATCTTGTGCTCAAATAAAATCAACAAAACTCAAATCTACTGTCGCATTTGTGAGATAAATTTATGACAAATTGAATAGGACCCTATATAGTGTTAGAGAAGGTTGGTCCTGGAGCATACCACCTCACATCATTGGACGGTATTGAGGATCTTGAACCTCTCAATATCATTCATGTAAAGGCATTTCATACATAAAAGTAAAAAACATTCAAATATACATAAAAATAAAAAACATTCAAATATGTCATAAAGATCAAAATCACAAAAATGCTCCAAGGGTACCCAATCCGCTTGGTCAAAATCAAACAAAAATATCCAAAGGCATCTTAAAGCCCTTTGGTCAAGTCAAAATCAAATCACAAAAATGCTCCAAGGGTACCCAATCTGCTTGGTCAAAACCAAACAAAAAGCTCAAAAGGCATCTTAAATCCCTTTGGTCAAGTCAAAATCAAATCACAAAAATGCTCCAAGGGTACCCAATCCACTTGGTCAAAACTAAACAAAAATCTCCAAAGGTGTCTTAAAGCCCTTTGGTCAAGTCAAAATCAAATAACAAAAAAATGCTCTAAGGGTACCCAATCCGCTTGGTCAAAATCAAACAAAAAGCTCCAAAGGTATCTTAAAGCCCTTTGGTCAAATCAAAACACAAAAAACATTCAAAATAATCAAAAGCACAAAAACAATGCAAAAATAAAAAATACAAAAACATTTGCATATTACATCCACATAATTGCATATCCATACATATCCATTGCATTCGCATATGTTATGATCATATTTTTTTTTACAAACAATGCCATAGTTTGTATCTCAATAAAAATATACAAGTTATCCTCATCCATGCATCCATGTGTGTAATTATGTTTCTCAACACAATCAAATAATGTTGCTATATGAAATAAACAAAGTTTTCCTATTATTTCAACCATGTTTAGTGGTCTTATCAACTTTTGTAGAAAGCCACCTTGATTAGTAGAGAGCAAGGTCTAGTTGTAATAATACCTTGGATATTCAGGATTCCATCACTAATTGAAACAATAAAATCCTAGTTGGTATAAGGGAAAGATGAAAATAACAAAGTGGTCTAGGTTACCTTAAGTGAAAAGGATCTTCCTTGCTTATCCCCCTGTGCAACCGATTCAAAGGTGCTGAGAATTGGAAAAAGGACAAGTTCCACTCTACCCAGAAATGAGTGATTATCATCACAACATAAATCCCTTGCTTTCACTATAACAAGAAAAAATCTTGAAATAAAGTACAAATTCAAAATTCCAGTCTCAAAAGTCATAAGTCAAAATCCTAGATTTCAAAGTCATAGTTCAAAAACAAAGCAAATAGTGATTATCATCACTACAAAGATCCCTTTCTCAAAATAAAAATCAATCAAAATAAATAGTGATTTTCATCACTAAGTATGAGCAAGTATCCCAAAAATAATGAAGAAAAAGAGGGAATAGAACTTGAATCCCTGGAATTCTAGCATTGCACAAAACTGGAAGGAGAAATCCTTACTTCGTATCGCTCCAAATTTTTTGCATCCTTACCTTCAGGCTATAGGATCCGTGCCCGGAAGGAGGATGGGAAAAGGATGTCGCGGTACCTCGGACTGAGAGGACTTTGCGAAGGTCCCGCCTCTCAAGGGAGGTGTATTTTGATGATTTTTCGACGGATGGTGGGTTCACCAGGAAACATTTAATGGCAGTTTCCACGCCTAGGTTTGGAATGTGTTTTTATGTGTTCATTTTTAGCCTTAAGCATTCATATCCTAGGTTTGGCCAAATGAGTCTAAATTAATCTATATGAAAATGCAGATTTAATGAATACAGAGAACAAATTTAAGGACAGAAAAATAGAGAAATTAAGGAAGATTAAAAGCAGAATACCTGATCCGGATGTCTGATGGAGATTTTGATGTTTGAAGCAGTCAGGATCGTTTGGAATTCGACAGAATCATCTGAGATCAGACAAGATCGTCTGAGATCTGACGAATTCATCGACGAATTCGTCAGAGACCTACAAACAGAAGAACAGATGCAAAATACAGAGAATACTACTGTGCTAACAGGGGGAAACAACACAAAATGACAGTATGAACACTAGAAAATAATTATGAACAGAAATTCAAACAAATTATGATGTTCTAATGATAAATTATGATCTTATCATGCAAGTTAAGCTATATGGGTGAACTCCAAATGCAAAATAGTAAGCAATAAGGATAAACTAACTAAAATGCAGAATAAAACAGCGAAAGGAATAAAAGAAAGCGCAAACTCTGGGCACTGATTGCCCCCAATGCAGATTGCAGTCGAAATCGTCTGGAAGTAATGAAATCGTCTCGAATTACGACAGGATCGTCCGAGATTTGAACGAGATCGTCTGCGACGATCTGAGCTTGCTCCGGCTGAAGATCAATGAGGTCCCTGCAAGAAAACTTCAAAATAACAAAGGCAAAATAATGTTCTAAGTATTCTAATGCACGCAAAATCAAGTTACGAGGAAATTCAGCCAGGGGTTGGGAAGGGAAGGTCCTAAGGATTAAATAGGCTTAGGGGAGTAGTTAGGAGGTTGGAGATCATCCCTATTTGGGAGATCTCCAATGGGGGAGGGTCTCTAACGGCGCAGACACGCTTCCGCCCGGATTAGAGGCCCGTTGGAACAGAAGCTAATTGTGAACAATCAGTTTTGCGACAAGATCGTCTGGACGTCCTAGCCCAGACGAAATCGTCAGATCTGGGGCGATATCGTCTGATCGGCGATGATATCGTCAAACGGTCAAAACAACCTCTAAAAATGGCACGAAAAAGGGGGAAACGGATTACCCGACGGTTAACGGGCGGTTTGGGAGGTTAAAATTTGAATTTAAATTATTTACTAAGGTGAATGTAATTATGACAATTTTATTGCGCCAATTTTAGGGTGCTACATTTTGCCCCCTCTTTAGCGAATTTTTTGAAGAAAATGCGTTAAAGATGAGTTCTTCTCGATCTACGAGAAAGCAAAAATTATTCCCAATTTTTAGGCGACGATTCTTGGTCGAATCGTACGACAGCTTACTATGGTGCCCCCTCCGTGTTTTTACCCAAATCGAACGTTTGAGGTAAAAACGCGGAAAAGCAAAAATTATTTTTGAATAAAATTAAGAAAAATAGGGTAAAACCCTAATTCATTTTTACTGTTCATTTTCTGGTTTTTAGAGCTCTGAAGCAAAAATGGTGGAGACGACGCACAGATCAACAGAGGTCCGGCGCGGTCTACGGGTAAGAGTCTAGACTTAACTAGAATGCTTTAATTTGATTTTACATGCTTTTTAGGTAGATTTTAGATGAATTTTGAGCATCGCGGCCGTTTTTGGGCCGTCGACGTCGTCGGGACGAAATCATCCCGATTTCGACGAAATCGTCTCAATTTCGTCAATTTCGTCCAAGGGAAAAATCGACGAAAGGGGGACGATTTCGTCAAATTAGAGACGATTTCGGCTTGCAAAATCGGAGACGATTATGCTCAAATTTGGGACGATATCGTCCAATAGTGGGCGATATCATCAATTGCATAAAATTGAACTTTAACTTGCATTATTAATTACTTGAATTGTTTATTAATGATTGTTTGTTGTTTTGTTGTTTATGTTGCAGAGAGGTTTGCTAAAGAGCAGGGAATGGAAGTATGGAGGTTTGAGGGATGACTTGGCCGCTCTCACACAGGCAGAGCGAGATCAGCTGGCACAGGCCGGCTTGCAGCATGTGGCAGAGATGCCACAGGTGTCTACGGATATGGGGCTACTGACGGCCCTAGCAGAGAGATGGTATCCGGGTTCCTCATGTTTTCGGCTACCGACAGGGGAGATGACTCCCACTCTAGAGGATGTATGGAGGATTCTAAGAATCCCCATACAAGGACGATTGATCACTCCTACGGCCAATCAGGGCCATGCTATGGGACGATTGTGTGGTGACCCGAGCTTCGCCCTGGAGAAGGGCGGAGTTAATATCGAGGCACTGCGTCAGATGCCTGGGGCATCTAGACTCACATGGGTGCTAGCTGGAGTAGTTGGTGGACTTTTGTTGTGCCACCAGAGCGGGTGCAGGGTGTCGTGGATGCTGGCAGATGTGATCTGCGACATGCGGGACCACGGGTATAGGTTCTCTTGGGGCAGCTATGTACTATGCCGATTGTACAGGATCCTATATGGGGTCGTGTACAAGGGCGGCCGATGTCTGGTGATGACATCGCTCCTACAGGTTTGGTGCTGGGAGCACATTGCAGTGCGGAGGCCGATAGGGCTTCCTCTGATAGGGGTAGACGGGGAGAGGCCCCGAGTCTTCTACTGGTGGCTCCGAAGAGGGTCACAGCGGCGGATCGACCTTCCGATGTCCCGGAGGCTACTGGATGACTTAGTCCCAGATCAGATTACCTGGAGGCCATGGAGGGAGCATCCAGGGTGGGCCGAGGATGGACAGGAGCTGGCTCACGTCAGGCGAGTTTGCTGGCTACGGATGGAGAGGGGAGAGGTGGAGCTCCACCGCTATGACCGAGTTTTGCGTCAGTTCGGTCTACGAGCAGGGGATCCCATCTCTCGAGGGATTATGAGTTTTCTCGGACTATCCGGGATAACACCACAGTTAGCGGGGCTCCAGACATGCAGCGGTTCTGGAGTCAGGACACGGATGATGCCCCCATCCAGCCAGTGGATGGGGATGACGCAGGTGTAGCCGATGGCTACGATGCCTAGTACGTAGGCATCCGCCCTCCTCGGATGACGAGGGCACAGGGTCCGATACATGCAGTTGTGCATCGGATAGGGAGGCGGCGCCAGGCGGCTATGGAGGCGGCCCAGGGTCACGGCGGGAGAGAGCCGAGGAGGCCACAGGCACAGGAGAGGCCGCGACAGAGGGAGAGGAGGGAGGCGAGACCCCCATCTCCATAGAGGGAGAGGCCACCATCGCCCGATAAGGGCAAGGGCATTGACATGGGGGAGAGTAGCGAGACCGCTACTCTTCGAGCGGAGAGAGATCGTCTCCAGGCACAGGTGCAGACTCTACAGGATGAGGCTGCACGCCACCGAGCTGAGGTGGCACAGCTGCGAGACGAGATTGCACGCCTCAGGGCACGGGGCGGAGGGGCGAGCACTGGGGAGCTGACACGGGCTATTGCCCAACTTACTTTCTACCAGACTTTGTACTATCAGCTGGTGCCAGAGGCGGATAGACTACCCCTGCCAGCCAACATCGTAGATCCGATCAGGATCGGGTCGTCGAGGACCTCGTCCCGATCGAGGACTAGGACTACTCAGACTGCGATGGGGCCACCTCGTCCACCTCAGGGCGGGGGAGGAGATGAGGCAGAGAGCTCGAGGGGCTCTCGAGGCTAGAGGACTGCACAGCTTTGTACAGATTGACATTGTATTATTATTATTTTGTTGATAGAGGATTGAGTATGCCGAGGTACAGATTGTGGCATACCAATCCAGCTTTGATGATGTATATATACTTGTTGATATATATATGATATGTTTTTGATCATATGACTTGTGTTATGTGTATGCTTATGATGCTTTTATGTTTGTTTGATTGATTTGATAATTGGATTGAGGATTCATGAAATTATGTCGTTTTGAAAATTTATACTTTTGATGTCATGCGGTAATATTTTAAATGAAATAATCTGATGTAACAAATTGATTGTTTGTAATGTGATGTAATAAAAAATAAAAAGAGACTTCTAACAATAATTTCAAAGGACATTGTCGCTATTATAGACCATTTCATGGAGTCGCTGCTCACTCGGTCGTCAAGCTAATCCCAGGATAGAAATATTGTTAAAAGTAAAAGAGTGCTTAAGAGACTGTCTTAAGACTTTGGTGCAATGGTGAAAATGATGATGATGATGGTTTGTTTTTAGATTTTCATAAAAATAGTATGCATGAAATAATGTTAAATGATTTTTGCTAGGCATAAATTCCTAAGTGTGATAAAATTTTTGGATAATTCGTTAGGAATTATACCATCATTGCAAAATTGAAGGTTGACATAATGACATGAAATAATGAAAATGTGTTTGCTTTTTAAAAGCATAATTTGTGTAACATAATGAATTAAGTCATATGGTTTTCATGATTTTTAATAAATGGGGAATAAAAATTGTTACAATGGTTTGCGCTAGGCATAGAATATGTAGGTATAGACTTATACCATCATCGCGAAAATCCAAAAAAAGATAGTTTTATTGCATGGTTGATTTTTTAATAAACAGAAAATATGAAAATGAGGACTTGCGCTAGGCATAAAATTCCAATTTTGGTTTTGGAACTATACCATCGTCGCGAAAGTCAACCAGATATATATGTTTTGATTGTATATTTTGAAAGAAATTTTTGATTTTTCTATTATATAGTTGTCTTTTAAGGTAAACAATCGTACTTGATTTATTCCAAACAAGTTGCAAAAATAATATTTCAAAGTATTTTGAAGACAAAAGTTAGATTTATAAGGAATCCCATGTGCATATGTGAATTCATTTCCGATCTTGATTTATCATAATGATACACAAAATCTCTCAAATACAAATGTGTGTGCAATTGCTTTGTGCATTTACCAGTTTTGAGCAAGATAATATGATACAAGTGATTTGAAGAAACCAAATAAGTGTTCATTAACCATGATGTAGATGCATATAACCATACTAGACTACTATGTAGGTCGGATTATCAAGAGCTAGCTAATCCATAAGCAGACATAGGTCTGTACAAAAGAAGGTCGCTAATGTGACGGACATATCACCACGCTAGGAGTTACCCAAGGCCAAGCAGGTTGGGCACAAACCACCTGTTATGGGGCTTACCTCACAGTTTTCGAATAATTGAGAATTCCAGGGATTCAAGCTCATCAACCCTTCTTTTCTTTTCAAAGGGTAGGGAAAGGGATTTTATTGCATTCTTGCTTTCTGCTTTCTTTTGAACTTTGCTTCTTTTTCTTTTTGTATTTTTGTTTGCTTGATTTTTTTTGAGATAGTGCTTGAAATATTGCTGTAATGATATAAAAGAACATTTTTCTTTTCTCTTTTTCTTGAACTTTTCTTTTCTTTTTCTTTGCTAGGGATACTTGCTCGGATTAGCTATAGAGCAAGGGATTTTTATTCTGGGTAGGGGTGAGCTTGTCCTTTTGCCAACTCTCAAAGATTCTAGACCATGTGCATGATAGGATAGCAGGGGAAACTTTTCGCTCAAGAAATCACTTCTACTATGTAGCAAAACATGGAAATTACAAATATAATCATTTTATTGTGAAAAGATGTGCTTGGTTTAAGTAAATAACAAGATCAATTCTCTATGCTCAAACTTTATTTAATTGAATTTTGTGGACTTTGATATAAGAGAGATTAGTAATCATGCCAGATAAAATCAAGATATTTATTGTTGTGAGTGTGCAAGTGAGGGATTCCAAATAAATGCTAATTTATCCAAAATAATTTGAAACATATAACTGCAATAATTGTAAGAAAATATATATAAACACTTTTGAGAAGTTTTGAGAATGTTGACTCTCTCTTTCTTCTTTATATTGTTTTGGTTTCGAAAGAGTCAAGCATATTGTTGTTTTGATTTTTATTCTTTATTTTGTTTTTTGGTTTTATTTTTGTTTTTGAACAAAAAATTTAACAAGTGCCATAAATAAATGCAACAAATAGTTTTGAAGATTTTGATGATTATGAATGTTTTTGGTGTTTTTGAATTTTATAAATTTGAAAGAAATACAAGATAGTGATTTTGAATTAACAAATATATACATGGATGAAATGACCAAATTTATGCATAGTAACGTTTAAGATGCAAAATATTCATGGGTTCTTTAAGTTCTTTACCATCTAAGGTAGATAATTTGTATGCTCCTGATTCAAATTTAGCAGTAATAATGTATGGTCCAAGCCAGTTGGGCTCAAATTTACCTTTAAGGTCCTTAGTTGCATTTGTATTTTTTTGATTTTCTTTTAAAACAAGGTCGCCGATCTCAAAGGATCGATGACGAACTTTTTTAGCATATGATCTTTTAAGCTTGTTTTGGTAGGCACGGAGATGCTCCAAAGCATTGATGCATTTTTCATCTAGGAGTTCCAGTTGACTGAGTCTGCCAGCACGATATTCATCTCCTACTTCGGTATCTTGAAGTAGCAGAGCCAAAGAAGGAACTTCCAATTCAAAGGGAAAAACTGCTTCAGCACCGTAAACCAAAACAAATGGTGAAGTTCCAGTGGGGGTTCGAACACTAGTTCGATAGGCCCACAAGGCTGGATATAATTGAATGTGCCAGTCACGGCCAGTTTTATTGACCAATATTTTGAGAATTTTGATTAAGGTTTTGTTAGATGCTTCTGCTTGACCATTACCCTGAGGATAATAGGGAGTGGACCAGCGATGTTGAATCTTATATTTTTGGCATAATTTTTTAACATCTTTATTTTTGAAACAAGTTCCATTGTCAGAGATGAGATTTGCAGGAATTCCGAACCTACAAATGATTTGATTAAAAATAAATTTAGAGACTTGTGTGCCAGTGCAAGAAGCTAAAGGCATAGCTTCGACCCACTTCGTGAAATACTCAGTGGCGGTTATGATGAACTTGTGTCCATCAGATGACATAGGATTGATTTTGCCAATAATATCTAAACCCCATTTGGAAAAGGGCCAAGGAGATGAAATAGCCTGCAGCTCTTGTGCAGGCGCATGGACAAGGTCAGCATGTTTCTGGCACTTGTCGCAATGGCGCACATACTCATGTGCATCCGTTTCCATGGTAGGCCAAAAGTATCCTATCCGAAGGAGCTTTTTAGCAATGACGCTACCACTAAAGTGTCCTCCACAAGATCCATCGTGGGCTTCACTCAAGGCTGATTTAGACTCTTCTAAGTTTAAACATCTTAATAGGATACCTTCAAAAGATCTCCTATATAAAGTATTGCCAATTATTACAAATCGACTTGCTCGTCTACGTAATAACCGATGTTGGTTTCTATTAGAATTGGCAGGGAAAGTCCCATTTTGGAGAAAATCAAATATGTCCGTATACCAAGGTTCAGGAGTAGTTTCATTGATTAGAAACACATCCAAAGGCTCTAAGCATGACTTATTTGAAGCGGGTTCCTGGAGTCGACGAATAATGATAGTGGCATATTCGTCATCTAACTCCAAGGGCAGGAGAGATGCAGTTGCGGCCATAGCATCAGCTGCACGGTTGCTAGTTCGAGGAATAGCTTCCAAGGTAACTTGATCAAATAGAGACATTAATTGTAAAACATAGGCCTTATATGGGTGCAGTTTATCATCTCTGGTCTGATAAACTTCATTAATTTGGTTTATAACCAGTTGAGAATCACCAAAAACTAAAAGATGTTTAATTTTTAGCGCTAAGGCAGCTCGTAATCCAAGGATTAGAGCTTCATACTCAGTAGTATTGTTGGTGCAAGCAAATGTCAATTTGAAGGACAGAGGAATAAGATGTTTTTGTGGGGATATTAAAATAATACCCGCACCAACCCCACTCATGCATCGGGCTCCATCAAAGTATAAGGACCATTGTTCAATATGGTCTGCCTCTAATTGAAGGCATTCATCAAGAAACTCAATGATGAGGGGATGGGTAGACTCTAAGGGTGCAGCAGCTAATTGATCTGCTATGATTTGACCCTTAACAGACTTATGTCCTATGAATGTGAGATCAAACTCGCTTAGAGCAAGAACCCACTTGGTTGTGCGACCCGATAAATAAGGTCGACTCATGAGATACCTTAAGGGATCGTATTTGGCAATGACATACGTTTTTTGACTAAGCATATAGTGTCATAATTTTTGCATAGCAAACACGATGGCTAGACATAGTTTTTCTAATGCTGTATAGCGGGTTTCATAACTGATGAAGGTTCGGCTAATATAATAATTAGCACGTTCTCTCTTTTCATCATCAAGTTGAGCTAACATAGCTCCTAAGGCAGAATCTAAAGCTGAAATATATAGGAGAAATGGGCGATCAGGTTTAGGTGGTGAAAGCACAGGTGGATTAAGGAGGTATTGTTTGAGAAGTTCAAAAGCTTCTCTACATTCGGTGTCCCAATTAAAAGGGACATCCTTCTTAAGGAGTTTAAGAAAGGGACCAGTTTTGTCCGCCAGCTTATCAATGAAGCGACGGATAGCTTGAAGTTTACCTTGTAAACTTCGTAACTCAGATATATTAGTAGGTGCGGGCATATCAGTGATGGCCGCAATCTTGAGAGGGTCGATTTCAATACCACGTAAAGAAACTAAAACCCCTAATAGTTTACCGGACTTAACTCCGAATATACATTTTGTTGGATTTAATCGAATAAGATATTCTCGTAATCGATTAAAAACTTTTCTCAAATCATCTAAATGATTATCTTCAATAATAGAGCGAGCTATAATATCATCTACATAATCATGTAGGATATCATGCATCATATCATGAAAAATATAGGTCATAGCTCGTTGATAAGTTGCACCTGCGTTCTTTAAGCCAAATGGCATCACTTTCCAGAAAAAGGTACCCCAGGGGGTAATAAAGGTTGTTTTAGCCTGATCTTCAGGAGCTATCCTGATCTGATTATAACCGGAGAATCCATCCATTAAGGACATCATCCCACTCTCGACAATAAATTCAATGATTTGATCCATGTTTGGAAGAGGAAAGTCATCTTTAGGGCATGCAACGTTAATATCTCTAAAATCTGTGCAAACCCTAACTTTGGTAGCTTCTTTCTTGGTGACTTGGAACTACATTTGAGATCCATTCAGCATAATCAATAGCTTGTATAAAGATAACATTCAAGAGTTTTTCTAACTCCCCTTTGACTAGCAGAGCCACTTTGGGATGCATTTTTCTAAGTTTTTGTTTAACAGTTTTAGCATCCGGATGGACCACTAGATGATGCATGACTACGGAAGGGTCTAGACCTGGCATATCTTCATATGTCCAAGCGAAGACATCTTCATACTCTTTAAGGAATGCAATGTATTGTTCTTGTTTTTCTTGACTTAATTCTGATCCAATATTGATTATGTGAGGATTATCCTCAGTTCCAATATTAATTTTAATGACGTTTTCTACCTCCATGTGTAGATCTCTTTCAAAATTAGGTGGGGTGGGTGAAACACCCAATTCTTGTAATTCTTGTAAGGTTAATTTAGATAATTCATCTTGAGGATTAGTGGCCTCAAGTTGGGCTATAGTTGGTATAGAACCATCAAAATAAAATCCATTGTGTAACATCTCTTCAACAGAGACATCATGGAAGATATCTCCTTCCAACTCTTCATCGAGGTCGACAATCATTTCAGGGTAAGCTATGGATAGCATGTTGCATGAAAATGACTAATTTTTAAGAGGCAAATCAACATGCCTATCCAAATAATCTTGATAACATATGAGTTGATCATCATCTTCAAAAGGAAAGGGTTGACCCTTACTAGGAAATAGGCCCACACGACAGTGGGAAGGCCATGGTTCTACCTCGAAAGGTTCCTACATATTTGAGAATCTTGAACAGGTAATTGTCCGCTAATGGTTCCTACATATCGGGTAGGAGGAGGAACATTATGATGTTCGATTTGATTGGCTACCTCTTTACCATGTCTTGGTAAAGGGTGTTGAAATATGTCTAATGTTTGATTAGCATTTTGATTTTGATTTTGGGGAATGGTCTTTTGAGTATTATTAGGAGGGTTTTGTTTAGGTTGGAAGGCTTGCACTTCCATTTCATTATTATCAATCAAATCTTGTATTTTATGTTTCAACCTTTTACAAGCGTTGGTAGAATGTCCAGGTCCTCTATGGAAATCACAGTGTAAGTCAGCTCTGTATCCGGGTATAGTTGGATCAGGTTCCCGGATAGCTGGTAATTGGATCAAACCTCTTTCGAGTAATTGAGGTAAAATAGTTGATAAGGGTTGATTTAATCTAGTGAATTCTCGAGGAGGCTTATCAGGAGGTTTCAATATAAATTTTTTTGTTGTCTTCGTTGCATTGATATTAGCAACATTTCTGTTGTCAATGACTCCGTCACCGACAACTTGTTTGTTTTTATATTGATTTCTGGATGTTTTCTCATCATCCTTCTTCCTAAGTTGGCCTCTCCTAATGAGGGCATATTCTACTCTTCGAGCTAAATCTATAGCTTGATCGAAGGTAGTTAAGGTAGCAGTTGATAGCTCATAAGATATTTGTTCTTGCAAATTATTGATAAAAATGTCCAACATTTCCCTATAAGGTAGCACAAAGTGCAGTTTTCCTATCAATTGCCTCCATCTAGCTAAGAAATCGGCAAAACATTCATCTTTGTCTTGTTTTAAATTGTATAAATCTTTAATAGTTACATGCCTCTCGATGTAGGCACTAAATTGATGGACAAATGATTCAACTTGTTTCTTCGAAGTTTCTCAAAGAATGAGTGGGCAATTGATAGTACCACTCTAATGCCATTCCACCTAAACTTTTTGGGAACATTTTTAGTAATAGCAAGTCATCATGTGATATATCATGACATGCTATCCTAAACATGCGAAGATGCTCTATGGGATCTTCGGTTCCTTTATATATAGGCAAGATAGGCATGGGAAAATGCTTAGGGTATGGTTGAGCTACAACTATGGGATCCAAAGGTTGACTACATATCTCTCGATAATTATACGAGGGACGGTAGGGATCTATCTGGTCCATACGTGAAGCTAACTGTTTCACCATGGCTTCCAGATTACTAGTTTGCCCCCCATATTGGTTTGGTAGGGCATTGACATGGGTTTTATGGGCATATGATGGAGGGACATGAAGATTAGATGCCATGTTACTATTGTGTAAATTGTTGGTAGGAAAAGTGTTATGAAGGAATTTTGAAGTTGTATTATGTTGTATTCCAGATTGTTGAAAATTGGTGTTTGGCTTCGTTTTAGGTTTTTGTTTACTTGAAGCATATTGCTCAATAGTTTGGCGAAATAAAGTAGTGAAGGAAGGTTTCTTTTGTGTGGGAATGATTTTAGGTTGAATAACAGGTTCCTTAGGAGGTTGGATAGCTTGTTGTTTTGACATGTTTTGAATCATAGTGACCATCTCCGTATTGGATGGTCCAGCCTTATCACTTTCTTGATCAATGAAAGACAAGGGATTAGTGCGCACATCAAACATATGTTCCAAGGCTGCTTGAGTGTCACTAATTTGCCCTTTATCAATACGAACTGCCACATTAATGGCATCAATGTTATCATTAAGAAATTTCTTGAAATGATCTATGTTGTCAAAAGCAATAGTTCCATCTGGAGCTACTCTAGGGGATGAGGATCCATCCTCTTTAACACTTCCTTCTTGTTCATTATCTTCACCTAGGTCATGTTCTGATTGATCTAGAGTTTCTCCTTCCGAAATTGGATCTTCAGGAAGGACATTTGGGTCTCTAGTTGTATCTTGTAACCAATCTTCTTCTTCTTCTCCTAAAGTTTCTTTACCATTCCTAAGTTTAGGCATGGTGCTTAATTTTGATTTCAGCAAATATATATATATATATATATATATATATATATATAGCAACAAGCTTAAGAGGTATATATTAACTATATACCTACTACAATATTTAAAATGAAATGTTTAAGTTTTTGCTATGTTTTTTAGTTTTTTAGTTTTTAATTTTTAGTTTTTCTTTGTTTTTGAAATAATATTGTAAAGACAATCAACACAATAAATGCAAGAAATAATACTGAAAGTAATAATCTAGTTTTCTATAAACAATTTATAAATATCATTAATAGGCTCGAGTTGTTCAGGAGTCATGAAGTGTTCTTCTTCAAATTGAAAGTTTTCTTTTAAAAATTTGATGAAAAGAGCTATAGTGATATTATCTGTCTCAGATGCTTTGGTTGATAGAAGTAAAGCTCATGGCAATACTCTCGATATAACACAGCTCGAGGAACTCTATTCCATATTTCCCTATCCGTAAGAACAACCTCTTGGTCTTCTACACAACCTAGGAACTGGTGTACAATGGCTGCGTTCTCGAGGTATTCCTCGAAGGTGAACAATTTCGAAGATACTAGAGCTCTCCTATAAGCTAACCATCTATGGCAGGCTCTCTGAAGTTCATGATAAAAAACTAGTTGATGAGGATCCAGGATTCTATCTAGGACTAGCCTCTTGATTTGTTTAAGTTGTGTGGACCTAGATGAGATGACACTAAGTCTTCTATCAAGTTCGTTCCACAAGAATTGATTTCTACTTGTTTCAGGCACATTAAGCATAGAGTTGATTTCTATGGCTGCCAATTGGTTTTCTACATTTATAGTAACTGCTAATATTTTCTTAGGAGCTACCATCTAAACATGATTTTAAACTTTAAATGTTTTAAAATGCATCTATGTTTTAGTTGTTCTATTTTTTTTTTTTGTTTTGTTTTTGTTTTTGTTTTCAAAAGGTTATGATGCATTCACGTCGGGTTCACCAAAATGTATCGCTCCAAATTTTTTGCATCCTTACCTTCAGGCTATAGGATCCATGCCCGAAAGGAGGATGGGAAAAGGATGTCGCGGTACCTCGGACTGAGAGGACTTTGCGAAGGTCCCGCCTCTCAAGGGAGGTGTATATTGGTGATTTTTCGACGGATGGTGGGTTCACCAGGAAACATTTAATGGCAGTTTCCATGCCTAGGTTTGGAATGTGTTTTTATGTGTTCGTTTTTAGCCTTAAGCATTCATATCCTAGGTTTGGCCAAATGAATCTAAATTAATCTATATGCAAGTGCAGATTTAATGAATACAAAAAGCAGGATTAAGGACAAAAAATAGAGAAATTATAGAAGATTAAAAGCAGAATACCTGATCCGGATGTCTGATGAAGATTCTGATGTTGAAGCAGTCAGGATCGTCTGGAATTTGACAGAATCGTCTGAGATCAGACAAGATCATCTGAGATCTGACGAATTCATCAGACGAATTCGTCAGAGACCTGCAAACAGAAGAATAGATGCAAAATACAAAGAATGCAACTATGCTAACGAGGGGAAACAACACAAAATGACAGTATGAATACTAAAAAATAATTATGAATAGAAATTCAAACAAATTATGATGTTCTAATGATAAATTATGATCTTATCATGCAAGTTAAGCTATATGGGTGAACTCCAAATGCAAAATAGTAAGCAATAAGGATAAACTAACTAAAATACAGAATAAAACAACGAAAGGAATAAGGAGAAAGCGCAAACTCTGGGCACTGATTGCCCCCAATGTAGATTGCAATCAAAATCGTCTGGAAGTAATGAAATCGTCTTGAATTACGACAGGATCATCCGAGATTTGAACGAGATCGTCTACGATGATTTGAGCTTGCTCCGGCTGAAAATCAATGAGGTCCCTGCAAGAAAACTTCAAAATAACAAAGGCAAAATAATGTTCTAGGTATTCTAATGCATGCAAAATCAAGTTACAAGGAAATTCAGCCAGGGGTTGGGAAGGGAAGGTCCTAAGGATTAAATAGGCTTAGGGGAGTAGTTAGGAGGTTGGAGATCATCCCTATTTGGGAGATCTCCAATGGGGGAGGGTCTCTAATGGTGCAGACACGCTTCTGCCTGGATTAGAGGCCCGTTGGAACAGAAGCTAATTGTGCAAAATCAGTTTTGTGACAAGATCATCTGGACGTCCTAGCCCAGACGAAATCGTCAGATCTGGGGCGATATCGTCTGATCGGCGACGATATCGTCAAACGGTCAAAACAACCTCTAAAAATGGCATGAAAAAGGGGGAAACGGATTACCCGACGGTTAACGGGCGGTTTGGGAGGTTAAAATTTGAATTTAAATTATTTACTAAGGTGAATGTAATTATTACAATTTTACTACGCCAATTTTAGGGTGCTACACTTACACATGACAATATGTCTATCACAAAAGCTTATGGTATTTGTATAGACCAATGTTTGAATGTGGATGAGCTAGCTTAGGTAACCCAATACTACCTAATGGTATAGTCCAACTAAGTCCAAGATAAGGATGAGATAAAAAACTTGAGAATCCCCAATCTTAGCAATGGGCTAAAAGAATCCCACCTAACATCGGAGGAAACGCTTGAGTTCTATCTAAAAATATATTCATTTGCACACACCAAGAGAATTAATATCTAGGTACAAAGTGAAATACTTATTTTCAAAAATATTGTATGGCCAGTACGTAATTATTGATAGGGTAACTAGAGTGTTTGAAGTCTCAAGAAAAACCCACAAAAAAAATTTCAACATAGCAACAAATCACATCATGAAACACATAATCAAATTTTTGTATAAGCTTCTATAAATTAGGGGGTATTAATAAAATAATATTAAAATAGATACCAGATATATGTCAGAAATGATATCTAAACGACCAGTAACTATTTTACATGTCTTAAATTATAGAAGCTTATCTAGAAAATACATACATTCCACACCATTACATTACACATACGAAGGATTTAAATAATTAATTCTTATGAGTAGAATGATTATTAAATATTCATGGTGGTTATACTTTCTGTGGTATCACTCGTTAGATTGTCAAAATCATAGCATATGCATCCATTATATTTTAAGTGATTAAAACATACAAGTTCATTCACATTAGATTACATACTGTATTCACCATAATATAGCATTAGTTAGATGCATACAATTAAATCAAAATTAAACATGTATCTAACAAAAACATTTCATCCATAAATACATAGTTCACAAATCATCCATTTACATCAAAGATCACATCATTGCATTCACCCATAAATACATAGTTCATAAATCATTCATTTGCATCAAAGATCACATCATTGCATTCACCCATAAATACATAGTTCATAAATCATTCATTTGCATCAAAGATCACATCATTGCATTCATTCATACAAAAGATCATAAATCCATCATCAAATCAACTCAAGATACATCACATCATGTCATAATAATAAAATCATGAAAGCATCTACATAAAAACATACATAAGCATCCATCTCAAATCCATATCATCATAAATATCATCTATCATATAACACACACACACACACACACATACACACACATACACACACATACACACACACACATACATACATATATATATATATATATATATATATATATATATATATATATATATATATATATATATATATATATATATCACCACATCATAATTCCATCATAACATCACATAAATGAAACAAAAACATAAGCAATGAATGACACATAATGAAACATAAATGCAAAGTCTCATATAAATATGCCTGTCTCAAAATATGTCTCAGAATAAGTATCTCAAAGTGCATGAATATACAAAATCACCCATAGGCTGCAAGTAATATTGGTCAAGAAGACCTCAAAAATAGAGTCCAAGTGCATCATCAATCAAACACAGGGCTTGTGCCCCCAGCATCACCTCCCCCTATGGTCGTGTTATGCATGGAGTGATGTGACCTTGTTGGTCTCTTTGTGCGACTCCGAGTCCTCTGGCTAGGACATGTGGAGGATTGCCTAAAGGTGGATCACCTATTGACCTATGAACCACCTGCACCTTCTACCTCTTGAGGAACAATCTCGTGCCTCCTAAGTTGCATATAGAGAGAAGCTATATGGGAGACGTACCCCTAAATCTTCTCCTCATAATCATCCAACAGGGACCTCCCCCATGCATAGATGATGGGTACCTCACTATCCATCAGGTCCTGAACCATCACAAGGAGGTTCCATGAGAACCTCAAACTTGAGTAGTCTAGGATCAAAACGTTGCTGATAACCATCAGTAACACTGCATGCCTCACCGTGAAGACCTCCACCTCATACCACTACAAGATAGACACTCCTCCAAGATGGGTGTCCCTGAAGGCCTCCGTAGATCACCCTCTGAACACCCAAATAAAGAAAGCATCACGATCATTAGTGGTCAATGAGGTAATGGCCACTCCATAAAAATTAAGCTGAGAGATCCTATACACATCCTTCGACGTAATAATCCTCTCATCTATAGAAAGGTGGAAGGTTTTGGTATGAGGGTCCCATCGATGGACCAAAGCCATAAGGTAGGCTTGATCTAACATGATGTGAGGCAGCCTAGTGACATACTAAAGCCTACAAGCCTTAAGTTAGGCCTAGTTCATATCATCCAACAGGGGTAGAAGGTCATTCATGAGATTCGGGTCACAATCCCGAGCATCGAGAATCTAAAGCAAAAGAGAAAGCAAAGAATAAGTACAATGCATCTAAGGCATAAATCATAATGAAACATCAAAATAGTGCAAATAACGATGAGCTACTCTAAATCCAACAAAAAGAGTAATAAATGCACCTAAGTGTGCAGAAAAATTAAAAAACAAGTCAAGAAATTCAAAAACAAGTCAAAAAATTCAAAAAAATCACTTAATCATGCAAGAAAATTCAAAAATTTACTAAGGGTTCTTGGTCGTTGTTGCCTACAGCGGCCAAAAATTGATCGCTAAAGCTAAGAGTGACCAAGACCCAATGGTCAAATTTATGACCGTTGGAATTCAAACTTGGCCGCTTTGAGTGACAACAGCTAGGCTAGAGGCCGATCTGGATGCAATGGCCAATGGGCGACGCAGCAGAAGAATCTACCCTAGGCAAAAAATAACAAAAAAAAATTGAAAACAAGAAAAATGTGGCTAACCCACCACATAACATCCTAATCTAAGCCTAAACTATGGGTTTAATTCATTTTCAACAAGTTTAATGAGGTTCATTTACCCATTAATTAGTGAGGTTTATTTTACCCAAAAAAAATGAAACTGACATGGTCAAGGTTTGAGAGAATACCTGAGAAGCTCTAACTCCTCCACTTGCAAAAGTCTCTCCCTACGCAGCCATGGTATCCAAAATAGCAGCACTCCAAGATGCAAAAGTCACTTTTACAAACATAGCTCTGACGCAAACTGACAACTGGTGAAAGTGAAAGGTCAAACCCTAGGGTTAATTTTTATTTTTCCAAATTATGGCTCAGTCACTGCTATCGTCGGTGGTCTGAATTTCTTAGCCACTCAAGAGGAGAGTGGCACAAGTAGGAAGTTGGGGGCCACTAGACCTAATAGTGGCTAGCAGACTAAGAAAAAATAGGAGGAATTCTCTCCATGAGAAGTAGCCAAAACATCAAATAAGCACATTTTCATGACTCATGGTCATCATAATGATCCAAATAACAAAAAAAATGCAAAAAATCAAATCTCAAGTAAGCCTCCTATCAAGTTACTTATTCTATCAACTTAGAGGTTACAGCGATTTGCACTCCATGCAACTCGACAAGATGAGTAAGTTACCATGAGGTTACTTGCGGTGAAACATTCATTTTGGAACTACGATGTACCTCCTTCAACCCTGAAGAAGACCAAGTTGGTCGAACTACTCCACGGGTATGAAGGAGTCATCCTAATTCTCTTATGACACCAAAAACACCGAGCCAAGTGATCCAATACAAGCACAAATAGAATCGTTCATCCTAACTCCCTAAGAAACCTATTTATGGTCAGACCGCTCCCTGGGATAGGTATTAATGATTATCATAAACAATTGAAATCACACTTGATGGGGATTTGCCCATTAAAGAGAACAAATATTTTAAAGGAACCAAAACTAGCCGTATTTGGTCAAGTGACTCATCATTCATTGCCCTTCCCTCACCAATTCATTGTGTGAGGGGGTAGTTTGAAACTTCAAAACATCATAATCAACATCAATAAAATATCACTCGATCATGTCAAAATTACGTTCGTCCTACGAATAATTGTACTCAACTCTTACAAAAAATTTCCCATTTTCTGGGGTCAAGCAAAAAGGACATTCAATTTGTAGCTCTTCTCCGGTCAGTTATGTTGTAGCAACATAAGCTACCCAATTGTGTTTGAGGAATGAGTGCAAGTGGACATGTGCAAGCCCTATGCTATATTTTGCCTTCAATCAAGTTGAAGCAATGATTCAAGGATGTGTGTCGTCTTGCATGATTAGGCCATCCAGTGTTGATCAGATCAATGATCATCATACACCCTGCTAACATAGTGGTATACATTTTTGCATAACGCTGTGTCTATTACTCAGGGCATCACAAAAAGGGGCATCTGTAGACACCTAAAACATGCCATGATCAGGAAGACTACTTACATTGGTGCACCCATAGGTCATGTGACTAAACCTTGGGACCTTCCAAGTGTGGAAAGTGGTTTTTACCACTCATTTGGGGCATTTTTTTGGCAATTTTGGGTACTTTGGGTACATTGCCTTTGCTCAAGTGTATAAGTTGTCATTGATGTCAAGAAGCTCTTGAAGGAATTTGATTTGATGTCAAATAATTTGTTTTGATGAAGGTTACGGCATGACAGTTTCAAAGGTCTTTTGTAAACCCCAAGTTGGCAGGTTTAAAGATTACCGGTGGATGCATTAGTTTAATGCATTTGGGTCCAGGAGGAAGTATTTATTTAAATAATTAAAAACCTTGTTAAGGTTCCCTTTAATTATTTTTAAATAAATATTAAATTATTGTTTGCAATGGGTTCTCCTAACCCATGGCGCTATGTTTTAAGATTGTGGGCGCTAGCCAAGACCTCCGTCGACGTGTTAAACTCCTCGCCGACGTCAAGAGCTTATGGTAAAAATGCATATAAATCTCCCTCGATGAAAATCAAGAATTATCCCATCCGCATTTTGAAAAGAGTTGCTCGTTGTGAATTCATGATCTACTGTTCGACTGTGTCTTCACCGTTTTTGTGAATCCGCTGTTCATTTTTTTGTACTCGCCATTTGTCGTAAATCCGTCGTAAGGTTTTCGTCTTCGTGTTCGCATCAGAAGAAAGGGAGGCACTGTTGTTTTATTTAATCCCTGGTGCAGAAGGAACAAGGCTAACAACGTGAGGTTTAAACCTCATCGGGCGCCTTTGGCGCACCGATAGCGGCTAGGTTGTTGGCGCGCTACCCGAACGGGAGGTTCCGCGTTCGAATAATGTGAAAGGGTTTTTCATCGTGAAGTGGACGCAGCGGGTGGTGTTAGAATTCATGCGCAATTTCTCCATAGCATGATTTTTGATGTTGGCCAAGGTTTCGGTGGGGACTTGTGAGCAGTCTTGGATAGGTTCCGGTGGGGACTTGTGAGCAGATTTGGACAGGTCCTAGCAGAGGACTTGTGAGCTGAGTTTGATAGTTCTATCGGAGAACTTGAGGACAGAGGTGCACTTGGTTCTTTGAGAAGAACCTGAGGACAGATTTGGCAAGTCTTTGAGAAGGCTTGTGTGTAGAGGATTGATTTGTTCAAGCTTAAGCGTTGGACGGATCTGACAGACAGAGGAAGACTTGTACTAGATCGACTGGTTGTGTTTGGTATAGAGTCTTGAGCTACTGTGGACGTGATCATAGAAGGCAGAGGTCTCTTAGGCTAAGCATTGAGGACAGGAGGTCTTCGATGGAAAGGAGTTCCATGTCGCTGGCAAGAGGTAGAGGCGGTTGATCTTTTGAGGGATCATTTCTAGAGCAGAGGGGAAGGTATCTCCTTTGAGCAGAGGCTCATAAATTCTGATTAGGGGAAGGTATCTCCTTTGGGCCGAGGCTCATAAATATTGTAATTGGGAAGGATTCCCAAAGAACTTTGAGGAAATTTTTAGAGAAAAGTTTTGTGGACGTAGCCCAACCATTTTGGGTGAACCACGTTAAAAATGGGTCTTCAATGTGTGATGCTTTCTGTCTTGATTAATGTTGTGTTGATGCCACTGCTATCTAAAGTTAAAATTATTAATTGGTTAAGTCTTATACTGTTCACCCCCCTCTCAGTATAAGTCCATGTTCTTCAATTGGTATCAGAGCGGGTCTCTCCAAAAAGAGCCTAACAGCTTGGAGAAGGATCTATCAGAGGAACATACAGATTCAAAAAGAGATGAAGAGGTTGAGTTCGATCTCAAAGGTGAATTCTTCTTGGCTTTAAGAAAGCTTGAGAAATTTAGGGAAGAGAATTTTGTTCTCAAGCATCAATGTCAGGAAGAAGAGATAGCAAGATCAGAATTGTCTCAAAGTGTTATAGACTTCAAAATTCTAGCTGAAGAAGGGAAGAAGGTTGAACAGGTTCTGATGGGAGGTTCTCAAAGGAAAGGAAGCTGATTGCGAGAAACTAGAAGAAGAGGTTATGTCTCTTAGAGTGAAGTTGGAACAGTTGGCTCTCAGACAGAATACTCCGTGTGAAAAGCAAAAGAAGGATGGTATCACCATTCAAGAAATAGGGGCTTCGAGCAAGATCAATCTTCATCCTGAAGAGCGGTGGATTCCAGTTGGTCACAAGAAGAACAATCATCCAAGGCATCAAAACAGGTTACATAATACTTTCCATGGCTATTGTTTTTCCTGCAAGAAATTTGGTCACAAAGCTATGCATTGCAATAAGTCTGTGAATAGCCATAGTAAGGAAAATGTTAACTCTTTTGCACCTCTTATGAATAAAGATGTCATGTGTTACAAGTGCAATAATTTTGGGCATATAGCAAGGATGTGCAGTTTGGATAGATCTAGCCTTGAGTTCACTAAAAAGAGAAATGAGATCAAATCTAAGTCAATGATAGTTCAAACTGCTTTTCATGCTCAAGACAAAGTAGAGAAATGGTATCTTGATAGTGGTTGTTCAAAACATATGACTGGTGAAAAGGAAAAGTTTTTGGTCTTAAAAGAAACAAACAGAGGAACAGTCAGTTTTGGAGATAACAGGTCAGCTAAAATCTGTGGTAAAGGGACTCTTAGTTTGGATGGGAAATCCAAAATAGAAAATGTGCTTTATGTAGAAGGCCTAAGACATAATCTTCTAAGTGTGAGTCAACTTTGTGATCAAGGGCACATAGTATCTTTCTTTTCAGATAGATGTGAGATAAGTAAAGAAAAAAATGGAAAACTCATTGCTAGTGCTACAAGGACTCCAAACAATCTTTACATGCTAAGTGAGATAAAAAAGGAAAAGTGTTTTCTAACTCAAGAAGATGAGAGTTGGTTATGGCATAAAATATTGGGGCATTTGAGCTTTGATAATCTTGTCAATATTAGTAACAAGGAAGCAGTTAGAGACTTGCCCAAAATAAAAAGGCCCCATAACATCGTTTGCGGTCCTTGTCAACATGGAAAACAGACCAGAACCAGTTTCAAATCAAAAGGGTATACTTCTTCAAAACCATTGGATCTTATTCATACTGATTTATGTGGCCCTACCAGAACTCGGAGCATTCAGGGAGAAAGCTACTTCATGTTGTTTATAGATGATTATTCTAGAATGACTTGGGTTACTTTTCTCAAAGAAAAATCTGAAGCTTTTGAAAAATTTAAAGCTTTCAAAGAAATGATTGAAAATGAGATCGACAAGAGAATCAAATGCTTAAGATCAGATAGAGGAGGAGAGTTCACTTCAAATGAATTTGTGGAATACTATGAGCAACAAGGAATCAAAAGAGAATATTCAGCAGCAAGAACTCCTCAACAAAATGGAGTAGTTGAAAGGAAAAATAGAACTATTGAAAATATGGCTAGAGCTATGTTAAATGAGTCAAAACTTTCAGATGGCTTTTGGAAAGAGGCAGTCAGTACATCAGTCTACATTATCACCAGGGCCCAACTTAGAGTCAATCATCATAAAACTCCTTATGAGTTGTGGAAAGGAAGACCAGCTACAGTAAAATACTTCAAAGTGTTTGGGAGTAAGTGCTTCATCAGAAGGGAAGATCAGAATTTGGGTAAGTTTGATCCTAGATGTGATGAGGGAATCTTTCTTGGGTATTCCAGCAGAAGCAAGGCCTAGAGATGCTTCAACAAAAGAACTCATACAGTTGTAGAGAGCATAAATGTAACGATTGATGAAAAGATAGGGATAAGAGAACCAATCCAGGAACTCGGTGATGAAATTTGTCAAGAAGAATTCGAGAGAGGTTTCGGATGAAGAAGAGGAAAGACAACTGCTTCCCAAAACTCCTTCACGATATGTTCAGAAACATCATCCCAAATATTTGATCATTGGTGATCCAAATAGCAGGAAAACAAGAAGAAGAGTCATTCCCTCACATGATTCTACAAATGTTTCATTATTATCTCGGATTGAGCCAAAAGATTTCAGTGAAGCATGTGCGAGATAAGTTTTGGGTAAAAGCAATGGATGAAGAGCTAAATCAAATAGAGAAAAGTGAAACTTGGGAATTGGTTCCAAGACCTAAGGACAAGAATGTCATTGGCACAAAATGGATATTCAGAAATAAACTCAATGAGGATGGAAATATTGTTCGAAACAAAGCTAGGTTAGTCTGCAAAGGTTATGCTCAAGTAGAAGGTGTTGATTTCGAAGAGACGTTTGCTCCTGTTGCTCGTCTTGAAGCTATCAGAATGTTTTTGGCCCTTTCAAGCTTCAAATCATTCAAGGTATATCAAATGGATGTAAAGTCAGCTTTTCTAAATGGGGTGTTGGTAGAAGAAGTCTACATAGAATAGCCAGAAGGAGTGTCTCTCTCAGAACAGTCAGACTATGTGTGTAAACTAAAAAAGGCCTTGTATGGGTTAAAGCAAGCACCTAGGGCTTGGTACTCAAGACTTGACAGGTATCTTCATGAGCAAGGCTTCAGGAAATGTGTGGCGAGATAGCAATTTGTATATTAAGAATGAAGGTGATGATATGTTGATTATGGTTGTCTATGTTGATGATATTATTTTTGGGGGAAATAATACTCAGATGTGCAAAGATTTTGCTAACACCATGCAAAAGGAATTTGAGATGTCTATGATTGGAGAGCTGTCATTATTTTTAGGTCTTCGATTGCTCAATCAAAAGATGGTATATTTCTCTCTCAAGGAAAGTATATCAAAGAAATGTTGAAGAAATTTGGGATGATGGACAGCAAACCAGTGTGTACTCCAATGATTACAGGGTGCAAGATGAGTAAAGATGATGAATCTCCAATGGCAGATCAGAGGTTGTACAGATCAATGATTGGCAGTTTATTATATGTTACAGCTACCAGACCAGATATCATGCAGGAAGTTGGGTTAGTAGCAAGATTTTAGGTAGCTCCTAAAGATTCTCATGTTATAGCAGTTAAGAGGATATTCAGATATCTGAAGGGCACTATGGACTTTGGGCTTTGGTATCCCAAAGGTGATGATTTCACTCTCACAGCTTATACAGATGCAGATTGGGCAGGCAATATTGATGACAGGAAAAGCACTAGTGGTGGAGCATTCTTTCTGGGAAAGAGTTTGGTTTCTTGGCTAAGTAAGAAACAACCTTCAGTTTCCTTATCTACAGCAGAGGCTGAATACATAGTAGCAGTGGCTGGGTGTACACAGGTTTTATGGATGAAAACCACCTTGGAGGATTTCAAAGTCAAGCATGAACAACCCATCTCCATACTTTGTGATAATACAAGTGCCATAAGTATTTCCAAAAATCCGGTAATGCACTCAAGGACAAAGCATATTTCCATCAAGTATCACTTTCTAAGGGAGAAAGTGCAAGACAAGCGAGTCAAGGTAGAGTATGTGTCTACTAAAGAGCAGATTGCAGATATCTTCACCAAACCTCTTCCAAGAGATACGTTTGAGTATCTAAGGGAGAAATTGGGAGTTGTACTCCCACCCCAGAATTAATCACCTCATCGGGAGGTGGGGGAGGGACTAAGCTAAGAGGCTCATTCTTAGTCCCGAGCCCCAAAGGTGACCCTTTGCCATTGATGACAAAGGGGGAGAGATATGAGTAAGGGGGAGAGCTTCAAAGTGAAGAGGAGAGCTTCAAGTTCGGGGGAGCAAAACTTCAAAGGAATATTCTCGTTGTGTGGGCACAGTTGGTCGTTGTTAGCACAGTTGGTTTCAATTTTGGCTCTTGAGAAGTGTTTTCAGTAAAGGTTTGCCATCAATGACAAAGGGGGAGATTGTTGGCAATTTTGGGTACTTTGGGTACATTGCCTTTGCTCAAGTGTATAAGTTGTCATTGATGTCAAGAAGCTCTTGAAGGAATTTGATTTGATGTCAAATAATTTGTTTTGATGAAGGTTACGACATGAGAGTTTCAAAGGTCTTTTGTAAACCCCAAGTTGGCAGGTTTAAAGATTACAGGTGGATGCATTAGTTTAATGCATTTGGGTCCAGGAGGAAGTATTTATTTAAATAATTAAAAACCTTGTTAAGGTTCCCTTTAATTATTTTTAAATAAATATTAAATTATTGTTTGCAATGGGTTATCCTAACCCATGGCGCTATGTTTTAAGATTGTGGGCGCTAGCCAAGACCTCCGCCGACGTGTTAAACTCCTCGTCGACGTCAAGAGCTTATGGTAAAAATGCATATAAATCTCCCTCGATGAAAATCAAGAATTATCCCATCCGCATTTTGAAAAGAGTTGCTCGTTGTGAATTCGTGATCTACTGTTCGACTGTGTCTTCGCCGTTTTCGTGAATCCGTTGTTCATTTTTTTGTACTCGTCGTTTGTCGTAAATCCATCGTAAGGTTTTCATCTTCGTGTTCACGTCAGAAGAAAGGGAGGCACTATTGTTTTATTTAATCCTTGGCGTAGAAGGAACAAGGCTAACAGCGTGAGGTTTAAACCTCATCGGGCGCCTTTGGTGCACCGGTAGCGGCTAGGTTGTTGGCGCGCTACCCGAACGGGAGGTTCCGCATTCGAATAACGTGAAAGGGTTTTTCATCGTGAAGTGGACGTAGCGGGTGGTGTTAGAATTCATGCACAATTTCTCCATAGCATGATTTTTGATGTTGGCCAAGTCTTGGACGAGGTTTCGGTGGGGACTTGTGAGCAGATTTGGACAGGTCCTAGCCAGAGGACTTGTGAGCTGAGTTTGATAGTTCTATCAGAGAACTTGAGGATAGAGGTGCACTGGTTCTTTGAGAAGAACCTGAGGATAGATTTGGCAAGTCTTTGAGAAGGCTTGTGTGCAGAGGATTGATTTGTTCAAGCTTAAGCGTTGGACAGATCTGACAGACAGAGGAAGACTTGTACTAGACCGACTGACTATGTTTGGTATAGGTTGTTGAGCTACTGTGGACGTGATCATAGAAGGCAGAGGTCTCTTAGGCTAAGCATTGAGGATAGGAGGTCTTCGGTGGAAAGGAGTTCCATGTGCTGGCAAGAGGTAGAGGCAGTTGATCTTCTAAGGGATCATTTCCAGAGTAGAGGGGAAGGTATCTCCTTTGAGCAGAGGCTCATAAATTCTGATTAGGGGAAGGTATCTCCTTTGGGCCGAGGCTCATAAATATTGTAATTGGGAAGGATTCCCAAAGAACTTTGAGGAAATTTTTAGAGAAAAGTTTTGTGGACGTAGCCCAACCATTTTGGGTGAACCACGTTAAAAATGGGTCTTCAATGTGTGATGCTTTCTGTCTTGATTAATGTTGTGTTGATGCCACTGCTATCTAAAGTTAAAATTATTAATTGGTTAAGTCTTATACTGTTCACCCCCCTCTCGGTATAAGTCCATGTTCTTCAATTGGTATCAGAGCAGGTCTCTCCGGAAAGAGCCTAACAGCTTGGAGAAGGATCTATCAGAGGAACATACAGATTCAGAAAGAGATGAAGAGGTTGAGTTCGATCTCAAAGGTGAATTCTTCTTGGCTTTAAGAAAGCTTGAGAAATTCAGGGAAGAGAATTTTGTTCTCAAGCATCAATGTCAGGAAGAAGAGATAGCAAGATCAGAATTGTCTCAAAGTGTTATAGACTTCAAAATTCTAGCTGAAGAAGGGAAGAAGGTTGAACAGGTTCTGACAGAGGTTCTCAAAGGAAAGGAAGTTGATTGCGAGAAACTAGAAGAAGAGGTTATGTCTCTTAGAGTGAAGTTGGAACAGTTGGCTCTCAGACAGAATACTCCGTGTGAAAAGCAAAAGAAGGATGGTATCACCATTCAAGAAACAGGGGCTTCGAGCAAGATCAATCTTCATCCTGAAGAGCGGTGGATTCCAGTTGGTCACAAGAAGAACAATCATCCAAGGCATCAAAACAGGTTACATAATACTTTCCATGGCTATTGTTTTTCTTGCAAGAAATTTGGTCACAAAGCTATGCATTGCAATAAGTCTGTGAATAGCCATAGTAAGGAAAATGTTAACTCTTTTGCACCTCTTATGAATAAAGATGTCATGTGTTACAAGTGCAATAATTTTGGGCATATAGCAAGGATGTGCAGTTTGGATAGATCTAGCCTTGAGTTCACTAAAAAGAGAAATGAGATCAAATCTAAGTCAATGATAGTTCAAACTGCTTTTCATGCTCAAGACAAAGTAGAGAAATGGTATCTTGATAGTGGTTGTTCAAAACATATGACTGGTGAAAAGGAAAAGTTTTTGGTCTTAAAAGAAACAAACAGAGGAACAATCAGTTTTGGAGATAACAGGTCAACTAAAATCTGTGGTAAAGGGACTCTTAGTTTGGATGGGAAATCCAAAATAGAAAATGTGCTTTATGTAGAAGGCCTAAGACATAATCTTCTAAGTGTGAGTCAACTTTGTGATCAAGGGCACATAGTATCTTTCTTTTTAGATAGATGTGAGATAAGTAAAGAAAAAAATGGAAAACTCATTGCTAGTGCTACAAGGACTCCAAACAATCTTTACATGCTAAGTGAGATAAAAAAGGAAAAGTGTTTTCTAACTCAAGAAGATGAGAGTTGGTTATGGCATAAAATATTGGGGCATTTGAGCTTTGATAATCTTGTCAATATTAGTAACAAGGAAGCAATTAGAGACTTGCCCAAAATAAAAAGGCCCCATAACATCGTTTGCGGTCCTTGTCAACATGGAAAATAGACCAGAACCAGTTTCAAATCAAAAGGGTATACTTCTTCAAAACCATTGGATCTTATTCATACTGATTTATGTGGCCCTACCAGAACTCAGAGCATTCAGGGAGAAAGCTACTTCATGTTGTTTATAGATGATTATTCTAGAATGACTTGGGTTACTTTTCTCAAAGAAAAATCTGAAGCTTTTGAAAAATTTAAAGCTTTCAAAGAAATGATTGAAAATGAGACTGACAAGAGAATCAAATGCTTAAGATCAGATAGAGGAGGAGAGTTCACTTCAAATGAATTTGTGGAATACTGTGAGCAACAAGGAATCAAAAGAGAATATTCAGCAGCAAGAACTCCTCAACAAAATGGAGTAGTTGAAAGGAAAAACAGAACTATTGAAAATATGGCTAGAGCTATGTTAAATGAATCAAAACTTTTGGATGGCTTTTGGAAAGAGGCAGTCAGTACAACAGTCTACATTATCACCAGGGCCCAACTTAGAGTCAATCATCATAAAACTCCTTATGAGTTGTGGAAAGGAAGACCAACTAGAGTAAAATACTTCAAAGTGTTTGGGAGTAAGTGCTTCATCAGAAGGGAAGATCAGAATTTGGGTAAGTTTGATCCTAGATGTGATGAGGGAATATTTCTTGGGTATTCCAACAGAAGCAAGGCCTACAGATGCTTCAACAAAAGAACTCATACAGTTGTAGAGAGCATAAATGTAACAGTTGATGAAAAGATAGGGATAAGAGAACCAGTCCAGGAACTCAGTGATGAAATTTGTCAAGAAGAATTCAGAGAGGTTTCAGATGAAGAAGAGGAAAGACAACAACCGCTTCCCAAAACTCCTTCACGATATGTTCAGAAACATCATCCCAAATATTTGATCATTGGTGATCCAAATAGCAGGAAAACAAGAAGAAGAGTCATTCCCTCACATGATTCTACAAATGTTTCATTATTATCTCAGATTGAGCCAAAATATTTCAGTGAAGCATGTGCAGATAAGTTTTGGGTAAAAGCAATGGATGAAGAGCTAAATCAAATAGAGAAAAGTGAAACTTGGGAATTGGTTCCAAGACCTAAGGACAAGAATGTCATTGGCACAAAATGGATATTCAGAAATAAACTCAATGAGGATGGAAATATTGTCGAAAACAAAGCTAGGTTAGTCCGCAAAGGTTATGCTCAAGTAGAAGGTGTTGATTTCGAAGAGACGTTTGCTCCCGTTGCTCGTCTTGAAGCTATCAGAATGTTTTTGGCCCTTTCAAGCTTCAAATCATTCAAGGTATATCAAATGGATGTAAAGTCAGCTTTTCTAAATGGGGTGTTGGTAGAAGAAGTCTACATAGAACAGCCGGAAGGAGTGTCTCTCTAGAACAGTCAGACTATGTGTGTAAACTAAAAAAGGCCTTGTATGGGTTAAAGCAAGCACCTAGGGCTTGGTACTCAAGACTTGACAGGTATCTTCATGAGCAAGGCTTCAGGAAAGGTGTGGCAGATAGCAATTTGTATATTAAGAATGAAGGTGATGATATGTTGATTATGGTTGTCTATGTTGATGATATTATTTTTGGGGGAAATAATACTCAGATGTGCAAAGATTTTGCTAACACCATGCAGAAGGAATTTGAGATGTCTATGATTGGAGAGCTGTCATTATTTTTAGGTCTTCAGATTGCTCAATCAAAAGATGGTATATTTCTCTCTCAAGGAAAGTATATCAAAGAAATGTTGAAGAAATTTGGGATGATGGACAACAAACAAGTGTGTACTCCAATGATTACAGGGTGCAAGATGAGTAAAGATGATGAATCTCCAGCGGCAGATCAGAGGTTGTACAGATCAATGATTGGCAGTTTATTATATGTTACGACTACCAGACCAGATATCATGCAGGTAGTTGGGTTAGTAGCAAGATTTCAGGCAGCTCCTAAAGATTCTCATGTTATAGCAGTTAAGAGGATATTCAGATATCTGAAGGGCACTATGGACTTTGGGCTTTGGTATCCCAAAGGTGATGATTTCACTCTCACAACTTATACAGATGCAGATTGGGCAGGAAGTATTGATGACAGGAAAAGCACTAGTGGTGGAGCATTCTTTCTGGGAAAGAGTTTGGTTTCTTGGCTAAGTAAGAAACAACCTTCAGTTTCCTTATCTAAAGCAGAGGCTGAATACATAGCAGCAGTGGCTGGGTGTACACAGGTTTTATGGATGAAAACCACCTTGGAGGATTTCAAAGTCAAGCATGAACAACCCATCTCCATACTTTGTGATAATACAAGTGCCATAAGTATTTCCAAAAATTCGGTAATGCACTCAAGGACAAAGCATATTTCCATCAAGTATCACTTTCTAAGGGAGAAAGTGCAAGACAAGCAAGTCAAGGTAGAGTATGTGTCTACTAAAGAGCAGATTGCAGATATCTTCACCAAACCTCTTCCAAGAGATACGTTTGAGTATCTAAGGGAGAAATTGGGAGTTGTACTCCCACCCCAGAATTAATCACCTCATCGGGAGGTGGGGGAGGGACTAAGCTAAGAGGCTCATTCTTAGTCCCGAGCCCCAAAGGTGACCCTTTGCCATTGATGACAAAGGGGGAGAGATATGAGTAAGGGGGAGAGCTTCAAAGTGAAGAGGAGAGCTTCAAGTCAGGGGGAGCAAAACTTCAAAGGAAGATTCTCAGTTGTGGGCACAGTTGGTCAGTTGTTAGCACAGTTGGTTTCAATTTTGGCTCTTGAGAAGTGTTTTCAGTAAAGGTTTGCCATCAATGACAAAGGGGGAGATTGTTGGCAATTTTGGGTACTTTGGGTACATTGCCTTTGCTCAAGTGTATAAGTTGTCATTGATGTCAAGAAGCTCTTGAAGGAATTTGATTTGATGTCAAATAATTTGTTTTGATGAAGGTTACGACATGATAGTTTCAAAGGTCTTTTGTAAACCCCAAGTTGGCAGGTTTAAATATTACAGGTGGATGCATTAGTTTAATGCATTTGGGTCCAGGAGGAAGTATTTATTTAAATAATTAAAAACCTTGTTAAGGTTCCCTTTAATTATTTTTAAATAAATATTAAATTATTGTTTGCAATGGGTTATCCTAACCCATGGCGCTATGTTTTAAGATTGTGGGCGCTAGCCAAGACCTCCGTCGACGTGTTAAACTCCTCGCCGACGTCAAGAGCTTATGGTAAAAATGCATATAAATCTCCCTCGATGAAAATCAAGAATTATCCCATCCGCATTTTGAAAAGAGTTGCTCGTTGTGAATTCGTGATCTACTGTTCGACTGTGTCTTCGCCATTTTCGTGAATCCGCTGTTCATTTTTTTGTACTCGCCATTTGTCGTAAATCCGTCGTAAGGTTTTCGTCTTCGTGTTCACGTCAGAAGAAAGGGAGGCACTGTTGTTTTATTTAATCCCTGGCATAGAAGGAACAAGGCTAACAACGTGAGGTTTAAACCTCACCGGGCGCCTTTGGCGCACCGATAGCGGCTAGGCTGTTGGCGCGCTACCCGAACGGGAGGTTCCGCATTCGAATAACGTGAAAGGGTTTTTCATCGTGAAGTGGACGCAGCGGGTGGTGTTAGAATTCATGCACAATTTCTCCATAGCATGATTTTTGATGTTGGCCAAGGTTCCGATGGGGACTTGTGAGCAGTCTTGGACAGGTTCCGATGGGGACTTGTGAGCAGATTTGGACAGGTCCTAGCAGAGGACTTGTGAGCTGAGTTTGATAGTTCTATCGGAGAACTTGAGGATAGAGGTGCACTTGGTTCTTTGAGAAGAACCCGAGGACAGATTTGGCAAGTCTTTGAGAAGGCTTGTGTGCAGAGGATTGATTTGTTCAAGCTTAAGCGTTGGACAGATCCGACAGACGAGAGGAAGACTTGTACTAGACCGACTGACTGTGTTTGGTACAGAGTCTTTGAGCTACTGTGGACGTGATCATAGAAGGCGAGAGGTCTCTTAGGCTAAGCATTGAGGATAGGAGGTCTTCGGTGGAAAGGAGTTCCATGTGCTGGCAAGAGGTAGAGGCAGTTGATCTTCCGAGGGATCATTTCCAGAAGCAGAGGGGAAGGTATCTCCTTTGAGCAGAGGCTCATAAATTATGATTAGGGGAAGGTATCTCCTTTGGGCCGAGGCTCATAAATATTGTAATTGGGAAGGATTCCCAAAGAACTTTGAGGAAATTTTTAGAGAAAAGTTTTGTGGACGTAGCCCAACCATTTTGGGTGAACCACGTTAAAAATGGGTCTTCAATGTGTGATGCTTTCTGTCTTGATTAATGTTGTGTTGATGCCACTGCTATCTAAAGTTAAAATTATTAATTGGTTAAGTCTTATACTGTTCACCCCCCCTCTCAGTATAAGTCCATTTTCTTCAATTTTCAGCCCATCCAAGCCTGGTCGCTGTAGACCAGAGTGGCTAGAATCCAGTCGTTGTAGCTCAGAGCAACCAAAACTTAGCTACTATAGACGATAGCGACTAAGATTTAAATGCATTTTGCTACCCATCCAACCTAATATTGGGTGGAAGAGGTATTTTGCATGCAATAAGGATGAGTAGGGACAACTTTGCATTCCTCCTCACAACTAGTCTACATGGAAGACTCAAAATCCAGATTTAGACTTGAGTTAAACATAGAAAAACAAATATCTTCTCATGCTAACACCTAGTACACATGAGGGATTCATTCATAGGGTTGAACATTGACCTAGGGCTTCAAAAAAACTTTATAAGGAATAAACCTAGGATCACTAGGGGACCTTCTTGGACCTTTTTAGACACTTTTTGACCTTCTTGGACCTTTTTAGACACTTCTTGACCTTCTTGGACATTTTTAGATATTTTTTGATATTATTGGATATTCTTGGACCTTATTTCAATCAGAGAGGGGGAGAGCATTAAACATTAGAACTTCAAACAGGTTGGATCATTGAGGAGAGCTTCTAAGAGACTTGGAGAGCTTCCTTTGGTGATCGATTCTGGTAGCAGAGCCCTATCGAATTGGAGGGTAAATCTAAACATATAAGGTAATAATTTGTAACATTATAAGTGGACTTGAGCCCATAGACTTTGGATCAAGAGAGATATATTTCACCTTAATGACCACTATCCTAGACAGTGGCCCGTAACCTAGTCTAGGGTTTTAGGTGATTAGTTTCTTGTATTTTGCTTTATCTCTCATTTCAATAGCATAAGCTTTACTTTAGTTATTTGCTTGCATAGTACTAGTTTCATTGCATTTATTGAGATTATTCATTGCTAACAACCTCATCTGAGGAGGCAATCTTATACATCTAAGCGTCTGTTGTTGTTTCATTAATCTTAGGGCTACAGGTTCAATCGGGTAAATTCGTGACATACAAGTACGAGAAGATCCCTATAGCATTCAAACCTAGAGAAGGAGGCATATGTAAGCCCTCATACATTTCCATGTGCATCACTAGGAAGCCTTATAAAGTGTACCCCCTATGCGAGGGGATATTTCATACACCTACTGCCCTCTTTTGTGTGTAAAATCATGTATCAAATGAAAGGTATCCCTCGGAGGGATTCATTTGTAACCTAATATGGATAATATCAATAATAAAAGCATTTGTTCATTTACTTCTTCACATTCTATTTATATTTGCTTTATGCCTTTCATTTGTTGCATTTTTAATATCAAAGGATTCAATCGAATCGCAAGTAGAGTAGTTGGTGGATGACACACCGCTTCCCCGGGGTGGCTCAACTTGTCTAGATATAGGTACACTCATGGGTATGTTGTGTAGTACATATTCATTCCTTTCATCTAATCGTAAATTCCTAACATGTTGGTTACCTCACCTCTAGATAACTACCATGGGTGTTGTGCATGAATCTGGGCTATCCTTCTTATGCAGTTCTCATTTCACACCCACTCCATGACCTTCTCCATTTTAGTGAAGGTTTTATCCCTCCATTATTTGATCTAGCCAATACAGCCTATGTAAAACTGTAATAAGGTACTAGCAAACATGTCATAGATCTATTTTAGGAAATGATCTACCTGTTCATCTGTGTCATCTCCATATCCATATTCCTCCTCCTCTTCCTCCTATGGACATGAAATTCCCCCAACTTCCTTATGACCCACTGTAATATCCTCTTGTAGTGTATTTTGGGCTATAATTTTACCTTCTTCTTCCTGTGATCTGATCTCCTCAACATTAATGATTTCTTAAGTCGATTTATGTTCTTCCATAAGTACCTAAACTTCCTCTTATGTCTTTAGCCACTCTTCCTATTGTAGATTTGACTGTTCCTCTACCACTACTATGGATATAGGAATTGGATTAGATCATTCTTGTGTTTGCATCATGTTCTCCTCTCCCAAATGACTATTGCCACCTCTCATCACAATATTTATTTATGTCTTCTTTTTATCCTTCATCTCCTTTTGTGGGAATGCTAATACTTCTTTTGCTTTCATCCATGGTGGTGATACTACTCTATCTAGCTAATTTGTAGATGCCTTAAACAGTTCAAATTCATTGGACCTAAGCAATGTAGGAGATCCCACCACTGATCCTAACTGGTCTACCCCTACTAGCACACTGATATCTATCAACTCCAAGTCCTCCAATCCCAAGTGTATATTTGCTAGGTTGGGGAGTATTGATTGCAACTATTCACTCTATGTAGGATATTTTTCATGCATCTACCTCTCTTATTGCCTACATATTTGAATCTGTATGGGACTGAGTGATAGTACTATTGTATCCTCATCCATTTGAGACAATGGTTGCTCCTACAACCATTGAGTAGATTCCTACTATTCAGACTTAGAATCCAAGTGCAACTACCATCATCTCTTCCTTCAAGGGTGGACTTCTTTTTATGAAGTTCCCTTCCCATAAATCAAAGGAGGTTTTGGTTTTCTAGTATTCTTTTTCTATCTCAGCTTCTCCAGGGTAAATTTTTGAAATGACACTATCTTAGCCCATCATAGTATGGTAGGCTTATCCCTTGGTATATCACAAGGTTTTTTTAGGCCATGGAATGCAATGCCAGCTTTAGATACTACATCCAACATTATAGTGATTGCATGGAATTTCATTGAGAAGTTCTTCTTGGTCCTCTACAGTAATCATTGTATCCTCTAAGCTAAATATATTCCCTACTCACACTACACCCCTTGTGTAACACCTCTTACATATTGTGCCATCCAAATTGGCATCTTGAAAGACCATGCTTCACTTGACAATCGAGACATAAGCTCGTTCATGGCACACATAAGATCCTTCATTTTTAGCATAATTTTTTTATTCCCTATCCTCCTAGACCAAAATCCTTAGTAGTTGATGGAGATTGAAGCTTTGTTAGCATGGTGATTGTTAGCATATGTTGTTATGTTATATCACATTATTAGCACTAATATTAAAATAACGCTCATAGGCGTTCTCCGAATTCGTTGATTAACCAACTTGGTGGTTAATCAACTACATTGTAATCTTTATATGCAAATCAATGAGAATGAGTTGAGTGCTTCGTCAATTTCTTCATGGCATCAGAGCTACGGACGCAGACCGAGCAGACAGGACGGACGAGCGCAGACAGACTGACGAGCGGACAGGACGCAGACCGTAGACCAAGCGAACAGGACGGAGACCGTAGACCGAGGATGATGCAGATAGAATGACGAGCAGATAGGACACAGACTAACGAGCGACTAGGATGAGCGGACAAGACGTAGACTGACGAGCGAACAAGACGTAGACCGCAGACCGAGGACGACGCAGACAGACTGACGAGCGGACAGGACGCAGACCGAGGAAGGAGACAGAGCGGCGGATCGGGGAGACGGCTATGGAGGCAAAAGGGCGGACTGGGGGTGGTTGCCCGAAGGCAACCGAAAGCTTAAGGAGCTTTCAGAGTTCTTAAACCCTCCCACAGTGGCCGCATAGGCCATGTGGGATAAGTTTTTTTCCTGCCTGTCTCCGGCCCCGAGGCTGTAAATAGATCCCGGTTCACGCTTGTTCCCGTCGGGCCTTCTGGCTCACGTGGTCAGGGCGGTGAATGTTAGGCAGTAGGTTTCGGGTTCGAATCCCTTCGGGGAAGATATCTTGACGCCCTACACAGATTTTTGATGCTCTACAATTTTTTGATGCCCTGCACAGATTTTTGATGCTCTGCATAGTTTTTTGATGCCCTGCACAGATTTTTGACGCTCTGCACAGTTTGTTGACGCCGAAACAGTGCAGTTGATGCCCGTGATGCCTGCTAATGGCCATTTGATGCCTAAGCAGTCTACATGACGCCTTGACAAGCTCCAATTTTTTTTGAGAGTTTCTCTAGGTATTTTTTTCCCAATCCTTGTCTACTTTGCAATTTGAAGGGGGGGAGATCTCAGTTCTTTTTCACATGATTCATTTGCAAAATTGTCAGATAAAGGGGGGAAATCAAACCATTTGGCAGAATAATTGCTAGATGTGAAATAGGTGCTAAGATTTGTGGGCATTTATGATTGTTTCCTTTGCATTTAAATATTCTGTTTTCTTGCATTCACAATCATAAATTAAACAAAGTATAAGACCCCAAATTTATACCCTATTTGTGCAATTTATTGCACAACAGTGTTCGGTATTTGAGATACCTCTGGTCCACACTTACAGGTAATGTTGTCGTGCTTTGGACTACTGTATTCGCCGCCTAATATAGCTGCAACAACGACGTCTGAGCTTGTTCTCTATAAATCGTCGGGGAGAAATAAGGCAAACCAGTTTTTTTCCCATTTCATACCCACATCGTGATTGTTGTTAGGCGTAAATCCTGACGAAAGTTTTTTCCAAAGTGTTTAGGGGAAGTTACGCCCCACGCATGCGGAATAAAACTTTCTATGGTAGGTGTCATTAACAACACGATGCCCTTTCTATATCGCCTATGTTCAATATATTGTGCTTCTCATGTGTACTTATAGTCTCCCTCACGTAAGGGCGAGTACATATTGAGTAGTATACTGTTCCTATATACCTATAGTTTCCCTCACGTAAGGGCGGGTATATATTGAATGGTTACAATATAACGATCTGGCAGGTATAAAGAAAGGGAGACCAATTGGTGGTATAAGGAACCTTCATAATGGCCACAATTCATAAGTATCTCTCAGATTCACAATTGTTGAAAGGTCCTAACTTTGTTCCATGGAAGACAAAGATGAAAGCCATACTTCAGTTGGAAGATTTATGGGATGTAGTGACTGGCACTGCAAAACGTCCTCAAACAGCAGGAACAGATCAAGATGATTGGGATAAGAAAGACAAGAAGAGTCTTGTGTTTATCTTGCTTGCTACCACAGATGAGGTGCAGCCTCATATTTGTGATGCAAAAACTAGTAAGATAGCCTGGGATGCTTTGATCACAGTGTATGAAGGGAAGAATCAATCCACTATTCTCCATCTTCAAACTCAACTACATAATCTCAGTATGAGTTCTGGAGAAACAGTTGACATATTCCTTTGCAGAGTGGCAGACTTGAAAGCAAAATTGAATGCTATGGGAAAACCTGTGGATGATGATGTCTTGAATTCTGTTATCTTGAGAGCATTACCAAGTTCCTACAAGATGTTGATCACTTCTCTCAATGTTTCTGGTAGACAAGTCTCATTTGTGGAACTGGTAAACTTGCTTCAGACTGAGGAGGCAACTCAGGTCCAGAAAGATGATATGCCCGATAATGCTCTCTCCACACAACAAAGTGGTAAAAAGCAAGGCCAGTTTCAAAAAGGAGGTGCTTCTTCCAAAGGAAAAGGGAAGCAATCTCAGCAACAAGATACAAAATATTGCAAAATTTGTGACATGAATAACCATGACACCAACAGGTGTTGGTTCAAAAACAAGCAACCAAATGAAAGAGGTCCACAAAAGAAGGGCAAGAACAAGAAAAAATACAATAAGCATAAACACTCTAAAGGCCATGTTGCTTATGCTGAATCCAACTCAGACTCAAATTCTCCTGAGTCCGATTCAGATTCTGACTCTGAAAGAGCACACAAGGTGCTCATGACTCATACTTCGTCTTCCCAGATAGATGTTGTATGGTATATTGATTCAGGAGCTAGCAAACACATGACTGGGGATAAATCCTGGTTTGATACTTTTGTGGCGAAAGAGGGTAAGCCAGTCACAATTGCTGACAATCAGGTCTATCAAGTAAAAGGAGAAGGGGATATTTTTGTGTCTCTTCCTGATGGTAATTGTCAGATTGAAAAGGTTCTCTATGTTCCAGGCTTAGCCAATAATCTGCTATCAGTCACACAAATGTTGGATAGAAACATGGAAGTCGTGTTTCGAGTTGTCAATGGCAAGAAGAGATGTTTTATCACACACAGTGGTAAACATGTTGCAACCGGCTCTTACAAACATGGCTTGTTTATTCTCGATGCTATTTCCACTCCACATGTTGCTTTGGCTGCAACTACAAAGGAGGCCACCTCTCTCTGGCATCGGCGTTATGGGCATCTCAGTTCTGGATATTTGCTTGAATTACACAAATATGGGATGGTGAAAGGTCTTCCACCCCTCTCATCTATCTTACCAGTTTGCTCGGATTGCTTAGCAGGGAAGCAACATCGAGTGCCTTTTGAAGCAAGCTCCTCTCGAGCTGCAAAACCTTTAGAGCTGGTACATACCGATCTGTGTGGTCCTATGCCAACCAGCTATGGTGGGAAAAAGTATTTTCAACTATTCGTTGATGATTACTCATGGAAGATGTGGGTTTTCTTTCTTCAGTTGAAATCAGAAGCGTTTCTCTACTTTCAACAGTTCAAGAAACTTGTTGAGAAGGAGTCGGGATGTTTGATAAAAACCCTCCGCTCAGATCGAGGGGGGGAATACACCTCTGAAGAGTTTTTAGAGTTTCTTAAGAAACATGGGATCAAAAGACAACTGACTACAGCCTATACACCTCAGCAGAATGGAGTTGCAGAAAGAAGAAATCGTTCCATTATGGAAATGGTTCGATGTATGCTAAAAGGAGCACATCTTGAGGATCAATATTGGGCAGAAGCAGTAAACACAACATCATACCTCCTAAATAGAGCACCCACTAGAGCTCTACAAGGGAAGACTCCACAAGGAGCATGGAGTGGTAAGAAACCTTCCATTGCTCATCTGAAGGTGTTTGGATGTAAAGCATTCATGCACATTCCAAAATAGAAAAGGAGGAAGCTGGATGAGAAAACCCTGCAGTGTATCTTTCTTGGCTATGATGAGTACTCAAAAGGTTATCGATTGATTGATCCTAAGACCAAGAAGACACATGTAAGTAGAGATGTTATATTTGATGAAGCTCTCACATCAAAAGACACATCCACAACTGTATACCTAGATGAAGAAGAGCCTAAGAAGGAGGTTCAACTTCCACAACAAAAACAGAAAGTTCCAAAATGGTATACTAGCACTTTGAGAGATGCTAAGTTGAAATCCCTTCCAGATCTATCTCTTGATAGGCCATGTACTCGCAGTATGACTCAACAGATGAGAGCAGAAGAATCTACTTCAGAGGTTGACGAACTTTGTCAACACTTTGATGATTTGTCAGTGGGTACAAAAAATGATAGAGAGGAAGATAAGGATGGAGAAAAAATTTATATGTCTACATTGAATACAAACGAACCCACAACGGTTCAATCTGCACTTGATGAACCACAGTGGAAAGAGGCCATGGATGTAGAACATAAATCTCTCCTTAAAAATAATACTTGGAAGTTAGTCGATCTGCCAACAGGGAAGAAACCCATAGGCTGCAAATGGGTGTTCAAAGTAAAGTATAAGGCAGATGGATCTATTGATAAGCATAAATCCCGGCTTGTTGCAAAGGGATATGCTCAGAAAGAAGGCATAGATTATGAAGAGACTTTTGCCCCTACTACAAAAATGACTACCATTCGTGTACTTTGTGCCATGGGAGCTCAGTTTGGGTGGAAATTGCATCAGATGGATGTTAAAAGTGCCTTCTTGAATGGTGACTTACAAGAAGAAGTATACATGACTCAACCAGAAGGATTCGTGGTTGAGGGGCAAGAACAAAAAGTATGCAAGTTGATCAAATCATTGTATGGGCTAAAACAAGCTCCTCGAGCTTGGTATATCAAGATAGACAATCACCTTGTGCAAGCATGGTTTCATAAGAAGTCCCTCAGATGCAAATCTCTATATTAAGAAAAATGGTTCTGATATAGTGATTCTTGTACTTTATGTGGACGATCTGATCATTACAGGAAGCTCAGAAAGAATGATTGACTTAGTGAAAAATGACTTGAAGCAATCATTTGAAATGACAGATCTAGGACTTCTGCACTATTGTCTTGGTTTAGAAGTTACTCAGCAAAAATTTCATATTAGAGTAACACAAAAGAAGTATGCCAAGACTTTAGTAGAAAAATATCGGATGACTAACTGTAAGTCAAAGGCAACTCCCATGGAGCAAGGACTTAAGTTATCTCGATATGATGAGTCACCTCGGTAGATGGTACTCTCTATCGCCAGTTGATTGGGAGTCTCCTATATCTGACAAATACCAGACCAGATCTCAGTTTTGCTGTGGGATATCTTTCAAGGTTCATGCAAGAGCCTAAGATGACACACTAGAAAGCAACAAAAAGAGTGCTTCATTATGTTCATGGTAGTACAAATTATGGTCTGGAATATAGAAAGAATAATAATTTTTTCTTACTGGGATACACAGACTCAGATTATGCCGGATCTATTGATGATCGTAAATCCACTTCTGGATATGTTTTTCATCTAGGATCTGGACCTATCTCATGGCACAGTAAGAAGCAGCATGTGGTTGCTTTATCTTCTACAGAAGCAGAATATCGTGCAGCCAGTGAAGCAGTCTGTGAGATAATGTGGTTAAGTCGCATTCTTACAAACATGGGCCTTCCAAAGAATCTTCCTCTTCATTTGTTTTGCGACAATCAAGGTGTTTTGAATCTTGTCAAAAATCCAATCTTTCATGAACGTACCAAACATGTTGATACCAGATGTCATTTTATTCGAGATGAAGTTCCAAAGCACCATATACAACTTCAATACATTCCTACTGATGCGCAAGTTGCAGATATCTTTACCAAAGCACTTGGACGTATCAAATATGAAAAATTTCGTGATACTATTGGAATTTGCCAATAATGTAATAAGGGGGGATGTTAGCATATGTTGTTATGTTATATCACATTATTAGCACTAATATTAAAATAACGCTCATAGGCGTTCTCCGAATTCGTTGATTAACCAACTTGGTGGTTAATCAACTACATTGTAATCTTTATATGCAAATCAATGAGAATGAGTTGAGTGCTTCGTCAATTTCTTCAGTGATTAATTGTATGTATTTATGGCATCTACAAATTTTCTATTAATTGGGAGCTCTTCATTTGGTAACCCAAGTGTTCACCAAAAAGCTACAACCTAGAATTCCACCTTGAGATGATGGTTTTTTATAAGTACAAAGATGCAATTCTTGCTCGAGTCACATGATTGCACCATCTACAACAAGTATTCATGAAATAATATTTTATCCTATGGTGGTACCTATGCCAATATACTCACTCTAGCTTGATTCAAGGCTATCTTCATTGGATGAGTTTATGTATGGTTGTTCTGTTGAGCAAGGTGCAGCGACAGTATTGTCATTGTTGTCAACACAGTCAGATAGATCGGTTGATGCAGTGGACAGGAGTTCAGAGGTTACTCAGAGTATGTACAGTGATGTTAAATGCTTATGAGGATGTTTACCCATCTTTTTACATATTTTCCAAGAAGACCGAAGTGGCCCATATGCTAAAGATCAAAGAAAAAGCAAAACACCGCAAAGAGAAAAAAGTGTCGCGATATCGCGACATGTTGCATTTTCGTGGCCAAAAGAGAAGAGAAAATGCAAAGGAGAAAAAGTGTCGCGATATCGCGACATGTTGCATTTTTGCGGCCAAAAGAGAAGCAAAAAGCAAGGAGGAAAAAGTGTCACGATATCGCGACATGTTGCATTTTCGCGGCCAAAGAGAAGAGAAAATGCAAGGAGAAAAAGTGTCGCGATATCGCGACATGTTGCATTTTCGCGGCCAAAGCAAAGAGAAAGAGCAAGGAGAAAAAGTGTCGCGATATCGCGACATGTTGCATTTTCACGGCCAAAGCAAAGAGAAAGTGCAAGGAGAAAAAGTGTCGCGATATCGTGACATGTTGTATTTTCACGGGCCAAAGCAAAGAGAAAGAGCAAGGAGAAAAAGTGTCGCGATATCGCGACATGTTGTATTTTCGGTGCCAAAGCAAAGAGAAAGAGCAAGGAGAAAAAGTGTCGTGATATCGCGACATGTTGTATTTTCGTGGGCCAAAGCAAAGAGAAAGAGCAAGGAGAAAAAGTGTCACGATATCGTGACATGTATTTTCGTGGTCCAAAGCAAGGAGAAAGAGCAAGAAGGAAAAAGTGTCACGATATCGCGACATGTCGTATTTTCATGACTCAAAAAGGGCAGAGAGAAAGAAAAAGTGTCACGATATCGTGACATGTCACATTTTTGTGACTCAAAAATGGTAGCTAGGAAGAGAAAGAAAAAGTGTCACGATATCGCGACATGTCACATTTTCACGACTCAAAAGGGAGGAGAGAAACAAAAGTGTCACGATATCGCGACATGTCGCATTTTCGTGACTCAAAAAGGGTAGGAGAGAAACAAAAGTGTCACGATATCGCGACATGTCGCATTTTTGTGACTCAAAAAGGGATGGCGAGCAGAGAAACAAAAGTGTCATGATATCACGACATGTCATTTTACTCAAAAAGGAGAAACAATGTATATCATTAAATGGTGAACAAGATGGTGATGAAGAGCATAGTGAGATGGACTATAAGGAAGAAAATGAACAGTCATGGAAAGAAGTGGATGCATGCCCATGTGGAGAAAATGAATAGTCATAGAAAGAAGAGGATGCATGCCCATGTGGAGAAAATGAAGGTCATCAAAATAGAAATGAAAAGCCTTTTCAGAAACCAAAATGCATGCATGCACAAAGGAGAAAATGAATAGTCATGAAGGAGAAAACGAACAGTCATCGAAGGAGAAAATGAATAGTCATGACCGAGAAAACGAACAGTCATGGTAGGAGAATATGGTGTCAATTATTTGCATGTGATGTGTTTGATGAAATGCCTTCTCAATATAAACAAAAGGAGTTACATAAAGAAGTAGTTACAATTGACAAGTGGCGTATGAGAATATGAAAGAATGAGTTACAATTGGAGTTACAAAGAGAAAGGATGGTTATAAAAGGAGTGTTGCTTGGAGAATTTAATGGGGTTTATCTGTGAAGAGAGTGAGAGGAGAGTGAGAGGCAAGTGAGCGAGAAGGGTGTGTGTTTTGTGAATTGTGGGCGATGTTGAGTAAGCAATAGACCAGTTAGGGTCTTGTAAAAGTGAAGGCATTTTTATGTCAATCTTCTAGTTTCAAAATTGAAGTCCAAGTTGGTGCTTGGCATCATGGGTTGGTGCTCCTTCTAGTTGGTGCTGGTAAATCATGGGTTGGTGCTCCTTCCAGTGGGTGTTGGTAAATTGATTGTAAAGTTGGTGCTTTGCAAAGGCTAGATTTGGATGGGAGTCCAAACGAGTCATTTTTGAGGAGTAGCCAAATCGGTGAACCTCGGTACATCTTGTGTTGTGTGATGCTCTCTTGTTATACTTGCTTTATTTGGTTTTAAGTTTTCATTGTTTTGGCTTTAAGAGTTGAAGATTTAAGTTTTAAAGAGCTACACCGATTCACCCCCCCTCTCAGTGTCATTGTGAGACTAACAATTGGTATCAGAGCCAGTTTCCCTTGTCAGGCTAAATCAGCTAGGGTTGATCTTGGATTAGTACGCAATGGGTAAGAAGAATAGATCCTCCTCAAATAAGGCATCTCGGTCAGTTTCAGTTCCTGTGGAAGAGAAAATTGAACTAGAAAAGATAGGAGTGAATTCTGAAGTATGTGATGAAAACCTTGAGGTTGAAGTAGATCTAGAAGGTGAGTTGATCGCTGCACTTGAAGAGTTGGATATAGAAAGGAAAAAGAACAAAAGACTTGTCCAAGAAGTTGGAAGAATATGGGGATAATATTGAAGATCTCTTCTTACAAATTCATAAAGCCAAGAAAATAGAAGAAGCCTTGAAGTCACACCTGGATGATAAAGGCGATGTATGTAGCAAACGTGAAGAGGAATCTAACAAAGTTATTAGTGATCTAAAGCTGCAAGTAGAAGAGTCCAAAAGGATTGAAGAAACTCTCGAGTCACAGATCAATGAGAAAGAGATTGTTTGCTGCAAACAAGAAGAGGAGATTGTTTTATTGAGGAAACAACTAGAAGAGGCCAATACAAATCTCAAATTTGAGAAGAGCACAGAGTTGCTAGATAAAATGATAAGGCAACAAAGAAGCTCCATGGGTAAGCTTGGTCTTGGATGTGAAGTTGAACAACCTTCATCTTCTAAATCTACAGAGAAGAAGAAGTCCATTGTTGAAGGATCAAAGCAAGAAAAGCTTGAAGTTGAATCTTCAAAAGGAAGAAAATCTCAAAGGAGATCTACAACAAAGCAACCACAACAAAAGAGGTTCTATCACTCTCACTTTATTCATAATAATGCTTTTAATGGCTATTGTTTTAGATGCAACCATTATGGTCACAAGGCAATTTATTGTGGATTGAATAATAGATCAAAGAGTTATGCTTGGTAGAAATACATCTATTTTTCCGATTGAACACCATGTGCAATGTTTTAAATGTAATGGTCATGGGCACATAGCAAGGTTTTGTCCAAGAACTTTTGTATCTAATCTAAGGCAAGACAGTAGATTTCATCAGACACAAAGAATGCAACACAGACAGGGAAGAAATCATGTGCATCAAAGAAAGGAAAATAATCATCCATCAAGGATGCACAAGAGACAACCACCCAGTAGAAATGTTTTTTCACCTTTGATGGATTATGCAGTAGAATGTTATAACTGTCATAATTTTGGGCACATTGCAAGAAATTGTCGAAGTACATTTGCATCAAATCAATTTCAGGGAAGAAAATTTCAACCAAATGGAATGAGACAAAATAGAAAATTTCTCGAAAAACATGCACAAGCTACTAAAAAAGAAAAGTCAAAACAAGAGCCCAAAACTGTAATCAAACCAGAGTGGAGAAAGAAAGAAGAAAGGAAATCGTGTCTCCTTGGATGAAGGAGACTACTCCTCTATTGCACTAAGCAACTCCGGGTAGCACATCCTCAGGGGGAGCAATCTTAAAGTTTTATTTTAATGCTCCTATGTATTTGTTTGGTTATCTGAGGATGAAAGGCAAGTAGTCGGGGGAGTTGTCGTATAGTTGTCAAAGTGTGTTTCAGTTCATGTAGTTGTTTGTGGAGGTACCGTGAAGGGTGGTGATTAAATTGAGAGTTGTCACCATTTGTAGTATTGCTATATGTCAGTGTTGTACTTTTGATGGTTCTTACTACCATTGTTCAAAGTTATGGATTATTGAAAAGGTAAGGACTTCACCCTTATTGCGTATTCAGATGCAGATTGGGCAGGATGTGTAGATGACAGAAAGAGTACCAATGGAGGTGCATTCTATCTTGGAGACAGGTTGGTCGCATGGCATAGTAAGAAACAAGAGTCAGTCTCCTTATCCACAGCAGAGGTAGAATATATTGCAGCGACAATGTGTTGTACGTAGAATCGTTATGCATTCTCGCACAAAACATATTGCTATCCGGTATCACTTTTTGAAGGAGAAAGTTGCGAAAGGTGAGGTTAAGTTGGATTTTGTTCCAACAACAGAGCAAGTAGCGGATATCTTCACAAAATCGTTGCCCAAGGAAGTCTTTGAGTACCTTCACAATAAATTGGGAGTGGTCACGCTTCCCAAGAATTGACTAGCTATCGGGACCACATTCTCAGGGGAGCATTTGTGTATTTGTTTATCTTTTTGCTCATGTTTGTGATTTTTGCTAAGTGTAATAATTTTTGCCTGAGAATGTTGTGCATGGACTCAGGGGAGTTTGCAGCAGCCCTTTGATATTGTTGTCAAAGGGGAGAAGAGTTACAGGAAATTGCACGTGTGTTGCCAACAATTCCAAAGGGGGAGATTGTTGAGCAAGGTGCAGCGACAGTATTGTCATTGTTGTCAACACAGTCAGATAGATCGGTTGATGCAGTGGACAGGAGTTCAGAGGTTACTCAGAGTATGTACAATGATGTTAAATGCTTATGAGGATGTTTACCCACCTTTTTGCATATTTTCCAAGAAGACCGAAGTGGCCCATATGCTAAAGATCAAAGAAAAAGCAAAACACAAGAGAAAAAAGTGTCGCGATATCGCGACATGTTGCATTTTCACGGCCAAAAGAGAAGAGAAAATGCAAGGAGAAAAAGTGTCACGATATCGCGACATGTTGCATTTTCGCGGCCAAAAGAGAAGAGAAAATGCAAGGAGAAAAAGTGTCACGATATCGCGACATGTTGCATTTTCACGGCCAGAAGAGAAGAGAAAATGCAAGGAGAAAAAGTGTCACGATATCGCGACATGTATTTTGGCCAAAGCAAAGAGAAAATGCAAGGAGAAAAAGTGTCGCGATATCGCGACATGTTGCATTTTCACGGCCAAAGCAAAGAGAAAAAGCAAGGAGAAAAAGTGTCGCGATATCGCGACATGTTGTATTTTCATGGGCCAAAGCAAAGAGAAAGAGCAAGGAGAAAAAGTGTCGCGATATCGCGACATGTTGTATTTTCAGGGCCAAAGCAAAGAGAAAGAGCAAGGAGAAAAAGTGTCACGATATCGCGACATGTTGTATTTTCGCGGGCCAAAGCAAAGAGAAAGAGCAAGGAGAAAAAGTGTCACGATATCGCGACATGTATTTTGTGGCCAAAGCAAAGAGAAAGAGCAAGAAGGAAAAAGTGTCACGATATCGTGACATGTCGCATTTTCGTGACTCAAAAAGGGCAGAGAGAAAAAAAGTGTCATGATATCGCGACATGTCACATTTTCGTGACTCAAAAGGGAGGAGAGAGAAAGAAAAAGTGTCATGATATCGCGACATGTCGCATTTTCCTGACTCAAAAAGGGCGAGCGCAGAGAAACAAAAGTGTCACGATATCGCGACATGTCACATTTTTGCGACTCAAAAAGGGTAGGTTGGTAGAGAAACAAAAGTGTCGCGATATCATGACATGTTGCATTTTGTGACTCAAAAAGGGAGGAGAGAAGACAAAAGTGTCACGATATCGCGATATGTAATGATGAACAGGGATGGTGAGTGAAGACTCATAGTGACGTGGACCCATAAGGAAATTAAATGATTAGTCATGGAAAGAAGTGGATGCATGCCCATGTGGAGAAGACGCATGCCCATGTGGAGAAAATTAACAGTCATGGAAAGAAGAGATGCATGCCCATGTGGAGAAAATGGAAAGAAGGTCATCAAAATAGAAATGAAAAGCTTTTTGAAACCAAAACGCATGCATGCATAAAGAAGAAAACGAATAGTCATGAAGGAGAAAATGAACAGTCATGAAAGGAGAAAATGAATAGTCATGGTAGGAGAATATGGTGTCAATTATTTGCATGTGACGTGTTTGATGAAATGCCTTCTCAATATATACAAAAGGAGTTACATAAAGAAGGTGTTACAATTGACAAGTGGCGTATGAGAATATGAAAGGAGTTACAATTGGAGTTACAAAGAGAAAGGATTGTTATAAAAGGAGTGTTGCTTGGAGAATTTAAGTGGATTTATGGAAGAGGGAGAGGAGAGGAGGGAGAGGGAGCGAGAAGGGTGTGTGTTGTTGTGAATTGTGGGCGATGTTGAGTAAGCAATAGACCAGTCGGGGTCTTGTAAAAGTGAAGGCATTTTTATGTCAATCTTCTAGTTTCAAAATTGAAGTCCAAGTTGGTGCTTGGCATCGGGGTTGGTGCTCCTTCTAGTTGGTTTAATGGGTTGGTGCTCCTTTAATTTAGGGTGGTGCCTTGTGGTAAATCAAGGGTTGGTGCTCCTTTATGTTGGTGCAGGATAAATCAGGGGTTGGTGCTCCTTCCAGTGGGTGCTGGTAAATTGATTGTAAAGTTGGTGCTTTGCAAAGGCTAGATTTGGATGGGAGTCCAAACAGTCATTTTTGAGGAGTAGCCAAATCGGTGAACCTCGGTACATCTTGTGTTGTGTGATGCTCTCTTGTTATACTTGCTTTATTTGGTTTTAAGTTTTCATTGTTTTGGCTTTAAGAGTTGAAGATTTAAGTTTTAAAGAGCTACACTGATTCACCCCCCCTCTTAGTGTCATTGTGAGACTAACAATTGGTATCAGAGCCAGTTTCCCTTGTCGGGCTAAATCAGCTAGGGTTGATCTTGGATTAGTATGCAATGGGTAAGAAGAATAGATCCTCCTCAAATAAGGCATCTCAGTTAGTTTCAGTTCTCGTGGAAGAGAAAATTGAACTAGAAAATATAGGAGTGAATTCTGAAGTATGTGATGAAAACCTTGAGGTTGAAGTAGATCTAGAAGGTGAGTTGATCACTGCACTTGAAGAGTTGAATATAGAAAGGAAAAAGAACAAAAGACTATCCAAGAAGTTGGAAGAATATGGGGATAATATTGAAGATCTCTTCTTACAAATTCATAAAGCCAAGAAAATAGAAGAAGCCTTGAAGTCACACCTGGATGATAAAGGCGATGTATGTAGCAAACGTGAAGAGGAATCTAACAAAGTTATTAGTGATCTAAAGTCTGCAAGTAGAAGAGTCCAAAAGGATTGAAGAAACTCTCGAGGTCACGAGATCAATGAGAAAGAGATTGTTTGCTGCAAACAAGAAGAGGAGATTGTTTTATTGAGGAAACAACTAGAAGAGGCCAATACAAATCTCAAATTTGAGAAGAGCACAGAGTTGCTAGATAAAATGATAAGGCAACAAAGAAGCTCCATGGGTAAGCTTGGTCTTGGATGTGAAGCTGAACAACCTTCATCTTCTAAATCTGTAGAGAAGAAGAAGTCCACTGCTGAAGGATCAAAGCAAGAAAAGCTTGAAGCTGAATCTTCAAAAGGAAGAAAATCTCAAAGGAGATCTACGACAAAGCAACCACAACAAAAGAGGTTCTATCACTCTCACTTTATTCATAATAATGCTTTTAATGGCTATTGTTTTAGATGCAACCATTATGGTCACAAGGCAATTTATTGTGGATTGAATAATAGATCAAAGAGTTATGCTGGTAGAAATACATCTATTTTTTCGATTGAACACCATGTGCAATGTTTTAAATGTAATGGTCATGGGCACATAGCAAGGTTTTGTCCAAGAAATTTTGTATCTAATCTAAGGCAAGACAGTAGATTTCATCAAACACAAAGAATGCAACAGAGACAGGGAAGAAATCATGTGCATCAAAGAAAGGAAAATAATCATCCATCAAGGATGCACAAGAGACAACCACCCAGTAGAAATGTTTTTTCACCTTTGATGGATTATGCAGTAGAATGTTATAACTGTCATAATTTTGGGCACATTGCAAGAAATTGTCGAAGTACATTTGCATCAAATCAATTTTAGGGAAGAAAATTTCAACCAAATGGAATGAGACAAAATAGAAAATTTCTCGAAAAACATGCACAAGCTACTAAAAAAGAAAATTCAAAACAAGAGCCCAAAACTGTAATCAAACCAGAGTGGAGAAAGAAAGAAGAAAGGAAATCGTGTCTCCTTGGGTCGAAGGAGACTACTCCTCTATTGCACTAAGCAACTCCGGGTAGCACATCCTCGGGGGGAGCAATCTTAAAGTTTTATTTTAATGCTCCTATGTATTTGTTTGGTTATCCGAGGATGAAAGGCAAGTAGTCGGGGGAGTTGTCGTATAGTTGTCAAAGTGTGTTTCAGTTCATGTAGTTGTTTGTGGAGGTACCGTGAAGGGTGGTGATTAAATTGAGAGTTGTCACCATTTGTAGTATTGCTATATGTCAGTGTTGTACTTTTGATGGTTCTTACTGCCATTGTTCAAAGTTATGGTATTTGAAAGAAAAAAGGTAAGGACTTCACCCTTATTGCGTATTCAGATGCAGATTGGGCAGGATGTGTAGATGACAGAAAGAGTACCAGTGGAGGTGCATTCTATCTTGGAGATAGGTTGGTCACGTGGCACAGTAAGAAACAAGAGTCAGTCTCCTTATCCACAGCAGAGGCAGAATATATTACAGCGACAATGTGTTGTACAAAGAATCTGGTTATGCATTCTCGCACAAAACATATTGCTATCCGGTATCACTTTTTGAAGGAGAAAGTTGCGAAAGGTGAGGTTAAGTTGGATTTTGTTCCAACAACAGAGCAAGTAGCGGATATCTTCACAAAACCATTGCCCAAGGAAGTCTTTGAGTACCTTCGCAATAAATTGGGAGTGGTCACGCTTCCCAAGAATTGACTAGCTATCGGGACCACATTCTCAGGGGGAGCATTTGTGTATTTGTTTATCTTTTTGCTCATGTTTGTGATTTTTGCTAAGTGTAATAATTTTTGCCTGAGAATGTTGTGCATGGACTCAGGGGGAGTTTGCAGCAGCCCTTTGATATTGTTGTCAAAGGGGGAGAAGAGTTACAGGAAATTGCACGTGTGTTGCCAACAATTCCAAAGGGGGAGATTGTTGAGCAAGGTGCAGCGACAGTATTGTCATTGTTGTCAACACAGTCAGATAGATCGGTTGATGCAGTGGATAGGAGTTCAGAGGTTACTCAGAGTATGTACAGTGATGTTAAATGCTTATGAGGATGTTTTTGATGTTTTGGTGAAGACCGAAGTGGCCCATATGCTAAAGATCAAAGAAAAAGCAAAACAATGCAAAGAAAAAAAGTGTCGCGATATCGCGACATGTTGCATTTTCGCGGCCAAAAGAGAAGAGAAAATGCAAGGAGGAAAAAGTGTCACGATATCGCGACATGTTGCATTTTCGCGGCCAAAAGAGAAGAGAAAATGCAAGGAGAAAAAGGTGTCACGATATCGCGACATGTTGCATTTTCGCGGCCAAAAGAGAAGAGAAAATGCAAGGAGAAAAAAGTGTCGCGATATCGCGACATGTTGCATTTTCGCGGTCCAAAGCAAAGAGAAAATGCAAGGAGAAAAAGTGTCGCGATATCGCGACATGTTGCATTTTCATGGGCCAAAGCAAAGAGAAAGAGCAAGGAGAAAAAGTGTCGCGATATCGCGACATGTTGTATTTTTGCGGGCCAAAGCAAAGAGAAAGAGCAAGGAGAAAAAGTGTCGCGATATCGTGACATGTTGTATTTTCATGGGCCAAAGCAAAGAGAAAGAGCAAGGAGAAAAAGTGTCACGATATCGCGACATGTTGTATTTTCGTGGGCCAAAGCAAGGAGAAAGAGCAAGAAGGAAAAAGTGTCACGATATCGCGACATGTCGTATTTTTGTGACTCAAAAAGGGTAGGCAGGCAGAGAAAGAAAAAGTGTCATGATATCACGACATGTCACATTTTTGTGACTCAAAAAGGGCAGGCAGAAGAGAAATAAAAAGTGTCGTGATATCGCGACATTGATGAATTTGATGAAGCAATTGACCATTCTCATTAATTTCAAATATAAAGGTTACAATTGGTTACAAGTTGGTTCTAACCAATTAGTGGTTATTCAACCAAATTGGAGAGCGCCTATGAGCGCTACTTTTGGTAAAAATAATGTAATATAACATAATATTCTAACATCCCCCCTTATTACATTATTGGCAAATCCCAATTGTATCTCGAAATTTTTCATATTTGATACGCCCAAGTGCTTTGGTAAAGATATATGCAACTTGATCATCAGTAGAAATGTATTGAAGTTGTATATGGTGCTTTGGAACTTCATCTCGAATAAAATGACATCTAGTATCAACATGTTTGGTACGTTCATGAAAGATTGGATTTTTGACAAGATTCAAAACACCTTGATTGTCGCAAAACAAATGAAGAGGAAGATTCTTTGGAAGGCCCATGTTTGTAAGAATGCGACTTAACCACATTATCTCATAGACTGCTTCACTGGCTGCACGATATTCTGCTTATGTAGAAGATAAAGCAACCACATGCTGCTTCTTACTGTGCCATGAGATAGGTCCAAATCCTAGATGAAAAACATATCCAGAAGTGGATTTACGATCATCAATAGATCCGGCATAATCTGAGTCTGTGTATCCCAGTAAGAAAAAATTATTATTCTTTCTATATTCCAGACCATAATTTGTACTACCATGAACATAATGAAGCACTCTTTTTGCTGCTTTCCAGTGTGTCATCTTAGGCTCTTGCATGAACCTTGAAAGATATCCCATAGCAAAACTGAGATCCGGTGCGGTATTTGTCGGATATAGGAGACTCCCAATCAACTGGCGATAGAGAGTACCATCTACCGAGGTGACTCATCATATCGAGATAACTTAAGTCCTTGCTCCATGGGAGTTGCCTTTGACTTACAGTTAGTCATCCGATATTTTTCTACTAAAGTCTTGGCATACTTCTTTTGTGTTACTCTAATATGAAATTTTTTTTGAGTAACTTCTAAACCAAGACAATAGTGTAGAAGTCCTAGATCTATCATTTCAAATGATTGCTTCAAGTCATTTTTCACTAAGTCAATCATTCTTTCTGAGCTTCCTGTAATGATCAGATCGTCCACATAAAGTACAAGAATCACTATATCAGAACCACTTTTCTTAATATAGATATTTGCATCTGAAGGACTTCTTATGAAACCATGCTGCACAAGGTGACTGTCTATCTTGATATACCAAGCTCGAGGAGCTTGTTTTAGCCCATACAATGATTTGATCAACTTGCATACTTTTTGTTCTTGCCCCTCAACCACGAATCCTTCTGGTTGAGTCATGTATACTTCTTCTTGTAAGTCACCATTCAAGAAGGCACTTTTAACATCCATCTGATGCAATTTCCACCCAAACTGAGCTCCCATGGCACAAAGTACACGAATGGTAGTCATTTTTGTAGTAGGGGCAAAAGTCTCTTCATAATCTATGCCTTCTTTTTGAGCATATCCCTTTGCAACAAGTCGGGATTTATGCTTATCAATAGATCCATCTGCCTTATACTTCACTTTGAACACCCATTTGCAGCCTATGGGTTTCTTTCTTGTTGGCAGATCGACTAACTTCCAAGTATTATTTTTAAGGAGAGATTTATGTTCTACATCCATGGCCTCTTTCCACTTGTGGTTCATCAAGTGTATATTGAACCGTTGTGGGTTCGTTTGTATTCAATGTAGACATATAAATTTTTTCTCCATCCTTATCTTCCTCTCTATCATTTTCTGTACCCATTGACAAATCATCAAAGTGTTGACAAAGTTCGTCAACCTCTGAAGTAGATTCCTCTGCTCTCATCTGTTGAGTCATACTGCGAGTACATGGCCTATCAAGAGATAGATCGGGAAGGGATTTCAACTTAGCATCTCTCAAAGTGCTAGTATACCATTTTGGGACTTTCTATTTTTGTTGTAGAAGTTGAACCTCCTTCTTAGGCTCTTCTTCATCTAGGTATACAATTGTGGATGTGTCTTTTGATGTGAGAGCTTCATCAAATACAACATCTCTACTTACATGTGTCTTCTTGGTCTTAGGATCAATCAATCGATAACCTTTTGAGTACTCATCATAGCCAAGAAAGATACACTGCAAGGTTTTCTCATCCAGCTTCCTCCTTTTCTATTTTGGAATGTGCATGAATGCTTTACATCCAAACACCCTTAGATGAGAAATGGAAGGTTTCTTACCACTCCATGCTTCTTGTGGTGTTTTCCCTTGTAGAGCTCTGGTGGGTGCTCTATTTTGGAGGTATAATGTTGTGTTTACTTTATGCACAATATTGATCCTCAAGATGTGCTCCCTTTAGCATACATCAAACCATTTCCATAATGGAACGATTTCTTCTTTCTGCAACTCCATTACTGCTGAGGTGTATAGGCGGTAGTCAGTTGTCTTTTTATCCCATGTTTCTTAAGAAACTCTAAAAACTCTTCAGAGGTGTATTCCCCCCCTCGATCTGAGCGGAGGGTTTTTATCAAACATCCCGACTCCTTCTCAACAAGCTTCTTGAACTGTTGAAAGTAGAGAAATGCTTCTGATTTCAACTGAAGAAAGAAAACCCACATCTTTCATGAGCAATCATCAACGAATAGTTGAAAATACTTTTTCCCACCATAGCTGGTTGGCATAGGACCACACAGATCGGTATGTACCGGCTCTAAAGGGTTTGTAGCTCGAGAGGAGCTAGCTTCAAAAGGTACTCGATGTTGCTTCCCTGCTAAGCAATCTGAGCAAACTGGCAAGATAGATGAGAGGGGTGGAAGACCTTTCACCATCCCATATTTGTGTAATTCAAGCAAATATCCAGAACTGAGATGCCCATAACGCCGATGCCAGAGAGAGGTGGCCTCCTTTGTAGTTGCAGCCAAAGCAACATGTGGAGTGGAAATAGCATCGAGAATAAACAAGCCATGTTTGTAAGATCCGGTTGCAACATGTTTACCACTGTGTGTGATAAAACATCTCTTCTTGCCATTGACAACTTGAAACACGACTTCCATGTTTCTATCCAACATTTGTGTGACTGAAAGCAGATTATTGGCTAAGCCTGGAACATAGAGAACCTTTTCAATTTGACAATTACCATCAGGAAGGGACACAAAAATATCCCCTTCTCCTTTTACTTGATATACTTGATTGTCGGCAATTGTGGTGGCTTACCCTCTTTCTCCACAAAAGTATCAAACCAGGATTTATCCCCAGTCATGTGTTTGCTAGCTCCTGAATCAATATACCATACAACATCTATCCGGGAAGACGAAGTATGAGTCATGAGCACCTTGTGTGCTCTTTCGAAGTCGAGAATCTGAATCGGACTCAGGAGAATTTGAGTCTGAGTTGGATTCGGCATAAGCAACATGGCCTTTAGATTGCTTATGCTTATTGTATTTTTGCTTGTTCTTGCCCTTCTTTTGTGAACCTCTTTCATTTGGTTGCTTGTTTTTGAACCAACACCTGTTGGTGTCATGGTTATTCATGTCACAAATTTTACAATATTTTGTATCTTTTTGTTGAGATTGCTTCCCTTTGCCTTTGGAAGAAGCACCCCCTTTTTGAAATTGGCCTTGCTTTTTACCACTTTGTTGTGTGGAGAGAGCATTATCTGGCATATCATCTTTCTGGACTTGAGTTGCCTCCTCAATCTGAAGCAAGTTTACCAGTTCCACAAATGATACTTGTCTACCAGAAACATTGAGAGAAGTGATCAACATCTTGTAGGAACTTGGTAATGCTCTCAAGATAACAGAATTCAAGACATCATCATCCACAGGTTTTCCCATAGCATTCAATTTTGCTTTCAAGTCTGCCACTCTGCAAAGGAATATGTCAATTGTTTCTCCAGAACTCATACTGAGATTATGTAGTTGAGTTTGAAGATGGAGAATAGTGGATTGATTCTTCCCTTCATATACTGTGATCAAAGCATCCCAGGATATCTTACTAGTTTTCGCATCACAAATATGAGGTTGCACCTCATCTGTAGTAGCAAGCAAGATAAACACAAGACTCTTCTTGTCTTTCTTATCCCAAGCATCTTGATCTGTTCCTACTGTTTGAGGACGTTTGGCAGTGCCAGTCACTACATCCCATAAATCTTCCAACTGAAGTATGGCTTTCATCTTTGTCTTCCATGGAACAAAGTTAGGACCTTTCAACAATTGTGAATCTGAGAGATACTTATGAATTGTGGCCATTATGAAGGTTCCTTATACCACCAATTGGTCTCCCTTTCTTTATACCTTCCAGATATTTATATTGTAACCATTCAATATACACCCGCCCTTACGTGAGGGAAACTATAGGTATATATGAACAGTATACTACTCAATATGTACTCGCCCTTACGTGAGGGAGACTATAAGTACATATGAGAAGCACAATATATTGAACATAGGCGATACTAAAAGGGCATCGTGTTGTTAATGACACCTACCATAGAAAGTTTTATTCCGCATGCGTGGGGCGTAACTTCCCCTAAACACTTTGGAAAAAAAAACTTTCGTCAGGATTTACGCCTAACAACAATCACGATGTGGGTATGAAATGGGAAAAAAACAAAAAACTGGTTTGCCTTATTTCTCCCCGACGATTTATAGAGAACAAGCTCAGACGTCGTTGTTGCAGCTATATTAGGCGGCGAATACAGTAGTCCAAAGCATGACAACATTACATGTAAGTGTGGACCAGAGGTATCTCAAATACCGAACGCTGCTATGCAATAAATTGCACAAATAGGGTATAAATTTGGGGTCTTATATGTTTTTGTAATTTATGATTGATAATGCAAGAAAATAGAGTATTTAAATGCAAATAAAACAATCATAAATGCCCACAAATTATAGCTCCTATTACCAATTCCCCCCTTTGTCTGACAATTTTGCAAGTGAAATTTGTGAACTCCCCCCTTCAAATTGCAAAATAGACAAGAATGGGTAAAAAAATACCGTTAAAGATCCCCAAATGAAAAAAAATTGGAGCCTCAAGGCATCAATAATGCTTCCTTTGGTGTAAATGATGCCTGTTGGGCATCAATCTATGCTTTACGGCCGTCAACAGGTCCTTCGGGCGTCAACAGTGCACAGGCGTCAAAGGCGACGGAACCAGTCGTCAAAAAATCCCCGACGGGATTCGAAACCACAACCTACCGCCGAACAGCCACCATACCGACCACGAAAGCCGAAGGGCCCGATGAAACAAATCGGGAACCACGGCGGTATTATCCGCGTCGAGGCCGGAGAGGGGAAAAAAATATTTATCCCACATGGCCTGTGCGGCCACTATGGGAGGGTTGAAAAAATACCGAAAGCGCTAAAGCTTTCGGTTGCCTTCGGGCAACCAACCCCACCCTTTTGCCTCCACTCGCCTCCTCCACCGTCGATCTGCGTTCGGTCTGTCTACTATGTGTCAGGGTCCTCTATCTGTCAGTCCTCGATCTACGTCCGGTCTATCCACTATGTGTCAGGGTCCTCTGTCTGCGTCAGTCTGTCCGCTGTGTGTCAGGGTCCTCTATCTGCGTCCGGTCTGTCTGTTGTCTGTCAGGGTCTATCTATGTTAGTTTGTCCATTTATCTGCGTCAGGGTTTGTCGGTTGTTTGTCAGGTCCTCCGTCCGTAGGTCTATCGTCCCCGTAGGTTAATCGTCCCTGGCTCTAGTACCATGATGAATTTGATGAAGCAATTGACCATTCTCATTAATTTCAAATATAAAGGTTACAATTGGTTACAAGTTGGTTCTAACCAATTAGTGGTTATTCAACCAAATTGGAGAGCGCCTATGAGCACTACTTTTGGTAAAAATAATGTAATATAACATAATATTCTAACAGACATGTCGTATTTTCATGACTCAAAAAGGGTAGGTAGGAAGAGAAAGAAAAAGTGTCGTGATATCGCGACATGTCACATTTTTGTGACTCAAAAAGGGCAGGCAGGTAGAGAAAGAAAAAGTGTCTCAATATCATGACATGTTGTAATTTCATGACTCAAAAAAAGCAGGCAGGTAGAGAAACAAAAGTGTCGCGATATCGTGACATGTCACATTTTTACGACTCAAAAAGAGCAGGCAGGCAGAGAAACATAAGTGTCGCGATATCATGACATGTTGCAGTTTCGACAAAGGAATAGAGTAGTTGATAGTGCGTCTGATATTAGTGATGAACACGAGGATAGTGAAACTAAAGACTGCATAGTGACGTGGACCTATAAGGGAGAAAATGAACAGTCATGGAAAGAAGTGGATGCATACCCATGTGGAGAAAATGAACAGTCATGGAAAGAAGCGGATGCATGCCCACGTGGAGAAAAATGAACAGTAATTAAAATAGAAACAAAAAGCCTTTTTAGAAACCAAAATGCATGCATGCACAAAGGAGAAAATGAATAGTCACGAAGGAGAAAACGAACAGTCATCGAAGGAGAAAACGAACAGTCATGATCGAGAAAACGAATAGTCATGGTAGGAGAATATGGTATCAATTCTTTGCATGTGAAGTGTTTGAGGAAATGCCTTCTAAATATATACAAAAGGAGTTACATAAATAAAGTTTTATAATTGACAAGTGGTGTATGAGAATATGAAAGGAGTTATAACTGGAGTTACAAAGAGAAAGGATGGTTATAAAAGGAGTGTTGCTTGGAGAATTTTAGAAGTGTGGATTCTATCTTGCGAAGAGAGTGAGAGGAGAGCAAGAGGTGCACAATAGGCGAGCGAGAAGGGTGTGTGTTGTGTGAATTGTGGGCGATGTTGAGTAAGCAATAGACCAGTCAGGGTCTTGTAAAAGTGAAGGCATTTATATGTCAATCTTCTAGTTTCAAAATTGAAGTCCAAGTTGGTACTTGGCATCAGGGGTTGGTGCTCCTTCCAGTTGGTGCTGGTAAATCAAGGGTTGGTGCTCCTTTCTGTTGGTGTAGATAAATCAGGGGTTGGTGCTCCTTTCTATTTGGTGCAGATAAATCAAGGGTTGGTGCTCCTTCCAGTTGGTGCTGGTAAATCAATGGTTGGTTCTCCTTTTTGTTGGTGCAGATAAATCAGGGGTTGGTGCTCCTTTCTATTGGTGTAGATAAATCAGGGGTTGGTTCTCCTTTTTGTTGGTGCAGATAAATCAAGGGTTGGTGCTCCTTCCAATGGGTGCTGGTAAATTGATTGTAAAGTTGTTGCTTTGCAAAGGTTGGATTTAGATGGGAGTCCAAAAAGTCAATTTTTGAGGAGTAGCCAAATCGGTGAACCTCGGTACATATTATGTTGTGTGATGCTCTCTTGTTATATTTGCTTTATTTGGTTTTAATTTCTCATTGTTTTGGCTTTAAGAGTTGAAGATTTAAGTTTTAAAGAGCTACACTGATTCACCCCCCCTCTCAGTGTCATTATGAGACTAACAGTTCCAGCATTTTTGGTATAATTCACATGCTAGTTATGTAAAGGGGATATATTTCAATTCCACCTACCCTCCTCCATCCTCACTAGGCAGGTCCATTTATTCATTTGGAGTAGCCTCTCTATGCACCTCATTGTGAAGCTCCCTTCAATGTGCACTAGGTGGTTCCATCTGAGGCTCTTGATGAAAATTTGGTTGTGCTCTTCCTATACCACCACACCAATTCCTATGTCCTCTCCATGGTCTATAACCTCTCCCCCTCTCCAAGGATGGTAATTGTTACCTCCTCTTGGATGAAACCCTCATCCATAGCCTTGTGTAGGGTGGGTCACTTCTTTCTTGGGCCATGAATACCTCTGATGTAGTAGTCCTAGTGAGTGTTCCTTCCTTGTTGCCATAATATACCGTAAATGAGCTTGAAATTTCATATTGATGCTCATTCTTCATAATTCTTCATATTAGAACAACCCTTCACCAATTTATTCAATTCAGAAATTTCAGGACAATTACATCGAAATAATACAACTTGCCCTAATTGTGTACAACTACATCAAAACATATATAGTTTCTTCCAAAAATCATATAACTACTCCCCACAATTGTACAAGTGTTTTTTGAAATTGTACAACTTCCTCCAAAATCGTACAAATGTTCATGAAATCGTACAACTATACTCCAATTTCGTATAATTCACCCAAATCGTACAATTTGTGCCCCAAATCATACAATTTCACCCTAAAATCATATAGGAGGTCCCAAATTATACAATTGAATCTCAATTCCATACAATTGCACCTGGAATCATATGATTGCTTTTTAAATCGTACAATTATACTTAAATTGCACAATTCGGGCTCCAATTCATACAATTATGCCCTAAAATGATATAACTATCCTCAAATCATACAATCTCCTTCTAAAATCATACAATTTGCTATTCCATACTGTAATTTCCCTAAAATCCTTTTTTTTCATTAGATTTGTAATATTTATTTTGCACCTTTTTACCGTTGTGCAATTCCTGTTTTTAGTGTCAATTTTGGTTCACTTATGCAATTTCCCTTTTGATTGTGTAAATATCTAGATGTATGATTTACTGGGGTAATATATGTAGTGTTATTGTATGTATTTCTCTTTAATATTTTCCCATGCAATGACTATAATGTTTTCTCCTTTATTGGCAAATTGCTGCATGCAAATTAGGGTTCCAAATTTGACTCTGTCTCAATTTTTCTAAAAAACAAAAGCTCCAACCTGAGCAATGTCTCACCACATTGCAAAAAATTACCTCAAAACTAGTTTTTTAGAAAATATCCATCATTGAGGGTTTTTTTTCAAGTAATTCCCACAATCTTCACTTTTTCTAAAAAGACACCTTGCTTTTCCAGGATAAAACCCTAGCTTTTTTCACTAGCACCCCCACTACTGCTTGCTTTTTGAAATCAAGAAAGCCCCTTTGTGAAAATTATTAAATGGGTTAGAAAAATTAGTATACTTGTGTTATTTACATGCCCATATGGTGAAAATTTTGTTTTTTGCACGTTTCTTGCTCCTGAAATCACTTATTTTTTTACCTGCAATTTGTACAATCTGGTGAAAAAAAATGCATGGTGCCTTCTTTTTATAATCAATACATCTTGGTGCATGAAAATCTACCACCTCAGCCTCTTTGCATATGTTTTTGGCTTTTTGTATGAGTGACTACCAACTCATCCCTTTTTTCATGTAGTTTTTATCCTTTTTCTTAATTTTTAAAATATTTTATTATAACTTTTTGCTTTTCTTTGTTTTTTTTTCTTTTCTTTTTCTTTTATCTTTCTTTTTATTTTATTTTATTTTTCTTTTCTTCTTTTTTTTCCTCAAAAGAGGCCACCATTTTTTGCTTTCAACCATATTCCATATTAATTGCATCTTGAGGAATTTTCACAATCAAGATTATTTTATATATAATTATTTTTCATCATTTAATTTTTTAAATTTTATTAAATTCCTAATTTTATATCTTACCTTCTAGGAAATCATACAGTGAAATTCACTTGTACGATTCCTTTTATCGATATATCATTTGGAGGTTCTACCACCTCATTTCATGCAACTGAGGGTTGAGAACTTATGCAATTGGGTTCCAACTATTCAACTGTATGATTTGCTCTTTTTTGTTGACAAACTATATGATTTATAACCGTACCATTATTAGTTGTACAATTTGAAATCATACAATTATAATTTGTATAATTTAGAACTATACAATTACAAGTTGTATGATTTACAACTGCACAAATTTTCTCCTTCCAAAGCTATATTTTCTCATTCATGACTTCTCCTTCACCCTATTGGTTACTCATTTGGTGAAGACATCCTTACTACTCAATTCTCATTTGGGTGACTTCTACTCCTATCTCCTCAAACCAAATCTACCTCCAAAATTGGTGAACATCCTTTGTCGACTTTGACTTATCTCCTTCTCAAATTGTACTCTTGCTATGCCAACAAGTCCTCTTCCTTGCACTTTTCTTTCATGAACTTGTACTCTTGCTATATAACCCCTTCACATATTAGATGGACTAGCTTATCCATTAGGAAATACTCTTCCTACTTCTATTCTTCTTGGTCCTTATCGATGCATTGGTGGTCACCCAAGTGGGTATCATCCTGTAAGGTTTGACAAGAATATTCCTCATCCATTGTGTACATGTGCATTCCTGATCTAATTGAAGGGCACCTATGGTGCCTCCATCAATTATCTAGGCCATATCAAAGTAGGAGGTCAAATCCTTCCCCTTTCCCCTCTGGGTAGAGGATATAAATTATTCCTTCCTTCAGTCATTGGTCACAAACCTCCTCTATGACCTCTTTGCCACCTTGTGGTACTTGGGATTCCCTATTGTTGATCTTGTTGTTGGCTCGGTCCTCCTCTTTCCCAAGTACTAGGAGTCACATCAACATTTTATATATTGGATATGTGTCCTTCATTCCTTTGGGCTTGATGTGAAAACTATTGTAATGCTCTTATTCGATAATCCACACATGTCAATCGTCTTATCCATCATATTTCTTTGAAGTTAAATTATGGGGTAAATTTTGCCAAAGTTTCCCTATATTCTTCCAAAAATTTAGATTCAAAACTTGAGTCATTATGATTATATTCTTCTAAAAAGTTAGACTCAATACTTGATTCACTACGATTATATTCTCTTTGTGCTAGCAACTTTGTTGGTAAATTTATTATTCATTGAAGTCTCCTCACTTCCATTTTTTTTATCAACTTTCAATATGTTGTCACATAGGCATCTGGATTTGGATGAGCTTGAGGTTCTTGTATCCTTGCCAAGAAGTCATTACTACTGCTCTCCTAGCTACCATCCCTTATTATTAAGGGTATATCCTCATCACTAGACTCACTCAAATCTTCATGCATGTTCCCTTGGGTTTCAGGTGATATAAGGTCTTCCTCGATCTCCCACAAAACTATATTAGCTACCTCATCCATAACTGGTAGATCATGTGTTGGACCCCTTGGTTTGACTTGCGATCTCTCTTCCCCACTAGGACTTGTGCCTTTATATTATATTTTATTTGATAAGGGTACTTCCTCATTGCTTTCGCTTAACACTTTTAGTTCCCTTTACCTTGAAATCAGTTGCTCATCAAGTTGTTGCATTATTTCATACAACTCTTGTATGATATATTTCTAAAGTCTTACATTATGTGCTTGCAATACTTCATACTCTTCCTATAATTATTGGGCTTGATGTCACATACTTTTTTGCAACATGCCTATTTGAAAGAATGGAGTAAGTCCTACCAACTCCTCATCTATAACTCCACATTCACTTGCATATGGTATTTCCATATCAAAGGTATCCATCCTATATTCATAGTTTACTGTTAGTCATATCCTATGGCATCCCTCTACTTTTCAAGGTAACTCCATTTGCTCCAACTATGGATACACTACTACCTCCTCTGATTGGTTAGTTTCTTCCTATCGCTCCTAATTTGTTTCTAATGATACCCATTCTTTATTTCTTATTTTATTTATAGAAATCCATTTCTCCTCCTCTTCTTTGATTCATTTTATTCTATACATGAACCTCGCATGTACTTGCATCCTCCTCCTTTCATCAGGATGTGGTACCAATTCTTGTTGTCCTATAATTGGTCGTGCCTTCTCCCCTTCTACAAATAGAAATGTAATACCCATATCATTATCCTCTTATGGTGTACCTTGATTATGCTGGGCTACTTGTTGTGGTTTTCTAGATTCAATTTTCTCTCATTGTCTTTTTTCAATTTATTATAAAGCGATGAACATACATTGTGCTTTATATAGTTCTAACTTTGAACCGTTCACTATTTTAGGTACTACTATCCTCTCCAACTTTTGTAACTTAACTACACCATTGTACATCACTTATATAACTCTAAAGGGACCAAGACATAATATTTTCAACTTCTTAGGCTTGATTTCCCATTTCCCATTGAAATTTAGGACCAATTCACCCTGTTTAAGTTCTAATTTGTAGATATGATTATCATACCATAATTTCCTTCACCTCTAGACCACTTCAATTGCCCATTGTGCCATGAATCTCCTTTCATTAAATCTATTGAGTGTGTCCAGTTTCTCTTCTAAACTTTCTTGGTCACCCAAGCGATGCCCCATAGCTATTTGCAAACTAGGTAGCAATAACTCCATTGACACTACTGCCTCCTCACCATACATTAGCTAAAATGTCATATGGTTTGTTGTTGATTTGAAGGTTTTCCTATAAACCCATAGAATATATGGTATCCTCTCTTACCAATCTACTCCTTCTATACCACAAGTCTTATATAATGTAGAAACTAGGAATTTCTTAGTTGCTTCAACCTTCCCATTTTCTCGAGGGTAATACAGACTTGATAACAAATACAAAATCTTGAATTATATTATTAGATTTTTAATAACCTCATTAACAAATTATCCTCCCCTATCACTTGTTATTCGTAGTGGAATTCTAAATATTGTAATCACCTATTCATACAAGAATCGAGTTGTACTCTTTGTCGTGTTTTCTAGTGTAGCACCCTAAAATTGGCGCAGTAAACCTTAGTAATAATTCAAAATTTAAATTTTAACCCCGAACCGCCTGTTAAACCGCTTTCCTTGTTTTTCGTGCCATTTTTAGGATTTGTTGTGACCGTTGGACGATATCGTCGTCGATCAGATGATATCGCCTCAGATCGGACGAATTCATCTGGAGAAGAACGTCCAGACGATTTCGTCCCAAAACTGATTTTTCATAATTAGCTTCTGTTTCAACGGCGTCTCTAACCGGGGCAAAAGCGTGTCTGTGCGGTTAGAGACTTCCCCCATTGGAGATCTCCCAAATTGGGATGATCTCCAACCTCCCAACCTCCTTCCTATGCCTATTTAATCTTAGGCCCTCCCCTTGACATTCCCCTGGCTGAATTTTACTGCACTTCGAGTTTTACATGCATTAGAATGTCTTAGACTACTATTTGCCTTTGTCCCTTTTCAAGTTTTCTTGCAGGAACTCTGTTATTCTTCAGCCAGAGCAAGCTCAGATCATCGTAGATGATCTTGTACAATCTCGGATGATCACGCCCCAATTCGAGACGATTTTGCACTCTACAGACGATTTCGACTGTAGTCAACATTGGGGGCAATTAGTGCCCAGAGTTTGCACTTTTCTCTTTTCGTCTACTATTTCATTCTGCATTTAGATCAGTTTATTGTTATTTTCTGCTATTCTGCATTTTGGAGTTCACCCATATAGCTTAAGTGCATGATAAGATCATAATTTGTCATTAGAATACTATAATTTACTTGAATTTCTATTCGTAATTATCGTTTTAGTATCTATATTGTCATTTTACACCATTTTCCTCTGTTAGTATTGCTGCATTTTCTATGTTCTGTGTCTATTTCTCTGATTGCAGGTCTCTGACGAATTCATCTGATGAATTCGTCAGATCTCAGATGATCCTGTCAGATCAGAGGTGATCTGGACTGCTTCAAAAATTAGAACCTCCATCAGACATTCGGATCAGGTATGGCTTTTCTAATCTAGTATATTTCCTGTATTTTCTGTTTAATTCTATTTTTTGTATTCATTTAAATCTGCATTTCCTAATAGAACAGTTTAGATTCATTTGGCCAAACCTAGGATTTGAATGATTAAAGGTAAAACTGAACACATCAAACACATTCCCAACCTAGGCGTGGAAACTGCCACTCAAAAGTTTCCTGGTGAACCCCACCATCCGTCGAAAAATCACCTTAATACCCCTCCCCCGAGAGGCGGGACCTTCAAAGGGCCTCTCAGTCCGAGGTATTGTCCCATCCTTTTCACATCCCCCTTCCGGGCACGGATCCTATAGCCTGAAGGTAAGGGTGCAAAAAATTTGGAGCGATACATTTTGGTGAACCCGACGTGAAACTAAAACCTTTTGAAAACAAAAAAAACATAGATGCATTTAAAATCATTAGAAAACTACTAAGTTGCATATCATGTTTAGATGGTAGCTCCTAAGAAAAGACTAGTTGTCACTATAAATGTTGAAAACCAATTAGCAGCCATAGAAATTAATTTTGTGCTTAGTGTGCCTGAAACAGATAGAAACCAACTTTTGTGGGACGAACTTGATAGGAGACTAGGTATCATTTCATCTAGGTCAACAGAACTTAGACAAATCAAGAGGTTTGCCCTAGATAGAATCCTGGATCCTCATCAACTCATTTTTTATCATGAACTTCAGAGAGCTTGCCATAGGTGGTTAGCTTATAGGAGAGCTCTTGTGTCTTCAAAATTGTTCACCTTCGAGGAATACCTCGAGAATGCAACTGTTATACACCAATTCCTAGGTCATGTAGAAGACCAAGAGGTCGTTCTTACGGATAGGGAAAGGTGGAGGAGAGTTCCTAGAGCTGTGTTATATCGAGAGTATTGCCACGAACTTTATTTCTACCAACCAGAGTCTGAGAGAGATAATATCACTATAGCACTTTTTGTCAAATTCTTGAAAGAAAATTTTCAATTTGAAGAAGAACATTTCATGACTCCTGAAGAACTTGAGCCCGTTAATGATATTTATAAATTGTTTATAGAAAACTAGATCATTGCTTTCATTATTATTATTTCTTGCATTTAGTGTGTTGTTTGTTATCTTTATAATATTGTTATAAAAACACAAAAAAAAAAACAAGAAAAACCAAAAACATAACAAAACCAAAACATTTTATTTTAAATACTATAGTAGGTATATAATTAAAATATATACCTCTTAAGCTTGTTGCATATATATATATATATATATATATATATATATATAAGTATATATATATTTGCTGAAATCTAAACTTAAGCACAATGCCTAGACTTAGGAATGGTAAACAAACTGAAGAAGAAGAAGAAGAAGATTGGCTAGGAAACAAAACAAAAAACCCAAATGTCCTTCCTGAGGATTCAATTCCGGAAGGAGGAACTCTAGAACAGCCAGAAGATGAGCTTGTTGTAGATGAACAAGAAGAAAATGTTAAAGAGGAAGGATCCTCATCCCCTAGAATGGCTCCAGACGGAACTGTTGCTTTTGATAATATAGATCATTTCTGGAAATTTCTCAGTAATAACATTGGTGCTCTTAATATGGCAGTTCGTATTGATAGAGGACAAATTAGTGACACTCAAGCAGCCATGGAACATATGTTTAATATGCACACTAATCCTTTGTCTTTTATCGATCAAGAAAGTGATAAAGCTGGACCATCCAATATAGATATGGTCACTATGATTCAGAACATGCAAAAACAACAGGTTACCCAACCCCCTAAGGAACCTGTTATTGAGCCTAAAATCATTCCCACACAAAAGAGACCTTCATTCACTGCTTTATTTCGCCAAACTATTGATCAATATGCTTCAAATCGACAAAAACCTAAAATGAAGCCAAACACCAATTTTCAACAATCTGGGATACAACATAATACAACTTCAAAACTTCTTCATAACACCCTTCCTACCAACAATTTACACAATAGCAATATAGCATCTAATCTTCATGTCCCTCCATCATATGCTCACAAATCCCATATTAATACCCTACCGAACCAATATGGTGGGCAAACCAGATATCTGGAAGCCATGGTGAAACAGTTAGCTTCCCGCATGGACCAGATAGATCCCTACCGTCCCTCGTATAATTATCGAGAGATGTGTAGTCAGCCTTTGGATCCCATAGTTGTAGCACAACCATACCCTAAGCACTTTCCCATGCCCGTCCTGCCTATATATAAAGGAACTGAAGATCCCATAGAGCATCTTCGCATGTTTAGGATAGCATGTCATGATATATCACATGATGACTTGCTATTACTAAAAATGTTCCCAAAAAGTTTAGGAGGAATGGCATTAGAGTGGTACTATCAATTGCCCACTCATTCTTTGAGGAATTTTGAAGAAACAACTGAATCTTTTGTCCATCAATTTAGTGCCTACATCGAGAGACACGTGACCATTAAAGATTTATACAACTTAAAACAAGACAAAGATGAATGTTTTGCTGATTTCTTAGCTAGATGGAGGCAGTTGATAGGAAAACTGCACTTTGTGCTACCTTATAGGGAAATGTTGGACATTTTTATTAATAATTTGCAAGAACAAATATCCTATGAATTATCAACCTGCTACCTTAACCACCTTCGATCAAGCTATAGACTTAGCTCGAAGGGTGGAAGATGCTCTCATTAGAAGAGGTCAGCTCAAAAGGAAAGATGATGAGAAAACATCCAGAAATCAATATAAAAACAAACAAGTTGTAGGTGACGGAGTCATTGATAGTAGAAACATTGCTAATGTTAATACTACGAAAACAACGGAGAAGTTTATATTAAAACCTCCTGATAAACCACCTCGAGAGTTTACTAGATTGAATCAACCATTATCAACTATTCTACCCCAATTACTCGAAAGAGGTTTGATTCAATTACCAACTATCCGGGAACCTGATCCAACTATACCCGGATACAGAGCTGATTTACATTGTGATTTTCATAGAGGACCTGGACATGCTACAAACTCTTGCAAAATATTAAAACATAAAATACAAGACTTGATTGATAATAATGAAATGGAGGTGCAAGCCTTTCAACCTAAACAAAATCCTCCTAATAATACTCAAAAGAACATTCCCCAAAATCAGAATCAAAATGCTAATCAATCATTAGATATATTTCAACATCCTTTACCAAAACATGGTAAAGAGGTGGCCAATCAAATTGAGCATCATAATGTCCCTCCTCCTACCCGATATGTAGGAACTATTAGCGGACATTTACCTAATCATGATTTACAAAAATTTGACACAACTTTATCCATGGTTACGTCCAGACCCCTATATAATACTCAAACACCGGATCCTAGTGATGTAGAATCGGATACTGAAAGTGAAATAGACATCACCTCAAATCAATCGAATAGTTCTAAAGATGAATCAGATCCTATTCAACCTATCACAGATTCTATGGTTTCGAAAGAACCATTTCCTAGAAGAGTTACTACTCGACCCTCTTCTAATCAGTTCCTTCCTAATGAACAAGCCATAAACGCTAGACCGAGACCAATTCAGCGTCTTCAATATAACATTGTAGGTACCATCGAAGTTGTTACCAGAAAACAGGCTCACAATTCTCAACAGGATCAAACTCAGAATGATGGATCAGCTCCATTTATTTTGAAAAATCCCAATAAAGGGAATCATATGTCTAATGTTCAACCAAAACCTCCTTACAATATTAATGAACAATTATCCAATACTACAGCCAGAATTTCCCTTTTGGACTTGTTAAGATCTTCTCCTACCCATAGGGATGAATTAATGCTCACATTAAGCCAAATGATGGTACCTCAAAATATTCAACCTGAAGCCATGTCCAATACTATCATCACTCGAGAAGTCGATTGTATTGACTTTCGAGATAAAGATATCCCACAACATAGTTTACATAAGGATAACCCCTTATATATTACTGCCCTAATAGGAGATGTAGCAGTCAAAAGGGTCTTGATTGATAATGGTTCATCTCTAAACATTTGCACTTTTGACTTCTACCAAAGATTTGGGTTTAGAAGTGATGAAATGAAGAAAACTGACATGATCATAAAAGCTTTCAATGACGAAACACAAGAAACGTGTGGAGTTATCACCATCCCATTGCAAGTTGGTCCGAGAACCTTAGACACGACCGTGTTTATTGTACATTGCCCCGCATCATACAATATACTCTTGGGTCATCCTTGGATCAATGCAATGCGGGCTGTCCCATCAACTTTACACCAATGTGTTAAATTCGAATTTAAAAATCAGTTGGTCACTATCCATGGTGATCCTAGACCCTTTGATATGTGTGCTTTGGCGGAACCTCGTTGGAGTTCAATTTTGCCCTGCTCTGTCATCCACACATCCTAATTCTTATTTTTCATCTAAACGTGTGAAACACACACCCATAACTTCATCTATTTCTCCTCCATTAATTTCACCCTCATATATAGCTCAACAATCTTCTAAACAAACCACACTAGAACCTCAAAAAGATCTTAAATCCACAACCAATCCTTCATGTTCCATCCCTATAATTTCAAAACCTATAGACCCATTTATTAACACCTCCACATTATCTACATCTATCATACCTTCCACATCTAAAGATATAGGGAATGATCCTTCTACCTCTTATGCTCTTTTTGATGAACTCTTACCTGATTTATCTAAAATTCTTATATCAAAAAAAACAAATGCTTCTATGCAAGATTCCATTATCTTAAGTAATTTGCCACCTTCTCCTCGTACCTTGGGCCTCCCACAACCTATGGGAAGTATCTACCAAGTCGGGAGTTGTGCTTTTATTTATAAAGGATATGATTGGGGAAGAATACCCCGAAACATCAAGACACATTGTGATGGATATGCTCGATGCTATTTTGCTAATGAATATATTAAAGCTAAACCCATAATGCTTAAATTGGGATATAAAGGGAAAGGCTTGGGACCTCTCCAAGATGGTATGAAAGAACCCTTTGAGGTAGAACCATGGCCCGCCCGATGTGGTGTGGGCCTATTTCCTAGTAAGGGTCAACCCTTCCCTTTTGAAGATGATGATCAACTCATATGTTATCAAGATTATCTAGATAAACAAGATTCTTTGTATCCCAAGAATAATTCTTCTACCTGCAATATGCTATCCATTGCCTATCCTGAAATGATTGCCGAATCCGACGATGAGTTGGAAGGAGATATTTTCCATGATGTCTCCATTGAAGAGTTGTTACACAATGGTTTTTATTTTGATGGTTCTATACCTAGTATAGCCCAGCTTGAGGCCTCGACTCCTCAAAATGAATTATCCAAGAAAGTTCGTCATCGATCCTTTGAGGTCGGCGACCTTGTTTTAAAAGAAAATAAAAAAAATACTAATGCAACTAAAGACCTTAAAGGTAAATTTGAACCCAACTGGCTTGGACCATATATTATCACTGCTAAATTTGAATCGGGAGCATACAAATTAGCTACCTTAGATGGTAAAGATTTAAAAGAACCTATGAATATTATGCATCTTAAGCGATATTACGCATAAAATTTGGTCATTTCATCATTTGTATATATTTTGCATGTTGTCTCATTTTAAAAATGTATAAAATTGTTTAAACAAAAACAAACAACAATATTATTGACTCTTTCGAAACCAAAAAAAAAAATAGAGAAGAAAGAGAGAGTCAAAATTATCAAACTCCTCAAAAATATTTGTTGTATATATTTCTTCTTAAAGTATTGCAGTTATATTTTCAAATTATTTTGGATAAATTAGCATTTATTTGGAATCTCTCACTTTTGCAAACACAAAAATAAATATCTTGATTTTATCAGGCATGATTACTAATCTCTCTTATATCAAAGTCCACAAAATTCAATTAAATAAAGTTTGAGCAGAGAGAATTGATCTTGTTATTTACTTAAACCAAGCATATCCTTTCACAATAAAATGATTATATTTGTAATGTCCATGCTATGCTACATAGTAGAAGTGGTTTCTTGAGCGAAAAGTTTCCCCTGCTATCCTATCATGCACATGGTCTAGAATCTTTGAGAATTGACAAAAGGACAAGCTCACCCCTACCCAGAATAAAAATCCCTTGCTCTACAGCTAATCCGAGCAAGTATCCCTAGAATAGGAAGCAAAAGAAAAAGAAAAATCAAGCAAAATCATGAGAAAAAGAAGCATTATTTCAGAATCATTTTGTACTCTCTTAGCACTATTTCAGCATTATCTCAAATATCAAAGCAAAAGATACGAAAAAGAAAAATACAAAAAAAAAAAAGAAAAGAAAAAGAAAGCAAAGAAAGCAAAACAAGCAAAAGCAAAAGCAATAAAATCCCTTTCCCTACCCATTGAAAAGAAAAGAAGGGTTGATGAGCTTGAATCCCTGGAATTCTCAATTATTCGAAAACTGTGAGGTAAGCCCCATAACAGGTGGTTTGTGCCCAACCCGCTTGGCCTTGGGTAACTCCTAGCGTGGTGATATGTCCGTCACATTAGCGACCTTCTTTTGTACAGACCTATGTTCGCTTATGGATTAGCTAGCTCTTGATAACCCGACTTACATAGTAGTCTGGTACGGTTATATGCATCTAAATCATGGTTAATGAACACTTATTTGGTTAATTCAAATCACTTGTATCAAATTATCTTGCTCAAAACTGGTAAATGCACAAAGCAATTGCACACACATTTGTATTTGAGAGATTTTGTGTATCATTATGATAAATCAAGATCGGAAATGAACTCACATACGCACATGGGATTCCTTATAAATCTAACTTTTGTCTTTAAGATACTTTGAAATATTTTTGCAAATTGTCTGGAATAATTTCATTTTCTTATCTGAGAACAATTGTTTAGTATAAAGACAACTACATGCATTATCAAAAAAATCAAAATCATTTTCAAAAAACATGCAATAAAGTTACATTTATATATAACTTTTTGACTTTCGCGACGATGGTATAGTTCCAAAACCAAAATTGGAATTTTATGCCTAGCCAAGTCCTTATCTTCATATTTTCTGTTTATTTTCAAAAATTAAAAATCAACCATGCAATAAAACTATTATCTTTCTTCTTTGGATTTCGCGATGATGGTATAAGTCTATACCTAAATATTCTATGCCTAGCGCAAACCATTGTACTAATTTTATTTCCCATTTATTTTAAAACAAAATTCATAAAAACATATGACTTAAATCATTATGTTACACAATTATGCTTTAAAACAAACGAACATTGTTACTATTTCATGTCATTATGTCAAACTTCAATTTTGCAATGATGGTATAATTCCTAGGGAATTATTCAAAAATTTTATCACACTTAGGAATTTATGCCTAGCAAAAATCATATATATTTCATGCATAATATTTTCATGGAAATCTGAAAACAAATCATCATCATCATCATCACTTTTCATCATCACAACACAAGTCTTAAGACAAGTCTCTTAAGCACTCTTTTACTTTTAACAATATTTCTATACCGGGATTAGCTTGACGACCTAGCGAGCGGCGACTCCATGAAATGGTCATAAATAGCGACAATGTCCTTTGAAATTATTGTTAAAAGTCCCTTTTATTTTTTATCAAATCATACCACAAACAACCAATTTGTTTACATCAGATTATTTCATTTAAATTTTAAAAGCATGACATTCAAATCATAATATTTCCAAACGACATAATTACATGAATCATCAATCCAATAAGCAAACAATTCAAAACATTAAAGCATCATAAAAACATATGAACAAGTCATATCATCAAAAATATCATCAGAGAAAATGAATAGTAAAAATGAATTAGGGTTTTACCCTATTTTCTTAATTTTATTCAAAACAATTAACAACATTTTTAAATTTTGCTTTTCCGTGTTTTTACCTCAAACGTTCGATTTGGGTAAAAACACGGAGGGGGCACCATAGTAAGTTGTCGTACGATTCGACCTAGAATCGTCGCCTAAAAATGGGAATAAATTTTTTGCTTTCTCGTAGATCGAGAAGAACTCGTCTTTAACGCATTTTCTTCGAAAAATTCGCTAAAGAGGGGGCAAAATGTAGCACCCTAAAATTGGCAGTAAACCTTAGCAAATAATTAAAATTACCTTAGTAATAATTCAAAATTCAAATTTTAACCCCGAACCGCCTGTTAAACCGCTTTCCTTGTTTTTCGTGCCATTTTTAGGATTTGTTGTGACCGTTGGACGATATCGTCGCCGATCAGACGATATCGCCTCAGATCGGACGAATTCGTCTGGAGAAGAACGTCCGGACGATTTTGTCCCAAAACCCCAAAATGATTTTTCATAATTAGCTTCTGTTTCAACGACGTCTCTAACCGGGGCAAAAGCGTGTCTGCGCGGTTAGAGACTTCCCCCATTGGAGATCTCCCAAATTGGGATGATCTCCAACCTCCCAACCTCCTTCCTATGCCTATTTAATCTTAGGCCCTCCCCTTGACATTCCCCTGGCTGAATTTTACTGCACTTCGAGTTTTACATGCATTAGAATATCTTAGACTACTATTTGCCTTTGTCCCTTTTCGAGTTTTCTTGTAGGAACTTTGTTATTCTTTAGCCGAAGCAAGCTCAGATCGTCGTAGATGATCTTGTACAATCTCGGATGATCACGCCCCAATTCGAGATGATTTTGCACTCTATGAGACGATTTCGATCGTTAGTCAACATTGGGGGCAATTAGTGCCTAGAGTTTGCACTTTTCTCTTTTCGTCTACTGTTTCATTCTGCATTTAGATCAGTTTATTGTTATTTTCTGCTATTCTGCATTTTGGAGTTCACCCATATAGCTTAAGTGCATGATAAGATCATAATTTGTCATTAGAATACTATAATTTACTTGAATTTCTATTCGTAATTATCGTTTTAGTATCTATATTGTCATTTTACACCATTTTCCTCTGTTAGTATTGCTGCATTTTCTGTGTTCTGTGTCTATTTCTCTGATTGTAGGTCTCTGACGAATTCATCTGATGAATTCGTCAGATCTCAGATGATCCTGTCTGATTTCAGATGATCTTGTCAGATCAGAGGCGATCTGGACTGCTTCAAAAATTAGAACCTCCATCAGACACCCGGATCAGGTATGGCTTTTTTCTAATCTAGTATATTTTCTGTATTTTCTGTTTAATTCTATTTTTTGTATTCATTTAAATCTGCATTTCCTAATAGAACAGTTTAGATTCATTTGGCCAAACCTAGGATTTGAATGATTAAAGGTAAAACTGAACACATCAAACACATTCCCAACCTAGGCGTGGAAACTGCCACTCAAAAGTTTCCTGGTGAACCCCACCATCCGTCGAAAAATCACCCTAATACCCCTCCCCCGAGAGGCGGGACCTTCAAAGGGCCTCTCAGTCCGAGGTATTGTCCCATCCTTCTCGCATCCCCCTTTCGGGCATGGATCCTATAGCCTGAAGGTAAGGGTGCAAAAAATTTGGAGCGATACATCTAGTAACACCCTTGCTTTGACCCATTTTGTTAGGTATTATGTTGCTACCATGATATACCAACATTTCAATATATGAGTGGTTTTCAAAGGTCTAACAAAATCCAAACCCCATATTTCAAACTATTCCTGATATTGTGATGGATGTCAAGGTATAAATTCTCTGCGTAGTGGTTTCCCCACTCTTTGAAAAGTATCACATGCTTGTACGTATTTTTTTGCATCATTGTACAACATAGGCTACCATAATCCTACCAAGAGTATCTTCCTAGTAGTGGTGTTTGGTCCCATCTGTCATCCTACCAATCAATCATGGGATTATTTTAATGTTGTGTTAACTTCCTCATCCATTATGCATCTTCGTAAAATGTTGTATGTACCCATATTATACAATAGTACAACTATTAGCTAAAAAGGTATTTTGATGATTACCTTTCTTTTCTCTATTGTTGTCAAGTCTTGTGGTAACTTTCCTATGGATAAATATTTCCCAATTAAATTGTACCATGTTGGTACAATATTAATTTCAAACAACTGTGCATCGAGGAATTCAACTAAAATTTCTATCCTTGTAGGTTCTCCTGATTATATTCGAGACAACTAGTTTTTAATCACATGCTTCTTGCCAGGTATCACTACTACTCAGAATGCAAATTCTTGTAAAATGATAAGCAACCTACTATTTGCCCTTGTATCAGTAGTTTGTTTATTAGGTACAATAGAGCCTAATGATCAACATAGAAGGAAAATGGATTTGCTAATAGGTAATTCCTAAACTTTTGTACCACATATACCATTCCCAAAGCCTCTTGTTCTATTGTACTATAATTTATTTTTTTCCTTGATAAAATATGTCTTGCAAAATAAATAGGTTGATCCAACCTAAATTGTCCTTACTGATCCAATATGCATCCTATTGTAAAATTGGAAGCATCAATATGGACATGGAACTCTTTATCCCAATATAGAATCACCAGGATGGGGCTACTCATAAGTTTTAGTTTTAATTCCTCAAAAGCTCCTTGATGCTTCTATCCAACTAAAATGAACATTCTTCTTTGTTAATGAGTCCAATGGGTAGGACACATGTGCATAATTCTTGATAAACCTTTGATAATATCCCATGGATATTAGAAAGTTTTTTAATGAACTTGCAACATATGGATCTTCCATATTCAAAATGACACAAATTTTATCAGGATTAGTCTTCAACACTTCACTACACACTATATGTCCTAGTAACTTCCCATATGGTACCATAAAATAATATTTCCTAGGATTCAGGGAGATATTTTTATTCCTACATTAGTTCATACATTCATTCATGGTCGGTATATGGTCCTTGATCTTACCATAGATGGACCAATCATCCAAGAATACCTTGAAATTCCCTATCACCAACTGGTCAAATATATACAAAATAATCCACTGAAATGTGTTTGAGGTATTCTACAACCTTAATGGCATCCTATTGTATGCATAAATTCTATTTTCTACTACAAATTTGATCTTGAAATTATCTTCTTCAACTATACTAATTTTATTATAGCCAAAAAACCCATCTAGGAATGAATAAGTTTCATGTCCTGCTACTTCCTCCAGAATGGAATCTATGAATGGAGTAGAAAAGGGATATTTAATCATTACTACATTCAAACTTTAAAAATCTATGCAAATTTGAATCTTATCCACTTCCTTCTTCAAGGTGACCATAATAGGAGAAACCCATTTGCTTGTGGTAACCCTAAAAATAATGACAGCATCTAGCATCTTGTCTATCTTTGTATTTACCAAAGTTGCATACTTGGGGTTCATCTTGTATGTTCTCCTTTTCACCAGTTGTGCCCCAAGTATTAATGTATTATTGTGATCACATAATTATGGTGGTATGCCTTTCAAATACTTAAACATCCATGCAAAAACATCCTTGTATTCAAAAAAATCTTGAAAGTTATTGCTTTCAATATTGGATCCCAATCATCACTACAATGGATCATTCTGGGTTTATTATTTGTTCATATATTTATGTCTATGATCCAAGGTCCTTCATATTTGATAATTTTTAGCTCTACCTTAGCCTTTTCCACATTTTTCAAATATTTTGGTTTTGATATATCTCTGCATATCTAATTATATATTCTATAAAACTCTTAGGAAATATCCATTTCTCTGGTTCCTCTTCCTTTGGTTTCTTGCTGACCTTCTTCTCATCTTGTTTATTTGTGATCTCCTCTGTATTAATACAGAGGTAGTTTGACTGAAATACCTCATACTCCTCCATATTATAATGGATAAATCTAATATCAGATCAGTTTCTATCCTCACTATAATCTTCAAGATACAACATCCCCTCTCCAATGGGGTCATATTCTTCTTCACCTAAAGAACTTCCTGACTCATCCATTGTGGCAACATCCTCACTAATTCTTTGATTTTTCAAGTTAATAATACTTATGTTGTCCTTTCATGAATGTGATCTAATATTTATCTAGTTATGATTAACTTTGGCTACTCATAACCAATATCTTCCCAATAGTGTATCATATGCAGGATTTTGCATAGTAATCACAAAAAGATCCAAGATGAACTCTTGATCAGCTATTATCACTTGTGCCATCAGTACTCCCTTTGTCTTGATACAATACTATTCAACACCATAAAACCTAAAAATTGGTGCTCATAATGATGGATTTTTGATATCCCTCCAAGTTTTCTCTTGTAGCACATCAACAAAGGACCCTCTATCCATAATAACTTATGTTAACTTATGCCCCAATATCTCCATATGAACCAATGCTAGTTTCTTCCAAACATCAATTATTAATATTGTCAGATCCATAAAATAATCCTTTTTTTCCTCTTCCTATATTAGTTAGCTCTGGACCTCCATCATATTTTGTGGTTGTATATCCTCCTCCATTTCCTTATGAAATGATGGTATGGATTCAAGGAAACTAGCCATCTTGATTTGTATTGTTGTATTTAGAACTTGTTCTATCAAGTCTTGTACAACTGCTTTGTTTTCTGATACACAAGACTTCTTAAATTCTTTTTTTTCTACTAGCCTTAACTTCTTAGCTTTTTGTGCCTCTTCTTCAATTATCTTTTTTGCCACATTCCATCTCTTCCTTTCCTTGTTATATTCTAGGTAAGTGTACTTCTTAGCCTAACTTTGTATCATGACAAATACTTCTTTCTTAGTTTCCTCCTCCTTTACTAAGGGTACATCAATGTCGAAGAAATTCACATTTTGTGATCAACTCGTATTTGATTTCTTTCTTTGGATAGTTGACTTCCTCTGGTTTCTTGGACCACACCATCTACACATGTGTGTAGCATTATTTTTTATTATCTCCTGTGTTTTGGGAGGACAAATCTTTGCAAAGTGCCCTCATTCCTAGAAATTGTAACATTGTATGATTGGCCTTCCTTATGAATCATATTGCAAGCAGCTCTGACCTCCTTGCCTATTGCCTTTATACAACCTTTCCCCTCTATGGTTATTTTTATAACCTCCTGTTGGTCACGAATCTGCCACAGGAAAGGATTTTTACAATTGCGCCCTAGACCCGGCCAACATTGAAAGGCTGGAAGCAAGAAATGGCTCCCAGACCAATCTCCAGTGGGGCTGGTTCCCTTCACTACTCTAAAAATGGGTTTAAGATAGGGTTCTTTGGAAAGAGATTTAAAAGGTTGCGAGAAAGAAATGGGAAATATGGCCACGAGGCCAAAGTGATGGGATCGAAAAATAACGAGCGGGAAATTTAAAGTGCGATAACGACAAGCAATAAAAGTTATCAACCTAACTTTCGCACGATGTACGCGAGAGAAACCCTCCAAAATCACATTTCGGGAATCATACTCTCACGGAAGTGCATAAATCCAATATGCAGAATTTAAATGCAACGACCATTAAGACATACAAATGCTATTAGAAATGCAACATAAACCGAAAGGAAATCACTAATGCAAACGCTTGAAAAATAAAAGCCAATCCTGTATTCCTGCAAATGCATTTCGAGTTTCTAGCAGAGAACTTTTTCCAACCTTTGTAAATGAAAATTACATTGGTTTTTATAGAGGTTCGTCCTCTTTGCGGCATTAAAAACGTAAAACCAACTTCCTCGTGATCTACAATAATATCTTGAAAATCGGGAACACGACCCCTTAATAGCGGCCTCGAGGAAATAAAAATTAAATACCATTAAACGTTCGCGGCCCTTCATTAAATTCGATTTTTCAAACATGTGCATGAAGCCGTTAAAATAATCCACGAACCAATACTTTGAACCAATAAATCCTTTAATTTTGGTGACCTGGGCGCTTCTTCGACTTTAACCGCATCGGAAATCCGCAAAATATTTAATTCGGGTTATCATTAAATCCTCGAAAATCGAAAAAACCCTTTCGGCCGTTCATATTGCACTTGGCGGGAAAACTGCGCAGGTCGCGAAAATGCGACGGGTCGCGAAATCGCGACGGTGTTTTCGCCGAAATCGCGACGATCTTATCATGTAGCGATTTCGCGACATGTTTGACTCCTCTTCGTCATCGCAAGCTTGACCCGCGAAAATGGAACATGTAGCGATTTCGCTACATGTTTCCGCCGTTGGCTCCTCCCTGCGCTCTGCCCCGCGAAACCGGAACATGTCGCGATTTCGCTACATGTTCCTTCTCTCTGCATCAATCGCCATTTTCGGTCGCGATTCGCTGACATGTCAGCGACGCGCTGCAAGTTCTCACTTTTTGCCTTCGACGCTCCCCGGGTCGCGATTCGCTGACATGTCAGCGAATCGCTGCATGTTTCCAACTTAATGCTTTTTTGCCCGCCGACCCGCGATTTCGGAACACGTCGCGATATCGCGACGGTTCCGCCAACTCTACTGCGTTGGTTGCGTTGACCGCGATCTGCGACATGTCAGCGAATCGCTGCGATTTTCGGACTTAGTCTTTTTTTGCTCAATTTTTCTCCTTTTTTCGCCCAAGTTGCATCAATCAAAGGTCAGATCCCCAACAATACATCAATGCATTCATCAATGAGAATCAATGTGGCAAAAATGCCAACATTCTTGGCGGCTCGCGGGGTATACAGCTCGCTGTATGCAAGAATCCAAGCCTTAGTCCATTGGGCACAGAGTCATATTGGAACTGTAAACAAGCTGCTGCAAAACATGTCAGGGGACTGCTGCAATCATCTTCTGCTGAAAAAGCTGAAACTGAAAGAACCTGCATATGACTGGTTATGAAATGCGACAAATGGAATGCGATAGTGGAGTGAGCTCCTGCGATTGCGCAAGCGGTGAATGCAATGGAGTGATGACAATAATGAAATGATAGATTGACAAAGCAATGTGGTAGACACAATAGCAGAATGTTGTTGTACTACCATCTACAATGGATGGAATGAAAGTGAATGAACGGATGGAATGGAAATGGAAATATGAATCTTTGTGGAATGAGAATGAAGCTGAGCTGTAAATAAATGCGTAAAATGACGGAACTTAGAAGAAAGCGATAAGAAGGAACGGGGAAAAACGAGAAAAGGGAAAAGAAACAACGGTTGTGGCTCATTTTGTTTTAATGCAGAAGAAACAGAAGGAAGAAGATGAAGAAAGGAAAGAGAGGAAATGGGGAAGGGAAAAGAAGAAAGTGCTAGAAAGCCACCAAACTGTTGGGAGGAGAAAAACAAAGGAAAAAAAAACAAGCATCTACGGCTCGCAGGCAACAAGAACCGAGATGAACAAATAAAAACAATACCACTCTTTTTTTTTTTTTCTCTTCTTTTTCTATTTTTTTTGTGTTTTTTCAAAATACTATATACAATAAGTCACGACATGATTGGCATGTCGTCACCAGACACCCAATCTCAGAATGTTATCCGGTAAATCTGCAATGTCCTGACCAGATCTGATCATACTTAAGTCGGTCCTTGAAATTGGGCTGGCTCCTTCCCGAAGTTCTCCATGGTGCTGACTGCGGCAAGTTATCATACATGCCAAGACCTACACAACTGACAAATAATGCGGAAAAGAAACCCCACCATCTTGAAAAGTTCTCTGACTGTGGACTGAAAACAGGTTCCTCCAACTCCTGGATCCGATCACAGGAATTGTCCAGCAACAGTTCCTTCTTCGGGATCTCTTCAGACTCTACCTGTTGATCTGACATATTTAACAGGTTCTGACTAAATGCTTGCATGTCATGCACAGCTATGCCTTCTTGGTGCTCAGGTTCTTCTTCTTTGCTTATATCCTCTGGATCCATCTCCTTATGAAAACTGCAAGCAACCATATTGTTCATTGCCAATCCTTGGCTTTGGATGAGATCTGTCCCTTGAGCTCCACACAACGACATCTCAGGTTTCTGTACAGTATAAGGGAGCTGGCATGAATGTGCAGGGTAAACAGGAGCAGCAACCATCGGAGAAGGTAATGGAGTTTCCCCCCACGGTAACTTTCCTGATAAGTGCAACATCTGTTCTGCTCGCACTGCTTCCTCAAAGATTTGTGGGAAGCGTTGTTCACCTGACTGCAGCAAAAAGAGACCTATGTCAGAATTAAAAGCGCGAACATAAAAGAGGTGGGCCTGGGTGGGTGATGGACGGATCTTCTCTGGAATTCTCTGCCAGCTTCTCAAGAATCGGACATTGAAGTCCGTGATGCTTTCTTGAGGTGCTCTCTTGATGTACATGAAAAATTGGTAGAGATCCAAAGAACTATAGAAAGGATCTTCATCAAATCTTTTGATCAGTGCTCCCGCGAGATCATCCCATGAGTCGATGCTTTGACGTTTGAGCGATCTGTACCATTGCAATGCTCTTCCTTCCAAAGACTGAACCAGAAGTCGGATCATGACATCTTCGTGTTCTATGACATGGATCATGGACAGAATAGCAATATCTTCAACATGTGTCAGAGCCATGCCTTCGGTACCATCATATTTTGCCAGGTTCTTCAGGGCACCTTCGGGAATTTCATGCCGAACTTGCAGATTCAGAGGGCCAGGATCATCCCATATAGAAAAAACCCTCGCCTTTGTGGCAGTGGTCTGCGGAATCACGGCCATCGCCATTAAGTCAGAGTCGCCAGATGAACATTCTTTGAATTTTTTTTTTTTTTTTTTTTTAAAAAACAATAGGCGTCCACGAACAGATCTTCAACTCAGCAAAGTCGCCAGATGAACTTAAAAATCTCCGCTGTGAGGCCAAGACAGCTCATCAAATCTTGAGACCTCCGGGTGTTAAAACGTGCCAAAACTGTTGGCACCGGTGGGGTTATCACTTTGGAAAATTATGCGTATCCCACCGATTATGAATTCTTGGAGACAGAAGCTGTCTGTCCCACCGGGCGTGCCAAAAACTGTTGGTCACGAATCCGCCACAGGAAAGGATTTTTACAATTGCGCCCTAGACCCGGCCAACATTGAAAGGTTGGAAGCAAGAAATGGCTCCCGCGACCAATCTCCGAGTGGGCTGGTTCCCTTCACTACTCTAAAAATGGGTTTAAGATAAGGGTTCTTTGGAAAGAGATTTAAAAGGTTGCGAGAAAGAAATGGGAAATATGGCCACGAGGCCAAAGTGATGGGATCGAAAAATAACGAGCAGGAAATTTAAAGTGCAGTAATGGCAAGCAATAAAAGTTATCAACCTAACTTTCGCACGATGTACGCAGAGAAACCCTCCAAAATCGCATTCCAGGAATCATACTCTCACGGAAGTGCATAAATCCAATATGCAGAATTTAAATGCAACAGCCATTAAGACATACAAATGCTATTAGAAATGCAACATAAACAGAAAGGAAATCACTAATGCAAACGCTTGAAAAATAAAAGCCAATCCTTTATTCCTGCCAAATGCACTTCGAGTTTCTAGCGACAAGTTTTTCCAACCTTTGCAAATGAAAATTACATTGGTTTTTATAGAGGTCCGTCCTCTTTGCGGCATTAAAAACGTAAAACCAACTTCCTCGTGATCTACAATAATATCTTGAAAATCGGGAACACGACCCCTTAATAGCGGCCTCGAGGAAATAAAAATTAAATGCCATTAATCGTTCGCGGCCCTTCATTAAATTCGATTTTTCAAACATGTGCATGAAGCCGTTAAAATAATCCACGAACCAATACTTTGAACCAATAAATCCTTTAATTTTGGTGACACAGGCGCTTCTTCGACTTTAACCGCATCGGAAATCCGCAAAATATTTAATTCGGGTTATCATTAAATCCTCGAAAATCGAAAAAACCCTTTCGGCCGTTCATATTGCACTTGGCGGGAAAACTGCGCAGGTCGCGAAAATGCGACGGGTCGCGAAATCGCGACGGCGAAATCGCGACGTCTTATCATTCGATGCGCTTTGACCACCGTTGACCCGCGAAAATGGAACATGTAGCGATTTCGCTACAAGTTTGACTTCCTCTTCGCCTCGCGCTTGCTCGGATCGGAACATGTAGCGATTTCGCTACATGTTTCCGTCATTAGCTCCTCCTGCGCTCGCCCGCGAAATCGGAACATGTCGCGATTTCGCTACATGTTTCCTTCTCTATGCATCAATCGCCATTTTCGGTCGCGATTCGCTGACATGTCAGCGACGCGCTGCAAGTTCTCACTTTTTGCCTTCGACGCTCCCCGGGTCGCGATTCGCTGACATGTCAGCGAATCGCTGCATGTTTCCAACTTAGTGCGTTTTTGCCCGCCGACCCGCGATTTCGGAACACGTCGCGATATCGCGACGGTTCCGCCAACCTGCCTGCGTTGACTGCGTTGACCGCGATTCTGCGACATGTCAGCGCATCGCTGCGATTTTCAGACTTAGTCATTTTTTGCTCATTTTTTTCTCCTTTTTTCGCCCAAGCTGCATCAATCAAAGGTCAGATCCCCAACAATACATCAATGCATTCATCAATGAGAATCAATGTGGCAAAAATGCCAACACCTCCATTATTTGTGGCTTGTCCATTCCTTTGAGGTTTCAATTTTTCCTCCTATTCTTGAATTACGAGAGTTTGCTATCAAAATTTTGAATTGAATGGATATTTTACTACTTCATGTCCCAACACATTACATATGTGGTAGTATTCATTTTGAGGATAATTCACATTTGTATGTCCTTTGGTCTTACATTTTGTACACTAGATATATTTTTGATCTTACCTTGTATCTCCTTTGATCTCCTTTATTATCTTATTGAATTTATTTTAGAATGATTAGATAGTCTGATGTATCATATCATCTTCATCATTTTATAAACCCTCATACCTAGAATGTATTACAATTCATACTACCATCTGCTTCACATCACTTTAAAAAAAAATCACTTTCTTCAGCACTTCTTCATATGTTGAGGATGGTACTGCCTTCATCTTCTTTCAATATCGATAAACCATTGTTTAACCAGTGCATCTGTTGGTAGTATTTGTATCTTGTCTACCATTTATTTTAAATGATGATTGTATATTTTAATATCCTCATAAAAACATTGTTTAGTGGTATATATTTCCATTACAATATCTCCATCATCCCTTAAAGTATGAAATTCCTCAATGAAGTTATATTTCATCGTAGTCATACTCAAAATATTGGTGTGTTTTCTCACTCGATATACCAATCTATTGCGAGTCTGTGTAATTTGGTGATAAATAGCTACAAGTATTAATCTGATTGGTCTACAACATTTACTTTCCAGATGGTTATGCATGTATCGATGTCTTTTTGGGTCCTCATTCCCTTCTCCCATGAAATGTGTACATCTCTACTTTCGTACTCTTGTGGCTACATTAGCCATTAGTGAGGTTCCTCCTTCATCACTTGATGAAGTATCCTTTGAAATCCTTGATTGAATCCTCCTTTGTGTGGGTGATCCACTATGATACTCCTCATCAGATATTTCTATCCTTGGCACTTTATTTTCACCAAATAGTCATATCTCGACCTCCTATGCATCATCACTCTATGACCTTATTCGTTGGTTTTTCGATTGTGGAATTGGTCATAATTTTTGAGACCTTGCACACCGTTGCTTTGGTGCCTGACTCCCATAATCCACACTCCTTTGTAACCTTCCTATTGTTTATTCATTTGTTACCATCCAATTGTAGTATCCTTGCATAGTTTCTTCATAAAAATCTCCTCTTATGCCAATGTTCTCCTTGACTCTTGGTGGCTCTTGTACCCCTTCTTATGTTTCTATCAACAATTTTGTAGACACAAAAAATTGACCCACTAAGGTGAGTAATTTTCCCTAGATCCCTTGTTTTCTCCTTGGAAAAGTAGGGTCATATTTGAGCCTATTTTTACCTATAAAATCTTATCCATTCCTCCTAAATCCTATACCATTGGATCGGGCTCAAAAATATCTTTCCAATGGTATATGATATGACCTATTTTGACTCCATTTGACCCTCCAAAATGCATTAAAATCACATGGGGGTCTAGCTGGTGCGATGTCGCGTCCCGTATTAATGGGGCACGATTTCACCGTTTTTATTTAATTTTTAATTTAATTTAATTTTATTTTCTTTTGGCCCACTTAGACCTAGGTTTAAACCCTCCAACGTGTTTTAGCATTGGTTGTGAGTTTATTTGTGCCCACCTTGATCATCTATAAAAGGAAGAGCAATCTCACTCTTTTGGCAATCGATATCTCAATATCACGATCATGGACTTACTAATGCTCATGCGATATTTGTCTTCTAACACTTGCTTACTACTTTTATTTTGCTCTACTTTCTGTGTCTTCTACAAGCTAACCCAAAGTGTGAATTTTGGATTTTGATTTCCTATTGTGTGGATTGGATTGTTGCTTAACTTGGTGGATGTGCATTGTGGCTCAAAGGGAAAGAGTGCCAGTTTGGATACTTAGCCTTCTTCTGTTGCTTCGATGTTCTCCATTTAGGTTTCGCTCTCTGTGATTTCGCATTTAATTTATGTTCTGTGCATGCACTTTTATTTTTTGTGTGTTTGAAGCAAAATCGCACCTGGTTCTATCGAGGCATGACTTCGCTAACCCTAATTTAGGGTTTTAGTCCATAGAAATGAAATTGTGCCCCGTTCTGAAAAGCGCGACTTTGCCGAAGTGTTATCGTGCCTGCTATTTGTGAGGCATGATTTTTCCTGAGATCAATCTAGGGGCAAGTTCTACTTTTTGATAGTTTGGTTAGCTTCATTACTGCATACTGAGCATACTGGCATATTTTGTTTCTATTTTTACTATTTTAGCATATCTGTTTTATGATTAATTCTCCAAAGGTCAATTTTTAATTTTGTGTTGAAAGGTCATCTAAGGGACCTAGGGGGCTTGACTATTGCACCTCCAAGCATTATTGTACAATGGCCTAAGTAGGCCCCCTAACGCTAATCACATTTTTCAAGTGTTTGTCAAGTTATCTTGCAGGAACATGAATTGTTGATAGCATTGGATCAAAGGATAAAAGCAAGGATCAACCATCGGATAAGCTAAGTGTTCTGATTAATATTTAGGTTGTGTGTTGAGTGCTTTATATTTCTATTGTAAACCCTAGATCTGATTTAAAAGAAATATATTTAATTAATTTTTAGGCATTGAAAGATAAACAACATATAGTGTGCACTTAGGGTTTATTCTGTTTGTGCATTCTCTCTTGAGCCCTTGCTTAAAAGGTTATCTATTTTAAACCCTAGGTTAGTGAGCATCCAAAATAAAAGAATCATATTAGGCTAGCTCTTGTATGCTTGCACTCTATTTTCAGTTGTCATACTCTATTTTTTGCATTGTCCTTTATCTTTCCTAGTTTAGAATTAGACAAGCCAAACTTAGGTGTTTTTCTTAAAACTGAATACATCAAACTATCCCTGAATATCTTGAGAAATATCCTAAATATCCTGAGGACTTGGAGCGAGTCCTTAAACCATTCCTGGTGAACCCCTCCCCCTAGCACCGAGTGTAGAGTACAACATACCCCCACGGTTCACCCCATAAGGCTTTCTACCTTTGCGGATCCAGCCTTGTTTGGGAATTGTACGCGGTAGGGCAGTTTTCCCCCTCTACATATTTGGTGAACCCGACGTGAACACCTCCTTAGTGGCCATTAGGAAACCTTTTCCTCTAGTTCTTGTTTTTAAAATTAAAAAGAGATAATTTAAATTTGTTTGTACGGATTTAACAATTTAATTTAATTTAATTTAATTTTTTATATTATGTTAGAATTTTGCTTTTTATCTTTAAGTTTTTGTTTTTAAAATTCAAATAAGACAATTTAAATTTGTTTGTGTAGATCAAACCATTAATTAAAGATTTAACAGTTTAGTTTTTGACTTTTATATTTTGTTAGAATTTTGTTTTCTTAAAATTATTTTTTTCTATTTTATGTTTTATATTAAAATTTCATTTCTTATTTGCTGTTAAAATTTTGGCCCTATTCAAATCAAGAGTGAGTTAATTAATTAATATCTTTCTTTCTAAACTATAGTCACTGGTTGTCTTTCTAAACCTCCTTTTCTTTTAAAGCTTTAATTAAGATCATTAATTCTGTGTGTTAGATCAAAAAACATTAAAAACATAATTTCTTGTGCTTTGTCTTCATTGGTTTTAGTTCCTTCCTTTTTGCCCTAGTCTTTTTCTCTTCTCCTAATGGATTTCAACCTTGGGAGTGAGCGAAGGCCTTTAAGGTTTGATGAGATTTTCCAAGAGAATGATCAAATTGATAGAGAAAATCATAATCTAGAAGAAGAGAAAAATGAGGATATTGATAATAGCCTTGATCCTACTAAGGGACCCAATGGGAACCTTACCTTTAAATATTTTGATCATATTTTAGATTTCATGGAACACCATAAGGAGGCTTTACTTAAGGCTATGGAATAGAAAGCTCAACTCAAAAGAGGTGAGACTCTTCTTCCTCCTCCAATCATCTCTCCTAGGCATGTTCATGATAACCCTTTGTTTGAATATTTGAATCATGGTAATCATGCCCATAAACCAACCTATGCCACTATTGTAACCACCAATGTTGGAAGAAGTCCACAAGTTCATCCAACCAGTAGTGTCACTCAAAATTATTTTCAATTTCCTCCTCAATCTGCTAATCTCAACACTTTTTCCTCTATTCCACCAAATGTTAGTTATCCTCTCCAACAAGGTATCACATATCACAATAGTATCAATACCTCCAACTTAAGCCAAGTGCCTTTTCAACAACCTACCTATACCCCTCCCTTAGGGAATCTAGGGGTATTGCACAATAGTAATCCAAAAGTTCAGAATTTGGCAAATGTGGTAAAATAGTTGGCTTCAAAAATGGATATGATTCAGCCTTCAGGTTTCACTTACAGTTATAAAGAGATGTGCAATCAACCCCTAGACCCTATGGTTGTTGCTAGACCTTATCCTAAGCATTTTTCCATGTCGGTTTTGCCTATATATAAGGGAACAGAAGATCTGATTGAGCATCTAAGAAGATTTAGAACAACTTGCCATGATCTCATCTATGATGATATATTATTACTAAAGATGTTTCCTAAGAGTCTTGTTGGCATTGCATTAGAATGGTATTATCGGTTACCCAACTATTCTTTAAAGAGATTTGAGAAGACTACAGAGATGTTTGTTCATCAATTTAGTGCTTATATTGAAAAGGAAGTGACAATGAGAGACTTATATGATTTAAAACAAAGTAAAGAAGAATTTTTTTTAGAATTTTTAGCTCGTTGGAGAAGTTTAGTTGGTCGATTAAGACATCTTGTGCCTCAGAAATATATGCTTGACATATTTATTGGTAATTTACAAGAACAATTATCTTATGCACTAGAGACTACAATCATCACATCTTTTGATCAAGCAATTGAGTTAGCAAGGAAAGTAGAACAAGCTCTTATCAGAAGAGGAAAACTCAAAGTGAAAGAAGATAAAACCATTCAATCATAGTATAAGAATAAGGATGTGGTAGGTGATGGTGTAATGGATAGTAGGCCTATTAATAATGTTGTTAACAACCTACAAAAGATAATACTTCAAAAACCTCCACAAAGGAATTTTACAAGACTTGGCATACCTATGGAAGAAGTCCTAAAGCAACTTTTAGAAGCCAATGCAATTGAGTTACCTCCTATAAGGCAACCAGATACTACAGCTAGTTGGTATAAGGTAGGACAACATTGTGCATATCATAGAGTAGAAGGACATTGGACAAATTCTTGTAAGAAGTTGAAACATGTGGTTCAAGATTTAATTGATGCAGGACGTCTTGATGTAAGAAATTCTCAATCTTCAAATAGTCAACAAAAGTCCACTACCAACCAGAATATACCTAAGCAAGGACAACAGGAAGTTAATCAAGTATCTTGTAAAAATGTACCACATCATTATGATAACCAAATGGTTGGTATGGTAACAACTACTTCAAAACAATAGGTGCAGAGTCGACAGATCCAGTGGTCTCAATAGGAGATGAGTTTTTCAGCAAATATTTCCCTCTTAGAACTTTTGCAAAATTCTCCTACTCATGGAGAAGCCTTAATAAATGTTCTAAAACAACAATCTGTCCCTCCAGATATTTCCCCTAGTGATATGGCCAATGTTGTAAGCTTTCTTGGGACACATCACATCACATTCTCGGATGATGATATTTATTCCTCAGACCTATGTAGGGATTCTTCTCTCTACATTACTGCATTTATTGGGGAAACCCTTATCAAAAGGGTTATGATTGATAATGGTTCTTCTCTCAATTTATGCACATATCAATTTATCCAAAAGTTTGGATTAAAAGAGGAAGATTTAACTAAATTTGATGCAATCATCAAAACATTCAACAATGAGTCCCAAGAAGCTTGTGGCACCATATCACTTCCCCTCAAAGTTGGACCTAAAACTTTAGATACATTGTTCTATGTGGTACCTTGCCCTGCATATTTTAATTTACTTCTTGGACATCCTTGGATCCATGCAATGAAGGTTATCCCTTCTACTCTTCATCAATGTTTGAAGTTTAAATTTAAGGATCAACTTGTCACCATTCCAGGTGACCTTCATCCATTCGAATATTGTTCAATGGTTGAACAAGCTCAGTTTGGTCTCAATGCTTGTCCTTCAGTTTCATCATTTGTTTCTCCAAGTTCCTCATCTCAAAAATCTGAACAATCCAATAATCTAAAAGTGAGTGAGGAACCTCTAATCAATTCATCATGGGATCAAGACAATCAGTTTCTTCAAGAACCTCTTCTGGATATATCTCATCAAATTTTGGAGCAGAGTAATGAGGATAAGGATCCCCCTTATCCCTCTAACATCTTATTTTGTAATATGATAAATTTTGTGTGTTCTAATGATAAATATTTTGCTTCTCATAAAGATCTTGCAATGTTAGGAATTTCTCCTCCCTATGTTAAGAATGATGGTTTTGTTCAAGAATGTATTGATTATCATGTTATGACTGCCAAAGAAAGAGCTATGAAGGAGCCTCTCCATGATTATAATCATCGATATGGCTTGCCTTCTAGATTTTTCTTTGATGAAGTAATCCCTTGAATGCCTATTATTTTTGTTAAGATAGGAGGCACAATTAAAATGTGTGTTGACTATCATTCTGATTGCTTGTTAATCCATCATTAATTAGGTATGCATTTGCATTCTCATTCCATCATACCTATTTGCTTGCTCATACTGCATGATTTCCTATCATACTTTGCATGGTTTCCTAACATTCTATTTTCTTGCACTTTTGCTTGTCATAATTGCATTGTTGCTTGCTCATGACTGCTTGATCATATAGCTTTTCGAGGATTCATGACAATGGCATGTGATGATACCTAGTTAGGTCATAGCTCACATGCATTGCACTTTCACTAGGGTTCTGATGCCTAGAGAAGCCCCAACCTAGGGCCCATGCATTTTCATCCCTTCTTCTCTTCTTTTGCTTCCTTTGCTCTTTCTTCTCTTCTCTCTTCTTCTTGTATTCCTTGACTTTGAAAGTTTTACAATGATCATCATTTCTCCTCCAAGTCAAGGAATGCAATCCTCTTTTGGTATGTCCTTGTATTTTTGCATGATTCTTATTTCTCCTTTGTCTTCTTTGTTTAGATAAGGATATACATTCTTCTCTTCTTTGATTACACATTTCCTCCCTCTTGACTTTTCACTAGTTGAAACTTCAAGTTGGGGGCACACACACACAATTATTTGCTCCTCATTTTCTTCCTCTTATTTCTTCTAGCACATGCACACACTCACATCATGTTATGCTCATATTGATTGGTCCATACATACATATGCATACACCTTCTCAAGGAGTACTGGAATATATATTACATACATCATTTTACATCAGCATACACTATAACACCCCTATCAGGTTATGTCTCTCTTTGACTCAATGGGCTCAACACCCCATTACAGGATCAGCTCCTTGGCCATTGATAGTAGGCCTCGACATACATCCTAGCGGGTAATCACCCCACAATAGTTACTAGTGAGCAATCACCCATAGCAGGTTACACTATACACTTCACTTATTGGTCCATATTTAGTGAGTACTACACCCATAGCGGGTTCTTCACTCCATACATGGACCATATTTTGAGCATAACACCCTCTAGTCAGGGTTCTGATCTAGCTTCCTTCTCAATTTTAGATGGTTGACCTTTGGAGTTTTATCATTGTCTTCTTCTTCTTCTTCCACTTCACAACTTTTTATTTCTTCTTCTCTCCTCTTCCCTTCTTCTTTCTTTCCCTTTCTTCTATTCATCCATGCATTTCATGCTAGTTGCATTAGGTTCATGTTGTACCCAGTGCTCTTTGCTCTGTTGTTTGTTTGCTTGCTTTTTTCTCTGTGTTTCTATGTTTTGCTTTTTATTTCTTTTCCTTTTTCGAGTTTCTTAAGGAATTTTCTTTCCTTTCAAAACTCGAGGGGGCACCCTAGCCATAGAGGCATTAATGGTAGTAATATCTCACCCTTTTTCCCAAACTTAGCCACCCATTTTCTATGTTTGTTGTCTTCTTTCCCATAGGAGTTTACATCTTTCTTTGATGCATTTACTTGGCCTTAAATACATCAAAGAGGGGGTAAAATGTAGACACAGAAAATTGACCCACTAAGGTGAGTAATTTTCCCTAGATCCCTTTGTTTTCTCCTTGGAAAAGTAGGGTCATATTTGAGCCTATTTTTCCCCTATCAAATCTTATCCATTCCTCCTAAATCCTATACCATTAGTTCAAAGTTTCCCTTTCATTTTAGTCTCTCTTGTTCTTATGTCGTGAAGTGTCATTTTTTCATTGATCACTTGTGCTTCTACTTCCTCTTTACTATTTGATTTTTGTTGCACTACGAAATTGTTGTGAAGTATTTTTTTTTTTAATAACCAAGTGATTTTTTCAATCTGATGTCATACACTATCCTAGTTATTTGAAATCCAAAAGAGAATACCTATTTCTTTCATGAAGGCTCTCCTATTCTGGAATCCACCAGATCTGCTTAAAATAGACCCATAATTATGCTTATGAATATTGAAGCTTCTCCTTCATGCATAGAATGCACTCAAGCGCAATCCTAGTATTCTATTCTTGAAGAGGTGCAACCCTAGATGCATATTCTAGATATACCATAGAATATTAAAGATCTCAGCTCAAAATTTTGAGAAACCTTTAGAACTACATTCATCAAGGTCCACAAAATTGAGACCTTCATCATGAAAATTTAGAAAGGCATCACCGATGGCACCATGCCAAACAATTTGTGCACGAAACCTCCAGGCCTTCAGATTCTAGATCTTGCTCTTTAGGAAGATATGGACAAGAAATTTTTTGAGCTCACATTGAATTTCCAAGAAACCCTGTTCATAAGTATATATTTCAACAAAAAAGAAATTACTTGAGAGTTTGAAGGTTCAGAAGGATACCATTGTCACATAGTTCGATGTGCAAATGGAGCAAATATTTACTAAAATGATATATCTATAGATTGCATCCTATTAGAAATCATAAATCAAGCAAGAATTCATTGTGAAGGCCAACACTCTCAAAATGGAACTATGTGTGGATCATCAGGTCCAACAAGAAGCAACCAACACTCAAAAAGCTATTGAGAAGCAACAACAAGATATTGTTATGGATGAAGCCAACACTTCGATGGCCTCCCTCATAAAAAGGAGTGTGCACCACTTTTTTATAAGATCCAAGAGCTCAAATACTTATCACATATCTTACTGTTTCCTCCTGACCCAACTCCCATAATCCCTCACCACAAAATCAAATAAGAAAGAATAGAAGCTAGAGTTGTGGCCACAGTAGACAACAACAACAGCAACAACAAAAACCTCAACAGTTGGATTAACAAAAATAATAGTAAAATTTTCCCGATAGATAGAACCAATGATTTTATTCAAAAAATGGGTCATGGTACCAATCCTAGATCAGAGTTCACTGGTGAAAACCAAAGAAAAAATTCATACCTCCTACATAGTAGTAGTCATGATGGAGCTCTAGTGGAACTTTCCAAGGATTTGGTTCCTAAACGAATCAGAACTCTATAAGATCTACTCCTAGGTAGTCAGGTTTGGGATTATAGAAAACCTAAGGCCATCCTCACAGTGGTAATGTAAGCCACTACTAAATCATTGGAGTATCATATTTAGCCCTATCGATAGATGCCTTCTCTTCTTTAGCAAGAGCATGGTAGGTATTGTTGATGGCATGATCACTAATACCACTATTCATAATTTCTCTGATAGACCTCTCATAGTGGTAGAAAAATAGCTTCTTGGGATAGGATTGAAATATATCCCTGTCCCACCTCCCATGGCCCATGATGATGTCTGTGCAGAGTATGTTCTATTTTCCAGGCTTCTCAATATTCGATGGTTTTTCGATCCAAAAGGAAGGAACATCACCAACTGGAAGAACCTGCCTACTATCCCTTTCGTATTTCAAATTCTACATGGGAACCTGATGTGAAATACTAGCCCCTGTTGGATCTTCTTAATGATGAAAAGCATCGAGTTGAACAACAACTTGCTTCCACAAAGAGTATTTTCCAGCCTCTCTTGCCCAGGCATCTGGCAAGAGCCTTGCACTCTCTCAGATCTTATGATTCCATTATAATCAGACCTACTGACAAAAATCTCAGCCTCACTATTCTCAGTAATACATGGTACCTAGAACTTTGTTGGGAAAGGTTCAGTTATCTAGGACACTCTAAAAAGAGGATCTAATTTAATCAATCAGGGTTTGTTCTAGATTTACAATCAGGGATCAAATGCTCTTTTTTGGGAGGATTCTTGGGATGGTCACCCTCCTATCTTCAATCAATATCCTATGTTACATTCCCTAAGCATTTTTTTCTTGGAAGAAAGCTGGTCTCGTGTGGAGGACTTTAAAAAAATCTAGTATTTTAGAAATATGGAGATGTACAGGTGGAAATATCCGCAAGAATGGCCCGAGAGGGGACTGGACAAGGACAGAGATGTGCTTACGCTTATTATTATGGGGAGGCCTTGTTAGGGTAGTTATTTGGCTGTTCAACAGATCTGTAAAAGGATCCTATATATGGTTTAGGAAACCATCCATAGCAAATATGATGTGGACCCTATTTTGGATTCTAGGGAGGAGAAGGTACAACAAACCCTTGGTCTCTTTGGGGATGGTGTGAACTCTTCTATCCCTAGTAGGGTTCCTCAGCTCGAAAAGAAGGTTAGGAGAGATGGTAGGTGGAGGTCACCCCTAGAGGAGTTTTAAAAATTAATATTGATGGATCGTCCAGGGGTAATCCTGGACATGCTGGCATTGGTGGTGTTGGGAGAGATTCTACTGGTGGTGTTAGTTTTTTCTTTTCCATTTATAAAGGTGTTCACTCCAACAATTTTATGGAAGCTCTTGCAATTCTTGAGGCCTTGCAGAGGGGGTTTTCTCTTCATTGGCATAGGATTATCTGTGAGTTTGACTCTCAAATTGTGGTTAATATTTTAAATAGTAAAAGGGTGGAGGAAGTTAATTGGCAATTGGCCTCTGTAGCCATTCAGATTATCAAAATGAGTGAAGAGTTTGAATTTATATCCTTTGTCCACATTCCAAGGAAATGGAATGTGGTTGCTGATTACCTAGACAAAAGGACTTCTGAGCTGCAGGATCCTTGGAGTATCAATAATTAGGAGAGTCTCCCATCTGGGGACTCTCAACGCTTGTGGGAGTTGATCCACAAGGATGTACAGACTTAATGTGGTTTATTCTTGTTGTCTTTTCTAGGTGTCATTCTAGTCTAGTGGTTTTAGCCTGTTTGACTGTTTATTTGAGTCCTGGTTGGAAGCTTAGTTGTAATCTATAATCCAGAATTTTTATCAATAAATTTTTACCCCTTTATTTAAAAAAAAAAATACATGGTACCTGGAAGAAGGGATCAGACAACTTCTAGATCTAGAAGTTTACCAAGAGGTTATTTTTGTTCTCTAAAATTCTCTTTTTCTTGCTACAAATAATTCTTCTCCTCAATCAAAAAATGGTGTATTATCTTTTGTAAAATAACCCCATCATTGTTTGAGTCTGTACTTTCTACCTCATTCCAAATGTTCACAAACAACTTATGAAGGGTAGACCCATCTTCTCCTACTACGATTATATGTTGGAGCCTATTTACAAATGGCTTCACCACCAGCTTCTCCCCATTCTATTGGAATATCAAAATCATCTACAATACTCTCTAAGCCTAATGAAAATCCTTCATGAAAGATATTTTCCTCCAAGTTGTGTTCTATTCACCTTTGATGTTGAGAGCCTGTACCCAAGCATTCCTACAACAACATGATTGGCTGCTCTTCAACACTTCATTTTGGGAAGGTTCAAGCCAGGTTTGGTCTAGTTGATCCTCAAACTTGCAGAAATGGTATTGAATAGACATTATCTAGAATTGTATGGTAAGATATACAGGCATAAAAGAGGTACATCAATGAGGAGTAATTTTGCAGTTGTCTATGCCTGTTTGTTTCTTTGTTACTTGGAATTACAAGTTTTCGATATTTTTTCATCTATTTCAAAAAATATTTTCTTGTATAAACGATATATTGATTATTCTTTTGGAGTTTGGAATGGTACTAACAAGAGCATTCAAACTCTCCTTGATGCTTATGGTTCTGTTTATCCCAACATCAACATCACTACTGCCATTTACACTTCTGAAGTTAGCATCCTAGATATTCTGGTGGTCAAACCACCCTCCATGATTGTGCCAGGTTGTCTGGATACTAAATTGTACCAAAAAAGCATAAATGTGTATAAATATATCATTTTCTATTCATTCCATCCACCCCACCAATAAAAAACCCTCATAGTTAGCAAACTCAACAGGTTTATGGTCATAGAGGTAGATGTTGAAGGATTCAGAAAGAGGAAGCATCAATTTTTTCACAGGTTGAGAGCCCAAGGCTACCCGTCCCATTTTTTATTTTCACTTTTTTCCCAAGTAGATTTTAGACACTGACCTACACTGCTCCAAAAAAAATTCTAGAATATCTCTTTAAGATAGCCAGGTCTAAAGAAATCTCCCCTAGTTCTGATGAAGTTGAACAACTACTAGTTTTCTTGTGATCTTTGTCTAAACAAAAACATGCTTGGACCTCTCTAAAAAAAATTGAGCAAAGACCCTCAGCTCTCCCATATTGATCATGGCATCATTTTTTGGAGAAACAACAAAAATATGAATAAATTTATGTGCTGCAGTCGGGTTGTGAGAACCCAGCCCAAATTCAATCAGCCATAACTTTTGCTACAGGGCCTTGATTCTCGAACCGTTTGAAGTGTTGGAAACCTTATAAAATTTTCTATGCCTAGAAATAAAACCCCCAAGTGGGTTTTTGAGGAATGGACTCATTTCAGGGCCTTTAGACCACTCAAAAATGAGTTTTAAAATTTAGAATTTTTTTGTCTCTTTTCGGCAATCAATGCCCCGTATTCATGGGTGCACATCTTGAGGAACATTATTTAATGTTTTAGGAACTTTCAACCATTATTCTTGGCAATAACTATATTTTTTGATATATCCCAAGGTAACGGTCTATTTTTCTTGATTCTCACCACATGGCATGTTGGCTAGCGCACCCACTAGCTTGAGAAATCTATATTAACAAGATGGATTGTAATGTTTGGTCATCAGTAAAACTGATGAGCACTTAAGGTGTGAAATGCATTTTTGAAGTTTTCCCTTTCATTTCAATCTCTCTTGTTCTTATGTCATGAAGTGCATTTTTTTCATTGATCGCTTGTGCTTCTACTTCCTCTTCACTATTTGATTTTTATTGCGCTAAGGTACTACTGCGAAGTATTTCTTTCTTTTTTGAATATTCAAAGTTTTCCCTTTCATTTCATTCTCTCTTGTTCTTATGTTGTGAAGTGCCCTCTTTTTATTGATCACTTGTGCTTCTACTTCCTCTTTGCTATTTGATTTTTGTTGCACTAAGGTACTACTACAAAGTATTTCTTTCTTTTGTGAATACCCATTTTGACTCTGTTTGACCCTCCAAAATGCATTAAAACTCCACGAGGTCTAAATGGTGTGATATCACATCCCATCTTAAAGGGGCACGATTTTGTCATTTTAATTTAATTTTTAATTTTATTTTATTTTATTTAATTTTGGTCTGCTTAGACCTAGTTTTAAACCCTCCAGCATGTTTTAGCATCAACTGTGAGTTTATTTATACCTACCTTGATCATCTATAAAAGGAAGAGCAATCTCACTCTTTTAAAAATAATTAATCGATATCTCAATATCACGATCATGGACTTACTAATGCTCATGCAATATTTGTCTTCTAACACTCGCTTACTACTTTTATTTTACTCTACTTTATGTGTCTTCTACAAGCTAATACAAAGTGTGAAATTTAAAATTTGATTTCCTATTACGTGGATTGAATTGTTGCTTAACTTGGTGGATGTGCATTGTGGCTTAGATGGAAGGAGTGCTAGTTCGGATACTTAGCCTTATTCTGTTGCATCGATGTTCTCCATTTAGGTTTTGCTCTCTGTGATTTTGCATTTAATTTATATTCTGTGCATGCACTTTTATTTTTCATGTTTTTGAAGCAAAATTGTGCCTGGTTTTGTCGAGGCATGAATTCACTAACCCTAATTTAGGGTTTTAGTCCGCAGAAGTGAAATTGTGCCCCATTCTGATGGAGCGTGACTTTCCCAAAGTGTTATCATGCCTACTATTTGTGAGGCACAATTTTTCTTGAGATCAATCTAGGGGAAAGTTCTACTTTCTAACAATTTGGTTAGCTTCATTACTGCATACTGAGCATACTGACATATTCTATTTCTATTTTTACTATTTTAGCATATATGTTTTATTATTAATTCTCCAATGGTTAATTTTTTATTTTGTATTGAAAGGTCATCTAAGGGACCTAGGGGGCTTGACTGCTACACCTCAAAGCATTAGTGTACATCAGCCTAAGTAGGTGCCCTAATTCTAATCACATTTTTCAAGTGTTTGTCAAGTTATCTTGTAGGAACAAGAATTTTTGATAACATTGGATCAAAGGATAAAAGCAAGGATCAACCACCGGATAAGCTAAGTGTTCTGATTAATATTTAGGTTGTGTGTTGAGTACTTTATATTTCTAACCTAACCATGGAGCATGCACCTAGCTACTGTATTGATCTATACCATCATAAAAGCATAAATATTCACACAAGTACATAAATTGAACAAAAACAATGTATGTAAGGTTTCTTGTATTAATCTTTGAATGAGCTTTGATTACAAAAATGCCCTCTTAGGGTCACTTGAAAGATGATACTGATATTACAATTGCCAATGCCCTCAATAGGGTAGGCACACTTGTAGTGCTCTATTGATTAGTCACAAACTACCTTGGGGTGGAGCTAACCCCCTTCTTCGCGATGTGGAAGGATTATGACATAAGCTCCTCTTGCACCTGTCTCCCTACGAACAAGAAACAACAACACATGATTAAAAATATTGATAGCCTCTCATGATGAGGCCCTTTAAGGGAATATGTATGCAAATGCCATTAAACTAGTAAAACAAGAAAGCATAAAGAAAGACTTTAAACTATTCTAATTAAATCAAGAATTATACTACAACATGAAGGACATGAATAAGCAAATGATGCATGGATCAAATATCAAGTTAGGAACAATAAAGTGCATAAAAGATCCAATATACTCCTACTTAATACAATGCATGAAACAACTAATTCCTACGGTCAGAGTTTCTCTAAAATGCAATTAAACCTTATGAAAAGACTAATATGACTAATCTATGTGGTCAAAAGCAAAGCAAGTAAGGTGATCAGTAACCTATTGCAAACCATAGCTATGATGGGCGGTCTGCACTATGAACCATGGCTGACAGTCATGGTTTGACCTCTGATAGGTTTACCCTCAGAATTAGGGGTAGTGGGCTTGACCTCCTTATCCAAATTGATGTTCAAGGGTCACCTTTGTTGTCCTCTAATAGATTTGGTGGTCAAATCACTGTGAAGGGCCTTCGTTTGCCCAGATTTGTGTTTCTTGAATCTCCTAGGCACCTAGGGCATCCATGGCTAATTGGTCTTTAGGTGAATAGCAAAGGGGCTCTCAAATGCATAGATTCAGTATGCAATTTGATAGGGCTTCACTGCTCTCTTGATCAATTAACTCTCTCTCGATAATTTGCCAGCACTTCGCTATACAAATCATCTATCTCTCCTCCCCATTTGGAGGGGGGTATTTATAGCATGCCCCCTAGGGCTAGGGGTGGCTTCATGGAGAAGCCAAGACCAAGAAGGGTGGTTAGGACAGTTGGGATGGAAGCCTCTGGAATATTTCATCCTTCAACTGCCTCCTTCTAGATCTTTTGGCCGTTCCAACCGATTTGGCTCGGATGGAAGGCCTAACTAAACTTTAGTTAAGACCACAGGTCACAGTTGCGGTCCAGACTGCAGACCGTAGGTGTCAACCATGGTTTAGACTGGAGACCGCAGGTCTAGGCTGTGGTTCAGACTGCTTAGGCCAAAATGCCTAAATTGAGTGGTTAGAACCACTGCTCTATCTTGGAGTCTATCCAAGATCCTCCATATGGTTTTGTAGCATGTCCATATGAGTAGTCACCCTCGACATGACGTGTTTTAGGTGTCTACAGATGCCCCTTTTGAGATGCGTTGTGAGATCAAACAATGCTGAGCAAAAATATACATCCTAAAATGATGTCGAAGGTTCTATGATGATCATTAGTCTGATCAACATTAGATGCCCCAGGTCCAGCAAAAGGATGTGCATCCTAGAATCATTGCTTCCAACTTGGAAAGGCTTACATTTGAAAAGTCTGCACTCGCCATCAGACGTTCGGGTAGCTTTGGTGCTACAATAGGAGTTAGGCCTATATAACCGAAGGATGAGAGCTACAAACAAAATTTCATATTTGCTATTTACCCCAAGCAAAGGGGGAAGCTTATGATAGTTGTTAGCAATGATTCGCAAGAACGAGCACAATTTTGACAAGATCAAGGGATCTACGATCTCCGGGATCTTCTGTTGATTTTGATTATGACATGAAATTATGACTACCCCCTCAAGCGACGAGTCGATGAGGGTAATGACAATGTATGAAGCGACGAAATCGCTTGACCATAATGAATGATCCTGAACAACTTTAGATTCGAGCCTTTTAATGCCTTGGCTAGGCCTAGTTCAGCTTATGATTGCAACGCTTAGTAGTATTTGCACATCTCTATCCCATGGAGCAGTCAGGCTACGATAGCCATCTTAGGGAGTCAAAATAATACAAATGCAATTAGACTTGTGTTGAATCATATTGTCGATGATTTGCTGAAAGATGTCATAAAAGAAATGACAAGTTTACCCCAAATGTCCTTATGGTGATTTACTCATCTTGTCGGATTGCATGGATCGCAAGTCACTGCAACCACCAATTTTATAGGATAAATCACTGAATACGAGGCGCATTTGGTTTTTCATTTTGTATTTTTTTTTTAATTTTGCATTTATTTGATTGATCCTGGTGCTTTTAACATCACCAAATTTGCAATTTTGATCATTGATTTTGAATTTTTGTCCAGTGGAAGTCATTAATTTGTCTTTTTAGACCTTCCCACGGTGGGTTTTGAGTGCATTTATTGCTAGCTACGGACCATGGGTACGGTCTATGGTTTACATTTCCAAATTTTGGGAACCGCGGGTCAGACCTACGGGTGAAAAACCCTAGTTCTAGAACCGCAGGTGTCAGTTGCGGTCCGTAGAGACTAGGAGGACCTATAAATTGAATTCCCATTTGAAATTTTCATTATTTTTCTTGCAACTACTAGCAATTTGGGAGCTCTGAGAGAGAGAACATTCCTTGATACGAAACGCTGCCAAAATCTACCGCAATTACACTCATCTACCTCGATGGTGGATCCTGATCAGCCATCGACTAGCCGAGGGCAGGGTGCGAGCAAGGTAACTCAAAACTGAGACCACGCACTCAATACCAGTAAAATGAACCACACTAAGAAATGCAAAAAATTAACCTCACTAAACTATTGGTAATGAACCCCACTAGTCTAGGTTAGCTTAGTGTTTAATTTTTATGCCTTAGTGGTCTAGGAGGGTACCCAAAATGGGTGCCACTCCTAAACCATAGCTGGTAGCTACGGTTCCCAGTTGGAAAATTGGGAACCACAGGTTTTAGCTGCGGTTCCCAATTTACAAATTGGGGACCGTAGGTTTTAGTTGTGGTTCCCAATTTGCAAATTGGGGACCGAGGTTTTGATTGCGATTCCCAATTTGCAAATTTGGGATTTTAGTTGCGGTTTGTGATTTTGTTGTTTTTTTTTTTACTCTAGGTTGTCTAATTAAGAAATTTTTAATTTTCTTTAGCTCTACTTAGCTAGATTTATCTTACATTATGCTTTTTGCTTTTTAAAAGTTAACTTCTAGAGCATGGGAGCCTGACCTTATGAAGACTCTCCATGAGGCCTTATCGGATGATGACCAAGAGTGGTTTCGAGCCATCAGGTTTGGTTACATCATGGATCTACCCACCATTAGGGTAGATCAAGCCTATCTGATTGCATTGGCCCGATGCTGGAATGCATGGACCAACACCTTCCACCTTCCTCTCGGTGAGATGACTATCACTCTAGAGGATGTCTATAGGATCTTCAGGATCCCCATCGATGGTGAGGCTATCATCTCCTCTACCTCCATGACAAAGGATGTTATCTTTGATGCCATCTTCGATGACCAGAGCATCGATGCACAGGATGATGCTGACCATAGAGGGGTGCACATCGGTGACTGGTACCGTGATGATGTCTTCTCTATTCGAGAGGCCCTCTTCATGCATCTCATTATGCAGATTGTCCTTCCAGACTCCTCGGGCATGAGGATTCCCTGGAACATGTTAGCCACTACTTGGTGGGTGCTTCAGAGCTCGATAGAGGAGCCACTACTATTAGCTTGGGGGAGCACCCTATTATGCTAGCTCTATAGGGAGCTATACCAGATCATAGAGCGTAGCTGTAAGGGCATCAGTTGTAGTCTTTTGTTATAGATCTGGGGGTGGCAGCACATCCGGATCGAGCATCCTATGGAGCTACCACTATGCATCACCACCATAGATGTCGAGCATCAGTGTTATGCCGCATGCTGGCCTCGTGCTGAGGAGGGTATCCATAGTAGGGCTCATGCTAGGAACACTGAGCACTATATTATTAAGTTTGCATCACTTGGGTTGGGGGACATTGTCTGGTGCCCCTACATGGATTGCCCTACATGGCCTGAGGTGGACGAGTGGCTACGATGGGCCCATCAAGATAGATGGCTTATCTAGCATAAGCTAAAGGTCTGGGAGTATCAGTTCTTCTCTCGTGTCTTATGATAGTTTGGCATGGTGTAGGACATACCAGAGATGCCACTGAGGTACAGATGCCTAGCTCTAGAGAGGGATCTCCCATTGATAGTTCCTCCACCACTAGGAGATGCACCCGATGACTTCCAAGAGTCAGGGGTTGAGATAGCTAGGACCATGCCAGACTATGATGGGTGGTGGTCCTTATTCATATGGCATGGGATAGGGCCTCTAGGCCGAGAGCCAGCTGAGGCAGAGGTAGAGGTAGATCCTGATGGGCATAGGGTGCGCCAGCGTACAGAGGGTGATTGGGGCATAGAGGCCATCACTGAGGATATTCCAGAGATCGACCCTAAGGAGGATGCTCCAGAGGAGGGTGAGGTCCCTCTTGACAGTGCAGAGGGATGGTTGTTAGCTCAGGTTGCTGACTTGCAGAGTCATATCGGGTGGTTTCACACATAGTAGCTCGAGAGAGACACTACCATCACCACTCTGGAGGTGAAGGTGGCTGACAGGGAGTGGCACCTGACTGAGGCATAGGGCTAGGTATAGGAGCTCATGACTCGGGCTATAGATGTAGAGGCCTAAGTGTAGAGACTATAGACTACCCTAGAGTTAGCATAGGCATAGTGGACTATAGTAGAGGTAGAGTAAGATCTTGCTCGAGCATCGAGGGGGGCTATGCCACCTCCTCAGGCTACTATGGGGCCTCTTATAGCACTAGTAGTAGGTACAATAGTTGCACAGGATTTGACTACTAAGGTAGAGTGACTACATGGTATGGTCATGAGGACCAATGAGATGCATGTAGCTCGACTTGCTCATGTTGATCAGCTAGTCGGTTACATAGAGATGCATGGGCTACAGGTTTCTGAGGATCCTTTCTCCTTAGAGTCTTAGTGTACCAGGTCTAGGACCTCAGGGTAGTCTATAGTGAGCTCGAGTCATAGGACTCATAGGACTGAGAGGACGCACAGGTCCTCTAGTACACACATAGTGAGATCGTAGGCTAGGACTAGAGATCCAGGGTAGACATCAGGGGCCTCTAGTTAGAGGACTAGCCTACTGTAGTTACCAGTTTCTCATGTGTTGGGTGCTTTAGGCTTTGGAGGTAGGCAGGATCCATAGTAGGATCCACCATAGGTGCCAGGTCAGCCAGGAGAGCAGGCTCTAGAGCATAGTGTTGAGGGAGGTGGTGAGAGCTCCAGTATAGGGGGAGCAACCTAGATCTGAGTTATAGCAGTTGTCGACTATAGTTTTGATATATTATTTTGTGTGTAAGGTCGAGGACCTACACAGTTGTAGCCTATGGGCATTTTGTACTCCCTATGTACTCTTTTGGACACATATATATATGATATGATCTTTTATGGCTCATTATGTGTACATGTTTATTTATTATTTTGATTTTATGTTTATTTGATGCACATGGATGCAAAGCTTATGTAAATGCTATGTTTATATGATGCGATGTATGGATGACATGCACTAGATATCTATTCCACTTTATGATGATGATATGCAGTGATCTAGATGATTAGATGTGCGATATATGATGTATGTATATGGATGCAGTGATCAGTGTTTATTTTTAAACGCATATTTATTTGTGGGCATGCATTTATTTTATGTAGTTTATGGTATGCTATGCAATGTATGGTAATGCATTATGTACATAATCATAATCTAATGGAAATGAACCTGTATGCTTTAATCACTTAAAACATAAGGAATGAATGTAAACTGTGTATATCAATTTTTAAAATATGACACCACAGAATGTATAACAATCATGCAAAATAATTGATAATTCTCATTACAAGAACTTAATCAATTAATCACCCATATATGAAATGCAATGAAATGGATTGGTATGATGCTAATGAATGATTATGTCATTTTGTATATTTCTTCTTTGTTGCACTATATAGTCAGTGGCCGTCTAAACATCATTTCTGATATTCATGCGGTATCTATCCTATATGTTTGATTGTGCTTTGTAAAATGCATTCTGATGAATGAATGACTCATATTTCTGAATTCTAATGATATTTGGTATCTTGTTGCTATTGGAGCACTTTTTGGGGTTTTCCTTGAGACTCAAACACCCTAGTAGACTTCTCCAAAAATCACATACTAACTGTACAAGGCTTATATTGGACAAGGCTTTTGCCGTGACAGACCCAACTATTCATTATCCCTGTGTGTGCATGTGAGTATTTTTAGATAGATCATAAGCATACCCCGTATGTCGATCGGGACTCTTTCAACCCATATGTGAGATAGGGTTCCTCATACGATCGTACCATCCTTGTTTCAGCTTTGATTAGACTTATACAACTAGACAATCCTAGGTACCTAGAGCTAGCTCATCTTGCAAATTGATCAGGGCTACCCCTCCAAATGCAGGCGGGACTCTTTCAACCCATTGCTATGTTTGGGGATCACCCAATAGAACTACCCCTCCGATTGCAGGCGGGACTCTTCCAACCCATTGCTGCGATCGAGGATCACTCTATGGTTTTCAAAAGGTGGACAATCTAGGGATTCAAGTTCTCACCCTTCTTACTTGCTCATATGTAGTGATAAAAATCATTGTTAGTCCACGTGTTACTATTTTCTTTGAGCAAGGGATTTTTATAGTGCTTTTGATTCACTATGTCACTTTACATTTTGAACTTGAAATTTGTACTTTTGCACTTTGTAACTTGGGATTTAAACTTTGTGACTTTGGGATTTATAGGGGAAATTCTTGTCCTTTTGCCAAAGTACACCTTTCTAGACCGACTATTTGCAAGATAAGCAGGTCATGAAACCCATCTCTCTAGATACCTAAGACTGCTTTCATAACTTTCATCCTCTCTCGTCTTAGCAGGATTTTATATTGTTTTGCTTAGTGATGGGATTATGATATGTTGAAGCACTATCCCAACTAATGACCTTGTCTATAACAACAAAGCAAGCTTTCTACAATACCTGAAGAACCCACTAGGTATGGTTGAGTGACTGGAAAACTTAATATACATACATATTTCTCCGCAATAAGTATCGTGTATGAATGCAATGGATTATGATAAATGCAAGGGTGCATGATTGACATACAAACGTGTGATCATTTGTAAGATTTTGATATACACATTACACTCTACTATGGAATGCAATGGATGAAAAATGCCTAAATGCAATATGATGATGTGAATGCATATATGAAAATGCAAACTACAAAAGCAAATGTTTTTGGATTTTAAGCTTTTCCAATTTTTTTTGGATTTTATTGATTTAATTTTTTTTTATGGGTTTTTATATATTTTCAAATTTTTATACATTTTTGAGCTTTCATATTTGACCAAACGATGAGTACATGTCCTTGGAGCTTTTAAGGATGACCAAATGATGAGGAACTACCTTTGGAGCTTTTACTTGACCAAGCTACTCAATAGAGGGCTTGGGGCATTTTGGGATGACCGAGCGGTTGAGACAAAACCCTCGGAGCTTTTGGGTTGACCAAAGGGCTTACAGATGCCTTTGGTGCCTTTACTTGACCAAGCTTCTCAATTCGAGAACTTAGAGCCTTTTGGGATGACCGAGCGGTTGTGGACAAACCCTCGGAGCTTTTGGGTTGACCAAAGGGCTTATAGATGCCTTTGGTGCCTTTACTACACTCTCAAGCATAGAACGCCTTAATATGGATGATATTGAGAGGCTCAAGCTCTTCCACACCCTCTAGCGATGTTAGGTGATAGGTACCTGGACCAATATTTTTAGATATGATGTAAGGCCCTAGCCAATTAGCCATAAATTTGTCTCGCATATCAAGCGAAAAATTCAAGTTCTGTTGGTTCTCTTTCAGCACAAGATCCCCAACTTCAAAGTCTCTCTGGTGGACTTTGAAATTGTAAGCTCATTTTAATCACTCCTGATAAATATGGAGATGCTCGAGGGCATTCACGCGATGTTCATCGAGCAACATCAATTGATCGAGGTGAGCTTGCCACGTGGTGTCATCATCGATGAACTCTTTCAATGCGACGCGCAACGTTGGAATTTCCAACTCTAAGGGCATAATGGCCTCAGTGCCATATACTAGTGAAAATGGCGTTGCCCCAATGGGCATCCGAATGCTAGTCCTGTAAGCCCATAATGCAAGGGGTAGCTATATATGCCAATCCTTATGGTGTTCTTGCACTATCTTTTTCAAGATGGCTACCACAGTCTTGTTTGAGGCCTCATCTTGCCCATTTGCTTGCGGATAGTATGGAGTTGCAAAACTATGTTTAATGCGGTATTTAGACGTTAAAGCCCACATAGTTTTGTTCTTAAAAGAAGTTCCATTATCCAAAATTATTTTGGATGGTATCCCAAAATGACATATGATATGCTCGAGAATAAATTCTGTGATGCGAGCTCTAGTGGTCATTGTAAGGGGAATGGCTTCCACCCACTTTGTAAAATACTCAGTAGCCATGATAATGAATGTATGTCAGCCTGACGATGGAGGAGAAATCTTGCCAATAAGATCTAGTCCCCATTGAGCAAATGGCCAAGCCGCCTGAATGGGTTGTAAGGCCTGTGATGGCAAGTGCGTAAGATTAGCATGATGCTAACATTTAACGCATTTCTTGACATACACATTGCAATCCTTCTCCATAGTGGGCCAATAATAACCCATGCGAAGGATGCATTTGATGATAGCCATGCCGCTGAAATGGCCACCGCATGTACCATCGTGAGCTTCTAAAATTGCCCAAGATGACTCTTGGGGCTCAAGACATCGAAGGAGAACTCCTTCATAGCTACATCGATACAAAATATCTCCTATCAAGACATACTTAGTCACTTTCTATTTGAATGTGCATCTTGCGGCACACGATAATCCCTCTGGGATCATACCAAGTTTTAGGAAGTCTTGGATTTGCAACATCCAACTTTGACAAGCCTCAGCTTTGACTGCTAAGATGACTTGCTCCCCCTACGTATTTAACTTTGTAAATGCAGACTAGGAAACAACCTTATGGTGAATGGTAGTACCACTCCCCGTAGGACTCTGAGAAGTCAATGACTCCCAGGGTGCCTACTTAAGAAAGTATTCCACTCTACGAAACCAATCAGTTGTTGGTTCCACGACAATCATGTTGATTGACTCTTTGTTATCAAAGGTTGCATGCTCTGCTATTGGGTGCGAGAGCGTTCTAACATGGATGGTAGTAAAATTGATAGATAGATTCTGAGGGATCAAGGACCCCAAATATGCCATGGTGTCTACGAATCTATTTGATGAATGAGGGATTGCCTCAATGTCATACCATTCAAATTTAGCCAGATAAGTGGCAACAAGATCTTTGTAGGCTTTCAGTACGGGACATCGACATTGAAAGAGCCCCTTAACTTGGTTAACTATGAGCAGAGAATCACCAAAAATATTCAATCTTTTAATACCCATGGTGATGGCTGCGTGGAGGCCCAAAAGTAGGGCTTCGTACTCAGCATTATTGTTGGTGCACGAAAAGTCTAACTTGAATGACAAGGGCATTGGAGCTCCTTGTGGCATGAAAAACACTATTCCTGCACCACCCCCTTGCTCACACTTTGAACCGTCGAAGAACAATGTCATATCAGCATTATTCTCTGGTTCTTCGGGTTTGGGAGCTTCAGATATTATGAAGACCGCATCATCTGGAAGCTCAATGGTTAGAGGCCTACTGTTGGACAGTGGTGCCTCAACCAGTTGATCAGCTATGACTTGTCCCTTGATGGAATTTTGGCTGATGAATTACAAATCAAATTCTTTCAATAGCATGATCCACTTTGCAGTACGTGTGTTATGATATGTCTTGCTCATCATATACTGCAAAGGATTCTATTTCGATATAACATATGTTGTATGACTTAGCATGTAATGCCATAATTTCTTGGTAGCGAACACCACTGCTAAATAAAGCTTCTCAACATATGCATATCCTACCTCATAACTCACCAAGGTGCGACTGATGTAATATACGGCTTGCTCTTTGCCTTGCACATTCTTTTGGGCTAACATGGTCCCTAATGCAAAGTTGGTTGTCGATATATATAGTAGAAAAGGCACATCTAGCCTTGGTGGAGCTAGTACTGGTGGCGTTGCTAGGTATTGCTTAATCTCAGCAAAGGCTACTTGGCAGTCCTCATCCCAATCAAATGGGACCCCCTTGTGTAGCAGTCAATTCATGGGTCAACATTTATCCGATAATTGAGTGATGAATCACTTTATGGATGCTACTTTGCCCTGAAGGCTTCTTAGTTCTTTGATATTAGTGGGAGGACGCATCTCTAGGATAGCCTTGACCTTTGTTGGGTCTACTTCGATGCCTCGTTTAGAAATGATGAATCCCAAGAGTTTACCTAAAGTTATGCCAAATACACACTTCTTAGGATTCAACCTGACATTATGCTCTATCAGGCGATCGAAGACCTTCCTTAAGACCTCTGCATGCTCTGCTCACAGCAACGACTTAGCTAGTAAGTCATCGATATAATATTCTAAGATTTTATGCATGTAGTCATGAAAGATATATGTCATAGCCCACTGATATGTGGCACCAGCATTTTTAAGACCGAATGGCATAACTTTGTAGCAAAATGTCCCCCATGGCGTTATAAATGCGGTTTTATGCTGATCTTCGGGTTTAATCCGAATCTGATTGTATCCAAAAAAATCATCCATAAGGGAGAGCATTTCGTGACCTACAGTAGCATCTACCAGAGCATCGATATTTGGCAATGAAAATGAATCTTTGGGTGTTGCCTTATTGAGATCTCTAAAATCCATACAAATACGGACCCTTCCATCTGGCTTTCCTACGGGCACCATATTGGACACCCATTCTGGATAGTCGATGGAGATGACAAACTCTACGTCCAACAACTTTTGCAACTCGTCTTTCACCATTAAGGCTACTGTTGGATGCATTTTTTTGAGTTTTTGCTTGATTGGCTTCTTCGATAGATCTAGCGAAAGGTTATGAGTAACCAATTTTGGATCTAGACCCGACATGTCTTTGTAAGTCCAAGCAAAGAGATCAGGTCTCTCTTTCAGTAGAGGGATGATGCTATCACGCTCATCCGAAGTGAGACTCTCCCCAAATCTAACCTTCCTTGGATTGGTGGGATCTTTACTGATATCCACATCGAAGGTTTTCTCTATTGACATATGTGATCCCTCCTCAAGCTGGTGAGGCGTAGGAATCAGATGGATGTCATCAACCGGGTTCACATGTTCCTCATGGGAAGCACCCTCAGCGTGATAAACATCATGAGCACAGCCTGGCACAAAATGAAATGGTTGCAGCATTTCTTCATTAGGGAAGAAATCTTCAGGCTGGACCGATGAGTCAACGTGATCCCAATCGATAGCATCCATGTTCAGATGCAATGGTTTGGATGGATCTACTGGATTACGGAGTGGAGTGGTCAAATCAATGGAGACCATATTGATGGAATGGAATTGATCTCCAGAACCACATGGACAAAACTCTATATCTGAAGCGTAGCTTCTATACCCAAGATCTGGTTCGGATGGTATGGGCACAAATGGATCCTCTCTGTGGGATGCCCGTATAACTAGATCCTCCCGGTGCACTAGCTACAAAATGGGATCTCTCGGCTCAAGGAGCTCCACGTACGTAGGCGGATGGGGAAAGAGTTCCTGATACCTCTCTTCGAGCTCTCTTCTTTCCCTTAGGCTACGATGGAGATTGATCTCCCGATGCAAACCTACAACTGTAATAGGTGGGGGACCTCGAGGTGGGGGCCTATTACGTAAGTGATGAGGTCCCAAATAGGCCATCTCCAATGAGTCCTCATCATCACTATACAAATACAATCCATCACTTCCCCCTCCTCTAAGGGGTGATCTACCAGATGTGGCCCCATGTATCTGATTCTACGGTCACTATCATCACTATCTAGATAAATCCGATAGAATGATCGTATATATGATACTACCATGTAAACTGGCATTGCTTCTTCCTCAGAGCGCTCAGTGTTGGGAGGGACTTCCTCCGTAACATGCTCTGATTCCCTAGGCAATAGATATTGTGGATACATAAGCCTAGAATCGGTCCTCTCATCTACATCACTGTGGTCACTACCATGGATGGGCCACTCTATTGTGTCTATGCATAGTGGGATATTAGCTGGGTGAGGCTTTAAGTAGGCCTCCTCTATTTCATATTTATAATCACTATCGACTATGAAGCGCTCATTCGTCTCTTCCACTTGTTCCATAGGCAGCAGATGGCGTATAAATGTCGGACCTGGAAAGGTCGGCTCGATTTCCTCCTCAGATTGATCATCATTTGAGGACTCATCATCTGCATCATAACTAGGTCCAATAATTTTGGAGGTGGACTCCTCTCCATCATCATCACAAAGATCTCCTGACTTGAGATTGCCTATAGTAGTGGGGTTATGCCCCTGCATACCAGTGTCATCGGTAGCACTACGGATTTGGTTACCCAGGTTGCCTCTGGGGTTGTCCTCTAAGGGCCCATCATGATATGAATCGGGTGGCCCTATGGTAACAAACGATACCGTCTGGCGAGTCCTCCAATAGTTGGAAGGATTAGGGTGATATGGATTAAAATCCACATCGTCCCCCAGACTCAGGTACATGCGATCTAAGGATGCGATAAGCAAATCGTCATGATCCTGTACCTGTAACCCTAACCCGAACCTATCAGTAGCTAACTGATAATGAGGTTCGAGCGAAGTCCTATGTCCTTGTTCAAAAAGACCAAGGCCGTGTCCATGCCAATGATACGACTCAAAAATGTGCATGGCGTATTTCAAGTTGGACAGATAGCACATATTCACAGTGAATGGCTCATCATCATCCTCGTCTATGGACATTCTGGTGGGTGCTTGATCTAGCCCTACGTAGATGAAGTTTGTTTGGTTGGGTGGCTCACCCAACGACACTACAGATCCAATCAAAAATCGATGGGCGTGCGGTCGGCCCATCTCTTGTGCAGTTTTTAGGATAGGTCCAAAAGTAACATTTTGCATAAGATACTCACCCAACCCTATGCTAGCCAGATGAATGGTCACCTGTGGTGCAGATGACCCTACTGAAGATGCGGGTGAAGCAGGCTGAGGTGCCTCCTCGGCTTTGTCTTGGGGTTCTTCCACATCCATGGGAGTGGGAGTCTCATTGGCGACTGGTCCGGGCATATGATCTCCTACTTTCTCACCCAATTTCACCTTTAGCTTCTTGCCTTGTCGATGCATTGCCGATGCAGTCGGTTTTAGAGAAGTTGCAGTCGTATGCTCAGATCTGTGTGACACAGATGTCGATGGTTGAGCATGGGCTATTGGTTTACCTCTTGGAATCTTAACCGACGAAGCAGGCCGGATATCCAAGTGCATCGATGGGAGTACAAAACCCCCAGGCAAATCTGCTAGGTTCATGAACTTGAATGGTTCTTCATCCGAGGACACTACGTGAACCTATCCCTCATGAATGTACTTCATGCATTGATGCAAGATAGAGGGGATGCAATGCATTTCATGAATCCAAGGCCTTCCGAGCAGAATGTTGTATTGCATGGCACCCTCTATCATGTGACACATCACAAAGATGGTCTTGAGTCCCACCTGAATAGGTAGGACAATTGTACCAACCATCGAGCATAGTGCATCATTAAACGCTCTCAACGTAAAGGTGGTAGGCACAATGTGTGATTTGGGTAACTTGAGATGGCTCAGTGCCTTGGTCGTAATTATATTGATCGAGGACCCAGTGTCGATCAAGACCCTTTTGAAAGGCATGTGGTTAACACACATGATAATATGCAGCGACGGGTCAGCCATAATAGTAGGAACCATCTTCACTTCATGGTCGTAAAATTGTATCATGGGTTCCAGACACTATTGTACATGTCCCACAAAATTTGTAAATGCGTGCGCATCTTGGGACTATACCTCAATGGACCTCAGAATGTCCATAAGAGTCTCCCTGTGTCTAGGGGACTACTGAATAAGCTCATATATTGACAACTTCATAGGAGTTATCTGTAGGTTCTAAACTAACCTGCTCCTTATGGTCACCACCGGTCTAGTTGGTGGGCCTGGAATGTTCTGAGCTGGTCGTTGATCCGACGTAGCTTGTATTCTAATGGGAGCATGAGGTTGATTCAGTTGATCGTACCTCCCGTGTCTAGTAACAACATTGACCATGCCTACGAACCCCTGGGTAGGTGGTTCGATTCTCACTTGATTGACCTGGAAAACGTTATGAGGCACCTCATGATTAGGTAGTGGATTCTTGAAAATCCCCATGTTTCTGTTGTCGAGCGCCTATGGATTGCCTGGTACTACAAGCTCTCCTTTTTCTATCATGTTCTGCACAATGTGTTTGAAGGACCAACATGTCTCGATGTCATGGCCTTTCGCTCTATGGAATATGCAGAACAAATCGTCTTGATGCCACTTCAACTTTGGCACATTCGGATCTACTAATTTGACCTTGAGCAATCGTATGGCCTTGGCCTCGCACAGTTGATGGAAAATTGAAGTCATCGATTCCGTTAGAGGTGTGAACTGGTGAGGTGGGTGCTCTTCTCTATTTTTGCCCTTATAGTTGTTTTTGCATGTCTCATAATGCGTAGGAGGAGGTTGGGCCTGATAATTAGGCTTTTTTTGTCCCTTGTCCTCTCCTCCAAGATTTAGTACTACTTGATTCACGTGGGCCTGCTTGCCCTGTTGCTTCATAGTACTCTTTTTAAACCCTTCTTTCTTGGTCTTGAGCTTCAAGTTTCCTTCTTGCAACTTGATGTCCTCGATCACCTCGGCTTGCACCATAACTTCCTTGAATGTAGCATACTATTGCAAGTACAATAGTAGCAAGATGTACTTGGCATAACTCTTTGTAAACATTCGGGTCAATTCGGCTGTAGGAATGGGGAATGACAGCTTTGCCATTATTCTATGCCATTTTTTTTTGTATTGCTCATTGGGCTCATCGTCACGCTGAGCTAGCATAGCCAAATCGAAAAGGTTTACCTATTTCTTGATGCCAAATGAATAGCGTTCAAGAAATGCATTGGCTAATTGCTCAAAACTAGTAATACTGTGTTTCTTCAACTAGTTGAACCACTCTTAGGCTGGGTTAGAGAGTGTCATAATGAAGGTGCACAACAAGGCATCATGACTCTTTATCTGGAAACAAGCATCCATAAAACTCATAACATGCTCTTGGGCATCCTCATCACCCTTGAATTTTTCAAACCTGGGCATATCAAAATGCTTGAGATATGGAGGTGTGGGCACCGAGGAGTCTATAGGTTCATTGTGTATCTTCCTCAGTGTCATATTTTGCATAGCCATGCCTTGCCTCTCTATTGCTTTGACCTTATCAACCAAAGCCTTGTACACCTCAGAAGACAAAAAGTCCTCCTCCCTAAGCTATCATGGAGGCGGTTTAGGAGGTACGGTCTTCTTCGAGGGAGGTGGAGGATGTGGCTCTTCCTCCTCCTCAACTTGATAACTCTCAAGATACTCCTGATCGTATCCGTCTACATCCACATGTTCATGCTACCTCTTTCTAATATTATTGAGTGATGGCATTTGCTCCCTCTGTTGGGCACTAACATGAGTATGAGCATCTCTGTGCTCCTCATGCATATCGACTAGGGACACAACCCTCCTATGCATATGCTCTCTATGCTCCTCGAGAGGGTATAGGCCAGCCCTAGCTAGCCGATCCTCCTACTCTATGCGCTCCTTCTGAGCTAGAATACGCTCCTCGTGCATGCACTGCTCATATAATATTTGTTGTAGGAGCCTTTGTGCTTGAATATTTTCATCTTCAATATGTTGCCTCTCTAGGTGAGCATCCTCCAATTGATCTTGGAGGAGTTGACATCTTTGCTCAGACACCAGTCTATGTGATCTATCGATCTGGTCGACCATGGGAGGCCTCTGGTGTGTACACTCTATGCGAGCTACCTTATGGGTTTTGTACCCATCGAACAAATGTGTTGATGGTAGACATGTGACATGAGGGCACTTAGAAGCCTCTCCATACTCTCTAGTGATCTTGATACAACTGCTACTATGCTCACTCGGAGCACAAGTGGGCATAGTTGTAGGCTTGCAGCCTAGCTGCTCAAGAACACTACCTAGACCATCTAACTATCTAGACCTCCATCGCTCATGCGGTGGTGTTCCATTAGCTCCCACATTTGATATATCAATGGTGATATTGCATGGTGGGCCATGCATGGGAGTATGGGTGGACCTATGCTCATAAGTAAGCCTATCCTCTTACCCCTAAATGGGTGGATCTCTGGTCTGTCTATACTCTGACTATTGAGGGTTAGAACCTCTTGTAGACCTAGTACATATGGGAACCAACTTGGTCCCCTGCACAACATATTCCTTGGCTGATCCCATGGATGTGCATGCAATGCAGTATCGATAATGGATTTGGAGTAGAGCATCCTCATGCTGAGAAGCTCTGAACTCAGTCCTATGCCTAGAGGAGTGTAATGAAGCTCCTCTATCGGGGGTCCACTCAACAGGATATCCTTGTGTTGAGTTGTTGCCTCTAATGCTCGTCGAATGTCATTCGGTTCGCTCATGTGTATGAGGACTCAACACATGCTATTGTGAACCAGTTGGGGGTTGATCATGGGCATCGGTCCTAGACCTTTGCCGATCACCTTGTGTGTTCACCATTTGTGTACCTAACGTCTAGATGTGTTTTATTACGCAAACAAGGTATACAAATGATGATTATCTCATTTTAAATTTTTATTGTGAGCCCTAAATTGTTTGATGTTTGATGCATTGTCATTATGCAAATCATTAATTCTCAATGAATTTGTCAATCTAGGGCAGTGTACAAGGCTATTTGTGGAAGGAGTGAATAGGGCTATAACTTAGGTCATTTGGAAGCAACAGGTCTTATTGGTGAAATCGATTGTGTGGGGGATTTAGGACATTTTTATCTCTAAATTGCATAAATTGAACTTTAATCTAATTGCAAGAATGGAAACTAATTACTAACTACATAAATGAAATCCTAGTTACAATTACAGAATAAAATTTAATTATGTTGCAAAAATAACTCCCTAGTTACAGTTGCAGAATTATAAATCTAATTATGATTGCAGAAAGGAAGTCTATTTACTTTTGCAGTAATGGAAACCTAATTATAACATGGAAATTAAGTCCTATCAATGCTCTATAATAGAAGGTTGTCAATCTTCTATGTAGGTGCTGACAACAAAACACAAAATGCAGTAAATTCTAGAAAATAGTAAATTCTAGAAATGACAATCTACAGTAATTTGAAAGCTTACTAAAAATGGATATTACAAACAAACCTATCATTAATAACAAGATCATCCTAATCATAAAATAAACTAAGATTGCAAAGACTGTTAGCTATTTACAAGGAAATGAAATGACAAGTTTTACAACTTATTTTGCTGCAGCAAAATAAGAATAAAAACCTATTGTTAGTCCTCCTCCTAGGTCTGAAAGTGGCCAGCCTCCTTGTCCAGAAGAAGGTATGAGTATTTCTCTCTCTCTAGATCTTACTCACACTCATTCACAAAAACCTGAATAAAAATAGTGCACTTTATTGATTCAAGAACATAATTACAGTATTGCTGCTAAAAACCCTGTTACAAGACTATAACAGTAACCTTTCTTATTATTATACTTATTGCTTATTTTTCCCTACTCTTCTTAGCTCAACCTGGATGGGAGCTATCTATTTATAGATATCCTAAAATCTAATTACAAACTAAGAATATCTCATTCCTATATTACAGATCTATTCCTATTATGCTGCAGCATTTCTTGGGTTTATCCTAGAAGAGGACCAAAATTGATCTTTTCCATGAATGGTGGCTTTGGATGGCAAGGACGAAAAAGTCAGATGGGAGATATTTTCCCTTAACCTTTTCAACCTTATTTCCCTTTTTCCATCATCAAAAATTAGTCAACAACTCAAAAATCGCTTTCTGTTCTCATTCCGAAGATAAGTGGCTCATTCCGAAGAGACTGTATTTCTCATTCCAAAGATGTTCGCTCATTCCGAAGAGACTGTATTTCTCATTCCGAAGATGTTTGTTCATTATGAAGATCTTCAAAATGAAAAATTGTATACTCTTCAAGTGATTTCATCTGCATTTCTTAGGTGGGTTAGCTCTCAGGATCATATTACAATAGCATTCATCTCTCTCCATGTGTGAATTATATGCCTTGCCATTCATTGGCAGCTAGCTGGAATTTACATTGGAAAACCAATTTCTACTACACAGTAATAGTTTTCTTGCACTATTTGTTATATTTAGATAAATAAATGCTTGAAACATTTAAAAAAAAACTAGTGTAGTGTTGTTATCAACCTAAGCATACTTCTCATTTAGCCAGTCATGACAAAGCAACATAAAACTATGCAAAAACTATAAAAAATCATAATATAGTATTTCTAACACATTGATCATGCAAACAGTTAATACACAACATATTAAATCAACTTAACTAGCATATCAGATTAAACACAAGAGTTTTTAGGCAGTTTCAATGTTCAAAATATGCTATGATTGAGGCATTTACAAGCCTCATCAATGTTGTTTTTAGATGTGTTGTATCGATGTTAGAAACTCTTGCATGTTTTGAAAGATAGTTGGATTTTATACTCAATTAAATTGGCTTTCACCTGTATACCCGTAGCTCGAAAACTTGGCGATGAAACCCAAGCCACATAAACCAACCTATAATGTGTGGAAGTGAAGCCCATACATGGTCAGGGGGCATAGGTCCTCCCAGTTCCTCATGCATTTTCTCCCAATCAGCGTCATACACTTTGAAGAGAACTATATGCAATTTTTTTAGGATACGAAAGGAAATTGGACCCGGTATGGTCTAGTATCACAAGGTACGTGGGATTTGGGCCAATGGATGGAAATTATGCCCACCATCATTGAAACCTACTAGTGGTTGGAGATGAAGCCCAACTCACTAGCGTTTAAGTGTCGGGTGGTGTGTGTGGTTCCTTTTACTTTGAAAAAATGACAAATGCATAGAAGAGCATAATGATAATTCCTACATGATATGCATGAAAAGAAAGGAACATTTCAAATTCAAAAAGAATGTATGCTAATGTCCTATATGATATTTTGATGATGCAATTACAATGACATGGCCACTAATTGGGCCTCATGCATGCAAACGACACACAATCTCTATCAAGGTCACTGTATTTAGGGGTGGACTACACTCAGAGGTCCGCTATTCCCAAAAATACCTCTCTAATGAAAGGAAAATGGAAATAAACTAAGACTTTTTCATTGACTATTTTTTACTTAAGTTCCTAGTTTACGATAGTTCAATGCTTTATGGAAAAACACAGAGCAAAAAATGCAAAACAGATAGTGAAATTGGGGCCTACCTTAGCTCTTGCTCTGCTGCCCACTGAGTTTCTTGTTGTCTGCATTTTCCTATGTTAACCGAAGGTCCGATCTACGGGCTACAGTGGTGACCATAGGCTACAACCGTGGACCAAAAAATAATCGCAACTATTAGTTGTGGTTAGCACCTGAGATAAAAAAACAAATATGTCAATACTCAGGGGCTAGAAATGTGGAGTTCCATTGTGATCACCATCTAATCTAACCACAAAGCATTCACATAGCTACTGTATTGATCTATACCATCATGAAAGCATAAATATTCACACAAGTACATAAATTGAACAAAAACAATGTAAGGTTTCTTGTATTAATATTTGAATGAGCTTTGATTACAAAAATGCCCTCTTAGGGTCACTTGAGTGATGATACTGATATTACAATTTCCAATACCCTCAATAGGGTAGGCATACTTATAGTGCTCTATTGATTAGTCACAAACTGCCTTGGGGTGGAGCTGACCCCCTTCTTCGTGATGTGGAAAGATTATGACATAAGCTCCTCTTGCACCTATCTCCCTGCAAACAAGAAACAACAACACACGATTAAAAATATTGATAGCCTCTCTTGATGAAGCCCTTTACGGAAATATGTATGTAAATGTCATTAAACTAGTAAAACAAGAAAACATAAATAAAAACTTTAAACTATTCTAATTTGATCAAGAATTATACTAAAACATGGACATGAATAAGCGAATAATGCATGGATCAAATATCAAGTTAGGAGTAATAAAGTGCATAAAAGATCCAATATAATCCTACTTAATACAATGCATGAAATGACTAATTCCTACGGTCAGAGTTTCTCTAAAATATAATTAAACCTATGAAAAGACTAATATAACTAATCTATGCGGTCAAAAGCAAAGCAAGTAAGGTGATCAGTCACTTGTTGCAAACCGCAACTATGATGGGTGGTATGCACTATGAACCGTAGCTGATATCCGTGTTTTGACCTCTAATAGGTTTACCCTCAAAATTAGGGGCAGTGGGCTTGACCTCCTTATCCAAATTTATGTTCAAAGGTCACCTTTGTTATCCTCTAACACATTTTGCGGTTAAATCATTGTGAAGGTCCTTCGTTTTCCCGGATTTGTGTTTCTTGAATCTCCTAGGAACCTGGGGTATCCATGGATAATTGGTCTTTAGGTGAATAGCAAAGGGGCTCTCAAATGCATATATTTAGTATGCAATTTGACAGGGCTTTGCTGCTCTTTTGATCAATTAACTCTCTCTCGATAATTTACCAACACTTTGCTATACAAATCATCTATATTTCCTCCCCATTTGGAGGGGGTATTTATAGCATGCCCCCTAGGGCTAGGGGTGGCTTCATGGAGAAGCCAAGACCAAGAAGGGTGGTTAGGATAGTTGGGATGGAAGCCTCTGGAATCTTCTGTCCTTCAACTGCATCCTCCTATATCTTTCGACCATTCCAACCGATTTGGCTCAGATGGAAGGCCTAATTGAACTTCAGTTAAGACCGCAGGTCACATTTACGATCTAGACTACAGACCACAGGTGTCAACCATGGTTTAGACTAGAGACCGCATGTCTAGGCTACGGTTCAGACTGTTTAGGCCAAAATGCCTAAATTGAGTGGTTAGAACCATTGCTCTATCTTGGAGTCTATCCAAGATCCTCCATATGGTTTTATAGCATGTCCATATGAGTAGTCACCCTCGACATGACACGTTTTAGGTGTCTACAATTTCTATTGTAAACCCTAGATATGATTTTATAGAAAATATTTTAATTAGTTTCTAAGAATTGAAAGATAAACAACATATAGTGTGCACTTAGGGTTTATTATGTTTGTGCATTCTCTCTTGAGCCCTTGCTTAAAAGGTTATCTATTTTAAACCCTAGGTTAGTGAGCATATAAAATAAAAGAATCATATTAGCCTATCTCTTGTATACTTGCACTCTATTTTCAACTAGCATACTCTATTTTCTACATTATCCTTTATCTTTCCAAGTTTAGAATTAGACAAGCCAAAATTTTGTGTTTTTATTAAAATTAAATACATCAAACTATCCTTGAATATCCTGAGAAATATATTGAATATCCCGAGGACTTGGAGTGAGTCCTTAAACCATTCTTGGTGAACCCTTCCACCTAGCACCGAGTGTAGAGTACAACACAACCCCCACAGTTCAACCCATAAGGCTTTCTACCTTTGTAGATCCAGCCTTTTGGGAATTATATGCAGTAGAGCAGTTTTCCCCCTCTACATATTTGGTGAACCCGATGTGAACACTTCCTTAGTGGCCATTAGGAAACCTTTTCCTCTAGTTCTTATTTTTAAAATTAAAAAGAGATAATTTAAATTTGTTTGTACATATTTTATTTTTTTAATATTCTATTAGAATTTTGCTTTTCATATTTAAGTTTTTGTTTTTAAAATTCAAATAAGACAATTTTTTTTTTTTTTGTAGATCATACCATTAATTAAAGATTTAATAGTTTAGTTTTTGAATTTTATATTCTGTTAGAATTTTATTTTCTTAAAATTATTTTTTTTCTATTTTATATTTTATATTATAATTTCATTTCTTATTGCTATTAAAATTTTGGCCCTATTCAAATCAAGAGTGATTTAATTAATTAATATCTTTCTTTCTAAACTATAATCACTGGTTGTATTTCTAAACCTCCTTTTCTTTTAAATCTTTCATTAAGATCATTAATTCTATGTGTTAGATCAAAAAACATTAAAAACATAATTTCGTGTGCTTTGTCTTCATTGGTTTTAGTTCCTTCCTTTTTTCCCTAGTCTTTTAATCTTCTCCTAATGGATTTCAACCTTGGGAGTGAGATAAGGCCTTTAAGTTTTGATGAGATTTTCCAAGAGAATGATCAAATTGATAGAGAAAATCATAATCTAGAAGAAGAGAAAAATGAGGATATTGATAATAGCTTTGATCCTACTAAGGGAACCAATTTGAACCTTACATTTAAAACTTTTGATCATATTTTAGATTTCATAGAACACCATAAGGAGGCTTTACTTAAGGCTATCAAACAAAAACCTGAACTCAAAAGAGGTGAGACTCTTCTTCCTCCTCCAGTCATCTCTCCTAGGCATGTTCATAATAACCCTTTGTTTGAATATTTGAATCATGGTAATCATGCCCATCAACCAACCTATGCCACTACCGTAACCATCAATATTGGAAGAAGTCCACAAGTTCATCCAACTAGTATTGTTACTCAATATTATTTTCAATTTCCTCCTAGATCTGCTAAACTCAAAACTTTTGCCTCTATTCCACCAAATGTTAGTTATCCTCTCTAGCAATGTATCACATATCATAATAGTATCAATACCTCCAGCTTAAGCTGAGAGTCTTTTCAACAACCTACCTATACCCCTACATTGGAGAATCTGGGGGAATTGCACAATAGTAATCCAAAAGTTTAGAATTTGGAAAATGTGGTAAAATATTTGGCTTCAAAAATGGGCATGATTCAACCTTCAGATTTTATTTACAGTTATAAAGAGATGTGCAATCAACCCCTAGACCCTGTGGTTGATACTAGACCTTATCCTAAGCATTTTTCCATACTGATTTTTCCTATATAAGGGAACACAATATCTTATTGAGCATATAAGAAGATTTAGAATAGCTTGCCATGATCTCATCTATGATGATATGTTATTACTAAAGATGTTTCCTAAGAGTCTTGTTGTCATTGCATTAGAATAGTATTATCAGTTGCTCAACTATTCTTTAAAGAGCTTTGAGAAGACTGCAGAGATGTTTGTTCATCAATTTAGTGCTTACATTGAAAAGGAAGTGATAATGAGAGACTTATATAATTTAAAGCAAAGTAAAAAAGAATTTTTTTTAGAATTCTTAGCTCGTTGGAGAATTTTAGTTGGTCGATTGAGATAGCCTGTGTCTTAGAAAGATATACTTGATATATTTATTAGTAATTTATAAGAACAATTATCTTATGCATTAGAGACTACTATCATCATGTATTTTGATCAAGTAATTGAGTTAGCAAGAAAAGTAGAACAAGCTCTTATCATAATAGGATAGCTCAAAGTGAAAGAAGATAAAACCATTCAGTCACATTATAAAAATAAGGATGTGGTAGGTGATGGTGTAATGGATAGTAGGCCTATTAATAATGTTGTTAACAACATACAAAATATAATACTTCAAAAACCTCCACAAAGGAATTTTACAAGACTTGACATACCTATAGAATAAGTTCTAAAGCAACTTTTAGAATCCAATGCAATTGAGTTACCTCCTATAAGGCAACCAAATACTACAACTAGTTGGTACAAGGCAAGACATTATTGTGCATATTATAGAGGAGAAGGACATTGGATAAATTATTTTAAGAATTTGAAACATGTGGTTCAATATTTAATTGATGCAAGATGTCTTGATGTAAGAAATTATCAATCTTCAAATAGTCAACAAAAGTCCACTACCAACGAGAATATACCTAAGCAAGGACAACAAACAGTTAGTCAAGTATCTTGTAAAAATGTACCACATCATTATAATAACGAAATGGTTGGTATGATAACAAATACTTCAAAAAAATAGGTGCAGAATCGATAGATACAACGGTCTCAACAAGAGATGAGTTTTTCAAAAAATATTTTCCTCTTACAACTTTTGCAAAATCCTCCTACTCATGGAGAAGCCTTAATAAATATTCTAAAATAGCAATCTGTCCCTCCAAATATTTCCCTAGTGATATGGCCAATGTTGTAAGCTTTTTTTGGACACATCTCATCACATTCTCAGATAGTGATATTTATTCCTAAGACCTATGTAGAGATTCTTCTCTCTATATTACTACATTTATTGGAGAAACCCTTATCAAAAGGGTTATGATTGATAATGGTTCTTCTCTCAATTTATGCACATATCAATTTATTCAAAAGTTTGGATTAAAATAGGAAGATTTAACTAAATATGAGGCAATAATCAAAACATTCAACAATGAGTCCCAAGAATCTTGTGGCACCATATCACTTCCCCTCAAATTTGGACCTAAAAATTTAGATATATTGTTCCATGTGGTACCTTGCCCTGCATATTTTAATTTACTTTTTTGACATCCTTGGATCCATGCAATGAAGGTTTTTCCTTATACTATTCATCAATGTTTGAAGTTTAAATTTAAGGATCAACTTGTCACAATTCTAGGTGACTTTCATCCATTTGAATATTGTTCAATGGTTGAACAAGCTCAGTTTGGTCTCAATGGTTGTCCTTTAGTTTCATCATTTATTTCTCCAAGTTCCTCATCTCAAAAATCTAAACAATCCAATAATATAAAAGTGAGTGAGGAACCTCTAATCAATTCATCATGGGATCAAGACAATAAGATTATTCAAGAACCTCTTCTAGATATATCTCATCAAATTTTGGAGTAGATTAATGAGGATAAGGATCCCCCTTATCCCTCCAACATCTTATTTTATAATACGATAAATTTTGTGTTCTAATGATAAATATTTTGCTTCTCATAAATATCTTGCAATGTTAGGAATTTCTCCTCCTTATGTTAAGAAAAATGGTTTTGTTAAATAATGTATTGATTATCATATTATGGCTACCAAATAAATAGCTATGAAAGAGCCTCTCTATGATTATAATCATCGAGATGGCTTGCCTTCTATATTTTTCTTTGATGAAGCAGTCCCTTGAATGCCTATTATTTTTGTTAAGATAGGAGGTACAATTAAAATGTTTGTTGACTATCATTTTGATTGCTTGTTAATCCATCATTAATTAGATATGCATTTACATTCTCATTCCATCATACCTATTTGCTTGCTCATACTGCATGATTTCCTATCATATTTTTCATGGTTTCCTAACATTATTTTCCTCTTACATTTTTGCTTGTCATAACTACTTGTTCATGACTGCTTGATCATATAGGTTTTTAGGGATTTGTAATTATGACAGGTGATGATACCCAATTAGTTCATAGCTCACATGCATTGCACTTTTTCGATGGTTCTAATGCCTAGCGAAGCCCCAACCTAGGGCCCATGCATTTTCATCCCTTCTTTCCTTCTTTGCTTCCTTTGTTATTTTATTCTCTTCTCTCTTCTTCTTGTATTTCTTAACTTTGAAAGTTTTACAATGATCATCATTTCTCCTCCAAGTCAAGAAATACAATCCTATTTTGGTATGTCCTTGTCTTTTTGCATGATTTTTATTTCACCTTTGTCTTCTTTTTTCAGATAAAGATATATATTATTATCTTCTTTGATTGCACATTTCCTCCCTCTTGACTTTTCACTAGTTGAAACTTCAAGCTGAGGATACACATGTACAATTCTTCGCTCCTTATGTTCTTCCTCTTATTTCTTCTAGCACATGCACACACTCACATCATTTTATGCTCCTATTGATTGGTCCATACATACATGTGGATACACCTTCTCAAGTAGTACTAGCATATACATTACATATATCATTTTACATTAGCATACACTATAACATCCCTATCGGGGTATGTCTCTCTTGGACTCAACAGGCTCAACACCCCATTACAAGATCAACTTCTTGGCCATTTATAGTAGGCATCAACATACATCCTAGCGGGTAATCACCCCACAATAGTTACTTGTAAGCAATCACCCATAGCAGGTTACACTATACACTTCACTTATTGGTCCATATTTAGTGAGTACTACACCCATATCAGGTTCTTCGCTTTGTGCATGGACCATATTTTGAGCATAACACCCTCTAGTCAGGGTTTTAATTTAGTTTACTTCTCAATTTTAGATGGTTGATATTTGGAGTTTTTTTCTTCTTCATCTTCTTTTGCTTCACATATTTCTATTTCTTCTTCTTTCTTTTTCCCTTATTATTTATTTTCCTTTATTCTATTCATCCATGCATTTCATGCTAGCTACATTAGATTCATGTTGTACCCAGTGCTCTTTGCTCTATTGTTTGTTTTCTTAGTTTACTCTCTATATTTCTATGTTTTGCTTTTTCTTTCTTTGTCTTGTTTTAGTTTCTTAAGGAATGTTCATTCCTTTCAAAAATTGAGGGGGCACCCTAGCCATAGAGGTATTAATGGTAGTAATATCTCAACCTTTTACCCAAACTTGGCCACCTCTTTTCTGTGTTTGTCATATTCTTTCCCATAGGAGTTTACATCTTTTTTTGATGCCTTTACTTGGCCTTAAATACATCAAAGAGGGGGTAAGATTTAGATGTTGGAAATTTTAAGTTCATTTAGTTATCATTTATGTCAAGGTGAAAATTCATCATTAATACCATGGAGCACACCATCAATAGCACCAGGAACAATGCGAAGAGTTGAAGAGAAAATTGGCAAAATAATATTTTATGAGGGTTTATGGTAAACCCATGGTGGAAGATTAAATGGTTTTATTAAAATCATTAGCAGTTAATTTTTTAAAAGACCCATGATGGCAGAATATTTTACAAGTTAAAGGTTTAAGTTTAAACCCAAGGAAGGTTTTAATCTATTTAAAGCTAAAGTTTATAAATATAATTTATAAAATTTAAATTCCTTAGAATTTAAATAATTTATAAATTATAAATGTGGGAGCACCGACATCATCAAAAGTGGGAGTGCCAATGTCTAAGAAGCAAAGGGATTTTCATGTATAAATAAATGCCAAAGAGGTATTTGAAACTTACCCCTCGACATTATTTTTTCATGCGATATAGTGAAACATTTTTGTGCATTTGTTATTCGTTGAGGAAGAAGACAAGAATTTCGCTTGTCTTTAGTGCCAGGTAGAAGAGATAAGGGAGAGTGTAGATTGTTTGAAACATAAAGGACACGGTGGTCCATTGGCAGTGCACATTTTGCAAAGGCATTGGGAGTTGAGAGGCACGCGATCGATTCATGTGGAGTGGTGTGTCTTGAGCACCAAGGGAAGTTCCTTTTTGCATGTGCCTTGGTTTTTGTGTGCCATCCAAGGACAAAGGGTACAAAGAGCGCTTAGGCTCTTAACCGTGCATCTAGTGCACATGGTAGTCAAAGTTGTTGTTACAGTGATTGCGAAGGCAGAGATCGTGGGTTCGAAACCCACTAAGAGGCAAAGGTAATTTTTGATAATTAATTTTTGCCTAAGGTTTTTCTAAAGGATAATGTGGAGTAATAAGGGTTTGTGAAAATTTATGTGTTTGATTCATATTATTTTTGGAGTTATAAGGGTTTGAGAAAGGTTGTTGTTTTGATAATTGATTTTTAATATTGTGGAGTAATAAGGATTAATGACAGGTTGTTTTATCGATGAGTGATTTATATCATTGGAATTATAAAGAAAGTTGATTTGATTTTTATCGAATTTTCTCTTGCCATTAAATTAAATTAAAGAGGTTTGAGTTAATTTTTGGTGGATGTTAAGTCTATTTTAGTTGGAATTTTATAAGGTGTTATTGGATAAATATTTTATGTATGTTGATGGTTTTTTTTGAAAGGTGGAGTGATAAGGTGTAATTAAGTATTTACATTATATTGTGAGAAATATTTATCTTCTAACCTCTTTGATATTGGCATAGAAGTGTTTGTGGTTGTGACAGATTTATGAGATACCTTCATATTCAATAAAAAGGTATAAGCACATTTTTCCATAAGTTGAGTTGATTGATTGGTTTTCTAGAAAATAAGTTTGGAGTGAAAAGGACTTGATTAGGGTTTCCTTTTGAGAGTGTTTGAGTTAATGCTTCAAGGTTTTTTGGAATAAAGAGTTTTTTTTTTTGTATTTACATGGTGGAATCGGTAGCCGCCATGAATCCGGGTAGGCTGTACATATTTTATGGCCACCATAGTATTCTGTGTTGTCCACCTCGAAAGGTGCCACACATATCTTCATGGAGTCCGCCCTTATAACCACCATACCACAATCATTTTAAACCTTTTACACCATTGAAAGCACCAGGAAAGGGACAAGCGTTCAGTCCGACGAGGCCCAAGATTTGAACCTTGGACCTTCGCCCCCTTATGGGATTTGGATGAACCAATTGGTCTACACCTTAGACCTAATAAATAGTTGTTGTTAAAACCTTGTTTGATAAGCATTTTTGTTGAAGCCATTGGTTGTGTGAAGAACTTGAGTTAGAGTTTTGCAAAGATCATGAGTATAATTGTTATGTGAAGATTATTTTATAATCATTGTTGTTTAAGTGAGTTGTTGTACAAAGAACTTGAACTAGGGTTTGAAGAGAACATGAGTATCATTTTTATGTGATGTTTGTTGTTGAGCATTGTTGGAAACATTTTGAATTGGTGGTTATATGCTTGGACTAGGGTTTGTGAGAAAGAAGTGGTTCTTTGAGTAATTGGTTGAGTAGGGTTGATTGAGCCTAGAACATATTGAGTATCTAACAATTCTCTTTATGCTTCTATGATATTGGACAAGTTCTATGTGGACTTGTTAAGAAGATTTGAGGCAATTCTTTGAGAAGACTTATGGACTGATTTTGTGTGAGCTTTTTGTGGAAGCTTACAATACATATTTGGATAAGTTTTGTGTGGACTTATTGAGAATATTTGGATAAGTTCTATGTGGACTTATTGAGCAGATTTGGACAAGTTCTGAGTGAACTTGTTGAGCATATTTGGACAAGTTATGAGTGATCTTGTTGAGAAATTTTGGACAAGTTATGAGTGAGCTTGTTGAACATATTTGGACAAGTTCTGAGTGAGATTGTTGAGCATATTTGGAAAAGTTTCGAGTGATATTTTTGAGCATATTTGAGCAATTTTTGAGTGGACTTGTTGAAAAGAGTTAAGCAAGTTCTAAGTGGACTTGTTGAGCAGATTTGAGCAAGTTCTAAGTGGACTTGTTGAGTAGATTTAAGAAGAGTTGAGCAAGTTCTGAGTGGACTTGTTGAGTAGAGTTGAGTAAGTTCTAAGTGGACTTGTTGAGCATATTTGAGCAATTTTTGAGTGGAATTATTGAGTAGATTTGAGCAATTTTTGAGTGGAATTGTTGAGCATATTTGAGCAAGTTCTGACTGGACTTGTTGAGCAGAGTTGAGCAAGTTTCGAGTGGACTTGTTGAGCTGAAGGACTAAGTTTAGTGTAGATTTGAAATATAGATTTGGAGGTGATAGAGCAAAGAGGATAATAGTCTCTCCAGTGGATAGAGATCCATCATCCAAGGCAGTGATAACAGGTCTTCTGAGTGAGGACAAGAGTCTTTAGTGGAGAGAGATCCACAAGCTAGTGAAGTGGAGGTAGTAGTCTTCCAGAGGAGCACTAGCTAGAGCAGATGAGAAGGAGTTCTCCTATGGATAGATATCCATGAACCTAATTTAGGGGATCAGCATCTCCTTTGGATAGAGGTCCATAAACATTGTAATAGGGAAAGGATTCCCAAGAGATTGATTAAGAAAATTTAGTGAAATATTTTCTTTGTGGATGTAACCCATATTGGGTGAACCACATTAAATTGGTGTCTCTATTGTGTGTGGTGATTTTTTAATTTCTTTTATTACTGTTGTTGATATCGTTTTCTATAGATTGCATAATATTTATTTGGAAAGAAAAGTTAAAAAGTGATCTTATACTGTTCACCCCCCCTCTCAGTATAATCTTATGTTCTTAACTTGGTATCAGAGTGGATTTCTTCAGAAGAGTTCAATAGCATTAAGGACAAGCTAACAAGAATATAATGGATCATAAGGAGGTATCCTCAAATAATTTAGCACCAATATTTTATGGAAGTGACTATATGTATTGGACTATGAGAATGAAGATCTACCTAATGGCACTTGGTAATGAAATTTGGGAAGCAATTGATCTTGGATATGATCCCTAAATAAATACTCCTATAGAGAAGGAAGGTAAGATCCTACTACACTTCAATTCAAAATCAATGATGCACTTTTGAGAGGTTTGCATAGAACAAAGTCTATGAAAGTTATACATTGTAAAACTGCAAAAGAAATGTGGGATAAATTGCAAAATATATAAGAAGGATATAAAAGTGTCAAGAAAGCAAAGATGCAAAATCTCAAAGGACAACTTGAAGCATTAAGAATGAATGAAGAGGAAAATATTAGTGCTTATCTAATTCAAATTGATGAGGTTGTTAATTATATGCAAGGACTTGGAATGAAGATTGATGAATTAGATGTTTGTGATAAAGTCTTAAGAACTCTTCCAAAAATATTTAGTGAACAAGTTTCTGCTATAGAAGTTTCAATGGATGGTGATACTTTGACAAGAGATAAGTTGCTTGGTATTCTTACAGCTTTTGAGATCAGAATAAAAGATCCCATTCCCCAGAAGGAAGCAACCTTCAAAGCAAACAAAAATGCAAAAGGTAAGAAGTCAGAATCAAGCAATGAGTCATTCAGTGATGAAGAAGCTAATTATGGTAGAAAAGATAAAGATTCCAGAAGATGCAGAGTTATAATAACTGTTAAGTGTTTCAATTATGGAAAGTATGGACATTTTGAAACAGATTATCAAGAACCCAAGAACAACAATGGTGAAGAAAAATAGGATCACAGGAATAGGGAATCAGAAAGATACATGCATCAAAAGAAAAGCAAGGATGGATAAAATAGACAAAGAAAGAAGTTCTTCCAAAGGTAAAATAGGAGCTACTATGAGGATAAGGCAAGTAAGTACTCAAGTGATAGTGATGCTAGTTTTTTAGACAATGATAGAGATGAAGTCTTATTTATGATTGAAGAAAAAGAGCAAGTTAAGAAAAGGACTCCAAAAATTCTCAAGTTTTTTAGATGTGGTAACTTTGGACATCTTGAATATGATTGTACAAGGTATGGCTATAGTTTTAGTTATGATGAATATGAATATGCACTTGAAACACCAAATTAAAATCTTCTAATGACATTATAATAAGAATAAAGTGATCCTATAGAAGACAAGCCAATAGAAAATAAAGATGAGGAAAAAAGAAAACAAAAAGAGAAATATTCAGAAAAGAATGGTTATGATCTCAAGGGAGAATTTATTTATGCCCTTGACACGGTAAAGAAGTTAAGAAAGCAACACTCTAAACTTGAAATTCAGTTTCAATAATGTGATGAAGAGAGAAGATTGCTTATAGAGGATTTAGAAAAATCAAAGGCTAAGGCAAAGAGGTTTAAAGATAAGTTAAAAGCAAATATATTGGAATGTGAGAAGTTAGCACAAGAAGTGGCAAGAGAAGATTTAGAATATACCAAGGTCAAGATGAAAGGATTCAAAAATATCTCAAAGAACTTGTATAAGTTCATCAAGATACAAAAGCCTACATCAAGCAAAACAAATCTTGGATTTGAATAGGTTCAAAAGAAATGGGAAGGAGAGTCAACTTCAAGTTTTGGAGGAGAAGAAACTCCAAATGAATATACTTTATAAAAAGACAGTGTAAAATATAGTGATACATCTGAGGATGAGTTGGACAATAGAGATTTCAAAAAAAATAGGATCAATGCACAAAGAAGATATAGACAGAACAACAATCAGGATAGGTCAAGAGATACTAAGATACCAATGAGGTTAAGACAAGGAAACTTCAATGGAATATGCTTTTCATGTCATAGGTTTGGGCATATGGCTTCACAGTGTAGGAAACATGAAATACAGGAATATGGGAACAGTCAACCTTTCCATGGGTATTGCTATTCATGTAATTAGTTTGGTCACAAGGTTGTTGGACCTTTTGAGTCCTTAAATCAAAGTTGTCATTGATGTCACTAGATGAAGTCATCATTAATAATCAAGGATTTTAGCAGGAAACAAAGGAGATAAAAATGGTTATTTGATATCCAAGAAGAAGGCCAAAGATCAAGTGAATAAATGTAGAAGTTAAGAGTTCAAAAGGAGATATAATATTTATTTTTATAAATTATTTAAATTTTATAAATAAATATTATTTACGACATGGAATACAATAAGGAGGAGATATTTTATCAAATGTATAATATTATAATAATGGTTATTATAATATTAAAGGTGATATGGCGAAAACCCAAATAAAATAATTATAATTCTTATTATAATATTTTATAATGCAAAAGTGGATTTTATAAAGTCTAAATATATTTTATAAACCCAAAGGTTGGGTTTAAGAAAAAAATGGCATTCGAAGACTTTATAATAACTGCCGACATCATGGAAGATAACATGTAGAGCATCGACATTTTAAAAACAATGGAGGAAGCACATAAATACAAACACCTAAATTTCAATTAATTATCCTTGCTCAAAAATTAAAAAGATTGCATGTGAAGAAAAAAGCTCATGAGTTTTTGTGAAATTCATGATAGAGAATCGTTTAAGGGAGGAAGATTTAATCCCCGAATTTGCATAGAAAAATGTGGCCTAGTGGTATTTTGGGAAGCATGAAAGCACTGGCTTGCAAGAGGGTTTACGTTCGAATCTCAGTGGATGCATCGTGAGTTGTTTTGGTTAAAGAGCCTAAGGCACATGTTCTTTTGCCCAAAGCAGAAGGTGTGAGGATATTAATAAGCACGTGGTTCTTCGTTAATATCAGATGAGCACTTGGCTCATGCAACAACTTTGGTCATGGCTAAGGTGCACATTTGGGGCAACGTTGAGGGTTTGATTCCCTCCGAATACGAGAAGTAATTGTGAGTGTGGCAGATTTGTGAGATCAACTACTTATCAAGAAAAAAGGTATGGGCAAATTCTTCTTTGGTTGAGTTGATTGAATGGCTTACTAGAAAATAAATTTTGGAGTGAAAAGTATTTTATTGGGGTTTCCTTTTCAAAAGATTTTGAGTTAATGCTTCAAGGTTTTATGAAATTAAGAGTTGTGATTAAAACCTTGTTTTATAAGCATTGTTGTTGAAACCATTGGTTGTGTGAAGAACTTGAGTTAGGTTTTGAAAAAATCATGAGTATCATTGTTATGTGAAGAATGTTTTATAAGCATGGTTGTTGAAGAGAGTTGTAATGCAAAGAAATTGAACTAGGGTTTGAAAAAATCATGAGTATCATTGTTATGTGAAGAATATTTTATAAGCATGGTTGTTGAAGTGAGTTGTAATGCAAAGAACTTGAACTAGGGTTTGAAAAGATCATAAGTATCATTGTTATGTGAGATTTGTTGTTGAGCATTGTTGGAAAAATTATGAGTTGGATGATACATGCTTGGACTAAGGTTTGTGAGCAAGAGTTGTTTCTTGAGTGATTGGTTGAGTAAGTTGATTAAGCCTAGTCAAGTAGATGTATGAAGTGATTGTTCAAGTTCGATAAAATTAACTATTCTATATTTTGATTTGAGTTGTGAAATAAATTGAGTTGTGAGAATAGAACATATTGAGTCTCTAACAATTATCTTTATGCTTCTATGAGATTGAGTTGAGAAAGTGATTGAGTTTTGAGTATAGAACATATTGAGTCTCTAACAATTCTATTTATGCTTCTATGAGATTGAGTTGAGAAAGTGATTGAGTTTTGAGTATTGAACATATTGAGTCTCTAACAATTCTCTTTATGCTTCTATGATATTGAGTTAAGAAAGTGATTGAGTTTTGAGTATAGAACATATTGAGTCTCTAACAATTCTCTTTATGCTTCTATGAGATTGATTTGAGTTGATAAAGTGATTGAGATTTGAGTGTAGAACATATTGAGTCTCTAACAATTCTCTTTATGTTTATATGAGATTGGAAAAGTTGTGTGTGGACTTGTTAAGCAGATTTGAGGCAAGTCTTTGAGAAGACTTGTGGACTGATTTTGTGTGAGCTTTTGTGGAAGCTTACAATACATATTTTGTTAAGTCCTAGAGAGGACTTATTGAGCAGATTTGGACAAGTTCCATGTGAGCTTGTTGATCATATTTGAGCAATTTTTGAGTGCACCTATTGAGAAGATTTGAGCAAGTTCTGAGTGGACATGTTGAGTATATTTGAGCAGGTTCTGGGTGAACCTATTGAGAATATTTGAGCAGGTTCTAAGTGGACCTGTTGAGCAGATTTGAACAGGTTCTGAGTGGACCTATTGAGAAGATTTGAGAAGGTTCTGAGTGGACCTGTTGAGAAAATTTGAGAAAGTTTTGAGTGGACCTATTGAGCAGATTTGAGCAGGTTTTGAGTGGACCTATTGAGAATATTTGAGTAGGTTATGAGTGGACCTGTTGAGCATATTTGTGCTAGACCGACTAGACTATTTTTAGTGTAGATTTGAGTGGACTTGTGCTAGATCGAATGGACTGTGTTTAGTACAAGAGTTGAGCAAATTTTTTCTAGACCGAATGAACTGTGTTTAGTGTAAATTTGAGTGAGCTTGTTGAGCAGAATTATGCTAGATTGACTAGAATGTGTTTAGTACAAGAGTTGAGCAGAGTTGTGCTAGACCAACTAGACCGTGTTTAGTATAGAATTGAGACAGAGCTTTGGAGGTGAAAGAGCAGAGAGGACAATAGTATCCAATGGATAGAGATCCATTAGCCAGGGTAGTGAGGACAGGTCTTCTAAGTGGGGATAAGAGTCTTTAGTGGAGAGAGATCCATAAGCCAATGTAGTGGAGGCAGTAGTCTTTTAGAGGATCACTAGCCAGAGCAGAGGATAATGAGTTCTCCTATGGATAGAGATCCATAAACTAGATTTAGGGGATCAACATATCCTTTGGACAGAGGTCCATAAACATTGTAATTGGGAAGGATTCCCAAGAGATTATTTGAGAAATATTTTCTCTATGGATGTAACCCACATTGGGTGAACCACATTAAATTGGTGTCTCTATTGTGTGTGATGATTTTTGCATTGCTTTGGTTAATTCTATTGATATTTCCATTGATTACATTGATTAATACTATTTGGAAAAAAAAGTAAAAAGTGGTCTTATACTTTTCACCCCCCCTCTCAGTATAAGCTTGTGTTCTTCAATTAGTATCAGAGTCAGTTACATCAAAAAAAGTTTAAAATCTTGAAGGAAGATCCTACAAGAACACACATGGCAAAGAAAGGCAAGAGTAGAACCATGCGACACAAGAAAAAAAGAACATACATGGTCATGAAAGAAATGAAATATGAGTTTAATATTGTTGTGTTGGGAGGATAAATGGAAATAGATTCAAGAGATGAATCAAGTAATGGAGAAATATCCAGACTGATAAAGTTTTGTACCAGATGTGGAAACACATGTCACCATGCAACTTACTATCCACAAGAATGTTTTATTTGTGGTCAACTCAGCCATGATGTAGGTTATTGCAATGAGTTTAGTAGTGGTGAATATGAAGATGACATTTTCAAAAATAAAATCCTATAGGTTGGTTCAAGAAAGGATAATAAGTAAAATCAAAATAGGTCTGAAGAAGAAACTCTACTTTCAGTATTAGAAGAAAATGCTCCTATAGAAGATTCAAAAAAATAAAAATAGAAATTCACTCTTAAGGAACTCGTTGAATTGAAAAGAGAGAATTTAGAATTGAAGGGTCAAATACAAGAAGATGAGAAATGTAAGACAAAGCTTCTACAAGATCTTTCTGACTTGAGAGATAAGGTTGAAAAGGCAAGAAGAGTTGAAAAATGTATGGTTGAACAGTCAAAGGTAAAAGAGATAGAATGTGAAAGACTTATGGTTACTCTTGAATAATTAAAAAGGGAGAAATTAGGATTAAGGGTTCAAGATCAAGAAGATTAGAAAGCAAAAGCAAGGTTTCTGCAAGAACTCATGAAATTCAAAATCAAAGTTGAAGAGATAAGAAAAATTGAAGAAGGTATGGCTAAAAAATTAAAAACAAAAGATCTAGAGTGTGAAATATTAGAGCATGAGATAGTTTCAATAAGGATGGAATTAAAAGGTTCTAAGGATAAGCTATACAAGTATGTATAAAGTGCAAATAGTATGGATAAAATAGTCAAGATTCAAAGAGGAGCAACAAAAAAAATAGGTATTTGTTCTAAATAGGTTCAAAATAAATGGGAAGAGGAGTCAACTTCAAGCCTTGAATAAGAAGAAACTTCAGATGAAGATACATCAGAAGAAGATAGTGTAAGAGGGAGTGAGACATCAGAGGATGATTTGGACAATAAATGTTTCAACAAAGACAGGTTCAATGCACAAAGAATATACAGATGGAACATAAATCAGAATAGGAGACCAATGAGGTCAAGAAAAGGAAGCTTCAATGGAAGATGTTTTTCATATCACAGGTTTGGGCACATGGCTTCACAATGTAGGACACATGAAATACAAGAATATGGGAATAAATAACTTTTCTATGGGTATTGCTACTCATGTAATCAGTTTGGTCACAAGGCAATAAATTATAGGGTTCATGACAGAAGAGGATATGGCTTCACTAGGAGAAATCCTAAGATATTTTCACCTCAAAGGAATAATAGCATTAAGTGTTATAAGTACAATAATGATGGTCACACAACAAAATGGTGTAGAGCAGACATTCTAAAAATAGGTATGAACAGGAATAGGAACATGAACAAGAACATGAACAGGAACAGGAACATGAACATCAAAAGGAACAGGAATAGGAACATGGATGAGAACAGGAATAGGAATAGTAAAAGGAATAGGAACAGGGATGATGACATAGATAGAAACAGTCATAGGAATCAAAAAACTCAAAAAATAAGGGAAGAGGATAAAGTCAAAGAAAAATACCTTTTGGGAGTAGAAATACTCCCACCCCAGAAGTAACCACCTCAAAATGAGGTGGGGGAGGGGCTAAGCTAAGAGGCTCATTCTTAGTCCTAAGCCCCAAAGGTGACCCTTTGCCATTGATGTCAAAGGGGGGAGATTTGTGTAATGGGGAGAGATTTGATATTTGAGAGAGCATTGAGCTAGGGGGATCAATGTCCCAGGGGAAGTAGAATAGAAAAAAAGGTTAGGTTTTGGTAAGAATAGTATGGGTTGCCATCAATGATAAAGGAGCAGATTGTTGGATATTTTGAGTCCCTAAGTCAAATTTATCATTGATGTCACCAGATGAAGTCATCATTAATAATCAAGGATTTCAGTAGAAAAAAAGGGGATAAAAATTGTTATTTGATATCCAGGAAGAAGGCCAAAGATCAAGTGAATCAATGTAGAAGTTAAGAGCTCAAAAGGAGATATATTATTTATTTTTATAAATTATTTAAATTCAGTGAGAATTTAAATTTTATAAATAAATATTATTTACGACATGGAATACAGTGAGGAGATATTTTATCAAAGGTATAATATTATAATAATGGTTATTATAATATTAAAGGTGATATAGTGAAAACCCAAATAAAATATTTATAATTCTTATTATAATATTTTATAATGCAAAAGTGGGTTTTATAAAGTCTAAATATATTTTATAAACCCAAAGGTTGGGTTTAAGACAAAAGGCATTCGAAGCCTTTATAATCTTCGTCGATGTCATTGAAGATAACATGGAGAGCGTCAATGTTTTCAAAACAATGGAGGAAGAATATAAATACAAACGCCCAAAGTTCAATTAATTATCCTTGCTCAAAAATTAAAAATATTGCATGCGAAGAAAAGATCTCGTGAGTTTTTGCAAAAGTCATGACAGAGAAGCATTTAAGGGAGTAAGTTTTAATCCTCAAATTTGAATAGGACATCATGGCCTAGTGGTATTTTGGGAAGCGTGAAAGCGCTAGCTTGCAAGAGGGTTTGCATTCGAATCTCTAAGGGTGCATCGTGAGTTGTGTTGGTTAAAGTGCCCAAGGTGCACATTCTTTTATCCAAAGTGGAAGGTGTGAGGATATTAAGAAGCACGTGGTGCTTCGTTAATCTCAGACGAGTGCTTGGCTTGTACAATGACTTTGGTCATGGCTAAGGCACACATTGGGGGCAAAATTGAGGGTTCAATTCCCTCCAAAGAGGAGAAGTAATTGTGAGTGTGGCAGATTTGTGAGATCAACTACTTGTCAATAAAAAAGGTATGGGCAAATTCTTCTTTGGTCGAGTTGATTGAATGGCTTACTAGAAAATAAATTTTGGAGTGAAAATGATTTGATTAGGGTTTCCTTTTAGAAAGTGTTTGAGTTAATGCTTCAAGATTTTCTAAAATTAAGAGTTGTGATTAAAACCTTGTTTTATAAGCATTGTTGTTGAAACCATTGGTTGTGTGAAGAACTTGAGTTAGGGTTTGAAAAAATCATGAGTATCATTGTTATGTGAAGAATATTTTATAATCATGGTTGTTGAAGTGAGTTGTAATGCAAATAACTTGAACTAGGGTTTGAAAATATCATGAGTATCATTGTTATGTGAAGAATGTTTTATAAGCATGGTTGTTGAAGTGAGTTGTAATGCAAAGAACTTGAACTAGGGTTTGAAAAGATCATGATTATCATTGTTATGTGATATTTGTTGTTGAGCATTATTGGAAACATTTTGAGTTGGATGATACATGCTTGGACTAGGGTTTGTGAGTAAGAGTTGTTTCTTTAGTGATTTGTTGAGTAAGTTGATTAAGCCTAGTCAAGTGGATGTTTGAAGTGATTGTTCAAGTTCCATAAAACAAACTATTCTATATTCTAATTTGAGTTTTGAAAAAGATTGAGTTGTGAGAATAGAACATATTAAGTCTTTAAAAATTATCTTTATGCTTCTATGAGATTGAGTTGAGAAAGTGATTGAGTTTTGAGTATATAACATATTGAGTCTCTAACAATTCTATTTATGCTTCTATGAGATTGAGTTGAGAAATTTATTGAGTTTTGAGTATAGAACATATTGAGTCTATAACAATTCTCTTTATGCTTCTATGATATTGAGTTGAGAAAGTGATTGAGTTTTGATTATAGAACATATTGAGTCTCTAACAATTCTATGTATGCTTCTATGAGATTGATTTGAGTTGAGAAAGTGATTGAGCTTTGAGTGTAGAACATATTGAGTCTCTAACAATTCTATTTATGTTTCTATGAGATTGGACAAGTTGTGTGTGGACTTGTTAAGCAAATTTGAGGTAAGTCTTTGAGAAGACTTGTGGACTAATTTTGTGTGAGCTTTTGTGGAAGCTTACAATACAGATTTGGTTAAGTCCTAGATAGGACTTATTGAGTATATTTGGACAAGTTCTATGTGAGCTTGTTGAGCATATTTGAGCAGGTTCTAAGTGGAACTATTGAGTAGATTTGAGCAACTTCTGAGTGGACCTATTGAGCAAATTTGAGCAGGTTCTGAGTGGACCTATTGAGCATATTTGAGCAGGTTCTGAGTGGACCTATTGAGTATATTTGAGCAGGTTATGAGTGGACCTATTGAGAAAATTTAAGAAGGTTTTGAGTGGACCTATTGAGTAGATTTGAGCAAGTTTTGAGTGGACCTGTTGAGCATATTTGAGTAGGTTATGAGTGGACCTATTGAGCAGATTTGTGCTAGACTATCTAGACTATGTTTAGTGCAAATTTGAGTGGACTTGTGCTAGATCAACTGGACTGTGTTTAGTACAAGAGTTGAGTAGATTTGTGCTAGACCGAATGAACTATGTTTAGTGTAAATTTGAGTGAGCTTGTTGATCAGACTTGTGGTAGACTGACTAGATTGTGTTTAGTACAAGAATTGAGCAGAGTTGTGCTAGATCGACTAGACCGTGTTTAGTACAAAATTGAGATAGAGTTTTGGAGGTGATATAGTAGAGAGGATAGTAGTCTCCAGTGGATAGATATCCATTAGCCAAGGTAGTGAGGATAGGTCTTCTAAGTGGGGACAAGAGTCTTCAGTGGAGAGATATCCACAAGCCAGTGTAGTGGAGGCAATAGTATTCTATAGGATCACCATCTAGAGCAGAGGAGAAGGAGTTCTCCTATGGATAGATATCCACAAACTAGATTTAGGGGATCAACATATCCTTTGGATAGAGGTCCATAAACATTGTAATTGGGAAGGATTCCCAAGAGATTATTTGAGAAATATTTAGAAGAAATATTTTCTCTGTGGATGTAACCCACATTGGGTGAACCATGTTAAATTGGTGTCTCTATTGTGTGTGATGATTTGTGCATTGCTTTGGTTATTGCTATTGATATTACCATTGATTATATTGATTAATACTATTTGGAAAAGAAAAGTAAAAAGTGGTCTTATACTGTTCACCCCCCTCTCAGTATAAGCTTGTGTTATTCAAAGTTAATGAATTGCAGGATTCATGACAAAAGAGGATATGGCTGCAATAGGAGAAATCCTAAGATATTTGCACCTCCAAGGAATAATAAAATTAAGTGTTATAAGTGCAAAAATGATGGTCACACAAAAAATTGGTGTAGAGCATACATTCCAAAAATACGTATGAATAGGAACAAAAATAGGAATAGGAACAAGAACAGGAACAAGAATATGAATATGAATAGGAACAAGAACAGGAACATGGACATGAACAGGAATAGTAATAGAAACAGGAACATGAATATGAATAGGAATAGAAATAGGAACATGGATATGAATAGGAACAGGAACAAGAACAGGAACAGAGACATGGATAGGAACGTAGACATGGATAGGAACATGGATATGTAAAGAGACATTTAGAGGAATTAGAAGGATCAAATAATAAGGAAAGAGGATAAAGGTAAAGAACAATGCTTTCTGGGAGTAGAAATACTCCCACCCTAGAATTAGCCACCTCAAAGAAGGTGGGGGAGGTGCTAAGCTACGAAGCTCATTCTTAGCCCCGAGCCCCTAAGGTGACCCTTTGTCATTGATGTCAAAGGGGGAGATATTTGAGTAATGGGGAGAGATTTGATATTTGAGAGAGCATTGAGCTAGGGGGAGAAATGTCCCAGGGGGAGCATAACAAAGGAAAGGTCAAGTTTTCAATAAAAGGAAATTGGGTTGCCATCAATGACAAAGGGGGATATTGTTGGATATTTTGATTTCATTTAGTTTTCATTGATGTCAAGGTGAAAATTCATCATTAATACCATGGAGCACACCATCAATAGCACCAGGAACAATGCGAAGAGTTGAAGAGAAAATTGGAAAAATAATATTTTATGAGGGTTTATGGTAAACCCATGGTGGAAGATTAAATGGTTTTATTAAAATCATTATGAGGATATAAAAATATCCTCACACATTGAGATGGCAGTTAAGTTTTTAAAAGACCCATGGTGGCAGAATATTTTACAAGTTAAAGGTTTAAGTTTAAACCCAAGGAAGGCTTTAATCTCTTTAAAGCTAAAGTTTATAAATATAATTTATAAAATTTAAATTCCTTAGAATTTAAATAATTTATAAATTATAAATGTGGGAGCGCCGACGTCATCAAAAGTGGGAGCACCGACGTCTAAGAAGAAAAGGGATTTTCATGTATAAATAAATGCCAAAGAGGTATTCGAAACTTACCCCTCGACATTATTATTTCATGTGATATAGTGAAACGTTTTCGTGCATTTGTTATTCATTGAGGAAGAAGACAAGAATTTTTCTTGTCTTTAGTGCCAGGTAGAAGAGATAAGGGAGAGTGCAGATTGTTTGAAATGTAAAGGACATGGTGGTCCATTGGCAGCGCATGTTTTGCAAAGGCGTTGGGATTTGAGTGGCACGCAATCAATTCATGTGGAGTGGTGTGTTTTGAGTTGCAAGGGAAGTTCCATTTTATACGTACCTTGGTTTTTGTGCACCAATCGAGGACAAAGGGTACAAAGAACGTTGAGGCTCTTAACTATGCGTCTAGCGCATGCGATAGTCAAAGTCATGGCTAGAGCGCTCACAGAGGCAGAGATCATGGGTTCGAAACCCACTAAGAGGCAAAGGTAATTTTTTATAATTAATTTTTGCCTAAGGTTTTTCTAAAGGATAATGTGGAGTAATAAGGGTTTGTGAAAAGTTGTGTTTGATTTATATTATTGTTTGAGTTATAAGGGTTTGAGAAAGGTTGTTGTTTTGATAATTGATTTTTAATATTGTGGAGTAATAAGGATTAATGAGAGGTTGTTTTATTGATGAGTGATTTATATCATTGGAATTATAAAGAAAATTGATTTGATTTTTATCAAAGTTTCTCTTGCCATTAAATTAAATTAAAGAGGTTTGAGTTAATTTTTGGTGGATGTTAAGTCTATTTTAGTTGGAAGTTTATAAGGTGTTATTGGATAAATATTTTATGTATGTTGATGGTTGTTTTTAAAAGGTGGAGTGATAAGGTGTAATTAAGTATTTACATTATATTGTGAGAAATATTTATCTTCTAACCTCTTTGAGATTGGCATAGAAGTGTTTGTGGTTGTGATAGATTTATGAGATACCTTCATCTTCAATAAAAAGGTATGAGCACATTCTTCCATAAGTTGAGTTGATTGATTGGTTTTATGGAAAATAAGTTTGGAGTGAAAAGGACTTGATTAGGGTTTCCTTTTGAGAGTATTTGAGTTAACACTTCAAGTTTTTTTGGAATAAAGAGTTATTGTTAAAACCTTATTTGATAAGCATTGTTGTTGAAGCCATTGGTTGTGTGAAGAACTTGAATTAGAGTTTTGCAAAGATCATGAGCATCATTGTTATGTGAATATTGTTTTATAAACATTATTTTTGAAGTGAGTTGTTGTACAAAGAACTTGAACTAGGGTTTGAAGAGAACCTTAGTATCATTTTTATGTGAGATTTGTTGTTGAGCATTTTGATTTGGTGGTTATATTATTGAACTAGGGTTTGTGAGAAAGAAGTGGTTCTTTGAGTAATTGGTTGAGTAGAGTTGATTAAGCCTAGTCAAGTGGTTGTGTGAAGTGATTGTTCAAGTTCCTTAAAAATAAACTAATTTATATTCTAATTTGAGTTGAGAAAGTGATTGAGCTTTGAGTGTAGAACATATTGAGTATCTAACAATTCTCTTTATGCTTCTATGATATTGGACAAGTTCTGTGTGGACTTGTTAAGCAGATTTGAGGTAAGTCTTTGAGAAGACTTATGGACTGATTTTGTGTGAGCTTTTTATGGAAGCTTACAATACAGATTTGGATAAGTTCTGTGTGGACTTATTGAGAAAATTTGGATAAGTTCTGTGTGGACTTATTGAGTAGATTTGGATAAGTTTTGAGTGAACTTGTTGATCATATTTGGACAAGTTCTGAGTGAGCTTATTGAGCAAATTTGGACAAGTTCTAAGTGATCTTGTTGAGCAGTTTTGGACAAGTTCTGAGTGAGTTTGTTGAGCATATTTGAGCAAGTTCTAAGTGGACTTGTTGAGCAGATTTGAGCAAGTTCTAAGTGGACTTGTTGAGCAAATTTGAGCAAGTTTTGAGTGGACTTGTTGAGCAGAGTTGAGCAAGTTTTGAGTGGACTTTTTGAGCAGAGTTGAGCAAGTTTTGAGTGGACTTGTTGAACATATTTTAGCAAGTTTTGAGTGGACTTGTTGAGCATATTTGAGCAAGTTCTGAGTGGACTTGTTGAGAATATTTGAGCAAGTTCTAAGTGGACTTGTTGAGCAGAGTTGAGCAAATTTTGAGTGGACTTGTTGAGCATATTTGTGCTAGACCGAAGGACTGAGTATAGTGTAGATTTGAGACAAATATTTGGAGGTAACAGATCAGAGAGGATAGTAGTATCTAGTGGATAGATATCCATCAGCCATGGTAGTTAGGATAGGTCTTATGAATGGGAACGAGAGTCTTCAGTGGAGAGATATCCATAATCCAGTACAATGGAGGTAGTAGTCTTCTAGAGGAGCACTAGCCAGAGAGGAGGAGAAGGAGTTCTCCTATGGATAGAGATCCACAAACCTGATTTAGGGGATCAACATCTCCTTTGGACAGAGGTCCATAAACATTGTAATAGGGAAAGGATTCCCAAGATATTGATTGAGAAAATTTAGTGAAATATTTTCTCTATGGATGTAACCCACATTGGGTGAACCACGTTAAATTGGTGTCTCTATTGTGTGTGGTGATTTGTGCATTGCTTTGATTACTACTGTTGATATTGTTATCTATACATTGCATAATATTGATTTGGAAAGAAAATTAAAAAGTGGTCTCATATTTTTCACATCCCCCTCTTAGTATAAGCTTGTGTTCTTCAATAGACATGAAAAATTGATCCACTAAGGTGATTAATTTTCCCTAGATCCCTTGTTTTCTCCTTGGAAAAGTAGGATCATTTTTTATCCTATTTTCCCTACCAAATCTTATTTTTTTCTCCTATATCCTATACCATTAGATCAGGATTGAAAATATCTTTTTAACGGTATATGATATGACCCATTTAGACTCCTTTTGTCCCTCCAAAATGCATTAATACCGTACGAGGGTCTAGCTGGTGCGATGTCGCGTCCCATCTTAATAGGGGGTGATTTCGTCATTTTAATTTAATTCTTAATTTTATTTTATTTTGGCCCACTTAGATCTAGGTTTAAATCCTCCAGCATCTTTTAGTATTGACTATGAGTTTATTTGTGCCCACCTTGATCGTATATAAAAGGAAGATAAATCTCATTTTTTTAAATAATCAATCAATATCTCAATATCACGATCATGGACTCACTAATGCTCATGTGATCTTTGTATTCAAACACTTGCTTACTACTTTTATTTTTCTTTACTTTGTGTCTTCTACAAGCTAACCCGAGTTCAAATTTTGGATTTTGATTTCTTATTGCATGGATTGAATTTCTGCTTAAATTGGTGGATGTGAGTTGTGGCTCAGAGAAAAAGAGTGCTAGTTTAGATACTTAGCCTTCTTCTGTTGCTTCAACATTATCCATTTAGGTTTTGATCTTTATGATTTTGTATTTAATTTATGTTTTATGCATGCACTTTTATTTTTCATGTGTTTGAAGTGAAATCATGCCTAGTTTTATCGAGGCATGACTTTGCTAACCCTAATTTAGAGTTTACTCCATAGGAACCAAATCGCGTCCCGTTCTGACAAAGCATGACTTTGCCAAAGAATTATCGCACCTACTATTTTGGAGGTGCAATTTTTCTTGAGATAAATCTAGGGGCAAGTTCTACTTTCTAACATTTTGGTTAGCTTCATTGCTACATACTAAGCATACTGGTATACTCTATTTTTATTTTTACTATTTTAGCATATCTTTTTTATGGGTAATTCTCCAAAGGTCAATTTTTGATTTTGTGTTGAAAGGTCATCTAAGGGATCTAGGGGGCTTGACTATTGTGCCACTAAGCATTATTTTATAGTTTCCTATGTAGGCCCCCTAACACTAATCACATTTTTCAAGTGTTTGTCATTTTATATTGTAGGAATAGAAATTATTGATAGCATTGGATCAAAGAATAAAAGTAAGGATCAATATTTAGTCTATGTGCTGAGTGCTTTATATTTTTGTTGTAAACCCTAGATCTAATTTTATAGAAATTGTAGCCCAAAAATTCTTGCACTCCTTTCCTCAAGGTTGATGGATCCATGCCTCAAAGGGGAATGAGAGAATGGATGGTCTACACCTCAGAAGACAGGTACTTGATCGTACCTTCTTATGGTGTTTTTTTGACGAATTAGGTGGGTTCACCAGGAAATATTTTATGGTAGTTTTCGAGCCTAGGTTTTGGAATTTATTTTGATGTGTTCATTTTATCAAATCACACATACACCTAGTTTGGCCAATATGCAACTACGCTAATCTATATGCAATTTTAATTTATGTGTAAACAACAAAAAAGCAGAGAACAAAATCTAAATAGGAAATGCAGTGCTTAAAAAGTGATTTAGAACACTTACTTGTATCCAGAATTCTGAAGCAGATTATGATTTTTATGCAAGCAATATCGGTCAAAATCTAGCAAAATCGGGTGGCCCTATTATGCGAAAAACCAACCGATCTTGACTAAAAGCGGCAGTTTTATAATTGGATGCAGAAAAAAAAAATTCATAGGGAAACACGCATTTGAATGGACTGAATTACAATGAGCAATGATCTTAAGATAATAATGGAAGTATGTTCATGTGTATATCTATGCTAAATGCTTTAATATTTATGATATCATGAAGGAATATGCTTATTAAATCCAAAACAATAATGGTAATGAATTGAAATTGATGTAATAGATATGAAATATAATTATAAAAAAGAGAAATGGAGAAAGAAGATATAAACTTTGATATCTATATGCCTCCAATCAGCTAAATTACAGCAATGCATGTTGCATACAAAATCGGGTAGAACGATATCACGATCGGGTGATTCGATATCGCTTAAATCCAATCGATGCACAATATGAACCTAAAAAAACATAGTGAAAGGGAAAAAGTATGGCATGTGTACTGACCCAAATTTTTCATGCCCTTACCTTCAGGCTAAAGGATCCATGCCCGGAAGGGGGATGCGAGAAGGATGGGACAATACCTCGGACTGAGAGGCCCTTTGAAGGTCACGCCTCTCGGGGGAGGGGTATAAGGGTGAATTTTTGATGGATGGTGGGGTTCACCAGGAAACTTTGAGTGGCAGTTTCCACGCCTAGGTTGAGAATGGGTTTGATGTGTTCATTTTATACTCAATCATTCATATTCCTAGGTTGGCCAAAATGAATCTAAGCTATTCTATATGAAAATGCTGATTTATATGAATACAAAAAGCATGAATGAATCCTAAATACAAGGAATATGTTAAATGAGAAAGAATGCACCTGATTTCGGATGTCTGATGAAGATTCTGAAGCTTGTAGGAGTCCAGATCATCCCGAATATGATAGGATCATCTGCAATTGTACAGAATCATCCCAGATCATAGGCGATCATCTGAGATCAGACAAGATCATCGTCGATCTGACAAATTCATCAGAAACCTGCAATCACAGAAACAGACACCAAAAACCAAAAATGCAACTGCAAGAATAATGCAAAATGATAGAAATGAGAGTATAAATGCTTAACTGATAAATCTAGATAGCAGATTAAAGGAAATGCATTGTTTTAATAACTTATTTTAACTTTATCATGCATTTATGCTAAATGAGGTGAACTCCAGGATGCAGAATGAAAATAAATCAAGCTAATGCATAATAAAATAAGGAAGGAAGATGAGAAATGCAAACTCAGGGCTCTGATTGCCCCCAATCTGAACTACAGTCGAGATCACCTCCAATCGTATGAGATCATCGCCGATCTACGACAGGATCATCCGAAATCATGTGGAATCGCCTGCGACGATCCGAGCTTCCTCCAACTGAAGCACAGTGAAAACCTGCAATGAAAACTTAAAACTACGAGTGCAAACAATGGTAGATAGGACGTCTTAACACAACAAAGCTAAATGGCAGGGAAAATCAACCAGGGAGAGAGTCAGGAGGAGAGCCAGGGGATAAACTAAGAAAATCCCAGTTTATATAGGATTAGGGGGAGGTTAGGAGGTTGGGGATCATCCCAATCTAGGAGATCTCCAATGGAGGAATCTCCAACTGCGCAGACACGCTTCTGCCCAAGTTGGAGAGGTTGTTGAAACAGAAGCTAATTATGAAAATTTAGTTTTGGGACGAAATCGTCTGGACGTTCTGTTCCAGATGAATTCGTCCGATCTGGGACGATTTCGTCTGATCGGCGACGATATCGTCCAACGGTCAAAACAACTCCTAAAAATGGCACAAAAAATGGGGGGAGCGGTTAACGGGCGGTTTCGGGGTTAAAATTCAAATTTTTATCTTTTTACTAAGGGTTTAACTACGCCAATTTTAGGGTGCTACATTTTGCCCCCTCTTTAGCGAATTTTTCGAAGAAAATGCGTTAAAGACGAGTTCTTCACGCTTTACGAGAAAGCAAAAATTTATTCCATTTTTTAGACGATGATTCTAGGTCGAATCGTACAACTGCTTGCTATGGTGCCCCCTCCGTGTTTTTACCCAAATCGAACGTTTGAGGTAAAAGCACGAAAAAGCAAAATTTTAAAAAAAGTTGTTTTTTAAATAAAATTAAAAAAAATAGGGTAAAACCCTAATTCATTGTTACTGTTCACTTTTGTTGTTTCAGAGCTCTGCAGGCAAAATGGTGGAAACAACACACAGATCGACAGAGGTCCGACATGGGTTGCGGGTAAGGATCTAAACTTGATGAATTATGTTTTTAATTTGATTTGTGTGATTTTTAATTTGAATTTTGACTATTTTTGGGGCATCACGGCCATTTTTAGGCCATCGACGACGTCGGGACGAAATCGTCCCAATTTCATCGAAATCATCCCTAGATCTCCGATTTCGTCTAGGGGCAAAATCGACGAAATAGGGGCGATCCCGTCCAACAAGGGGCGATCCCCAAGTTGAGAAATCGGAGACGATTTCATCCTACCAAGGATGATTTGACTTAATTTAGTATGATATCATCCAATAATGGATGATATCATTTTTTTATAAGATGAAATTGATTTAACTGATTTTAATGATTATCTATTAATGATTTTTGTTGTTTTATTGTTTATTTTGTAGAGGGGATTACTAAAAAGTTAAGAGTGGAAATACGGGGGCTCAGAGATGATGTAGCCACGCTCGATCAGGCAGAGCGAGACCGACTATCGAAGGTTGGGCTACAACATGTGGCAGAGATGCCACAAATACCTATAGACATGGGGCTACTGACAGCCCTAGCAGAGAGGTGGTATCCGGGGTCATCCTGCTTTTGGCTACCGATAGGGGAGATGGCTCCCACTCTAGAGGATGTATGGAGGATCTTGAGGATCCCCATACATGGGCGGTTGATGACTCCTACGGCCAATCAGGGCCATGCCATGATGCGACTATGCGGAGACCCTAGCTTCACCCTGGAGAAGGGCAGAGTGAACATCGAGACATTGAGGCAGATGCCTGGGGCATCTCGATTGACTCAGGTTTTGGTAGGGGTAGTGGGTGGCCTACTGCTATGCCACCAGAGCGGATGCAGGTTACCATGGCTCCTCTCAGATGTGGTCTACGATATGAGAGACCATGGCTACAGGTTTTCTTGGGGTAGCTTTGTACTATGCCGCTTGTATAGGATCCTATACGGGGTCGTATACAAGGGAGGTCGATGTCTAGTTTTGACATCGTTGCTACAGGTTTGGTGCTGGGAGCACATTACGGTGCGAAGGCCGATAGGGCTTCCACTGATAGGGGTTGATCGAGAGAGACCTCGGGTTTTCTATTGGTGGCTCCAGAGAGGGTCACAATGGTGGATAGATCTATCGATGTCTCGAAGGTTGCTAGATGACCTCATCCTAGACCAGATCACCTGGAGGCCATGGAGAGAGCATCCAGGGTGGGGAGAGGATGGACAGGAGTTGGCTCACATCAAGCGAGTCTTCTGGCTGAGGATGGAGTGGGGAGAGGTAGAGCTCCATCGCTATGACCGAGTTTTGAGGCAGTTCGGTCTATAGTAGGGGATCCCTTCTCTCAGAGACTATGAGTACTCTCGGACTGTCTAGGATAATACTACACTGAGCGGGGCTCCAGATATGCAGCGATTCTGGAGTCAGGATGCTGATGATGCCCCCATTCATCCAGTGGATGGGGATGATGCTAGGGTCACAGATGGGTATGATGCTTGGTATGTAGGCATCCACCCTCCTCGGATGATGAGGGCATAGGGTCCGATGCACGTTGTGGTGCGACGGATGGGGAGGCGGTGCCAGGCTACCATCGATGCAGCGAGGAGTCATGGAGGGAGGGAGCAACGACGGTCTCCTCAGGAGAGATGTCGGAGAGTGCCACAGGCTCTGGAGAGACCACAGCAGCCAGAGAGGAGGGAGGAGGGACTCCCTTCTCAGCAGAGGGATAGGCCACCATCGCCCGATAAGGGCAAGGGTGTCGAGGTGGGGGAGAGCAGCGAGATGGTGGCTCTCCGGGCTGAGAATGCCCACCTTCGGGCTCAGGTGCAGACACTGCAGGATGAGGCTACATGACTCAGGGCTCGGAGCGGAGGGGCGAGCACTCGGGATCTGGCATGGGCTATTGCTCAGACCATGTCTACCAGGGATTGTACTATCATGTGGTTCCAGAGAACCAGAGGATACCATTGCCAGCCCCCATTACGGAGCCGATCATGATGGGATCATCGAGGACATCCTCATGATCGACGTCGAGGACCCATGATACAGCATGGACCTCGATGGGACCACCTCCTCCATGCTAGGGTGGGAGAGGAGATGAGGCTGAGAGCTCGAGGGCTTCTCGAGACTAGTTGCACATTGACTATAGACTGTATATTTTGAGAGGATTGAGTATGCCAGGGTATAGATTGTGGCATACCAATCCAGTTTTGATATGATGTACAGATATTTTGATATATATATATATATATGATATTATTTTTGTGATATGACTTGTCCATATGTTTTATGATGCTTTAAATTTTGAATTGTTGATTGATTATTCATGTAATTATGTCGTTGGAAATAGTATAATTTTATGTCATGCTATAAAATTTAAATGAAATAATCTGATGTAAACAAATTGGTTGTTTGTGGTATGATTTGATGAAAAATAAAGGGACTTCTAACAATAATTTCAAAGGACATTGTCGTTGTTATATGACCATTTCATGGAGTCACCGCTCGCTAGGTCATCAAGCTAATCCCAGTATAGAAATATTGCTAAAAGTAAAAGAGTGCTTAAGAGACTGTCTTAAGACTTTGTGTTGTGATGATGAAAAATGATGATGGTGATGATTTGTTTTCAGATTTTCATGAAAATATTATGCATGAAATATAAAAAATATGATTTTTGTTAGGCATAAAATTCCTAAGTGTGATAAAATTTTGAACAATTCCTTAGGAATTATACCATCGTTGCAAAATTGAATGTTGACATAATGAAATGAAATAGAAAAAGGTGTTCATTCTTTTTAAAGCACAATTGTGTAACATAATGATGTAAGCCATATGTTTTTATGAATTAAAATGAATGGGAAATAAAATTAGAACAATGGTTTGCGCTAGGCATAGAATTATAGGTATAGACTTATACCATCATCGCGAAATCCAAAAATAATTTTATTGCATAATTGATTTTTGATTTTGAGATAAACATAAAAATATATAAGATGAGGACTTGCGCTAGGCATAAAATTCTAGTTTAGGTTTTAGGAACTATACCATCATTGTGGAAGTCGAAAGTATATATAAATGTGACTTTATTGCTAGATTTTTGAATATGTTTTGAAAGAAAATTTTGGATTTTTGGAAAAAAATGTATTTAATTGTTTTTATACTAAACATATGTTCTCAAATAAGAAGATGAAATTATTCCAAAATATTTGCATAAATATTTTAAATTATCTCAAAGACAAAATGTAGATTTATAAGGAACCCTCATGTGCATATGTGAGTTCATTGCCGATCTTGATTTATCATAATGATACAAAATCTCTCAAATACAAATGTGTGTGCAATTGTATTGTTCATTTACCAATTTTGAGCAAGATAATTTGATACAAGTAATTTGAATTAACCAAATAAGTGTTCATTGACCATGATTTATATGCATGTAACCGTACCAGACTACTATGTAAGTCGGGTCATCAAGAGCTAGCTGATCCATAAGCAGACATAGGTCTATACAAAAGAAGGTCGCTAATGTGACAGACATATCACCACGCTAGGAGTTACCCAAGGCCAAGCGGGTTGGGCACAAACCACCTGTTATGGGGCTTACCTCACGGTTTTCGAATAATTGAGAATTCCAGGGATTCAAGCTCATTCACCCTTCTTTTCTTTTCAAGGGGTAGGGAAAGGGATTTATTGCTTTTTGCTTTTTCTTTTCTCTTCTTTTTTTTTTTTTGTATTTTTGCTTGGAACTGAGATAATGCTGAAATATTGTTGCGATGGTACAAAATGATATTTTTCTTTTTCTCATTTTCTTTGACTTTTCTTTTTCTTCCTATACTAGGGATACTTGCTCGGATTGGTTGTAGAGCAAGGGATTTTTATTCTGGGCAGGGGTGAGCTTGTCCTTTTGTCAATTCTCAAAGATTCTAGACCATGTGCATGATAGGATAGCAGGGGAAACTTTTCGCTCAAGAAACCACTTCTACTATGTAGCATCATATTGAATTTGCAATGAAATCATTTTAATGTGAAAAGATATACTTGGTTCAAGTAAATAACAAGATCAATTCTCTATGCTCAAAACTTTATTTAATTCAACTGTGGACTTTGATATAAGAGAGATTAATAATCATACCAAATAAAATCAAGATATTTATTCATGTGAGTGTGAAAGTGCGGGATTCCAAATAAATGCTAATTTATCCAAAATAATTGAAAATATGACTGCAATACTTCAAGAATTGACAGGTGCAAAAATAGAAAATGTTTTTGAAGATTTTGATGATTTTGATGTTTTTTATATTTTGATTTTAATTTATGAATTGAATTGGTGGTATATACAAGATGATCTATATACACTATACAAGGTTATTTGAGTATAGCATGTCTAAGGTTGCTTCAAAATCAAAGGAGGTTTTGAAGGATAATTTGGTTGTGGTGAAGGTAAGAACAAAAGGTGATGAATAAAAGGTAGCGATAACAAAAGCTTTATTATAATGTAGAATAATGTAGCAAAAGATTTGACTTTTATATGTGTAAAATTGATCATGTTACAAAATAAAATGTCAGAAGGATAAGAAGGTTCTTCATTCTTATCACTATCTTCCAAGTCTTGATAAGATGGAGGGAGCATATGTGAAAGATATGCATGGGTGTTATTTGGTAAACAAGGATGATCATATATGGATGAAGAAAAGTGATGGATAGAAGGTAATTGTGACAATGGAGAATGTATAGAACTTGATGTTTCAACCGTTAAATATTCTTCAAATGGTGTTGGGTCACCATGTATGGTAACAATTTTATTTGCAAGTTCAAACTTCAAACATTGGTGAAGAGTGGAAGGGACAACCCTCATCGTATGAATCCAAGGACTTCTGAGAAGTAGGTTGTAAGGTGAAGGGCAATATGCTACATAAAACAAAGTATCCAGGATCTTGGATCCAATATTAAGGGGAAGAATTATAGTACCTTGAGCTTCTTGAATTTCATTGTTAAAATATTTTATAATAACATTTGATTCATTAAGATCTTCTTCCTTTAATTTGAGTTTTTGGAATAATTGATAAGTGCATAAATTAAGAGAGGAGCCATTATCTACCATGATAGTTTTAACAGGTGTTTCTTTACTAGATCCTGTAATGTAAAGAGAGGAGTCTTCTTGTGGAGTAGAGGAAGGAATCTCCTCATCATAGAATGAAATATGGTTAACCTCAAGAGGGCTTACACCATTAATTATGTTCTTAGGGAAAATATCATGAGGAACAAATTGTTGGCTAGGTATCTTGAACAAAGTTTCCTTATGAGAACTTTGTAATACTTCTAAAAGGGATATCTTTGCTTGAGGATTAATCACTTGTTGTTGGCTATCAAAGTGGATTTCAGATTGAGATTTTGATTCTAAAGATGAGCTTTCTATGCTTACATTCCATTTTGGATCATTCTCTAGAGCCAAAGATAGTTTTGAAGGTTGGTCAAATGAGGAATCCATCTCTTGAATATCAGATTGAGTTGATTGAACTTGAGGTTGCTCATTTGTAGTTTATGTTACAATATTAGTAATATCATCATGATGGGACACATTAACATGCAATATTTGATTGGTTTCCTATTGTTGATAATTGAATAGGGGTTCTTGGGAGATCCCCATGTCTTGATTGATTATTAGTATTTGTTGTGTAGGAGTTTGATTGTTTAATGGAGATTTATAATCAGTTGTAGATTGTAATTCCTTTATATTAAAAAGACCCTCATCAATCAAATATTGAATTGCACATCTTAAATCTTTACAATTTTGTGTCATATGTCCATCTACTCTATGATATTCACAATGTAGCTCAGGTTTAAACCAATCTGCTGTGGTATCAAGTTGTCTTATGGAAGGGAGTTCAATCTTATTTGTATCAAGTAAATGCTTGAGAATTATATCCATTGGTTGATTGAGCTTTGTAAATTTACGTGATGAAGGTTTTCGAGAGGTTTTTGATAAGTGCCTTAGGAGTTCAGTCATAAAAGGACCTAATGGTTTTTTACCTCTCTTTTCTTTATTATGGGTAGAATGATGATAGGAAGATTGTGAAGTATGATGTGAGTGCATGGTAGGATTGGAAGAATAAGTATTTTCTTGTTGAAATGGATGTGTTGTATTGAAAGAAGAATATTGAAAGGGTGGAGGAGGATTATATGTGGATTGATAGACATAATATGGATATATGGGAGAATAGATAATATCGTTATGAAGAGGATTGGAAAAGGGATTGTCCTGTTGGGTAATGGATGAAAAATGAGAAAAGTGTGATGGAGGTGATGTTGAATAGGGATGAGGTTGGTCATAATCAACAAATGTATTTGGCTGAATTCTTCCAACATTACTGATGGGCTCATATTGATTTGAGTAAAAACTCATGGTTTCTTTAGTACTTCTAAAAGTAATATTTAGTATCTACTATTTAGAATTGAATCTAAAACATACAAACTTGAAATGATGATTTTGTTTTTTTTTTTCTTGTATATATATATATATATATATATGTTTTTTTTTATATTTTTGAATCAGAAATATGCCTATGTTATTCACGTCGGGTTCACCAAAATGTACTGACCCAAATTTTTTGCACCCTTACCTTCAGGCTAAAGGATCCGTGCCCGAAAGGGGGATGCGAGAAGGATGGGACAATACCTCGGACTGAGAGGCCCTTTGAAGGTCACGCCTCTCGGGGGAGGGGTATAAGGGTGAATTTTTGATGGATGGTGGGGTTCACCAGGAAACTTTGAGTGGCAGTTTCCATGCCTAGGTTGAGAATGGGTTTGATGTGTTCATTTTATACTCAATCATTCATATTCCTAGGTTGGCCAAAATGAATCTAAGCTATTCTATATGAAAATGCTGATTTATATGAATACAAAAAGCATGAATGAATCCTAAATACAAGGAATATATTAAATGAGAAAGAATGCACCTGATTTCGGATGTCTGATGAAGATTCTAAAGCTTGTAGGAGTCCAGATCATCTCGAATATGATAGGATCATCTACAATTGTACAGAATCATCCCAGATCATAGGCGATCATCTGAAATCAGACAAGATCATCATCGATCTGATGAATTCATCAGACGAATTTGTTAGAAACCTGCAATCATAAAAATAGACACCAAAAACCAAAAATGCAACTGCAAGAATAATGCAAAATGATAGAAATGAGAGTATAAATGCTTAACTGATAAATCTAGATAGCAGATTAAAGGAAATGCATTGTTTTAATAACTTATTTTAACTTTATCATGCATTTATGCTAAATGAGGTGAACTCTAGGATGCAGAATGAAAATAATCAAGCTAATGCATAATAAAATAAGGAAGGAAGATGAGAAATGCAAACTCAGGGCTCTGATTGCCCCCAATATGAACTATAGTCGAGATCACCTCCAATCGTACGAGATCATCGCCGATCTATGATAGGATCATCCAAAATCATGTGGAATCACCTGCGATGATCCGAGCTTCCTCCAACTGAAGCACAGTGAAAACCTGCAATGAAAACTTAAAACTACGAGTGCAAACAATGGTAGATAGGACGTCTTAACATAGCAAAGCTAAATGGTAAGGAAAATCAACTAGGGAGAGAGTCAGGAGGAGATCCAAGGGGATAAACTAAGAAAATCCTAGTTTATATAGGATTAGGGGGAGGTTAGGAGGTTGGGGATCATCCCAATCTGGGAGATCTCCAACGGAGGAATCTCCAACTGCGTAGACACGCTTCTGCCCAAGTTGGAGAGGTTGTTGAAACAGAAGCTAATTATGAAAATTTGGTTTTGGGACGAAATCGTCTGGACGTTCTGTTCCAGACGAATTCGTCCGATCTGGGATGATTTCGTCTGATCGGCGACGATATCGTCCAACGGTCAAAACAACTCCTAAAAATGGCACGAAAAATGGGGTGAGCGGTTAACGGGCGGTTTCGAGGTTAAAATTCAAATTTTTATCTTTTTACTAAGGGTTTAATTGCACCAATTTTAGGGTGCTACAACATGAAAGTATGTGAGATTTCTAGTGGGAATCCAAGGTGAGGATATTGGATTAAAAAGAAGTGAGTCAAGTGAATTTTTGAGCTAGAAATGGAAAAGGTTGCAACTTCTTCTAATCCAGTCAAAATCGGGTGAACCGATCCTGCAACTGCCATGTAGTTGCCCAAGTAGAGACAAGGAGTTACAAATTATTTTGTTGCCTTGCTAAAGCAGATGTTTTTTAGTTTTGAACGAAATCATGTGACCCAATTTCGTGCAAAATCTTTTTATTTTGCATGAAACCGTGCGATTTCGTGTAGAGGTTAAAATAAATTTGTAATGGGCACAAAAATTGAGGTAACAAATTAGGGGTGACAAATTTGATTTTTCAAAATGTTTTTACCTTAGTTTTAATTAATGTGAGTAATTTTTAGGGTGCTACATTTTACCCCCTCTTTAGCACATTTTTTAAAAAAATGCATTAAAGATAAGATGGCACACTTTACGAGAAAGCAAAAATTTTATTGCAAAATTGTTGATGGTTTTAAGTTTTGTTGTTAAACTATTTTAGATATGATGCCCCATTTGAGTTTTTGTACCAATTCCAAGTTTGGTAAAAAACTCGAAATTTGCATCTTTTATTAGAGTGAATATTAATAAAATCAAAAAATTAAGGTAAAACCCTAATTCATTTTAACTACGTAGTTACTCTATTTTTAGCTTTGGAGAGAAGAAGATGGCGGAGGTTCCTCACCAAGCAGATCTAGTGTGTAGAAGGACTGGCCAGATACGATTAAGGATATTTTAACTTGTTTTTAACTTGTAATTTGTGATTTTGATGCTTAATTTAAGTTAATTTTAGATTTCTAGGATACGGCTATCACGTTTTCACTGCATCAGTGAAATCAGGTCGATTTCTATGATATTGGCTTGATTTTAGTGATATCAATCAAAAAAATTAACCGATATCAGGGAAATGAACTGATATCACAGAATATCGCTTGATATCGAATAAAATATACTCGATATCATGAAAAACATGCCGATATCAAATAAAATGTTTGATATCACAAAAAACATGTCGATATCGAATAAAATGTTCGATATCATAAAAAGTTAACCGATTTTAGATGACACTTTTGATTATTAAGTTATTAATTGAATTTTTGATTTTTTTTGTTTGTTGATTAATAGAAAAAGGAGCTGAAGAATAGGGAATAATGGTATAGGGTATTCCAGGATGACCTGAATACCCTAATAGTAGTAGATAGGGATATCTTATCCACTATGGGATTACAACATGTGGTAGAGTTACCACATGTGCCTATTGATATGTGGCTACTGACCGCATTGGCTGAGCGATGGTACCCAGGCTCTTCTTGCTTCCGGTTACCAACAGGGGAGATGACTCCCACACTAGAGGATATTTGGAGGATCCTTAGAGTACCCATCAGAGGGATGTTTATTGTCACATCTAGCAATCAGAACCAGGTACTTTAGAGATTATGCGATGATCCCATATTTTCCTTTGGCCAATGGGGGTATTGGGGTTGAGCTTTTAAGTTAGAGACCAGGGGTTTCTCGACTCACTATTGTACTTAGTGGGATTTTTGGTGGCTTGCTTCTAAGCCACTTCAGCGGCCATCTTCTACCATGGACTTTGGAATAGGTCTTCACCGATATGAGAGATCAAAATATTGTATTTGCTTGGGGGACTTTCATGCTATGTTGTTTGTATAGGACCCTCTTCAAGGTTGTATACAAGGGCACTACGATATTGCCCCTCACTTATTTCCTACAGGTTTGGGCATGGAAGCATATTTCTATCCGAAGACCAACAGGATTACCTTTGATAGGATTGGTCACAGAGAGGCCTAGGGATTTTTATTGGTGTTCGTGTAGAGCTCCTAGGAGTCAAATATCAGTAGACACAATGAGGAGACTCTTGGATGACTTGATGATAGATAGCCTCACATGGAGGCCATATAAAGGTCATCTTGGTTGGCCAGAGAATGGATATTAGTTGGCTCATGTGAGGCAAGTGATTTTGCTAAGGATGGATTAGGGTGACGTGGAGCTACATCACGTTGATCGAGTTCTATGCCAGTTTGGGCTACCATAGGATATTCCTAGGATTAGGGATATTTACTTCTCTAGGTCGACTCGAGATACAACCATAGTTAGTGGTGTTCCTAACATGGCATAGTTCATGGACCCAGATGTTGATGATGAGGTGATTGCTATAGCTATTAGGGATGACGTTGGAGTGACTAACGACTATCGGGTTTGGTATACCTAGATTCAGCCAACAAGGATTACTAGGCTAAGTACTGCAATACAATAGGCCTACAACCAGATGCAGTAGTGCCATCCTATAGCTCAATAGAAACAACAAAGGAGACAAGATTAGGTTCCTTTTAGGAGATAAGACCTCGCACTAGAGGTGGTCACCTGACACAGAGGAGACGAGACCAGGAGGAGAGGAGGGCATCATCTCTATAGGAGGGAGGAGCATCTCCTCAGTAGGAGGTGAGACCTAAATTACTTAGGAAGGGCAAGGGGGTTATAGAGGAGGGAGATAGCAGTGATATGGCTACTCTACGAGCTAATATTACTAGGTTGATGGAGGAGACTACCTCTCAAAATATCAAGATGGATATTCTAGAGGGTGAGCTAGCATAGGCTCAGGAATAAGTTGGACAAGGAGGTGGAGCTCAAGGGGTTGCAGTTCCTACTCCTACATCTTCACAGGCGACTCACTCTAGGAGTGGATCAAGGGCTGAGATAGTATGGTCTATACGATAGACCACGTTCTATTATACTTTATATTTTATGGCTATACCGGTTGATTAGAGACAGGATATGCCTACAGATATTGTAGGTCCTATTTAGATAGGCTCATCATCTCGATCTACTTCTAGGGCAACCTCCTCTAGGACATCTACAATGGGAGGGCAATTTTGATCACCACCACCACCACCACCTGGTAGAGATGATGATGCTATGAGCTCTAGAGGCTCGAGAGGGGTCTAGGGATGACCTAGTTGACTCTTTTTGTATTTTTGATGACTGAGTATGTCGATGATAGATATTGTGGCATATCAGTCGATCTTATATTGTATATATTTTTTGATGATATATATGAATCTTTCATTTTTATGTGACTTCATGTATTTTGTTTGATTAATTTACATTTTAATTTTGTTTTGAATTTTTGGATGATCATGTTTGATTATGGAATTGTTGGATATTTCAATCATGCTTAAATAAAAATAAAAATGGTTTGATTTTTGAAAAAATGTGTTTTTGTTTGAAAATGTGTGTTTGTATGGTGATAGATTTTGATAGATTTAGCAATAGATCTCAAAGGATGTTATGTTGTTATATGAATTTTTGGTGGAGTTCAAAGCTCGCTAAGTCATGAAGCCAATCCTGTTTTTGAGGAATATTTTGATATTGCTAAATAAAATGGTCGTGTGCTTAAGAATAATATTAAGGCTTTTATTATGAAATGAAATGTTTGATGTTGTTTTGGAACAATGTGTTTAATAAGTGTTTGTGAAAATATATTGGTTTAAGCATGAAAATTTTGAAGGATGATTTGTGCTAGGCATAAAATTCCTAAGTGTGAAATTTGGAAAGAAATAGTTACTTAGGAACTATACCATCATCACGAAAATCAAGATGAAGTGCAAGATGATATGAATTTTGTTTGTTCTTTTAAAATGCGAAATTAAAATCATTATGTCACATGTTCAAAAGATTTTATAATTTTATGAAAATATATGGAATAACTTTTGGGCATGAAAAATTAGAAAGATGACTTGCGCTAGGCATAAAATTCCTAAGTGTGAAATTTGGAAAGAAATAGTTACTTAGGAACTATACCATCATCGTGAGAATCAAAATGAAATGCATGATGAAATATTTTTAATTTTGCAATATTTTTATTGGTAAATTATTGTGCTATGATGATAAAATAGATTTGTATAAATTAATTTTAGGGATTGATATTAAATATCTAACAAAAATCCCAAAGAAATATTTTAACTTATTCCAAAGACAAATTCAAATTTATCTAGAACCAGTGTGTGAGAAGTGGATTCATTATCTATTTTTATTGCCATAATGATGCAAAATCTCTCAAGTGTCAAATGTGTGTGCTTTGTAAAGTTAATTCACCAATTTTAAGTAAGATAATGATAAAGCAAACTTGAATGAACCAATGTGTGTGCAAATGAGGTGTTCATTAACCATGATTTTGTGCATGCATTGGTACTAAACTACTATGTAAATCAAATTACCAAAAGCTAGATAATCGATAAGGGGACATTGGTTTGTACAAAATAAGGTCGCTAATGTGATAGACATGTCACCACATGAAAGGAAATACCCAAGGCCAATAAAGTTAGGCATAAATCACCTGTTATGGGGCTTAACTCATGGCTTTCGAATAACTGAGAAATTCCAGGGATTCAAGTTCAATACTCCCTTCTTTTCTTCAAATTTTTTGGAATAGGGATTTCTTGTCCATTTCTGAACAAGGGGATTTTATTGCTTTGTAATGGAATATTTTTCTTGATTTTATATTTTTATTTTTCTTTTTTTTTCTCTTTTTTGGGATTCTTGCTCATATTAGATGTAGATCAAGGGATTTTATTCGGGTAGGGAGGAGCTTGTACTTTTGTCAATTTATCAGTATTCTAGACCATTCACAAGATAGGATAGCAAGGAAAACCTTTCACTTAAGGTATTAAGACTTACTATGTAGCATCACTTTTTGAATTTACAACAAATCATTTTAAGATCTGAAAGCATGTTCCTGGTTCATAAAGTAGCAAGATCATTCTCAAAACTCAAAATTATTTAATAAAGTAATAGTGTTCTTCGGTACAAGAGAGATTTATAATAAAAAATAACAAAATCAAAATTATCAAATATGTGAAATTTGGTGCATGGTTCAAGATAACTTTTGAATTTATTTGAAGTAAACTAAAATATAACTTGCAATCTTGGCAGATAATAGATGTAGAAATAATGATCTAATAATGCTTTGGAAATATTTTTATAGATTTTCAGATTTTGTAATTTTTTTGGCTATTTTTTGATAAGATATTTGAAATGCATGAAAAATTATTTACAATTATGTACATTGATGAGACTTTTGGCTTTATGCATAATATATTTTCAAGTGCATAATATTCATGGGTTCCTTGAGATATTTTCCATCCTAGCCAATCAATATGCACCTGATCCAAACTTAGCAGTAATGATGAATGGTTCGAGCCGATTAGGTTGAAATTTTCATTTAAGATCTTTTCTTGCATTAGTATTTTTTTTATTTCTTTTAAGACTAGATATCCAACTTCAAAGGATCTATTGTGAACTTTCTTTGCATATGATCTTTTAAGTTTGTCTTGGTAGGCACAAATATGCTCTAAAGCATGCATGCACTTTTTATCTAGAAGTTCTAGCTGACTTAACCTACCAGCGCGATATTCATATCCTACTTTGATGTCTTGAAGTAGAAGAGCTAAAGAAGGAACTTCTAGCTCAAATGGAAAAACTTCTTTGGCACCATAAACCAAGACAAAAGGTGAAGCACCTGTAGGAATAATAACACTAGTTCGATAAGCCAACAAGGTAGGATATAATTATATATGTTAGTCACGAACTATTTTATTAACCAATATTTTTAATATTTTGATTTATTTTTTATTAGATGCTTCAGCTTGGCCATTTCCTTGTGGATAATAAGGAGTAGACCATCTATGTTGTATTTTATATTTTTGTCATAATTTCTTAACATATTTATTTTTAAAATATGTACCATTATCAAAGATGAGATTAGATGGAATTCCAAATCTGCAAATAATTTGATTGAAAATTAGAGACTTGAACTCCTGTGTAAGAAGCTAAATGCATAGCTTCTACCCACTTTGTAAAATATTTTGTTGTTGTCATTATGAATTTATGACCATCAGAAGAAACATGATTAATTTTACCAATAATGTCTAAATCCCATTTAGAAAATGGGCAAGGAGAGGCTATGGCTTGGAGTTCCTAAGCAGGAGCATGAACAAGGTCAGCATGTCTTTGACACTTGTCACAATGATGCACATAATCATTGGCATCCTTTTCCATGGAAGGCCAAAAATATCCCATTCTAAGGAGATTTTTAGCAATGGCACTTCCACTAAAGTGTCCTCCATAGGATCCATCATGGGCTTCACTTAAGGCTTTCTTAGACTCTTCTATGTTAAGACATATTAACATGATACCCTAAAAATATCTTCTATATAAGGTATTACCAACAATTATGAAGTGAACAACTCACTTATGTAATAACCTACGTTGGTTTCTATCTAGTCCTTTGGGGAAGGTCCCATTCTAAAGAAAATTAAAGATATCTACATACCAAGGCTCTAGGGTAACTTCATTAATAAAAAATACATCTAATGGTTCTAAGCATGACTTAGAAGAAGCAGGTTCTTGGAGTTTGTGAATAATGATAGTAGCATACTCATCATCCAACTCCAAAGGTAACAAAGAAGTAGTCGTAGCCATAACATGGTTGCTAGTTCTAGGAATAGCTTCTAAAGTTACTTTCTCAAATAATGATATAACTTTAAGCACGTATTCTTTATAAGGGCGAAGTTTCTCATATTGTGTTTGATAAATTTCATTTATTTGTTTTATGATGAGCTGAGAATCTTCAAAAACTAATAAAACTTTAATTTTTAAAGCTAAAGTAGCTCGTAATCCAAGGATTAGAGCCTCATATTATGTAGTATTATTAGTACAAGCAAACTGTAATTTAAAATATAAAGGTATAAGGTGCTTTTGAGGATATATTAATATAATACCTACACCTACACCACTCATACATCTAGCTCCATCAAAAAATAATGTCCAAGTTTCATAATGATCTTCTTCTAAATTAAGACACTCATCAGGAAATTCAATGTTCATAGGATGAGTTGACTCTAAAGGTGCAACAGCTAACTGATCAGCTATAACGTGGCCTTTTATGGATTTTTGGCTGATAAATATGAGTTCAAACTTGCTAAGAGAAAGACCCCACTTAGTTGTGCGTCTGGATAAATAAGGTCTACTCATCAAGTACCTTAATGGATCAGACTTAGCAATAACATATGTTTTCCGACTTAGCATATAATGATGCAACTTTTGCGTAGAAAACACAACTATTACACAAAGCTTTTCTAATGGAGTATATCAGGTTTCATAACTTATTAAAGTTATGCTTATGTAATATGTAGCTCGTTCTTTATTTTCATCATTAATTTGAGCTAACATAGCTCCAAGTGCAAGTTTTGAAGCAAAAATATAAATAATGAAAGGACAATCTAATCTAGGTGAAACAAGCACTGGAGGGTTGAGGAGATATTATTTAATACTATCAAAAGCTTCTTGACATTCCTTATCCCATTAAAAGTAAATTTTTTTCTTCAATAATTTAAGAAAATTTTCTATTCTATCTACCAATTTATCAATGAAGCGATGAATAGCTTGTAATTTTCCTTGTAAGCTTCTTAATTCTGATATATTTTTAGGAGGTGGCATATCATGAATAGCCTTAATTTTTAGAGAATCTATTTCTATGCCTCGCATAGAAACAATGACTCCCAATAATTTTATAAATTTTTCTCCAAATACACACTTGTTGGAAATTTGAGTTATTTTATGTTGTCATTGATGTCACATGGATCATTGATGTCACATGGATCACATTGAGTTTTGGTGGCCAAATGATATTTTGGAAAGCATGGATAAATACAGGGTTTTTGTGAAAACCAAGGCAGGAAAAATAAAAGGTTTTATTTAAAACCATGGATGGCATATTTGAATTGGGTTTTTCTTAAAACCCAAGTTGGCCTTTCGTTTCATCGAAAAAGGTGCCCCGGTGATGGAGATATTTAATTTTTAATATTTAGTTTAAATTTTAATTATTTAAAATTAAAATTAAAATTTAAAATTAAATATGCAAGATTTTCGTCGACGTCATCAAAAATAATAAGGAGGCTATATAAAGGGGATACCTAAGGTTCATAAACTGATCTGAGCTCGTGGTTAATAATCGTTGGCTAAGCATCCGAATTGAGCTCGTGCGAAAATATTTTAGAAAGTAGAAGCAACGAATAAACGAAGGTTGGTCGAAGTCCAAAGTCATCGTGGGCAGAGTGGCACATTGGCAATTGGATTTTGGCTAAGGCATGTGGCAGCACAAATGTCAAGGTTTCGAATCCCCTTGACTGCGTTCGGAAGGTGTTGGAAGAAAAGCGCTCGAAGCGCTTTTGATTTGTGGAAAGGGAGGAAAGGTTTTAAGGCACGTTGTGCCTTTCCCTTTCAAACGAGCGGCTAGCTCGTGTGGCAACCTTAGTCATGGCTAAGGCACTCATGGTGTGGGCAAGTCGGGGGTTCGAATCCCCTTGAGGAGGTAAATACGTTTTTGCTCTAATTAATTTTGTTAAGCCCTAAGTTGGAGTTATAAGGTGGTTAGGAATAATTAAAGTTTTTAATTAAACTTTGTTTTTATAAGGGTTGTGATTATTATTTCAAAGGTGGATGAGTTGTTGATTTAATTTGATGTTCATGAAATTGAGAATTAAGATTTAGGAGAAATAAGGAGTTGTTATAAAATAATTTTTGAGAGGTTTATTGATTATTATTTTGATAAGGGTTTTTATTAAAAAAGGACTTTGGTGGATGTGTTTATTAAGTTGGAGTAAAAAGGTGTAAATTGAGTTATGCTTTATCTTGTGATTATTATTTGAAGTCCACTAACCCTTATTGATATTGGAAAGGAAATTTGTGTTTAGTGTGGCAGATTTTGTGGACAACTTCTTGGCATCAAAAAGGTATGGGCACATTCTCCTATTGATTGTTTATGGTGGTTGATTTCTAAAATATCATTGGAGTGAAAAGGATTGATTGTGGTTTCCTTTTCGAAAGTGGTTGGTTGAATGCTTCAAGGTTTTCTGGTTTGAGAGTTGTGTTTAAACCTTGTTTTATAAGCATAGTTGTTGAAGCCCATTGGTTATGTAAAGAACTTGAAAAGAACATGAGTATCATTGTTATGTGAGATTTGTGGTTGAGCATTGTTGGAAACATTTGAGTTGGTTGATACATGCTTGGACTAGGGTTTTGTGAGAAAGAGTTGTCCCTTGTGGTGATTGGTTGAGTTGAGTTGATTGAGCCTAGTCAAGTGATTGTGTGAGGTGATTGTTCAAGTCCCATGAAACAAACTATTCTATAATTCTTTTTTGTTGAGATTGGTTTGAAAATTTTTTTTTTCTAAAAATTTTGTTTTTGCTTTTTTGAGTTGACTTGAGTTGAGTTGAGATTTGAGTTGAGTTGAGTTGAGATCATTGTGGATCATTGTTGTCATCCATTGTAGAGTGCATTTCCATTCATTGTTGAGTTCATATTTGAGCCTTGCCTTCATAGATTTGTGGATGATATTTGAGTACTACTTGAGCATGATTGATTGAGCCTTTGAGAAGGCCTTTGGGATAGATTTCTAGACATATTTGTGGCAGTTTGTGTATGATTGATTGAGCCTTTGAGAAGGCCTTTGGGATAGATTTATGGACAGATTTGTGGTAGTTTGTGTATGATTGATTGAGCCTTTGAGAAGGCTTTGTGGATAGTTTTTGGGACAACTTTGTGGAAAGTTTTAGACAGATTTGTGGATAGATTTGGGATAGATTTTGATGAGGTTTTGAGTGAGCCTATTGAGCAGATTTGAGCAAGTTCTTGGTGAGCTTGCTAGAGAAGTTTTGGACAAGTTCTTAGTGAGCTTGTTGGAGCAGATTTGAGCAAGTTCTTGGTGAGCTTGCTAGAGCAGATTTGAGCAAGTTCTTGGTGAGCTTGTTAGAGCAGATTTGGACAAGTTCTGTGTGAGCTTGTTGGAGCATATTTGGACAAGTTCTGTGTGAGCTTGTTGAGCAGTTTTGGACAAGTTCTGTGTGAGCTTGTTATGTATATTTGGACAAGTTCTATGTGAGCTTGTTATTGCCTAGCTTTGAGCAGATCAAAGAAATTTGGACAAGTTCTATGTGAGCTTGTTGAGCAATTTTGGACAAGTTTTGTGTGAGCTTGTTATGCATATTTGGACAAGTTCTGTGTGAGCTTGTTATTACCTAGCTTTGAGTAGATCAAAGAAATCATTGTATTGGATAAGGATCCTTATTTCTGTGTGAAATATTATAAGGAGATTATCTTGTGGAATACCCCACATTGGGGGAACCACGTTAAATCTTGTGTCTCAATTGTGTGTGGTGACTTGTGCTCTTGCTTACTATTGCTATCGGAGTTATTAATGCACACTGCTATATTTGGTTATTGCAATTAAGGACATTAATTGATATTGGTTTGGAAAGAAAGTAAAAAGTGGTCTTATACTGTTCACCCCCCTCTTAGTATAAGCTTATGTTCTTCAATTGGTATCAGAGCGGGTTCCTTCGAAAAGGCTAACAGCTTGAGGGCAGATTCTACAAGAACACAGATGGCTTCACAGAATGGATCATCTACAAATAAGGACTCATTATTTTGATGGATAGACAATGATGCTTTCTAGAGCATGAGGATGAAGGCAACTACTTCATATCACAAGTGTCCATATGAGGTATGGCAAAATGGTTGAAAAAGAGTATAGGGTCTGAAGGTGATCTCAAGGTAGATAAGACTATCGAGAAATTGGTTGAGATCAATGCAAGAGCAATGGAATTGTATTTTGAGGGCTAAGAGAGAAGATATTTTGCAAAGGCTATGGTATGTAATCTCAGCTAATGAGATGTGGACCAAGTTGTGGAATACTTATGAAGGATATTCCAAGGTAAAGTTGGAAAAACTACAAACTCATAGAAAAATATTTGAGAAATTGAAAATGGAAGATTTTAAAGATATTGCAAGGTTTTTACTTTGAGTTGATGAGATGACACATCAAGGAAACAGGCATGGTCAAAGAAATCATGAGAGTTTGTTTGCTATAGAAGATGATAATGATCTCAGTGATAGTGAAGAGGTCTCACTTTTGGTAATAGAAAAAGAAGAGGATGAGCCAAGAAAACAAAAATCAGAAGTCAAAAGGCTAAAAGAAGAAATTAGGAATCTTGAAAACAAGATTCGAACAAATGTCAAAATCAGAGAAGAACTACTTCAGACAATCAGTGATCTAAGAAATGATCTTCAAGATGCAAAAAGGATAGAGGAAAGGATGAATGAAGAACTAAGGGTAATAATGGCAAGACATGACACATTAGATGAAAAGGTTCAAAAAGGAGTGGAAACATATTCTAAGGCTGTATCTTATTTCCAAGAAAAGTCACACTCAAAAGGAAAGGAAGTTCTAAAATATGAAAGCAAGGAAGCACCTAAGTTTTATGAAGAAAGTTCCAAAGTTCCTATGGCTCCAAATATTCAGTTTGGTTCTTGTTTTGAGATAGGTGAATCAAGTTCAAAAGGAAAAGAAATACTTGAAGAGAAAAACAAGGAAGAAACTAAGGAAGAGGATTTAGATACTACAAAGAAGGTTCAAGAATGCAATGCACAAGTTGAAAATGATCATAGGAATAATGGTCAAGAAAGGTATGAGGAACCAAGGCATGAACAAAGGGCTTTTCAAGGACATTGTTTTTCTTGTAATGGATTTGGACATAGGGCTATACACTATAGGGTCTATGGATCAAAGAAGTTTGATTTTTCTAGAAGGAACATCAAAGGAAGAAGGTATGGTTTTCAGGGACATTGCTTCTCATGTAACAGGATTGGTCATAGAGCTTCTCAGTGCAAAGGAAATGAGCAACATGGTTTTGGTTTTAGAGCTACACAATTCAGAAGTCATGGTCATAATGGTCATGAAAATAGAACTTCACAATACGGGGTTCAGGAAAGGAATGGATATCGAAATTATTTCAAGAAAGATTTCAGGATATGGGCACCATCCAAAGGCTACAATATCAAGTGTTTTAATTGCAATAACTTTGGACATATTGCAAAATGGTGTAGGACTCAATTCCAAATAGGTTCAAGGCAAGAAGGTCAAACAGGTTCAAGGCAAGAAGATCAAGAGAAGGATATCATAAAAACATGGAAGGAAGTTGATAGAGGAAAGAAACAATGTAATATGGGAGTAAAAGTACTCCCACCCCAAAATTAATCACCTCAAGAGAGAAGGTGGTGAGGGGACTATGCTTAAGAGTCATATATTTTAGCCCCATAGGTGTCCCTTTTGCCATTGATGTCAAAGGGGGAGATATTTGAGTAAGGGGGAGAGCATTGAGTTAGGGGGAGCAACCTCCAAAGAGAGCATTGAGTTAGGGGGAGCAGCCTCCATAGAGAGTATTGAGTCAGGGGGAGCAACTTTGATTCTCAGAGATGGTTTTTGCAGTGATTGTGGTTTTTGCATTAGAGGTGTTGCCATCAATGAAAAAGGGGGAGATTGTTGGCAATTTGAGTTATTTTATGTTGTCATTGATGTCACATGGATCACATTGAGTTTTGGTGGCCAAATGATATTTTGGAAAGCATGGATAAATACAGGGTTTTTGTGAAAACCAAGGCAGGAAAAATAAAAGGTTTTATTTAAAACCATGGATGGCATATTTGAATTGGGTTTTTCTTAAAACCCAAGTTGGCCTTTTGTTTCATCAAAAAAGGTGCCCCGATGATGGAGATATTTAATTTTTAATATTTAGTTTAAATTTTAATTATTTAAAATTTAAATTTAAATTTAAAATTAAATATGCAAGATTTATGTCGACGTCATCGAAAATAATAAGGAGGCTATATAAAGGGGATACCTAAGGTTCATAAATTGATGTGAGCTCATGGTTAATAATCGTTGGCTAAGCATCCGAATTGAGCTCGTGCGAAAATCTTTTAGAAAGTAGAAGCAGCGAATAAACGAAGGTTGGTCGAAGTCCAAAGTCATTGTGGGCAGAGTGGCGCATTGGCAATTGGCTTTTGGCTAAGGTGTGTGGCAGCACAAATGTCAAGGTTTTGAATCCCCTTGACTACGTTCGAAAGGCGTTGGAAGAAAAGCGCTCGAAGCGCTTTTGATTTGCGGAAAAGGAGGAAAGGTTTTAAGGCACGTTGTGCCTTTCCCTTTCAAACAAGTGGCTAGCTCATGTGGCAACCTTAGCCGTGGCTAAGGCGCTCGTGGTGTGGTCAAGTCGGGGGTTCGAATCCCCTTGAGGAGGTAAATACGTTTTTGCTCTAATTAATTTTGTTAAGCCCTAAGTTGGAGTTATAAGGTGGTTAGGAATAATTAAAGTTTTTAATTAAACTTTGTTTTTATAAGGGTTGTGATTATTATTTCAAAGGTGGATGAGTTGTTGATTTAATTTGATGTTCATGAAATTGAGAATTAAGATTTAGGAGAAATAAGGAGTTGTTATAAAATAATTTTTGAGAGGTTTATTGATTATTATTTTGATAAGGGTTTTTATTAAAAAAGGACTTTGGTGGATGTGTTTATTAAGTTGGAGTAAAAAGGTGTAAATTGAGTTATGCTTTATCTTGTGATTATTATTTGAAGTCCACTAACCCTTATTGAGATTGGAAAGGAAAGTTGTGTTTAGTGTGGCAGATTTTGTGGACAACTTCTTGGCATCAAAAAGGTATGGGCACATTCTCCTATTGATTGTTTATGGTGGTTGATTTCTGAAATATCATTGGAGTGAAAAGGATTGATTGTGGTTTCCTTTTCGAAAGTGGTTGGTTGAATGCTTCAAGGTTTTCTGGTTTGAGAGTTGTGTTTAAACCTTGTTTTATAAGCATAGTTGTTGAAGCCCATTGGTTATGTAAAGAACTTGAAAAGAACATGAGTATCATTGTTATGTGAGATTTGTGGTTGAGCATTGTTGGAAACATTTGAGTTGGTTGATACATGCTTGGACTAGGGTTTTGTGAGAAAGAGTTGTCCCTTGTGGTGATTGGTTGAGTTGAGTTGATTGAGCCTAGTCAAGTGATTGTGTGAGGTGATTGTTCAAGTCCCATGAAACAAACTATTCTATAATTCTTATTTGAGTTGAGATTGAGCTTTAGAGTTTCGACTTCTATGAGTTGACTTGAGTTGAGTTGATATCATTGTGGATCATTGTTGTCATCCATTGTAGAGTGCATTGCCATTCATTGTTGAGTTCATCTTTGAGCCTTGCCTTCATAGATTTGTGGATGAGATTTGAGTACTACTTGAGCATGATTGATTGAGCCTTTGAGAAGGCCTTTGGGATAGATTTTTGGACAGATTTGTGGCAGTTTGTGTATGATTGATTGAGCCTTTGAGAAGGCCTTTGGGATAGATTTTTGGATAGATTTGTGGCAGTTTGTGTATGATTGATTGAGCCTTTGAGAAGGCTTTGTGGATAGTTTTTGGGACAGATTTGTGGACAGTTTTAGATAGATTTGTGGACATATTTGGGACAGATTTTGATGAGGTTCTGAGTGAGCCTATTGAGCAGATTTGAGCAAGTTCTTGGTGAGCTTGCTAGAGCAGTTTTGGACAAGTTCTTAGTGAGCTTGTTGGAGCAGATTTGAGCAAGTTCTTGGTGAGCTTGCTAGAGTAGATTTGAGCAAGTTCTTGGTGAGCTTGCTAGAGCATATTTGGACAAGTTCTATGTGAGATTTTTGGAGCAGATTTGGACAAGTTTTGTGTGAGCTTGTTGAGTAGTTTTGGACAAGTTCTGTGTGAGCTTGTTATGCATATTTGGACAAGTTCTGTGTGAGCTTGTTATTGCCTAGATTTGAGCAGATCATATTTGGACAAGTTCTGTGTGAGCTTGTTGAGCAGTTTTGGACAAGTTCTATGTGAGCTTGTTATGCAGATTTGGACAAGTTATGTGTGAGCTTGTTATTGCCTAGCTTTGAGCAGATCAAAGAAATCATTGTATTGGATAAGGATCCTTATTTCTGTGTGAAATATTATAAGGAGATTATCTTGTGGAGTACCCCACATTGGGGGAACCACGTTAAATCTTGTGTCTCAATTGTGTGTGGTGACTTGTGCTCTTGCTTACTATTGCTATCTCAGTTATTAATGCACACTGCTATATTTGGTTATTGCAATTAAGGACATTAATTGATATTGGTTTGGAAAGAAAGTAAAAAGTGGTCTTATACTGTTCACCCCCCTCTCGGTATAAGCTTGTGTTCTTCAACACTTGTCTAGATTTAAATGTATCAGATATTATCTTAATCTATCGAAAACTTTTCTTAAATTATTAATATGATCATATTATTTTACTGACTGAGCTATAATATCATCCACATAATAATGCAAAATATCATACATCATATCATGAAAAATCTATGTCATAGCTCTCTAATAATTTGCACCTGCATTCTTTAATCCAAAGGGCATTACTTTCCAATAGAATGTTCCCCAAGGAGTAATAAAGGCTATTTTAGCTTGGTCTTCAAGAGCTATTCTAATTTGGTTGTATCCTAAAAAACCTTCCATAAGGGACAACATCCCACTTCCAACTGTAAAATATATTATTTGATCCATATTAGGGAGGGTAAAGTCATATTTAAGATATGAAACATTAATATCTCTAAAATTTGTGCAAACCCTAATCTTAGTAGCTTCTTTCTTAGTTACTGGAACAACATTTGATATCCACTCAGCATAGTCAATAGCTTGTATAAAATTTATATTTAAAAGTTTTTCTAACTCACTTTTAACTATAGTGCTACTTTAGGATGCATTTTTCTAAATTTTTGCTTTACAGGTTTAGCATAAGGGTGCACTACTAAATGGTACATAACCACAGAAGGATCTAGGCCTGGCATATCTGCGTATGTCCAAGAAAATACATCATAATATTCTATGAGAAATTCAATATATAGCTTTTGTTTTTCTTTACTTAATTTTGATCCAATATTGACCATACGAGGGATCTCCTCTGTCCCAATATTGATTTTAAATTTTTTTCTACAATAATATTTAAATATCTTTCAAAGTTGGGTGGTGCGGGTGACACACCCATTTCTTGTAATTCTTCTAATGTGCATTTAGTTAACTCTTCTTGAGGAGTAGTAGCTTATATATGAGATATACATGGCATTGATCCATCAAAGAAGAACTTATTTCTTAAAATTTTATCTAGAGATATATCATGAAAAATATCACCTTCTAAACATTCATCCATAGAAGCAATCATTTATAGGTAAACCATAGTCAACATATTACAAGTATGTACCTTTTTAAAAAGCTCTTTTTATTCCATATATTCTTGATATGTTATAATATGATCATCATATTCTTATGGGAGTGGTTCTATTTTTGTAGGAATATAACCAAGACCACATCGGATCGGCCATTCTTCGACTTCTAAAGGTTCTTTTATACCATTTTTATGAGGTCCTAATCCTTTACCTCTATATCCCATATTACACATGATTGGTTTTGATTTTATATATCCATTAGAAAAATAACACTTAGCAAATCCATCCTGATCAATTGTAAATTTTACAATTGAAATTTCACACCAATCATATCCCACATATACAAAAGCACAACTACCAATATGAAAAATGCTTCCCTTATTTGGTAAGCCTATTGTTCTGGGATATGGTGATAACCTAGATAGAACCAAGGAATATTGGATAGCAAAATTAACTTCTTATGTAGTTGCAAGCACTGAAGATAAATCTAGTAGTACTTCATCCAAAATGGCATATGAAGTAGATGGACTATCCTCCTTAACTAGTTCTTTAGATGCTGTAAATTTAAATGTTGTAGACTCAGGAGGTGGATTTTATATTATATATTTAGAAAATGGATTAGATATAGGATCATAAGGTGATGATGATAATGATTGATAATTTGTTGATGTTGATGTTGATGTTTTAGAATGTGTTTTTAATGATATTGATTTAGAAGGTGATGATGATTTAAATTTAGAAGGTTTTTATGATGAGGGTGTACTAGGATGAACAACATATATAGTAGGATAGAATGAAAATCCTATAGGTTCTACCATAGCACACATGTCAAATGGCCTAGGGTCACCATGAATTGTAACTAATTGATTTTTAAATTCAAATTTAACACATTGATGTAAATATGGAAGGTACTGCTCTCATTGCATTGATCCAAGGTCGACCTAGAAGAATGTTGTACAATGCAAAACAAGGCACAACAAACACATCCAAAATCCTTGGGCAAAATTGCAATGGGATTTTCATTACTCCACATGTTTCTTGAGTTTCATCATTAAATGCTTTAATAATCATTTCAGTATTTTTCATATCTTCTTTTTTAAATCCAAACCTTTAAAAGAAATCATATGTGCATATATTTAATGTTGATCCATTATCAATTAAGACTCTTTTAACTCATACATCTCCAATAAATGTTGTAATCTATAAAGTATTATCTCCATACAAACTTTGATGAGGAATGTATTTATCGAAAAAATATATGAAATTTTTTTCATCCAAAGTTACAACATTTACTACAGTATTGGTTTCAATATCTTCAAGTGCCATCATCTTACTTAAATTTCTCATCAGTTCTTATCTATGTATGGAATAAGTTCTTAAGATATCCAAAAGATATCATTAATATCATATGGAGATCTTTATTGTGAACTTAGTACATTATTTTCTTTAGTAGGATCTTTTAATACAAATGGAGTTGTTTTCTCATTTTTACTTTGATCTTGAGAATTTTAATTTTGTGCTTGTTGTCATTTAATAGCTTTGATGGTACCCACAATGTTACTATGTTGAGGATCACCAAAACGAGGTCTAGCATTTTTTGCTTGCTCATTTGAAAGCCATTGTTGAGATTATGGTCTAGTAGTTACTCTTCTTGTAAATGGTTCTTCTGGAACTAATAATTCGATAATAGGAGTGACTTGATCTGATTCATACTCAAAAATATTTGAGGCAATTTCTAATTCACTCCTTGTTTCACTTTCTAAATATGTACTTTGACAATTCTTTAGAGGTCTAATAGTGACTAAAGATTCAGTAGTTACATATATTTTTTGCAAATATTGATGTGGTAGAAAACTTCTAATAGTTCCTACATATAATAGTTCCTACATATCGAGTTGGATGAGGAACATTGTGATGTTCTACTTGATTTACAACTTCTTTACCATGCTTTGGTAAAAGGTGTTGAAAAATATCCAAATTTTGATTTGCATTTTGATTTTGAGGTTTCTGTGTATTATTTTGAGCATTTCTTGGAGGAAAATGTTCTACTTCCATTTTTTCATTGTCAATTAAATCTTGTATCATGTGTTTCAATATTTTACATGAGTTTTTGAATGACCATCAACAGGGGTTATGCATAAGGGGTTGGACTCAAAATGTACTTGTAAACAAATGGTGAATCCTAATCAAAATCAAGGTGAATCCTAATCAAATTAAATCAATCATCTTCACACCAAAATTTGGGGCATTTGAAGCCCTAAAAAGTAAGTTCATATTTGGGGATACTTTTGACCCATTAAATCATCTTATAACTTCATATAAACACCACCATTATATCAAGATCAAAAAGATATTTCCAATAAGTACAAATATGCCTATGTTTGGATATATATTATGGCAAATTAATCCTAAGAAAAAATTGGTCCCAAAAATTTTAGGTGAATGGGCCGATGTCGAGGGTCCTCATATTCACCAATTTCCAATTTTGAAAATCCTAATATTCACCCAATTTGCGAATATTCACCACTATGCATAACCCTAACCATCAACTCTATGGAAGTTACAATATAAATCAGCTCTAAATCTAGCTACAGTTGTATCAGGTTGTCTTATTTTATGCAATTGTATCAAGCCTTGTTCCAATAGTTGAGGTAAAATCATAGTTAATGGTTGATTTAATCATGTGAATTCTCTTGGTGGTTTATCAGGAACCTTTAATACAAATTTCTTCACAACTTCAGCAAGGTTAACATTTGAGTTGTTTCTACTATTAGTAACTCCATCACCCACTACTTGTTTATTCTTATATTGATTCTTAGAAGTTTTGTCTTCATCCTTCTTCTTAAATTGACCTCTTCTAATGAGGGCATCTTCTACCCTCCTTGATAAATTGATGGCTTGATCAAAGGATGTTACTATAGCAGTAGAAAATTCTTAAGACAATTGTTCTTGCAAATTTCCTATGAATATGTCCAAAATTTCATGATGAGGTAATGCAAAGTGTAATTTACCCAAGAGTTGTCTCCACTTAGCCAAGAATTCAACAAAACTTTCATATTTTCCATATTTCAAGTTGTATAAATTTTTAATAGTCACATGCCTCTCTATGTAGGCATCAAATTGATGGACAAAAAATTTCACTGTCTCAAAATTCCTTAGAGAATTAGAGGGTAACTAATAATACCACTCTAGAGCCATGCCTCTCAAACTCTTAGGGAATATATTTAGTAACAACAAGTCATCATGAGAAACATCATGACATGTTGTCCTAAACATGCGAAGATGCTCAATAGGATATTTAGTTCCTTTCTATATCGGGAGGACAAGCATAGGGAAATGTTTAGGGTAAGGTTGAGCTACCACAATAGGATCTAAAGGTCCCATCCTTATTATTCACAAAAAGGACCAATGCACCCCATGGAGAGACACTTGGCTTTATATGACCCTTTTCCAACAAATCCTGTAATTGAGTTTTGAGTTCTTGCAACTCTATTATGGTCATTTTGTAGGGTGCTGGGGCTATTGGTGCAGCATCAGGAAGAATTTCTATGGAGAAGTCAAATTCTTGTTTGGGGGTTAATGCAGGTAGATCTGCAGGAAAGATATCCCAAAAATCATCTAGCATTGGATAGGTTTGGAAAATACTTGTTTCAGACATAATCTCTTCTTTCTTATTAAGCTTTAATACAAAGACTCTTCCATATTTCCTGATGGCTCTCTTAACTTGCATAGCTAAAAAAAAAGTGTGGTTCCACCGACTCACACTTGCAATAAATTTGAATCCTTTGTTTGGATTTGTCATTTAAATCCATCCATATTTCTTCAAAATTTAATAATACCTTATGATCCTTGAGCCAATAAACCCCTAAAATTATGTCAAAGGCATGCAAAGGTGCTACATATAGATGTAAACTAGTATTTCCATGAGGTAATCTAAGAGTTAAATAAACACTGATCTACTGTATAGGTTTGCCTAGAGCCATACTCAAACTTCCACCCATTAGCCATAAATCTAGGTTTTTCCGGTATGTCTCTCAATACATTTGGTGAAATAAAACTATTAGTGGCTCCTGAATCAATTAATATTCTTACATTATTATTGTAAATTTTACCATTCATCAGAAAATGTATAGCTTGACCACTAAGTTTAGAGTTACCTGTTGCAGCGTAAATTTTATGGGCTGGATCTACAAGCTCTTGTCTCCTATCTGCTCTCATGGGACATTTCTCAACATAATGTGGCTCCTTATAGATCCAACACCTAGTTCGAGGTGCCTTTTCTCTCTTGTCCCCGTTGTTGCCTTCCTGAGCATCATTCTAACTTTTTGATCATATCTATTGAAATTTCCCCTATCCTAACCTCCACGGTTGTTCTGATTTATGTTCCCTTGAAATTTATTCTTACCTTTGTCAAATCTATTTTTGTTCTCATTCCACCCCTTATTTCCCTTGTTCTTTTACCATCTAGTTGAGCCAATATTCTTCTTTTTTTACAGTTCCTCCCTACTAGAGGACTTTTGGTAATAAACTTTTTTGGCCTTCTAATTTTTTTCATGCTGACGGGTCAAATCATAGGCAGCAGTTAAAGACACAGGTTTAAGCATAAGAAGCAGGTTCCCAATTTTTGGATGAAGTCCTAATTGAAACTTCTAAAATTTAATTTTATTCCTTTGCTCATACGAGCATGTATTTGAGCAACTGCACAAATTTTTGATAGTATTCGATGACAGTCATGCTACCTTGAGTTAGTCTAGCAAATTCTATGATTTTCTCAAGATAAAATTGGGGAGACAGATACCTCTCCTTAAATACCGTCACAAAATCCTCCCAAGGTACATCTGCAACTTCTACATTATGTGTCTTTTTGTATGTATCCCACCAGTCAGCAACAACCCCAACCAAATGGAAGATTGCATATGAGGTTTTATATTTGAAAGAAAGATTCCTGCAAGAAAAATATGCTTCCAGGATGTTAAACCACCTTTCAGCCTCTTCCCCATATCCTTTTCCATAAAATTTAGCTATATCAATTCTACGCATATCTCTATCAAGCTCAGATCCTACTTGTTTTCTTTCGATATCTACAGATGATTCATCTCCAACAACTACTATTTCCTTTCCTTTGGTCAGGTTTTCTATTATCTTTTGCTATTGTGAAATCATTTCTTGTTGTTGTGATAATTGAGCTTTCTATTGCTCCATATGCTCTAACATTTGTGCTCTTTGTTGAGCCATATGTTCCATCATCTGGGATCTTTGCTGATCCATTTGCTCTTTCTGTTGACTCATTTGTTCTTGCATTATTTGCATCATCCGAGTCATTTTATCATCTTTCGGCATAGGCTCATTTTCCCTCCTTACCACCCAAGGAGGTTCAGTAGTTTCCTCTATAGCTCCTGTCCTCATAAATTTTCTAAGGACCCTATTAGGATTCTCGGGAAGCCCATATCGCTAAGCCGCTACCGGTATTTTTGAGGAACTAGCTCTTAATCCATATGATATTGCCTGTTCGCAGAAAAGAGCTTTTTTAAATAATTTTTTATTTAGTTTTTTATTTTAAAGCCTAGCATATTTGCAAGATTACATCCTAAATATTTTGTTTATCTAAGAATTCATATGCTTTGATACCAACTATAAAAACCCAAGTCACCCACTTGGTTTCAAGGCACAAAAGAGTGTTATTTAAAAAAAAATTATCCAACTCTTTATCTAGTATAAGTGTGCTAAATCATCATGGAAGCCATTTTGATGTAGTCAAAATTCCCGTGAGATCGATATTGGCCATTTCTTTGTGTTAATGCCTTATACTTCCACTCCTAATCTTGAGTTTTCTCAACACAAGTAAACCTTAATAAAATGTAAACAAATTTCGAACCCAACATATATATAGAGAGAGAGAGCCTTGCTAACATACAAGCTTTCCAATATGTTCCACGGTGAAATCATTTGAAACTCACAGATGTTCTATTCCAACTGACATGAATTGCTCAAGCCCTATGTTCATAACATTTCAACTTCCACATTTAGATATAATTAAGGGCACACATTTCTATAAACATAGGTCTAATGACGATTGTATTTTATAAAGGCTTTATGATTCAAAAGAGGTACACGAATAACACATCCGTGTTCCATTGTTTTACTAGAAATCAAGCTTATCTCTCTGCTATTAAACATGACATCTATTGGCTTCTAAATTTAATATAATTAATCCTATTTTCCTAAATTTAGGTTGAATTCTTTCATTCATTGAGGAACGCATATGGCCTTCTTCCAGAACATTATTTTTTTAAAATATTCCCTGTATTTTGAATATAATAATTCCCAAATGATCGCACTTCATACCCATTTAAAGTTTATGTTTTCCAGAATAGTTTTTCTGTCGGAGAAAGTATTACTTCAATTTGATCTCCCACCCCAAGATACACAATGCAGTCTTGATGTTACACCTACGCTTATCATTTTAGTATTGCATTGAAGCTGAGAAACTTAAATCATAGGAATACTCTATTCAATGTTAAGCTTTCAGAGAATTCACACCTAAATCAACATTTGGTTACACTATTTACCATTCCCATAAGCTTTCAGTGAACTTGTACCTAATCGACATTTGGATACACTATTTACCATTCTCATATCAACAAAAGTAATGCAAAATTAAGTTTTTATATTAGAAAAGTCATCAATGTTCAACAAATAAATGACCAATATCTAAATAAACAAAATAACCACCAAAATTAAAAACATTAATGGTTGATCTTTGTTCAACAGAAATAAATTACACATATTTATTCTAAAAAAAACATGATGTTGTCTCTTTGTAAATGCAAAAGTAAAATATATTTCTTTACGGTGATATAACAATATCATAGCAATATTTCCATTTATTTTCTAAACTCCAAGCGCCTCACTACCGCAATTGTGTACATAGAAATGTAGCAAATCCAAGGCAGCTATTCAATTTTCCCAGATATCAGAGCGTTTTCCCTAAACATTGCAATGCAACTAATCCCTAATTTGCAACCACACACATATGCAATATAGAAAGCATTTCAATATTTTTTTTCCAAATAATACAAAATTACATCTGGTTCAAAGATAGTCTTATTCCTTTAATACAACTAACAGCAAGGTATTCCATACAGTAATGAAGCCACACAATTATTTCTTTTCAAAAGAAAGAAATTAAATCTCTTTAGTTTTTGAGAGAGAAAGGCATTCCCATATTGGAAAACAACGAACATTTTTATTTTATTTTACCCATCACATAACTACTAAAGAAGAACACTCTCAAATAGAGTACCAGATAGACATTTTTCTTAAAGAAAATCCTTTAAAATATAAATTCGAATAAGTACATAAACTCACAGTTCAAATGCATGATTTTGATCTCTTCTTCAACTTTCTTCCACCACTCCCCAGCTTTCCATTAGTTCTTCGCTATATAGAAAGAATTTCCCTAATCGCCATGTCTAACATTTGTTGATTTACAAGCAAATTTTTTTCAATGGCATGCCAGGTGGTATGGAGAAAGGCTTCATAATTTTTTTTAAATTATAATTTAATATTTTTTTCTTAACACTCTCTTACTATGCTAAATATATGTTTTTATTTAATTTTGTTTTCTTTTATTTATGTAAATACGTATATTTATATTTTATCATTATTGTTTTTATGTTTTTATTTTACTTATATTATTTTATACATTTTATTTAACATTATTTATTTATAAGTACCTTACTTATATATATGATATATATATTTATTTATTTTAATTTATTAATATTTATAATTTATGACTAATTATGTTATTATTATATTATTATATATTATTATTTTTTATTTAATATTCAAACAAGCAACCTAGAGATGCATTCTAAATGAAATATAACTACATGAACTGTTGGTGGTTGCATCACCTTCAGGATTCATAGATCCAATTATGGAAAATACTTCACTTCTCATAACTTCTCTGGACTTACCTTAAATTTAATAACTAGCTGCATCATTTTGGAAGGAGGGTATCTGAACTTAGTGTTGCTCTTCAAGCAGGATCGGCATCTGCAACCACAGATTTATTAGTAGCATCTTATCCTTATAGAAAATATAAACAAAATAAAGGTCAGATTTGCAGGGTTGTTACACCCAGCTCCCCTTGAAGGATAAAGTTTCTCACATATTGGTGAACCACATAGACCAAAGTCTTGCTTTGAACCGAGTATTGCCTAAAATTCTTTAACTATTTCATCACAACAAATACCTGCCTCTCAATAAAATTATACTTGGTTTGATACTCATGCAAATTTTGACTCCAAAAGAAAATGGGGTGTTTCTCTCCATTCAAATCCTTTTGAGTGAATACCGATGCATAGCTTTTCTTAGCTCCATAAGTATACATAATAAAGTCTTTGCTGAAATCAGGATTTATCAATAGCAGTTGCAATTGCTTGCTTTATAGCTTCAAAGGTTTACTTCCTTTTCTCAGTCCACTTGAACTCCATGTTCTTCTTGATTAATTCTGAGATGGGCCTGACCACTTGAAATTTTTTTGAGATGAACTTCCTCATAAATTTAATCTACCCAAAGAAATACTATAACCCTTTTTCTTTATAGATAGAGGAAGGGCCAAAGTCAATTTTATTCTATCCATATCTATTGCCATTACTTATTTGGAGATAACATGTCCTAATAACTTACCTTTATGGACAACAAAGAATGATTTCTTTGGGTTGAGAGAGATGCCAAACTCTCTACACTTTTGAAAAACTTTCTCTAGATGCTTAAGATGTGATTTTTATATGAGAAAACACTGTCATATCATCCACATAAATCATAATAAGTTTATTGATCAACTCACCAAAAGCATAGTCCATGGCCCTTTGTAAGGTGGCTCTTGTATTGGATAGACCAAATGGTATTATTTGATAAGTAAATGTGCCCCACTTGGTGGTGAAGGCTATTTTGAACTGGTCCTCATATTTAACCTAGATTTGGTTGTACCCTGAGAAGCCATCCAATAAGGAATACCTTTCTACTCCTTATAGCATCTATAGAATCTGATCCATATGAGGAAGTGGATAATGATCCTTTAATGAAGCTCTGTTCAAGTTCCAAAAATCCACACATAATTAGTTATCTCCATTCTTCTTTCTCATTGGGACCAAGTTGGTAACCCATGTGGAATGCTTGATAGGATAAATGATCTTTTCTTTAACAAGTTTGAGCAATTCCTACCTCACTATAGCCTCAATTTTAGTATTTACAGGTCTTTATATCTGTTTGAAAGGTTTCACATTAGGCTCTAGCTCAATGGTATGTTGAATGACCTTATCATAAACTTTGAGGTCCTCATAAGACTAGGCAATAATGTCTAGGTATTTAAAATACAGTGCCTTGACACACTCAACTTATTTTAGAGAGTAACTTATTCCAACATTAATCTTCTTATCTACTTTTATTTCAATTTCACTACATATCTTATCATCTACCTTCATAGTCCTTGATTTATTTTTATCTTCATTATAAAACAACATTTCCAATGTGATTAGCTCTTTAGGAATGTGATTATTCTTTAATTGGATGACATATTGTTGATCTATCTCCTGGGAGAGCTCTTCCTACACATTAGCTAAACAAGCCTCTCTAACTAGAAATTCAATTATCTGATCATCATTGTCAAAGACCTACCAGAAGATCTGTCTGTATGGGACCACTGGTCTGAAAACTAATTTGACTCTTTTACTTGCAACTGATCCAAGGTCTAAGGAAGGATTAAAATTAGAACCTTTAACTACCAAAGTGTTTGCCAGTGTATTCTATTCTCTAGGGATAGAGAAGATATTTAGTGCATCGAATGATTCCATCAAGTCTCATACTATGTTCCTATACATATTTAGATAGTGGTGTTTACTACTACACTTCTCTATCACTTGGTTGACCACTAGCTCTGAATCACCATAAATGTCTAATATCTTGATTTCCATTTTTTTCGCTTGCATCAATCCAAAGCATAGAGCTTCATATTTTGTAGCATTATTTATACAAGCCCAAGTGAATCTAAAATAAAAAATCTTCACTCCTTCTGAATGAGACTTCAATACTACACCAAATTTGGCTCCACGTTTTTATCTAGCTCCATAAAAATACATTGTCTATACTTCTATATGTCTGAGTGATTGGTTAGATATGGCAGGGATATTCTTCTCAGTATTTGTAGAGATACTATATGTATCCAATCTAGTTTATGATAAGTTATAATCATCCTTGAAGGTCAAATCATCTTCTATTTACAAATCTTCCAAGATTTCCACCAACTCTGGTTCTTCCATCACTGAATGATTGTACAAGTCTTCTTTAATTTTTCCATTGTGGAAGGACATAGGTTTTTTTGGGGTTATTCTTATCCTTTGGACTTTGTAGGGGACTATCATAGTAGAGTAGTCTAAATACATATATCCTCCCATCTTGGTAATTAATTCTCTTGAAATGCAAACACTAAAATAAGGCTCCAGGTCTACTACCACAATTTCCTGATCAATGGTAATTTTTGAGGCTCTGTGCAACCTCATTAATACGTCCTCTATGACTTACATGGTCTTCACAAGGGTACTATCAAGTTGTAAACCCCCCTAACAAGATCTTGTATACTCCTACCCATCTCATCATAGACTAATTTTGGCATAACAGTTGTTGAGGTGCTTGAGTCTATAATACAATTGTGAACCACCTATCCTTCAATTCTAAGAGAAATATAGAATGGAGGAGGCTTGTTCTTCAGGGTTCTTCAGGGTGGTGGGAGATATTTTTTCCTTATCTTATGCTACATTGAAACCATGGTAGTTTATTTTCCTTGGGACCTTTTATGCAGAGAGGCTTTCAGCAAATCTATTTGACTAAGGAGAAAAAAGTGTATCATACAGGCTTGATCTAGATGGAACTCTTTTTAACTCATTCACAATGTTATATTTCACCTGAACTGGTGGAGGTCTTTCATATATATTTTTTAGTTTCTCATTATTTTATTTTTATAATGGAATGGAAACTTAGTCTTTCTTGGGTCCCCCTTCTAACACTTGATCTTTAATCTCTTTTTTTTCACCTCCTCTTGGGATGCCTCCCTCCCTCTATTGCCTTTTGGTTACTGCATTACTTTTATCAACAACTTACAAAATAGAAATTTATCATTCCCCTGCAGTAATGGTTCCCTTTTATTCTAAGAAGGCATTTAAAAACTATCCATATTTTGTGGGTCTACTTGCAAAGGTTTCTTTCTAGACCTAGTCATGATTGAGACTTGTTCTTCCTCAGGAAAATCTTATCAAGTCATGACTTGATCATCTTGCTGCAACATGTTAACTCTCCCTTTATGGTTTATTTCTACCCTTTCGATGGCCTATTGCACATGGATTTGATACATATCATAGGATTATGAATCATGAGGATCATTGCACACGAGACACCATACATTAACAAGATTGGTCTCACGAGCATGTTCTTGATCTTCTTGATTCACATAAATCTATTCTTTACACTTTTTCTAGTACCAAGATTTTAATATTAGTTGATATAGGGGAATATCATTGGTTGAGACCTTTATATCTCTATTTTATCCATTGTATTCATCTTATTACTGAGAGTTTTGAGAGTACTCTGAATATCAAGCAGTACAATGGATTCTTGAGGTGCTTGAGATGGAAGTGGCAGAAAGGAAATTAAAGGAGATGGTGTTTTAGGGGGTAGAATTGGAGCCATATGAGGGAGTGGTGATGACAAAATAGGGGGATCCATGTAATAATATGTAGTTGGCTAACATTGGGTATGAGGAATATCATAATAATAGGGCATCAAAGTTTTTGGAGGTAACCTTCCTACATTGATGAGGATATTCTCAACCTGTACAACTGCATTATAAACCTAGGGGAATGTGTATACTCTTAACTATTGAGTTTGTAACCAAATTTTTGATCCCAAAGCTCTTATATAGTACATAAAATCAAGGGGAGCAGTGGGCCTAACTTCAGGTGGAATCCTTTTCCAAATTCTATTGAATCTTAGATTAAAATCTAAAACTGACTCTTGTTGATGCTTTTGCATGGATGTCAACTGATTTAGGAGAGAAAAGGGATCGATAGATTCATTGAATTATTCTACAAAAGTCTTAGCTAATTCATCCCATGAAGTGATATTGTTGTCTTCTAAGGTCCTAAACCAATGTAGGATTTCCCTCTAAAAGATAGGGTTAGAATTCTCACAATCACATCTTTATTTTGATGTTATGTATGGCTACTAAATTTATGATACATTGGAAATGCTTGTACATGGTTTTACCTGATACATCATAAGTAGGTATAGCTTTGGATACAACTTGAGGGATATCATGCATTTGGACAAGTCTCAAGGGACTGACTGTATTCCAATTAGGGTATTTTTACATATGCTGGTTTGGAACCACATTCACCTGCCTAGACATATTTCCAAATGTTGTCCTTGCTGGAGGTGGTCTTGGAGGTACTTCGGGGGGTGCATCAGCTAGAGCCTCTTCTGATTGAAAGTCTGAGGACAAATTTCTTATGATATTTGATCCTCTTAAGGGGAGCTCATAAAATATAAAATAATTTGGATTGTTCTTCATAGATGACCTAGTATTCATGAAAAATTATGAGCTATTGGAATGGATTTTTTGGTTTCTTGCATTTAGGGAGTCACCAAGTGAATTTAATAGTCATAACTTAATAAGGTCAATATAATTCACTAAATCTTGATTCCTATGGGAAATGTAAAAGATATAAAACTTTATGGGTTTTCTAGTGTTCTTGTAAATAGTGTCCCACCAGACATGCCAGAACTATTGGGGTTTGAATTGACATCAGGGAAAACCTGAACTATGACTATGAATCTATGAATTTTTGGGAGGTTCACACCCGCTAATCATAGCTTAAACCCTGAAATTGGATGGATAAAATATTACTTCAATCCAACCTCAAAAGTAGGCTATTATACCTTGTCAACTAATTTAGGTGTTGACTCAATTAAGCTTAGATAAAAGTGTCAATTTAGTGATAGAAATGTGATAAGGGTTAGAAAACAGGTGAATGAATAATGGTTGGATAAAGCTAACAACATTCATAAATATTAATAATATTTGATCAATCACATTTCTAGTATGCTACACTTAGTACTAACAATATTCAAAACTTATAATCTTCACCATTAAAGAATAATAAAACACTTAGATAACTATTTCAAACATCCAAAATGCTAATAATCCAAATAGCATAACTAGATCAATATTTAGACTAACATAAATAGAAGTCCTCTACAGTATTAATTTAGGAATGAACCATTCCAATTTGCTCCAATTTAGCAATCCAATATCAGCAAAATTGACTAATCATAACAATAGTAGCAAAAATAAATTCATAGAATAAACTCACAATTGATGAAATTTTTTTTGAGGTAAATATCCAAGTAATGCCCCTTCTATTGATTTCTTAGTAAATTATACTAATATATCAGGCAAACACTCGAGAGCCAATGCTTAAAAATAAGGGTTCTACCTCTTTATATAGTTTTTACAATAGTAGTAAAATAATGGAAATATTACAAGGGATTTTATGCTAGATCAACAGAATGCTAAGGTGACAACCTCTTTTTGGCCTTCAAGAAAAAATGTAAAGCTGTGCTCCATGAACACTATAATTCTGAGCTCTACAAGTTGTTCGACCCTCAACTGAATTCGAGAGATAAAATAGTTGCAGGATGATCTCGATCATCTCATGTTCTTGAGAAGACTTTTTATCTGTTGATCCGTAATTGAATATACAGGTGAATCTTAATTCTAATGATGCTTGGTCTCCCCTAGTTATTTTTGGTACATTCCTTAGGTTCCACTGTATTCATTGCATCTTCAAAATCCATTGCTCCAAATTCTAATGGGTTAGGTTTGATCGATTTGACCATGGAGTGGGGTTCTAGAGCAAACTATGTCATCCTCCAAGATCCGCTACTTTGTTTTCTGTCGAGTTGAGTTTGACTAGTTTGACTGTGAAATGAGGGCTCTAAAGCAACCTGCATCATTCTACGAAATTCATTGGTTTAAATTCTACTAGGCCAAGTTTGACCAATTTGACCGTAGAGTGGGGTTTTTGCGATGACTTGTGGCTTTTTGCAAAATCTGCTACTTCATTTTTTGCTAGGTCAGGTTTGACCAATTTTACTATGGAAATTTTGATTTTGCATCAGATTTGGGTATATTTTAACACTATTTTACCTATTTATGACCATAATCCACTACTTTGAATTCTACTAAGCCTTGTTTTACTGCATTTACTGTGAATTTCACCCTCTAGTAAATTTTAACCTTGTTGATACTTAATAGATATTATTTCTAACACTTAACGACTTTTTTCCAAGCCTACGATGCTTATGGTTTTCCGTTGTGAAAACTAATCTTGTGCTGAAGTTGCTCTTGTGAATTCCACAAATTTAATTTTTGTTAAGCACTGTTTGACTACACTGACCATGGATTCTGCACCTTAGCAATGTTTAACATTGCTCTTAAGTTTTTTCTAAACACTTAGTCAATTTTACAAAACTTTGCTAAGTATGTAGGCTTTTGGACCTACAGGTCTTTCCTATAAGCATAGCTCCAAACTAGAGTGCTATAGGAACAAGTAGGCATAAAGCAAAAGCTATTGCTAGAGACAATTCAAATAAAAAAACAACCATACTCAGATGTTTGGAAGCTTGCACTTTACCTAGGATCACTTCCAAAAACTTGCTTTGCTACACTTTCACCATCCTCTAAGACCTTTCACTCTAATCAATCATCATACTCTTCTACAATCGATCAGCAGTTCCATCGATAGATAGTCCTCTATAATAAATCATCATAATCATCACACCTTTATACAACTTATCATCACACTTATCATAGTCCACTGCAATCTATTATCACAGTCCTTTGTAGTCGATCATCACACTCATCACAATTCACTAAAATTGATCGTTATAGTCCTTTGTAATTGATCAATTTTTTTATCGATAGACAATCCTCTACAACTGATTATCACTCTATTAGCTTCTCTAAAATTGATTTATAAATCTATTTATTGGCAGTTCTCTACAACAGATCGATATTTTTGTTGATAAACAACCCTTTGCAATCGATCATCTTTGGTGTTTTTTGGCTGCTTTAGGTCATGTTTGTTTGTTGTGGGATTTTTGTTGCTTTAAGTCTATTTTTGAGGAGTTTTAATATTTTAGATGTATGTTTATCATTTTCATGTTAGGTATATATATTGGTGGTATAAGAGGTAAATTTGTTGGTATAAATAAAAGTTTTTATAATTTCAAGGTGAAAAGGGTCCATGATTTAGGTGGGAGTGTTGGTAATTTAAAATAAAAATGGTGAAATTATTATCAATGTGGGGTGAGCCAGCCCCAAAAAAAATTTGGACCTAAATTTTTTTGGCAAATTGACCCCTGTAAAGGGTCCCCATATTCATCAATTTCCAATTTTGAAAATTCTAATATTCACAAATTAACGATGATTTAACACTGAATAATGTTGGTTGCATCTTGCTTTGTTTGTTCTAAAGGTCAAAAATAATTTCATTTTCTAAAATGACTAATGGGATTGACTGTTGCACCTCCAAGATCAATCATATAGCAGCCTAAGCAGGCCCCCAAATACTGATTAATTTTCTAAGGGTTTTTGAAGTTGTTTTGCAAGTTTTGAAGTTGTTGGATATTTTGGGTACAAATTTGGCTAGGATCAACAACGAGATCAAGTAAAGGCTCTAATAGATATTTTACGCTCTTTATTAAGTGTCTTTTTTCATTTTTATCCATCTTTGTTTCAGATTTAAATCATAAATAAAAGGAAAATATTTGACTTTATTTCTAGGCATCAATAAAGAAAAGCATATATTTTTGCATCTTAGGTTAATTATGTTTGTGCATTCTATTGAACCCTTCCTAAAAAGGAAGATATGGGTCTTAGTCCTCATTGAAATTTAAAATAATTCTAGGAATAGTCCTTTGTTTGCTTGCATTATTTTTTTACCTGCATTGTTCTTTAACTCTTTCTAGTTTAGATATTAGTACAACCAAGTATAGGAGCTTGTTCAAATAAACACATCAAACATTTCATCCTAGACTTGAAGCGAGTCCTTAAATTATTCTTGGTGAACCCTTTGATCCTTGAAGCTTCTAAGTGTAGAGGAACCAACATACCCTCGCATTCACCTTGGCTCCCAATGGATCTAATCGAGAATCATATGTGATGGAAAATTTTCCCACCTTTATAGGTGGATTCATGCATATGGGATGCTTTATTCAATTTTTGTGTCTTCTTTAGAGCAAGAGGAAAACATCCTAATCAATATCATGCCTAAGGTAACTTTTATACATATGTAGAAGCTAGTTAGGATAGGAGAATATCTCATAAGGTGGAATGACAAGTATGGTTCTCCCTCCATGTCCCCCATTCAAATTAAGAGGGTATGCTGGAATATGCAATTGAAAATATTCTCTTGAGGAAATAACAAAATTTTGTATTATATTTTTCATATAAGCCTTTTAGGCCCTTGTAAACCTTGAACAAGATATTTTTGTAATATTTTATTATATTATTCCTTAAGATGATTCACCTAACCTTGACCTAAAGGTAACTTGTACTTGGGTATAAATACCCACCAGCCATTTTGTCATTGGTTGGAGTGTAATTTTATTCCTTGATAGTGATATTATTTGATGTCCATAGACACCCCCCTATACAATGTGTTTTTCTTTGCATATATTTATTTTTCAGTATTTTGGATAATATTTTTATTATATTTGTTTCTATAAAATTCTATGAAATCTATCATTAACTTGCCTTACTTTACAAGGTTAGTTTCTATTCTCTTATCCATGTCTATTTCATCTTCAAAATATGACATAAAAGATGTTTCTAGGTAATATCTAGTTGTTATTGGAGCTTAGAAGTAAAAATTTCAAGTAGGTTCTTTAGTGGGGGAACATATTATGATGTCTTATCCAAGGCTCTCCATATTCCTAGGAAATTTACAATACTTTCATTCTTGGATCATTTGAGTTGATATAGTTCATTTATTATGAATTTGTACTCAAAATGTGTTGAGAACTACTTGACAAACATATTGACTAAATCCCTAAATTTTTTAAGCAAATCCTAGATATCTAATAATACTACTCTAAGTATGAACAATTTAGGATTTTGGAAAATGTTTTTAAAAATAATGTTTCATCATAGTCAATATCACTACAATTAATATTGAAAAACCTTATATGATTGATGGTGTCTTCATTTATCTTAGAATTTTAAAACTTTAGGGTCTTAAATTTTGGGAAAAAGGGTCTACTAGCTTTAAATGGATCTAAAGGCTAGTTATAATGGTCATTATATGAGTATCTTTTATGAGAGGATGAACCTTGGATAATGGTGTCTTCTTTTCCTAGTTCAGCTCTCAACACACCTCCTATAGCTTCATCTCCTATTGACTTCTCTACACCAATCATCTAAGAGATATTTCTATTATGTATCATTCAATGTAACTCTCATCTCCAAAAATTCTATAAAATTTTATCAGAAGCAAGGAAAAAGAGAGAAGAAAGGTTCCAAAGTTGCACTAGATCACTATCAAAATATCTATAGGAATAAGCTTTCATAATACAAATATCCTCAAGATATATAATTGCTTGCATATCAAGAAAGGAGATTCATTTGTATCCATGTAAACAATAGGAGCAATTAATCTCCTATATCTAAGTCCATTTGAGCTTGCATCTAAAATGATATATCTTTGTTATTTTGGCCTATTTTTTCATTTAGTTAGCTTGATATTAAGTGTTCATTTTCTATCTCTTTTTTCATATCTCATTCATCTAGCTAGATTGATCTTGATTATTTTTGCTTCCATATCTAAGGCTTTTCTTTTACCAATAAAATATTTATCTATTATCTATTGTCTAGGATCTTAGGCCATTTGTAGTATTATAAGCCCTTGGATCAAGGTATTTATCTACAATAATTATAGGTAATAGTGTTGTTATTTTATCATGCTATATATAGTGCCACTAGTACTAATATATGCACCACTCATACATAGTGTTCTAATTGGTCTAATTAGAAACCCAAAATTCTATATTTCCTCTTAGTATTTCAATATTTTTTACATTTTATATAAAATAGGTATCTAAGGTAAACCCCTAACATCTTATCAAGTTTGCATGTGAGCAGATCAACATTTGTGTAAATTAGCAATCTAAAAGCTAAGGAATGAGATCAGGGCACTAAACAACACTTGGATTGAAAATGGATTCTATGCAATTCTATCCTCTTTCCTTCGGTGTCATAGCTTCCCTTTGTTTTAGTTGTATTATTAGTTCTGTAGGCTTGTTGTTATATTTTTTTCTTAGGATATATCTAAATTTGTAGTAAATTAAAAAGCATATATGTTAGATTATGTCATATTATTTCTTATTTTATATTATTGTTTGTGAAATTAACATTTAGATCAATCTATATCTTTGTTAGCTTGAATTACCAATGAATTGAATGTGCATGTAGTCTAGAAAGTATGCTTTATTTATCTCATCATTTTATTTAAATGTTTAGACCATTCATTGCATCTATATTTTGGTTGAAAACTCTAGCAAGTTATTAAGATTAACTTGGATGAGGTTCTCCTTCATAAATATGAGAGTTCTCAATTAATTCCATAGAAATAATTTTATCTATTTTCTTCACTTTTATGTGAGATATTTTTTAAATTTGTACTTTGATATATCAATACAAAATTAATAAAAATATGGTACAAACTAGTACAAAACTAGAGCATGTGATTTTATTACATGATATAGCCTTCAAGGGTGAAAATTTTATGAATTTGAATGAAAAGGTTAAACTTCACAATAATTTCCTCACCTTAAAAAAATAAATCATAAATAAGTAAGAAACACACAAGTAAAGAAATAAAACATTTGTTGTTTTCCTATTAAAGAAATAAACTTTAAACTTAAAAGTTGTAAATTATTTCCAAATTTTTCTAGCTAAAAATTTACATACAAAATGAAACATTAAAAAATAATGTTGAATGAACATCCAATCAAATTTATCATAGATTCTAGAAATGTAAATATTTTTTATGTTTGTTGACAGTTTATCTTATAGAGATATATATAGATATTCAAAATACTAACTATTATCTACATGGCATAATTAAATTTCAAAGAGTATTTTGAAGCCCCTTGCATCCTTAAATTCCAACTCAAGAAAAAATTTGGGGTGTAATGTGATGGTTTTTTAAGCCTTAATCCTAATATAAAATTCACAGGATAAATGCCATAGGATCTAATATAATATAACCACAATACAGTAAGATCAATATAATGATGTAAGTAGAATAATATGATCAAGTTTATATGTAAATCAAGGCTTATAATTTATCAAATATCTTCCATTAATAAACAATAATATGAATGTAAATAGCCTGACTCATACATGTACAAAGCATGTAGCACAACTTACAATATCAATTGCTCAAAATATATGCAATCTTTATTATTTCACTTTCTATTACATATATGATAAGAACTTTCTCTTCTCTATAATTTTATGATATAATATGACATATTATGGAGTACTATGTAGCCATAGTAGAATGAATCTTTGGATACTTGACTATTCCTTTCCATATGCCAAGTCTCGTGACTCTTGGCCACTCTACTTGACACTTGTATACTTGATGAACACAACTCTACATTGTATGTACACCTAGACATGACTCTTGACTTTCACTTTGCACACACTAACCTAAGACACTTGTTGTTAGATTTTGATGCCACATACATTGGGAGATACCAATCACAAGATGCAGAAAGAAATAAAATAGATCTGTGAGATGACTGAAATATGCTATAAATAGAAATGGCAAAAATATTACAATAGTAGCAATGGAGGAAATGGGCACTCCATAATATATGCTACTGCTCCATGAGGGAGCTCTGAGCTTATAGCTCACACACACTACCCTACTACCTATCTACCACACACTCACTATGATGCTACTCTATATGACCTTCTATCTATGATCTATCTATGGCCATTATATAGGAAGATAAGTTCCTTGGCCGACACTCTATCTAGTTGTACAAGTGGACACATTGCACATTGACACTTGTGCATTTATTACATTGCATGAAGTAACTAGATAACTTCCCCCTAAAGTAACCTAATGTCCTAAGTATGTACCAAGGAAGGTACATTTACATGACCCAAATAATGTAATATGCTCTATTTCTAACACCCCCTGTATTACAATATTTGGGTATTGAAGACTTTAGTCTTCAATGTGGATCTTCTTCCATATGATAGCTTTGAATTGGATCTTCATCTTCGAAATGATCTTTGGCTTCTTCAGATTCACCATTGTTGTCTTCTATCCATCCACCTTCGTTGGTATTCTTGCACATATCTTTGTTTGGTTCTGAGTATTGATGGCTCAGTAGAGCATGGTGCACTTGTCCTCTCATCTTCTTGATTTTGATTCTTCTATGCATGGCTCTGTGTTGGATTGGTTCTTCATTTTCATCAACCTGTTCTTTTGGAAATATGTTAGTATCATTTTGAAATATCACAATATCTTGTGAAATTTCCATTGAATCTAAGATGTATGTATCTCCATGGATAGACCCTGTTGCCTTAATTTCACCTTGATTCATGATGAGACATGTATTGATTCCATCCATATATCCAAATTTGATCATATAATTATCTTCTACCAACTTTCTTACTGAAATGAGATTGAATGTTAATCCAGGAACATACAATACATTTTTTAGTAGAAGATTTGGAAATGATCTACTAGGTGTTACATATCCATATCCATGTATAGTATAAGTTTGGTTGTCCACAATTCTTAGTCTATAGCCATTGGTATCTTCAAGACAATCAAACCATTGTATATTTCCTGTCATATGATGACTTGCTCCAGAGTCAATGTACCACATATTTTCATGTTTTGTGGACTGATTTCTATTGTAGCAAATTCCACATTCATTATATGCCATTTTTGAAGAGATGAGATAGGATTTTCTTCTGATATAAGTTTATAAGCTTGATTTGATAAAACCTATATTGATCCTTGGTCCTTGTGGGCTTCCTTATGTCTCCCTAGTAATGAGAATGAGTACTCTTAAGGATTTTAGGTTTTGAAGATAGCTTATATATTTGCAACTTGATAAACAATAGAATCTGATATTACCAAGTTTAGTAGAATGCCTTATGACTCCCTAGTATGTTTTGGACAAGATATGAAGTGCTTTTGAGAGATATAGTTCAATCTTGGTTGATTTTGTAAAGTTATGAAAATGCTAAAATCAACTTCTATTGTCCTTATTGCTCCTATTGAACTAAGCACTTTTTCTAGATATCAAGAGGTTTTTAATGTTGGATATTTTGTCTCTATTTGAGAGGATTTGAGACAAGTAAATATTATAATGTCCAACCTTTATATGATATTCATAAACCTCTTATAATGGCCCTTTGAAATTTGATTTCAATTTTTCTAATTTCCAATAAATCAATTTGTAGTAGTAGACCTTATGACTCCCAACTTTGGAAAATTAGAAAAAATAATAATATTTGCAAAATATTTAAATGATTCAACCTAAGTAGAAGGCCTTATATCTCCTAGGTTAATTTGCAAATAGTATTCTGATTTTTAGGTAAGTTATCTCCTACGTCTTTGCTTTCTCAACCTTAAAAATGATCCATAAAAATATAACCTTATAACTCCAATGTTTGAAAGCAAATTTAATGAGATATTTTTCTTACCTTAGCCCACTTGACTTCACACTTGGATGGTGCTGATTTGACTGAAATATGATAGTCCTCTACGTACCCTTTTTGCGGCACTTGATTTGATGAGGCTGAGGAAACATGTGTTGTACGATTTTCGGGCTTCTTCATTGATGCTTGAAGAGTAGATGATAGTCCTTTCAACGGAGTCTTTAATGCTCCTATGTTCTCCTTCTTCCATGCTTGGTATGGCTACTGAGCTTCTTCATTGATGCTTGGAGAGTAGATGTTGGACCTTTCAATGGAGTCTTTAATGCTCCTATCCTCTCCTTCTTCCATGTTTCTGATTGACTGGACTGCGCTTGCTATTCTATGGATGTTGGACGTGAATGCTATCTCTTCGTTTCTCTACGCTGCATATATGGGTAGTCTTTGGTAGACAAGTGGCACTCAATTAGCTTAGTAACATTACCTCCTCTTCTTGTAATGTTGCTCTTCTAGTTGGGTAGTATTTGGTGGACAAGTGGCACTCAAGTGACTTTGTAATACTGCCTCCTCTTCTTGTAACGTTGCTCCACTAGTTGTAATGTATCCTTCTTGCTTGAGCACTCTCAATGTTCATCTCTTGAGCATTAGAGAAATGATAGTTATGAGGGAATAATGTGCCAAGTGGCACTCAACCCTTTTGCATGGAGTTTCCTACGTAACACCTCCAAGAAGGAGATTATAACTCCTTCCAATATCTTTCTCCTTAGCTTGCATCAATTTCTTGGAGAGCAAGCAATGTATTTTCTTCTATAGGTAATCCGTGAGCCACCTTGGAGCTTTGGATGAGGATGTGGTAGCTCTCTTGCTACCCTTTGTTGATGCTACTCCCAATGTAGCATCCACTTTCCTATTGTGCACTTATCCCCACATTGTGCTCCCTATTCACGATGATAGAGGTGAAGCTTGATGCTTCTGAATGCTGAAATGTGCTCTATATTTTAGTTTACGTAGATAGCTTTACTACCTTGCTATGATTTACATAAATATGCATGATAGAAATTCCTTTGGCTCCTTTAGCTTACGTAAATAGCCTTTGAAAGGCTTGTTGTTATTTACGTAAAACTTCCTTTGACTACAGGTTCGATGTTGGAGAGAATGCCCTTCCGATGATGGAGAACATTCGATATTTTGGCCCTTCCTTTGGCCTTTCCTTTGGTTACTTCTTCCCTATACCTATTGTGCCTATTGTGGCACCTTTAAATCTGCTCCTTTACCTATGTTTGATGTATTGTAGAAGTGCAACACCATGTAATATTTACATGTATATAGAATCCTTATATTGCACCTTTTCCTTGCACTCTTTTGTAGGTCTAAAATTCTTATTTTTGTAGCATATTGATGAGTGCAAAATGAGGGTTTTAAGGATGTCTCTTTGGCTAGACTCCTTACCCTTTTTGCTTGGATGATTGATGATGAATCCAAGCCTTGTAAATGTTGTAGAATAGAAGATTTATTTTAGTTGCACTAACCCTAAGTGCTTTGGATTTGAGACTCACCAAGTCTCAATCTTAGAAGCTTCTTTTTGGTTAGATTTTTTTCTTTTTCCTTTGCTTGTACTAACCAATTTTGGTGGCTTCTATTGGCCACTATGAGTTGCAGGTTTCTGTGCTTTAAAAAGTGTCTTTAGACACTTGATCCAAACTAGATTTTGTAGCCTTTATTTCAAAGCACAAAACTAATTTCTTTTGAGAGTAATAATAGTGCAAATAACTCTAACAAATTCTACTTTTAATGCACTAACAAATTACACCTTATCACTCCAATCTACTCTCAAGAAAATGCACTTAATCAATTCACTGCAACTAATCAAGAATAATCTCAAATGAACCTTCAAGATTTATTTTGTAAATTCCTTACAAGCAAGATATTAGGAGATAGTCTTCTTTTGCTTTCCAAAGTAGATAATAGGCTAGTTGATAGATTATTAAAATTCTAAAATCTAATCAACTCCTAATGTGCAAATGAACCTTAAAAATAATATTTCTTTTTGCACACTTGAATACTGTAATACAAATCTCCTTTTTGCAACTTTAATCAGGATGAAGGTGCTTTAATAAATTTGATAAGTAATTCACCTAATGAATCTACTTGCACCGATAGTTGCATACCTTTTTCTGAATGCTTTTGTAGCTCCTTTTCTACTTCTGTAGAGGATGTAGATCTTGGTGCCTAAGAACACCAAGTTGCTACCTTGAATAGGATCTTGCAACTCTTTGTAGACTATTTTTGAATAGTTCCTTCTTCACCAATTTGATGGTCTCAAACTTTCTTTCACGAGCCTAGGATTTGGTGACTTTGATCTCCTCTTGTAATCTCCTCCTTCTGCTATAGATTTGGAGAAGTTTGTATCTCTGAAGTAGTGACCTCTTTCTGTAGGAGGTAATATTCAAATCTCCTAGATTTGATAAGCATCTTCTACTTTCAAGTCTTCTTGTCGAATTCTGACTTCAAGCAGGATCTTCTCCTCAAGATTTTGAATATCTTGAGGTCTTCACTGGATTCTTCTTCTGCTCAAATTTGGCACTCCTTGCCAAATTCTCCTCCTCTTGGGCTTGTTGTCGGATGGCGATAATTGTCCCAAGTCCTTCACTATCAGGGGCTTCTCCTTGGTAGTGGATTTCTCCAGTGAGTTCTCCTTTGAGGATTTCTTTAGCAAGGCTCTCCTAGCCTTTTACTGGATGCTCATCGAGACCTAGTCAAGGTCTTTGATCTTGCAACTTCTCTTGGTCTTCCTAGAGACCTTATCTTCAACCTTCTACTTCTAGAAGTGTTGGTGTTGAGATCTTCTCTTGGATCTCTAATTCTGCTACTTCTGGATAAGAGCTAGACTCTCCTAGTCCTTCTTCTTCCTAGCTTGGAATTTCTTCAATGAGATCTCCTCCTAATCTCTTTTGCTTCAGGTACTAGATTGATTCTAAAGAAGCTTTTCTTCCTAACTTTCTTGTAGGAAGCTTTCCCAACTTATTGGATCACCTATACCTGCAACAAAAATATTAGTACTAAAATATTCTTTTGAATTAGATCCTTTCCTCTAGAATATTCTTCAGGATAAAATGCATCTAAGGCCTATTTTAGTATCAAGGCTTATGTGGCCTATTATTCAATATCAAGGCTTCTATGGCCTGTTCTTCAATATCAAGGCTTCTATGGCCTTTTTATCTGGATCAAGGCTTCTATGGCCTTTTCTTCTGGATCAAGGCTTCTATGGCCTTTTCTTCTATATCAAGGCTACTATGGCCTTTTCTTCTATATCAAGGCTACTATGGCCTTTTCTTCTGGTGAAGTTCTTCAATCTATCAATGGAGATCTCCTATCTCTAGACTTCACCATGATTCTTTTCCAAAATATTCTTTTGAAGTATTCTCCTTTCTGCAACAACTAATCTCTACACTATGAAGGCACTCCGACCTTTGGGAAATGAAGTTGAGGTCTCCTAGATTTCTATTGTAGGAGGTATCCCAATCATCTGAGTATTAATTCCCTACAATAAAAGAAACTTTTAGGTAAGTATTTCTAGATCTCTTAGCTTCACTAGTTGATTCATCAACCTAGTGGATCAAATGTTGAGTCCTAGTCTTCACGAGTTTTCCTTCAACTCTATGGAAAGACTCTAGCCCTATGCAATCTCAGTATTTTTGAAACTGAGATTTCAGTCCTCACTTGTAACTCTCCCTAATTCTACCACCTAGACTCTTCTAAGAAATTTTGACAGTGACTGGTCCAATGGCGCGTCAGGTTCTCAAAAAACTCAGGATCAAATAATGGTGGTTTCCCTCTAGACCTACTGTGGCTTGATCTACCGTAGCTCTGATACCACTATTAGCTTTTGATACCACATACATTGGGAGATACCAATCACAAGATGCAGAAAGAAATAAAATAGATCTACGAGATGATTGAAATATGCTATAAATAGAAATGGCAAAAATATTACAATAGTAGCAATGGAGGAAATGGGCACTCCATAATATATGCTACTACTCCATGAGGGAGCTCTGAGCTTATAGCTCACACACACTACCCTACTACCTATCTACCACACACTCACTGTGATGCTGCTCTATATGACCTTGTATCTATGATCTATCTATGGCCATTATATAGGAAGATAAGTTCCTTGGCCGACACTCTATCTAGTTGTACAAGTGGACACCTTGCACATTACAACTTGCACATTGACACTTGTGCATTTATTACATTGCATGAAGTAACTAGATAACTTCCCCCTAAAGTAACCTAATGTCCTAAGTATGTACCAAGGAAGGTACATTTACATGACCCAAATAATGTAATATGCTCTATTTCTAACACTTGTGCACATATTTACATAACATATTTGTACACTTACATATAATACACTTGTGCACATAGACTCAACCCACACTTGCATACTTACTCACATGACACTTGTACATTTCTTGCACATGAACACTTATATAGAAAGGGAAAATAATACTCACACTCTAAACTATGACTCAACCCTTATCTACTATTTATATATGTACCATGTAGGTACCATGGGGTACATTATCATGTACAAATTAATGTAATATACTCCAACACAATAAGTTCCTTTAAAAATATTTCAATTTTGTAAGATGATCTTATTGTATTTAGCATAATATTTAATAATAAATAGCATAAAACTACTACATGGTTGTACATCCAACTTCAAAACTAAATGGAAGATAAAAAAAAATTATAAAAAATCCTAGCAATGTTTATCTAACTCTTTGTAGTCACAATAACACAACTCTAACTAAAATGACACTACTAAAGAGCCACAAGATAAATTCATTGTTTGAGTGATGGAAATTCAAATATGCTTTCATGATATGTATAAATATACAATATGGAGAGAGACAAAAATAAAATTTGCAAAGTAACCAAATTCAAAATAAGAAAAGAAAAAGCATATAAGTACTAAGAAAAATATATGAAATATTTGATATAGTGTCCTAAGACACCAAAGTACTCTATTGACAATGAAAAATTTCTAATCAATATATAAAATGATTACATTGAAGAATATGAATACTATACATAATACAATGACATAGACCATAATAACTTTAAACTAACATGTTATTAGATAAAAATACATTACATGATCTTCTCCCAAGGTAAAATATTTTTGTAGGAGAAATGGCTTAGAAGACTGATTTGGAGAGCGATGGAGATGTTGGGCGCCGCGTGAGCCTCGCACAGGCTTGCATGCCTCTACGAGTGCTTGCATGTGGGATTTTTCTCCTTCTTTTGATTCGGTGGCTTCTTCTGATTGCGAGGGTGGGTATTTTATCAGTTTTTGGGGTGGGTTGTTGCTGCATGAGAGTGTCTTTTCTTGATCCGAGTGTGGGATAGTCATGGCTTTGCTTGGAGGTATCCAATGCCGGAATAATGTCTCGTTTAAGGAAGCCCTTCGTGGCTCGAGCTCTTCTTCTGTTTGGCATAATGCGGATGATAACTCTTCAGGCCCAGGTGGTTCTTCTTTGGAAGGAGTGTTTCGTGCAAAGCGAGTTAATGGATGCTTGGAAAGGGTTGGGGAGCGGCCTGTTCTTGTGATTCAGCCTGAGTCAATTGTAGAGGATGTGGATTATATGCAAAATCATGCTTTAATATGCAAATTTTTGGGTATTCGCGTCCCTTTCTTGGCGTTTGAAATGTGGGCCAGGAGTACTTGGAACCCGGTTGGCGACATGGAAATCATGAGGGGAGCTAATAATTTCTTTTTGGTGGTGTTTTCTTGCTTGGAAGACCGAAATAGGGCTTTTGAGGGGGCCCATACTTTTACAACTAGACTGGCTTGTTTATTAAACCTTGGCACATGGGTTTTAATCCGACTGAGGAGATTCCTTCTCGGGTTCCCGTGTGGGTTAGGCTTCCGTGGCTACCTTTGGAGTTTTGGCGGATGGATATTTTGCACATGATTGCATTGTTGTTAGGCAAACCGGTGGGACCATCTCAGCAAACTTCAGAAAAAAAGGTAGTCTCATGTGCCCGTATTTGTGTTGAGTTGGATTTAACTAAGCCTCTGCCTGATTCTATGCAAATATGTGTTGGGTCTTTTTCTTGGGTTCAAAAATTAGACTATGAAACTCTTCCTTTCCGTTGTCGGTTGTGTCATGAGTACGGGCATCTTCAGCGTAAATGTCCTAAAATGCCTGAGAATAAATCATCTGGTTCTAAAAATCTAAATCTGCAATCTTCTGGTGGGAAGTCAGTTACGCAAGATGTTGGGCCTGGTCAGGGGAGTGGTCCCATGGATGTTAGTGGGGCAGATAAAGAAGGCTTTGTTCCGGTTAAGACTCGTAATAAGGGAAAAGGGTTGAAGCGGACCTTTACTGATAGACAAATGGATGGCTTACATAATAAGTTTGATGCCTTGGATGAGTTGGCATTTCTTGATGAAGGAATGAATGGTAATTTGAATATGGATGCTCAAAATGTGACTGAGGTGTTGGACCATAATGGGCAACAGGAAGTAACAGATCCTTCTTTGGACACAGCCCTAGCAATTGTTCCTATTTCGGAGGTGCGACAGGATGGAGTGAAAGGGGATGACCCTCTTTTGGTTGATTTGTTGAATACTGGTAGAGGAAAGGGTTCCAAGCCTGGTCCTTCTCTAGGGTTGCTCCAAAAGAACTTAAAAAAGGGCCCCTGTGAAGCCGGTTAAGGTGGGTAGGAAGAAAGATGCAGATAAACTTCATGTGGAGGGAGAAACATTGGTTGAGAGTGGGGTGGTTAAACCCCTGGAGTCTCACTTTTCTTCTCTCTCTAAATGATTGTTCTTTCATGGAATGTGAGAGGTTTGAATAGCTTACCTCGTCAAAAAGCTATTCGGGATTTGGTGCAGGTGCATAAGCCGGATGTTGTTTTTCTTCAAGAATCTAAATTATCGGTGGAGGGTCTATTTAGTATTGCTTCTAAACTCTGGGCTCGAGGTCTTTGTCAGTGTGTTGGGGTTGTGGGTAGTGTTGGGGGGATTGTTAGCCTTTGGAATCCGTAGAAGCTTACTCCTCTTTGGTGGGTCTCGAATAAGTCAGCTCTTTCTATGATAGCTTCTTGCCATGAGTCTGGAGAAGTGGTTTTATTAACTAACATTTACGCCCCCTCGGATCTTGCTGGGAAGGTGTTGCTTTGGAACCATATTCAAAGTGTTCGGGCCTTGGTTCCGTTCTATCCTTGGATTATGGTAGGGGATTTTAATGCTATATCTAGTATTGATGAGAAGCGGGGAGGTGTGGGTACTTTGGGGCCTGCCTCTAGGCTCCTTAATGATAATATTCAGCTTCTTAATCTTGTAGATATTAAGCCGATGAATGGTGTGTTCACTTGGATGAATAGGCGGTGTGATTCTAACTCGATCTCTGAGAGGTTGGACAGATTTCTTACTTCTTCATATTGGGTTAGCAATTCTTGGGTTATTAATTCGGAGGTTCTTGATTGGAGGGGATCGGACCATTGGCCTATTAAACTTGCTATCTCTCGGAAAGGAATGGGTCATCATCCAAGTTTTAAATTTTAGTTAATGTGGCTTAGGGATCCCTCTTTGTACGACTTGATGAAAGTCTGGTGGATTCAGGGTTGTCCTTCCCATGGTACTGCTATGTACTCTTTTGTTAAAAGGCTCCAATTTGTGAAATTTCAACTCAAAAAGTGGAGCAGGCAGTGTTTCGAGAATCTGTTTTAGGCTAAAGCTTTGGCCCAAAGTAGGCTTGATGTTATCACCAGACATATCAGAGATCATGGGCTTACAGAGCAGAATCTGCAGGAGGAGTCTAAAGCTTTGCATGAGCTTCAAGAGTGGGATCTTCGGGAAGAAATTTTTTGGAAGCAAAAGGCCAGAGTGGAATGGTTACAGGAAGGAGATCGAAATACAACTTTTTTCTTTAACACTGTTAAGGCTCGAAGACATGGCAATGGTATTTCTTCGATTATTTCTTCTCAAGGTATTCAGTTGTCTGCTTCTCAGGATATCTCTCGGGAGGTTGTTCGGTTCTTTTCTTCCTTATATTTTGAGGATTCTTGTGTGGATCACGTTGATGATCATACTATTTTGCGTTGTATTCCTTCTATTATTTCAAAAGAGATCAATGCTCGTCTTCTTCAACCTATTTCCATTGATGAACTAGAAAGGGTAGTTTTCCTTATGAAGACTGGGAAAGCTCCGGGGCCTGATGGATTCCCTGTTGAGTTCTTTCAACACTTTTGGGAAATTATTAAATCTGATATTTTGAAGGTTGTTCTCGAGTCCTTTCATAACCATCAGTTGTTGAAAGCTTTGAATTCCACTTTTTTGGTTCTAATTCCTAAAAGGGAGGGGGCTAGCTCTTTTGATCAGTTTCGGCCTATTGCTCTCTACAATGTGGTGTATAAAATTATTACAAAGTTGATTGCGGAGCATCTCAAGCCTTGGCTGGATAGAGTTGTTTCTGATGAGCAGGGTGGCTTTGTGGTTGGTCGACAGATTCTGGACGGGGTGGCTATTGCTTTCGAGGCTATTCATTCTATGAGCACTTCTAAGGATAAATTTATGTTTATGAAGTTGGATATGGCGAAGGCTTATGACAGGGTGAAATGGTCTTTTCTTCACAAAATCCTCTTGGCCTTTGGATTTGATCCTTCCTGGATTGAGTGGATTATGAGTTGTATTATGACTCCCTCATATTCTGTCCTAATTAATGGGGAGCCCTCTCCTCTATTTCATGCTTCCCGGGGTCTTCGACAGGGGGATCCTTTATCTCCCTACTTGTTTATAATTATGGCTGAAGGTTTGGGTCGTTTGCTTAAAGATCAGGTTCACCAGGGTCTTATTCATGGGTGGAAATGGGAGACTGGTAGGCCGGCTATTTCTCATCTTCAGTTTGTTGATGATACTGCTCTCTTGGGTGTGGCCTCTATTCATGAAGCAACCAACTTTAGATGCACGTTGGATATGTATTTGGTTGTCTCTGGTCAGAATATTAATGAGCATAAGTCTACTATTTTCTTTTTCAATACGGATCCCAGGATTCAAGCTAGAATTGTTCAGATTCTCAGGTTTTAGGTTGGGACTCTTCCCCTTATGTACTTGGGGATTCCTATTTTTGTTGGTCCTCTACCTAGGTCGGTTTGGACTAACATCCTTGATAAATTTCGTAGTCGAGTTAGTCATTGGACTCACAGATGGTTGACTTTTGTTGGTCGGGTTTTACTTTTGAAGTCGGTTGTTCAGGCTTTATCGGTGTATAGATGCCTTATTCAGATTGCTCTGGCAAGTTTTCTTCATGATCTGGATTCTCTTTCTAGGCAATTCCTGTGGGCTGGTAATCTTGATTCCTCAAAATGGAGTCTTGTTAATTGGGAGACTATTTGTCGACCGAAGCAGGAAGGGGGATTGGGTCTCCGCCTAAGCTCTATTTCTGGGACTGCTTTGGCTGCTAAGTTGTATTGGCGTTGGTGTAGTAATCAGGAGCAAACTTGGGCCAGGATTATCTCCCACAAGTATCTTAGGGTGGTGGAAGGTTCTGAGATTCCTAGATACAGCTTGACTGGTCGAGGATCATTTGTTTGGAATACTCTGAAGAAGGGTGCAGAGTTGGTTAAGTAGGGGTTGTTCTAGATTTGTTATACTGGGTCTCGGGATCTTTTTTGGCATGATTCTTGGGATGGATTTTCTCCTCTCCTTAGCGAGTTTCCCCATCTTCAAGATCTTGCTCAATGCTTTTTGGATGTTGGATGGGTGAGGGTGGCGGATTTCAAAACTGTTAAGTCCTTTGGTCAGATGGTTAGTTTCCAGTGGAAGGATCCTCGGGAATGGCCTGCTGGTGGCACTATGGATGCGAGGGCAGAACTGGCCCATATTTTGGCTAGCCATCCCTGCTCTTCTCTGCCTGGGGATGATGTGCTAGCATGGGGGAGGGATAATAGAGGGATATTTTTGGTTGCTCTTGGTTATTGTGTTTTGGATCGATAGCGGTTTGGGGAGGATGTGGTCCCATGGTGGAAGCAAGTTTGGAATAAGTTTATTTGGCCTAAGTGTAGTTTTTATGTGTGGTTGGCTACTCATAATCGGTGTCTCACTTGGGATAATCTTCAAAAGCGTGGTTTTGTTGGCCCCTCTTTATGCTATAACTATGGGAAGGATGAGGAGTCTATTGGGCATTTACTTCTCCAATGCGACTTTGCTCGTCAACTCTGGCATTATTGGTGGGGAGTGTGGAATCAACCTTGTTCGCATGCTTCATCTATAGTTGATTTTTGGAGGAGTATGGGGCGGCCTCCTACAGCGGCTTTCTTTTTACAAGTTGGGTGGAGCATTGGTCCTTCGTGCATTTTTAGGCAGATTTGGCTTGAACGGAACCGTCGGATTTTCCAAGGGAAGGAGTTAACTACTTCTCAGGTTTGGCAGAGGATTTTGTGAATGATCTAGGAAACTATGTCTGCAAAATGTCAGATTATTTCTCCCGTGGACCAAGTGGAACGTCAGATCATGGAAATATTAGGTTTGTTGGTTAATGGTCCTGGTCCTAATGTCTCTTGTAGATGGATGGGTCAGAGTAATCAGGTGTGGAGGGCTGGTAAATGGAATCCACCTCCTCTGGGAGTGCTAAAGATTAATATGGATGGATCTTCCTAGGGTAATCCGGGTAATGCTGGTATTGGTGGTGTGGGGCGGGACAGTAGTGGTATTGTCCAATTTTTTTCTCTTGCTTTAAGGGATATCATTCTAATAACTTCATGGAAGCCCTTGCGATTTTATATGCTTTGGAGCAAGGGTATGCTTTGGGTTGGCGTCAGATTGTTTGTGAATCTGATTCTCAGATTGTTATAAATTTGTTGAATTCTGGGGATAGTCTTCATGGGAGTTGGCGGTTGAGTTGGATTGCTCGAAAAATTCTCAATATCTCTGCTCACTTGGAGTTCATTTCTTTTGTGCATATTCCCCGAGAGTGGAATGGGGTAGCGGATTTGTTAGCTAAATGGGCTTCTGAGTTTCAGGATGGTTGGGATGTTCAGAATTGGTCTCAACTTTCTTCTATTGCTCTCAATCTCTCTCTTCTTTATTGAGAGTTGATATGTCTGAATAACTTCTTCTTTTTCTTTGTATCTTGGATGTTTTGCTGAGTTAATAAATTTTTACCCTCTTTTTCAAAAAAAGTAAAATCTTTTTGTAATCCTATACAATAGTAGAACATAAGTAATGTCAAATAAATATAAGATTACATGTTTCACTATTTTTTGTATTATATGTTTCTTTCTAAACATTACACTATATTAGGAAGGCAAGTAGAAGTCCTTCTAGAAATTTTTAATAAGTCTAGCTTAGTAATAAATATTTACAAAATTAAAACTTTAATAGTGAAATTCAAATAACTACTTAACTAGCAATCATCTTTGATATTCACCATACTAGTACTAATAGGAGAGTTTATGAATTTTTAGGCCCTATATGGTTTTCAAATTAACTATGAGAAATTGAAACATTGTAAATTGGAATAAGAAAAAAACACTCTAATATATAGCCTTGTAAGCTCATACCTCTAGTATGGATGTGAAGTATGGAACAAAACTATATAATTGAAAATTAATTAATTTAAATTAATTTAAAATTAAGAGTAAAACACCATAACACGGTCTTCTTATGGAGGCTAATTTACTAACTATTGAAAATAATTCTATAAAATATTAATTACATTATAAACATAAGATATATTGTTTAATATGAGATAAAATAACTATCATATCCCAATTAGCATACCTAACTCATTTTTAAAAAGAAACTAAGATTGAAATAAATGACTAAAATATTACAAATCCATTAGAATAACTTATCTATACTAAAAACCATCTATTTTAGTATCTTAGTCTCCTTAAATATTGTTAAGGTTTTGTAATGATGGTTGAAATATTCTTTATGTAAACAGGTTTTGACGATCCTATCAAAAAACCCACCTTTATAATATTATTTACCTCATCAAAAAAACATCTACTAGCTATTGATAATTATGAAATTTCAAAGAAGAAAAACTATGATGTTATGAACAATATCAATATCCATTTACTACATTCCACCTACAAGAGCATAGTTAACTCTAAAAATTTTATTTCCAAGTTAAAAAATAACTCACTAAAGCTACATAGCATATATAGATGGACATAACTAAAGACTTATCGAGAGTAAAATAATGTACACAATATATACTACAAATAAATTAGATAACATATTGATCCATGTATTTAGTCCACTCTTTAATGATATGAGATATAAATATATCACTCTTACTTGAAATTTCATAAACAAAATATTAAGTTAAAATAACAAATAAGATCTAAAACATTTATTATGAAGTCTAGTTTCTATAAGAACTATCTTATAACTAGTAATTACATCTCAATAGGTATAATTTTAGTCTAAAAAATATTAATTATCATTAAAATCAACAACTTTTTAAAATAGATAATAACATAAAATCTAAATTAAAATCATCAACTTTCAAATAATAGTAAAATTAAAAACTTTATAATTTTATAAAAAATATTACATCGATTCTAACCTTAAATATGTGACGTGTTACATAGAAATATTAATTAAAAGTATTAGTAAAACTAAAAATCAATTAATACAATATACATACGTGGGTGGTTTGAGAGGGTTGTACTAGACACTGAGATGACATTTAATAGGAAGGATGGTGCATTCATGAAATTCTTATGAATCATCAATCAAGTGAAAAATAATTATCATGTCATCCTAATCCAAGAGCTGGACAAATGATGAGTGTTCAATAATATTTCATATAGTACTAAATTTATTTTCCTTTTATGATGTCTAATGTGTAACCTTTGGCCTTCTTCCATTGCATACACAAAATGCTAACATGGAGTGCTCAACTTAGTGCACGATGAGACCCTTTAAATCCTTTTCATTATACTTTATCATAACCTTCATGTCCTTTTTTATTGAATGCATTTATGTAGAGGAAAAAAATTGGTATTGTAAGGGTTTGAATTATGTTGAGATATCAAGTTTGTGTGTGGTGCATGCTCTAAGAAGTGTTGGTTTCTACTATGGTCAAGGTGTAAGAGCATCAAAGGAATAAACACCAAGATATTTGATAATATTATTGGCAATTTGAGTTATTTTATGTTGTCATTGATGTCACATGGATCACATTGAAAGAGTTTTGGTGGCTAAAGCATTTCATAAATAAGCATTTATGATATTTTGGAGAGCATGGATATATACAGGGTTTTTGTGAAAACCAAGGTAGGCAAAATAAAAGGTTTTATTTAAAACCATGGATGGCAGATTTGAAATGGGTTTTTCTTAAAACCCATATTGGCTTTTCGTTTCATCGAAAAAGGTGCCCTAGTGATGGAGATATTTATTTTTAAATATTTAGTTTAAATTTTAAATTATTTAAAATTTAATTTAAATTTTAAAATTAAATATATTAATTTTAGCGCCGACTAAAGAAAGGAGGAAAGGCTATATTAATTTATAGCATCGATGTCTAAAGAAAGAGGAAAGGCATATATATATGCCAACAAAATCTTAGACTTCATGACCCCCAACGCTTATTTTTTGAATGCCTTCGATTGGGGAACGAATTGCGAAAAGAGAGAAGTGTGACTTTGGTCTATTGAAAAATCATTCATGGAGTTTAATAAGATGCATAGGCATATTTGGCCTAGTGGTTCATGCGTTGTGTGTTACGTAGGAGGTCCTGCGATCGAGTCCCATCGTGGTTATTTGCTTTGTTGAAGCGCTCGAAGCGTTGTTAAGTTTTTGAAGGGTGCATAAGTTTATGATATAAGTTTTTGTTCGTGTCCCTTTGGACACGTGAGGGCATGTGGCCCAATGATAGGTTGGTTGTGGTTAAAGTGTTGAGCAAGGAGACGTCACGAGATCGAATCCCGTCAGGGATAGAGGCAAGTTAATAATTTTTTAATATATTTTATTTTTCTAAAGTTGCCCTAGGAGGAATAAGGGTTGTGATGCATGTTTAGAAAAAGAGAGATTTCTGGTGTTTCTCCTTTTGAAAGTATATCATATTATATATCGTTGGAAAGCTTATTTCGAGGGCTATTTTATTAACTTTCTTAGAGGGAGAAATAAGGTGTATGTAAAGAGATATTTCTATTTTTGTAAAGGGTTTCAAAAGTGAAGGTTGTTTTGTTCTTTTTCAAAGGTGATTAATTCTTTCATGAGGGGACATGTTGTATCTTATTGAGTAGGAGTGATAAGGTGTTATTTGGATATTATTGTTGTGATATTAATCATGATCTCTAACCCTTGTTGAAAGTTGAAAAAGAAGTTTGTTGAGTGTGGCAGATTTAGTGGACATCCAATAAGGCATCAAAAGGTATGAGCAATATTCTCCATTGACTTTGTTTATGGTGGTTGATTTCTGAAATATCATTGGAGAGAAAAGGATTGATTGTGGTTTCCTTTTCGAAAGTGGTTGGTTGAATGCTTCAAGGTTTTCTGGTTTGAGAGTTGTGTTTAAACCTTGTTTTATAAGCATAGTTGTTGAAGCCCATTGGTTATGCAAAGAACTTGAGTTAGAAAAGAACATGAGTATCATTGTTATGTGAGATTTGTGGTTGAGCATTGTTGGAAACATTTGAGTTGGTTGATACATGCTTGGACTAGGGTTTTGTGAGAAAGAGTTGTCCCTTGTGGTGATTGGTTGAGTTGAGTTGATTGAGCCTAGTCAAGTGATTGTGTGAGGTGATTGTTCAAGTCCCATGAAACAAACAATTCTATAATTCTGATTTGAGTTGAGATTGAGCTTTGAGATTAGAACATATTGAGTCTCTAACAATTCTCTTTATGCTTCTATAAGATTTGAGTTGAGTTAAGATTGACTTGAGTTGAGTTGAGATTGATTTGAGTTGAGATCATTGTGGATCATTGTTGTCATCCATTGTAGAGTGCATTGCCATTCATTGTTGAATTCATCATTGAGCCTTGCCTTCATAGATTTGTGGATGAGATTTGAGTGCTACTTGAGCATGATTGGTTGAGCCTTTGAGAAGGCTTTTGGGATAGATTTGTGGATAGATTTGTGGAGTTTTTGTGTATGATTGATTGAGCCTTTGAGAAGGCTTTTGGGATAGATTTGTGGATAGATTTGGGACAACATTTGAGCAAGTTCTTGGTGAGCTTGTTGAGCATATTTTGAGCAAGTTCTTAGTGAGCTTGTTGAGCATATTTTGAGCAAGTTCTTGGTGAGCTTGTTGAGCAGATTTTGAGCAAGTTCTTGGTGAGCTTGTTGAGCAGATTTTGAGCAAGTTCTTGGTGAGCTTGTTGAGCAGATTTTGAGCAAGTTCTTAGTGAGCTTGTTAGAGCAGATTTTGGGCAAGTTCTTGGTGAGCTTGCTAGAGCAGATTTTGGGCAAGTTCTTAGTGAGCTTGCTAGAGCAGATTTTGGGCAAGTTCTTAGTGAGCTTGCTAGAGCAGTTTTGGGCAAGTTCTTGGTGAGCTTGTTGAAGCAGATCAGTGGATTGCCTACCTGAGCAGATCAGTGTATTGCCTAGCTTTGAGCAGATCAAAGTAATCATTTGTATTGGGATAAGGATCCTTATTTCTATGTGAAATATTATAAGGAGATTATCTTGTGGAGTACCCCACATTGGGGGAACCACGTTAAATCTTGTGTCTCAATTGTGTGTGGTGATTTGTGCACTTGTTTACTATTGCTATCTATGTCATTAATGCACACTGCTATATTTGGTTATTGCAATTAAGGACACTAATTGATATTGGTTTGGAAAGAAAGTAAAAAGTGGGTGCTATATTGTTCACCCCCTCTCAGTATAAGCTTGTGTTCTTCAATTGGTATCATAGCGGGTTCCTTCGAAAAGGCTAATAACTTGAGGGTAGATTCTACAAGAACATAGATGGCTTCATAGAATGGATTATCTACAAATAAGGCTCCACTATTTGATGGTAACAATTATGCTTTCTAGAGCATGAGAATGAAGAACTACTTGATATCACAAGGATATGAGGTATGGCAGATGGTTGAAAAAGAGTATAAGGTTGAAGGTGATCTCGAGGTAGATAAGACTATCAAGAAATTGGTTGAGATCAATGCAAGGGCAATGAATTGTATTTTGAGTGGGCTACGTGAAATAGATTTTGCAAAGGTCATGGTATGTAATTCAGCTAATGAAATGTGGACCAAGTTGCGGAATACTTATGAAGGAGATTCAAAGGTAAAGTTGGCAAAACTACAAACTCATAGAAAAATATTTGAGGAATTGAAAATGGAAGATTCTGAAGATATTGCAAAGTTTTTACTTCGAGTTGATGAGATTACTAACACCATGAGAGGCCTAGGATTTGAGATGAAAGAATCAAAAGTTACTCAAAAGGTTTTGAGATCACTTCCCATGAAGTATGATGCAAAGGTTTCAACAATAGAAGAAACAATGGATATCAACAAGCTAACAATGGAAGAACTACAAGGAACTCTCACAACTTATGAGATGAGGGTGAGTAAGCATCAGGTTCCAATAAAAGAGATTGCATTCAAGGCTTCAGAGAAAAAGAAAGGGAAAGTTCCAGAGATAGATAGAGATTCAGATAATGATGAGGAAGCTAACTTCATCAAAAGGAAAAAGGACTTAAGAAATTACAGGGATATGAAGAAAGTCAAATGCTACAAGTGTGGTGATTTTGGTCACTATGCACACAAGTGTCCACATGAAGAAAATAGTGATGATGAAAAATAGGGTCATAGAAGAAAAGAATATGGAAAGTATAAGCATGACAAAGATAACAAGTACAAGCAAAGCAAGTATGAGAAGAAGAAAAGTTTTCGTAAGACAAAGAAAACTTTCTACATTGTAGAAGCAAGTGATAGCTCAGATCACAGTGATAGAGACAAGTCAGATGATGAAAAGGAAGAACATCTATTCCTAGGAATAGAAGGTGAAAGAGAACAATGCTTTGTATGTGGTCAAAGAGATCACAGATCAGGATATTGCAATGGTTTCAGTGATAGTGAAGATGAGATGACACATCAAGGAAATAGGCATGGTCAAAGAAATCATGAAAGTTTGTTTGCTATAGAAGATTATAATGATCTTAGTGATAGTGAAGATGAAGAAGGGTTTTTCTATGGGATAAAAGAAGTAGAAGAAGAACATTCACTCCAAATAGAAGAAGTTAAGCAAGAGAACATTGTAAGAAAGACAGATGTCTCAGTTGATCTAAAGGAAGACTTCAATGATATCCATGAGCAACTACAAGAGGTTAAGGAGAATCTAAAAGAATTGAGATGTTCCATACTTGAGAAGTTTGATCCATCACATGACTCAAAAGGTCAAGATATTTTCACTAAGAAGGAAACATGTATTTCAGAGACAATAAATATGGATGCCAATTTGCTATTTGACACAAATGAAGAGAAAGAAGAGGAAGGTCCCAAAGCACCAAAGGTCTCATATTTCAGGTTTGGGGAATCACACTCAAAAGGAAAGGAAGTTCTAATAGATGAAAGCAAGGAAGCACCTAAGTTTTATGAAGAAAGTTCCAAAGTTCCTATGGCTCCAAATATTCAGTTTGGATCTTGTTTTGAGATAGGTGAATCAAGTTCAAAAGGAAAATAAATTCTTGAAGAGGAAAGCAAGGAAGAAACTAAGGAAGAGGATTTAGATACTACAAAGAAGGTTCAAGGATGCAATGCACAAGTTGAAAATGATCATAAGGATAATGGTCAAGAAAGGTATGAGGAACCAAGGCATGAACAAAGGGCTTTTCAAGGACATTGTTTTTCTTGTAATGGATTTGGACACAGGGCTATACATTACAGGATCCATGGATCAAAGAAGTTTGATTTTTCTAGAAGAAACTTCAAAGGAAGAAGGTATGGTTTTTAGGGACATTGCTTCTTATGCAACAGGATTGGTCATAGAGCTTCTCAGTGCAAATAAAATGAGCAACATGGTTTTGGTTTTAGAGCTACACAAATCAGAAGTCATGGTCATAATGGTCATGAAAACAAAACTTCACAATACAGGGTTCAGGAAAGGAATGGATATGGAAATTATTTCAAGAAAGAATTCAGGATATGGGCACCATCCAAAGGCTACAATATCAAGTGTTTTAATTGCAATAACTTTGGACATATTGCAAAATGGTGTAGGACTCAATTCCAAATAGGTTCAAGACAAGAAGGTCAAACAAGTTCAAGACAAGAAGATCAAGTAATTCATCAAGAGAAGGATATCAGAAAAATATGGAAGGAAGTTGATAGAGGAAAGAAACAATGTAATATGGGAGTAAAAGTACTCCCACCCCAAAATTAATCACCTCAAGAGAGAAGGTGGTGAGGGGGCTAAGCTTAAGAGTCATATCTTTTAGCCCCATAGGTGTCCCTTTTGCCATTGATGTCAAAGGGGAGAGATTTGAGTAAGGGGAGAGCATTGAGTTAGGGGGAGCAGCCTCCAAAGAGAGCATTGAGTTAGGGGGAGCAACCTCCATAGAGAGTATTGAGTCAGGGGAGCAACTTTGATTCTCAGAGATGGTTTTTGTAGTGATTGTGGTTTTTGCATTAGAGGTGTTGCCATCAATGACAAAGGGGGAGATTGTTGGCAATTTGAGTTATTTTATGTTGTCATTGATGTCACATGGATCACATTGAGTTTTGGTGGCCAAAGCATTTCATAAATAAGCATTTATGATATTTTGGAGAGCATGGATATATACAGGGTTTTTGTGAAAACCAAGGTAGGCAAAATAAAAGGTTTTATTTAAAACCATGGATGGCATATTTGAAATGGGTTTTTCTTAAAACCTATATTGGCTTTTTGTTTCATCGAAAAATGTGCCCTGGTGATGGAGATATTTATTTTTAAATATTTAGTTTAAATTTTAAATTATTTAAAATTTAAATTTTAATTTTAAAATTAAATATATTAATTTTAGCATCGACTAAAGAAAGGAGGAAAGGCTATATTAATTTATAGTGTCGATGTCTAAAGAAAGAGGAAAGGCATATATATATGCCAACAAAATCTTAGACTTCATGATCCCAACGCTTATTTTTTGAATGCCTTCGATTGGGGAACGAATTGCGAAAAGAGAGAGAAGTGTGACTTTGGTCTATTGAAAAATCATTCATGGAGTTTAATAAGATGCATAGGCATATTTGGCCTAGCGGTTCATGCATTGTGTGTTACGCAGGAGGTCCTGCGATCGAGTCCCATCATGGTTATTTGCTTTGTTGAAGCGCTCGAAGCGTTGTTAAGTTTTTCGAAGGGTGCAGAAGTTTATGATATAAGTTTTTGTTCATGTCCCTTTGGACACGTGAGGGCGTGTGGCCCAATGGCAGGTTGGTTGTGGTTAAAGCATTGAGCAAGGAGACGTCACGAGATCGAATCCCGTCAGGGACAGAGGCAAGTTAATAATTTTTTAATATATTTTATTTTTCTAAAGTTGCCCTAGGAGGAATAAGGGTTGTGATGCATGTTTAGAAAAAGAGAGATTTCTGGTGTTTCTCCTTTTGAAAGTATATCATATTATATATCATTGGAAAGCTTATTTCGAGGGCTATTTGATTAACTTGCTTAGAGGGAGAAATAAGGTGTATGTAAAGAGATATTTCTATTTTTGTAAAGGGTTTCAAAAGTGAAGGTTGTTTTGTTCTTTTTCAAAGGTGATTAATTCTTTCATGAGGGGACATGTTGTATCTTATTGAGTAGGAGTGATAAGGTGTTATTTGGATATTATTGTTGTGATATTAATCATGATCTCTAACCCTTGTTGAAAGTTGAAAAAGAAGTTTGTTGAGTGTGGCAGATTTAGTGGACATCCAATAAGGCATCAAAAGGTATGAGCAATATTCTCCATTGACTTTGTTTATGGTGGTTGATTTCTGAAATATCATTGGAGAGAAAAGGATTGATTGTGGTTTCCTTTTCGAAAGTGGTTGGTTGAATGCTTCAAGGTTTTCTGGTTTGAGAGTTGTGTTTAAACCTTGTTTTATAAGCATAGTTGTTGAAGCCCATTGGTTATGCAAAGAACTTGAGTTAGAAAAGAACATGAGTATCATTGTTATGTGAGATTTGTGGTTGAGCATTGTTGGAAACATTTGAGTTGGTTGATACATGCTTGGACTAGGGTTTTGTGAGAAAGAGTTGTCCCTTGTGGTGATTGGTTGAGTTGAGTTGATTGAGCCTAGTCAAGTGATTGTGTGAGGTGATTGTTCAAGTCCCATGAAACAAACTATTCTATAATTCTGATTTGAGTTGAGATTGAGCTTTGAGATTAGAACATATTGAGTCTCTAACAATTCTCTTTATGCTTCTATAAGATTAGATTTGAGTTAAGATTGACTTGAGTTGAGTTGAGATTGATTTGAGTTGAGATCATTGTGGATCATTGTTGTCATCCATTGTAGAGTGCATTGCCATTCATTGTTGAATTCATCATTGAGCCTTGCCTTCATAGATTTGTGGATGAGATTTGAGTGCTACTTGAGCATGATTGGTTGAGCCTTTGAGAAGGCTTTTGGGATAGATTTGTGGATAGATTTGTGGTAGTTTTTGTGTATGATTGATTGAGCCTTTGAGAAGGCTTTTGGGATAGATTTGTGGATAGATTTGGGATAACATTTGAGCAAGTTCTTGGTGAGCTTGTTGAGCAGATTTTGAGCAAGTTCTTAGTGAGCTTGTTGAGCATATTTTGAGCAAGTTCTTGGTGAGCTTGTTGAGCAGATTTTGAGCAAGTTCTTGGTGAGCTTGTTGAGCAGATTTTGAGCAAGTTCTTGGTGAGCTTGTTGAGCATATTTTGAGCAAGTTCTTGGTGAGCTTGTTGAGCAGATTTTGGGCAAGTTCTTAGTGAGCTTGCTAGAGCAGATTTTGGGCAAGTTCTTAGTGAGCTTGCTAGAGCAGTTTTGGGCAAGTTCTTGGTGAGCTTGTTGAAGTAGATCAGTGGATTGCCTACCTGAGCAGATCAGTGTATTGCCTAGCTTTGAGCAGATCAAAGTAATCATTTGTATTGGGATAAGGATCCTTATTTCTATGTGAAATATTATAAGGATATTATCTTGTGGAGTACCCCACATTGGGGGAACCACGTTAAATCTTGTGTCTCAATTGTGTGTGGTGATTTGTGCACTTGTTTACTATTGCTATCTATGTCATTAATGCACACTGCTATATTTGGTTATTGCAATTAAGGACACTAATTGATATTGGTTTGGAAAGAAAGTAAAAAGTGGGCGCTATACTGTTCACCCCCCTCTCAGTATAAGCTTGTGTTCTTCAAAGATGAGTGATATTGCATAGAAGAAGTGGTGGGTTCTTGGCATATGAAAGAAAGTGAGGCCTTTTGGCATTTGATAATAAAATATTATAACAAGAGTACAAGAAGTACTTCCTTGTCTAGAAACTTTAGAGGAAGGCATTGTCTATGAAACTTTATTTTGAGTAAATTATATTACATGAAATGGAGATATATTGATGATCCTATTAGCACATTTATGCAAATAATCTCAAAGTACTTATGAAAATATAAAGCTAATTGAGGATGAATATGCTTGGACAACCTCAAAAAAATCATGATGGTGGTCCACTTGGATGGAGAAATGCTAGTGAGAATGCACACAATGGATAAGTTCCTTACAATGAAATAGTTAAAGGTAAATGAAACCAACATACGTATTGCCTTGTACGTAGATAATTTTATACCAATAAGATGAGAGTTAACAATAATAATCTCCCCAAAAAAAATGGAAATAAAATAGAAAAGGAGCAATAAATTTGGAAGGAAGCTTACACAAAATCATGATTAAAATGGTTATATATGTGGTCTATGAGACTCTCTCAAGGGTTATAAAAAAGTTAAATGCCCTATTAAATGCACCTATGAGATGATAGCATGCCTCCTTGAAATACTTAGTGTGTTGTTTACACAAGGGTAAACCACTTTGATAGAGGTTATTCCAATGTCAAAATGCACACAAAAAATAAGTTCCTAACCAAAATAGTTGAAGGTAAATGACATCAACACACCTACTAACATCAACATACCTGGAAATAATTTTGTACCAAGAAGATGAGAGCTAACCATAATAATTTTCAAAATCTTTCTAGGCTTAATAGAGACAAGGAATACAATTACATATTATCATGTCTAAAATGGTTAGAGATGTCATATAGAAGGCTCCCTCTCAATGGTCATGGAAAAGTTAAATGTCCTATTAAATGCACCCATGAGATGATAGAATGTCTTCATGAAATCCGTTGTGTTGTTTACATGAAAGTACATGAATAAAAAAATTTATATCTTGATAGTAAATTTTGCTTTTGCCCCTATCTATTTATAAATTATATAAGTTAAAAAAATATAACCAAAACTTTATATATATATATATATATATATATTTTTTTTTTTGACATTGGGATAACCTCTATCAAAGTGGTTTACCTTCGTGTAAACAACACAGTAGAGATTTTATGCTAGTATGAGATTAAATTATATGATATTTAACAAATACATACATGTATGTATTTGTTAAATATCATATAATTTAATCTCATACTAGCATAAAATCTCTACTGTGTTGTTTACACGAAGGTAAACCACTTTGATAGAGGTTATTCCAATGTCAAAATGCACACAACAAATAAGTTCCTAACCATAATAGTCGAAGGTAAATGACATCATCATACCTAAAGATAATTTTGTAAAGAAGATGAGAGCTAACCATAATAATTTTCAAAATCTCTTTGGGTTTAATAGAGACAAAGAATACAATCTAAAATGGTTAGTGATGTCTTATAAAAGACTCTCTCTCACTGGTCATAGAAAAGTTAAATATCTTATTAAATGCACCCATGGGATGATAAAATGTCCCCATAAAATCTCTAGTGTGTTGTTTGCATAAAAATACATAAATAAAAAAAATTATTTTTTGATCATGAATTTTATTTTTACCCCTATCTATTTATAAATATTATAAATTGAAAAAAATATAACCAAAATTTTATATATATATTTTTTAATAAATTATTTTTTAAAATTAAAAATCATATAATTTAATCTCATACTAACATAAAATCTTCACAGTATAATTCTAAAATATTATAGCATCCAAAAATTTGTAAACTACTTTCATAAGTAAATTCAAACTAACAATTAGACACAATGTACACATAAAAATGTTAAATATAATTAATCTTACTAGATACATGAAAAATAATAATAATGATTCTCAAAATACTACAACCCTTAATTTTATTGTATTTACAATTGTATATTTATTCTTAATTTCCGACCTGGAAAATAATATATTCAATATTAAAAATAACAACCATGGTTCATCCCAGCATTGCAGGCCAGGTTGGCTAAGCTACTCTGAAAGTACTAATTATCCTGTAGCATAAGTACAGGCAGTTACTACTTTTAATATTATGTCGCCCTCCTCTTCTTAGGCATTTATAAGTGTGATAAGACAAAGTCCTTAGTTCTTCTTCCCATTCTGGAGCTTCTTCTCTTTGTAAAACAAGTGCTGCCTCATCTTCTTCCCATAGAACTCCTTGTAATTGTATCTCTGAAATTTGGAGGGTTGTAGATCGCTCACCAAACCTTCCAGGGGTTCCACCATCGAATCCGGAGCCGGATTGTGAAAAGATGCGATTGACATGCGAGTGGTCGTAGTGTTCACCACTGCCTGATGATCGGCGCTCTTAAAACGCCCATTGCTAAGCACCTTCACCCATGAGAACACCATATGAAAGATTTCAGAGCTTCTACAAGTAATTATAATACAGATCTAATAACAAAAAAATAATTGTATACATACTTACATGCATCTGATCACCTAAGTTAACCACGAAAGCACCCTCAATAGGCTCCACTGTAAGCCATGATTTCCCATCATCTCTGGTTATCTGGAGGCCTCCCACCTGATCCTGCAAAAGCACAGTGATGGTGCCAGGGTCTGTGTGCCTCTTTAACCCTAGAGTCATATTTGCTGCTGGGCATGCAGGGTAATAGTTCATCAGGATCTTCTGCTCGGCTTCTTCCCCACACGCCTCTTCCACTGCGAGTGGATGCAACCCAAGTCCTTCCGATATCAATGACATCAAGTTTTTTACCAGATCTACCATTGCATTGCCATAGGCTGTCAAGGTCTCCCTGCCATGAATAAGCACATGTTAGTTCAGAAACAGGTGAGACTCATCATGGTTCTAATTAATTAGGTATAGAAAACATGTCAGTTGAGAACTTGTGGTAGCCTCCAAACGGCCCACAGTTAAGTTTATTCATTTAATAACCAGTTTAATGCATATTCAAAAGCACCAACAACCCTTTTCCCTTTAATGAAGCGAAATTTAAACCAAGGATATGGTTATTTGTAGAAAAAATCAGCAAAGGGCTACTACCTCACCGGAGGACGTAATCAGGAAAGAATTGGCTAAACATGGAGCAAACTGTATTCTTAGAACAAAATTCCAGAGAAAATTGATTTTTTTTATTATTTTTAATATGTTAAATTTTAATTAAAATTTGTTGGTTCAATTTTTATGGTAATATAAGAAGTATTACTAAAAAAAATTATTGGTTAAACTAAAATAAAATTATTAATTTTAAAATAAAATATTTAAAATTTCATGAAGCGTAACAAATGAAAAAATAATATATATCACTTTAAAATAACAGGAAAAATTTTATATTACAAATATTTATCCACCCTACACAAATGGATTTTTCAACTATAAAAATATCACTTTTACAAACGGCCTCTGAAACCAAGAGGTATAACTAGAAGTACGTTCCAAACATTAAATATTCCCCCTTATGGAAAGAGCTGAAACATTACGTATTTTACCTTTTTGGGAAACAGCCTTTAAAATAGAAGAGGAGACATTAAATATTTAACCTTTTTGGGAAACAACCTTTAAAATAGAAGAGGAGACATTAAATATTTCACTTTTTGAAAACAGCCTTTAAAATAAAAGAGGTATCAAAAAGAACCAAATTTTAATATAGGAATATGTTAAGAGGGTTAAGAACTCTCGATATATATATAAGCAAGATAAGGTTTTATCTTTAAGTTTATTATCCATTGATAAAAAGTTTGGTAAGTGCTGGGCTTCATAAAACATTCAAATTCCACAACAAAATCAATATGAAATTATTAACTCGCACACATTATACTAACTTAAAAATCATACGTCTTAACTGAAAATAGGAAACCATAAGTATGTTCTAAAATCCACTTACAAAAGCAATAGTGGTCAAACCATAGGTATGTTCTAAGATCCACTTAGAAAAGCAGCTGTGGTGAAAAGGTAAAGCTCTAACTATTTTATCCAAATTTTAATAATTTATATTTAAATTAATATTAATATATATAATAACTGAATCAAATAGTTACACTGTTAATAGATTTACAATATAAATATCTCTCAATATTTGAGAGTGGAGGTTATGAAAGTATGATACAAAAAAGATCACTACAAATATTAGATTCAAATTAAATAATAATTATGTTTTAATTAAAATTTATATCCTTATTAGAAAAGGAGCAGTGGTCACTATCCAGTACCCACGCAATAAATGGATCCATAGATCCAATTAAAGGGCAGAGCTCTAACTATTTCATAAACATATGACTGAATCAAATAGCTTACACTGTTAATAGATTTACAATATAAATCTCTCTTATAGATGTAAATTAAATAATAATTATGTTTTGATTAAAATTTATATGTTTTTAAAGATAGATAAGTATTTTAATCATGGTATATATTATTAGATTTGTATATTAAATTAAAAAATAAGAAGGTGACCCCACACATAGATCGGATAACTCACCTGTATGCTGGTGGATTTTCAGGCCATCGGTTACTATCCCGACAGCTGAGAGGACGGCAACGGTGAATGATGAGCTCTCTCCAGTCCATGAAGGGGTCATCCTTGAGGAAACTGCCATTGCCATATCCCACCCACATATCCGGCTGCAGTGCGTACTCCGTCTTCTCCTCCAAGGGAAGGGCAAAAAACCCATGACCCACTTCCATGATCTTACAAGTAAGCTCCGGGGACACCCCATGGTCCACAATCTGAAACACACCCCAATCCTCGCAAGCCTTTCTTACTTCCTCAACAATCTTATCTCTATCCAAGTTGGCCAGAGATATAACCGGCACTTCTCTACTGAATACATTATATGGCACTTTTGGACGCTCATCCTCATCCTTTATATACTGGTGTGGCAAATGCTTCACCTTCTGCTCCGACAAAATCTTTACACTGGCATTCTCCATAGTCACCACCCTTAGCACACCACCAACACTCCTATATCTCTAACAATCCTAAATGTTTGTCTAGACAATGTGATTTATTATATAGTAAACCATTACCGTGCGAATACAAATGCGACGACGTATAGCACGGAAGAAGCGCCAATCAAAGAAAAGCCGGATCCAAGAAGAAATCGTGGCACTATTGTATGCCGCTCGCATTGAAACTGAAGGATCAAGAACCCAAAGGGGTAGCTAAATTTGTCAACTACCACGAAAATGATAAATTGAATGCGGTTTAAAATTTCCAAGCCGCTCATTAAGAAGAAAAGCTTATTTCAACCGTCCCAACGGTGATGGACAGCCAGCTTATAAACGCAAAGGCATACTGCACCACGCAATTATACATTGGACAGCCAGCTTATAAACGCAAAGGCATACTGCACCACGCAATTATACATTGGACAGCCAGCTTATAAACGCAAAGGGATGCTGCACCACGCAACTATACATTCGACAGCCATATACGTGTTGATTCTCAAAACCATGAACTGTCATTTATGTAAATAGTTATCTACCACCTTGATCTATCAAAGATTCGAGACAGTGGCATGTTCTGTGCTATTTTAATTTTAGTCTCGCTATGCAGTTTGTTGGTGTCTTTTTATTCATTATGGATATTCTGGTTGCTTCTAAGTGCCTAAAATTTTGAGAGTTTTTAAAGGTACAATATTGATGGCTACCAACCCTTTCCTTATCTTAAATTTCACGCATTACAATCTGTCATAATGACATAAGGTCGATTATGAATGCTACTCTTAAATACAGATTTTTTTTTTATTATATAGAAGAGTTGGTCATAACCAAATTATTTTTAGAAATTGATAAATGTAAAGTTGAAATCAACCTATTATGTCTTGTTATTGTTTAAGGTCACAACCACATTATTTGTAGCAACCGATAAAATTAGGATTGAAACCAACCTATTATGCCTTGTTATTGTTGAAGGGGACCACCAGTCGCTCCACAATATTTTCAGTAACGCACCTTGAAGGGTACCACCAGTTGCTCCACACTATTTTTAGTAATTGACAAGCACAGAGTTTAAACCATAGGGGCTTCTGCCACCAAACCTATTCCGTGTTGTTATTGTTAACCCGATATGAAGGGCTCCAAGAATACCCTGAACAAGATTCCTCAAATTAATGAAACAAAATGAATATTTTGTTTTTAATAAGCATACAACAAATCAAGGTCACCCTTTCCAAGAATCAAACTTGGGTTTCTACAAGGAAAGCCCAACACCATTATCATTGTAATGCTCAAACAAGAACAAATAATTTTAATTATGTTTACTAGATCAAAATAATTTATAAGATCAAGAGTTTTAATACAAGATGAAGTATTAAATACAATTTACTCACTTTTGAATTCAAACTTTGGATCTGCTATTCAAAAAGGTAAAAACAGGTAAAATAGTTTTTAATATCTCGAGGGAGGCCATAGACCATATGAGATAAATATTGTTTACCTAATATATGATTATCCCCAACCATATTTTAGTTACTGAAGTATGGTGTAAAGCCTTACTCCCACATGATTCGAACCTTGGATATTTATTCAAAGTTCCAAAGTCTCCACTATGAGACTACTCAAGTTGTATTACAAAGTTTAACAACATCCAAGAAAGAAAATTGTTTATCAAAGTAAAAAAGCTAAACATCCTTTTATCGTCGTTTGGAGTGTGTTTTTTTTGTTGTTGATTTTAATGAAAAGTTTCCTTGTATTTTCTATTCTTAATTCTTTAAAAAGTTCCATCAGTGATTTTACTTTTAGAGTGTGTTTTTTTTGTTGTTGATTTTAATGAGAAGTTTCCTTGTATTTTCTATTCTTAATTCTTTAAAAAGTTTCATTAGTGATTTTACTTTTAGAGTGACCTTATCTACAATCTTGATGTCCTTGTATGCTTCACATTCCATGATAATATATTTTTCGGTCTCCACTACTGTTGTGCAAAAGATACATATTTGTTCTAACCATACCTCTTGAAGAAATGTCCATCTTGTAGTTTTGCATCTAAGATGGTGTAAACTATATCTTAGTTGGGCAATAAGAATTTTTTCCTTCTAATTTATCTTTGCATCTATTCACGTTTTTGTATTCACATTGTGGGTTGAACTTGTCGATATATAATTGGTTTTTCCTTCCTAAATTTTTAGTCCATATGACAAGTTTGAATTTTTCACTCACATACTATTTAATTTCCTTGTTGGATTTTGGGACCTCATAAAATTTAATGCTTCATTTGTCCACCCATTTGTTGTTTTGTTTCATCCATGTGGTATTTCTTCTATTCATTGTTTCTTTGATTACCTGTTTTACCAACTTGTTATCTTCCTTTCTTTCTATTTTTTAGGTACCCCAATAGCTTTATCATAGCTTCTACTCCTAGTGCAAATTTCCTTGTTTCAAAAAGTAAAATATCATACAGGACTAATGCTTTAATTATGAAATTATTTGTAATTAGTCACTCTTGAATTCTTTATATTTATCTCCATTCAAAATTGGATGTATTACTAATCTACACCTCAAACCCGTATAGCATCATTGGAATAATTAATAACCCAAAAAGGACCCTAATGGTTTTCCAATCCCAAAAATTTGCTCTTTTGTCCCTAATTAGAAATGAGTAGAGTGCCCTCCATCCTGCTTGTATTCATTTTGTCCTACATTTTCCTTTTTGAGATTTCTTTAAAAATATAACCCAAGGTATTCGTATTTTGTTACTACCTCTAAAGAATTTTCTTCAAATATACTATATGGCTAGTTTTGCTCTCTCTAAGTAGAGAAGACCATAACTTTAGTCTTGCTAGTGTTTACTAGCATCCCAACTTCTTTATAAAATGCTCTAAAGTGTTTAGATGTTCTTTTAAAATTTCAAGTGTCTTACCAATCAATATAATGTCATCGAAATAGAGATGAAGTTTCACTACATAATTAGTCAATTGTATTCCCTTTCCTTTCATCCTTTCTATCCATTCTTCCAATTTGTTAATGTAAAGGTAAAATAAAGTAACTGATAATGAACAACCTTATTTCACCCTGATATCACTCCTAAAACACTCTAATAGTCCTTCGAGAGTTCTAATTTTTACCATCACTTATCAATAAAGTTTGTGTATAGTTGCTCTATAGTTGGTTGGTATGCTAATTTATTTCATTCTTTTCCATAATTTACCTCTAGATATTGTGTCAAAAGCCTTTTTAAAATCCACAAAACAACAATAAACTTCTTCTTTTTCATTCTACACTCTCTTTATTAGGTGCCTTAAAGTAGTGCATTGATCTATTTTTTATTACTTTTGTTTAAACCTTCCTTAATTTATTGCCCTCTTTCCTTGATTTTTTGCTCACTGATTAGTTTTGCTTTCTATTATGTTGCTGAAGAATTTTGCAAAAATATGATTCATCATAATAGTGTGATAATTTGAAGGATTGTTGGTGTCTCCATTATATGACTAATTTGGTTATCTATTCCATTGGAAAGCCTCCTCTAATAATATCATTAAAAATATTTTGAATGTGTATTACTAAGATGTCAATCCTGCACTTAAGATGTTCAACTTACAAACCATCTATAACTTTTAACTATTAATATTTTCTTAATACCTTCCTTCACATATTTTAAAGAAATAAATTATTCAATTATATTAATGATATGAAGAATATATTTTTCATACTTTCTCTCATATAAATACTTACCATACTATAACTATTTTTCACTTATGATATTGTTTTAATTATTTTAATTAAAAAAAAAAGACCCTTTAGAAGCTTGGAAACAACCTTATTGATCAAATATTAATGCACAACTATTATCATTAAAAATATTCATAATTGTAAGACTAAATAAATAATTTATAACTTTTACATAAGTTGGGTGGGTATCCAATGATTGGAATCCTTAATTTTTTTATTAGGTTAATGTGAGAAACTTCTAGAATCGATGTTTAGGGTTGAGCAGTCTTATCCCAATCATGACATCTCGTAAGACCAAGAATTAAAATTATCAATAGAATATTAACATACAACCATACACACATATTGGTTTAAACCTTGGACTTCCCAAAAAAGAGCCAAACCTCAAACGTTGCGCTGTCCTTGGACAAAATCCTTAATTTTTTTATTTTTTATACATAGAGGATTTGGTTATAACCACACTATTTTTAGTATCTTCCAAGCATAAGATTCAAACCATAGGGGATAACCCCAACAAACCTATATAACTTAATTATTTTATAACACGACGCGAAGAGGATCACTGATCGCTCAGGATTTATATCGTCATCATTAGTTTGGTGTGCATCGATCTGGCGTGCACTCAAAGGATTCAGAGTAGACTACTACCTTTGAAATAGGGGATATCCCAAACAAGCCTATACCACTTCATTATTTTATAACCCAACATGAATAGGATTACTGATTACTTAGGATTTATACCATCATTATCAGTCTGACATGCATCGGTCTAGCATGCACTCAAAGGATTTGAAGCAGACTACTACCTTTGCAATAGGTATACCTCTAAAGTTTGAACCTAGGTCTCTTTTGGGTAAGTGCCTGGTCAGATAGGCGATTACCAATCCACCTAGCCCTTGAGGACACAAAGAGTTTATGGTAAACCAGTGTGATTTGAACTAGAGTTGTGTGGATCTGCATTGTATGAATCACATTCCTCAACTAGCTACCTCACACCAACTCGACTACACACTCACCCTTAAGTACTTAACATTTTTACTTGTTATACTGAAGAACACGAGATTATACTAAGAGGGGGGTGAACAATATACGATAATACTTTTCTCTTTTATTTCCAAAGTAATAAATTCAAATAATATCAATGCAATAATGAAACAATGCATAAATCACCACACATAAGAGATAAATATTTTATGTGGAAACACCCTCTCAAAAGAAAACCATGGCAAAATATTGCTTATATATTTCTTCAATAAATTTTGTGGGCACCAACCCACAGGAGACACCAATCCCCTATAAAATTTCATGGACACCAATCCACATGAGACACCAATCCCCTATACAATTTTGTGGACACCAATCCACAGGAGACACCAATCCCCTATACAAGTTCATGGACACCAATCCATAGGAGACACCAATCCCCTTGCTCAAGTTTATGGACACCAATCCACAGGAGACACCAATCCCCTTGCTCAAGTTCGTGGACACCAATCCACAAGAGACACCAATTCCCTCTCAAGTTCATGGACACCAATCCATAGGAGACACCAATCCCCTCTCAAATTTCATGGATACCAATCCACAGCAGACACCAATCACCTCTCACAAATCTTCTCCAAAACTTTGCTCACTAACACTTCTCATATTTACTCCAAAACTTGCTCATAAACACTGCTCATTTTTGCCCCAAAACCTACTTACAAACACTGCTCCAAAACCTACTCAAATATGCTCTAAAAATATAAATTTATGTGTTGACTTGGAGATGCTAATACCTTGCTCTTCTTCCACTATCATGTGTACCTTTCCTTCTTCTTGAAATGATTAAATTGTCCTTCCTTGTTAATTGAATGCTTGGGTGAATATGTGCACTTAATATTCTTTGACACCTTGACTTGTTCCAAATTTGTGCCCTCCAAATCTGCCTCAATAATGATGATCTTCCTCTTGCATGTGCTTTTCAAATCTAGTCAATAATTCTCTTTTTCCCTTCTTTATTTAAATATCAAATCAATCACTTTAAACCCTTATCATTTATTTTAAAAACCTACACAATAAAGCTTAAAAATAACTCCTTATATCTCCCTTTTAAAACTTACAAAATAAAGCTTTATTCTAACAACATGACCCTTATATCTCCCTTTTATTAATTTGCAAAAATTACAACTTTATACTAACATCATGACCCTTATATCTCCCTTTTATTAAATTGTAAAAATGAAGCTTTATACTAACACCATAACCCTTATATCTCCCCTTTTATTAAATTTAATAAAAATTAAACTTTATAATTACCTTGCACAGTCACGGATGAGATTTGATCCCCTGACCTCTAGAAGCGCAGTGCCCTAACATGGGCTCGTGGCCAACTGAGCTACCGTAGTAGGTGAAACCAAAAGGTGCAAGAAAATATTTAACTCCTTCGTTGCGTTGTCTCAAACTCTTTAGCAAAATGGGCATCAAAGAGATTCAACCCTTTAACCTTCTGCACCATAGTGCTCCACGTGAGCTAGGCAACCAACTAGGCTACCCCAATGGATAAAACCAAAGGGGCACGATATGATATTTGACTTCATATTTGCGCTACCTCAAACAACAAAAACCATAGCAAAATAGGCATCGAGGGGATTTGACCCTTGTACCTTCTGCATAGCAACGCTCTACATGCGAGCTAGGCAATTGAGTAGGCAATCCCAACGGATGAAACCAAATAAGCACAACTAAATATATGGATCCTTCATCGTATCACTACCACCAAATTTGTGCTCCTCTCCTCCTCCATCTTCTACTCACTGCACTCTCTCACCCGAAGGATAATCCAATTGCATACTACTTGCCAAAGTGAATTAATGGCCTTATTAATATGCTTTTGTCTTTCGTGCCCAAGGAAGTCGGCCCATTATTTTGAATATTTGAATTTTTAAACTTTATTTTATATGGTGCGCTCAAGGAGGTCGACCCATGCAGATTTAGTTTTTAACCTTTTAAAATATAAACCTTCCACTTTATTTAAACTTTTATATATTTAAACTATATTTAAATCCTTTGATTTAAATATAAACCTCCTTATTTAATATTTAAATATTAAAGCATATAAAATCACCTTTGAAGATATCTGCCTTGAACATTAATGACAATTCAACATTTCATCCTTGAAGATATCTTTGACATCAACATTTCATCCTTGAAGATATTTCTACCTTTGACATCAATATTTCATCCTTGAAGATATTTTTACCTTTGACATCAATGACAACTCAATATTTCTAACAATCTCCCCCTTTTTCATTGATGGCAACCCTACAATGAAACTGACCTTTACTGAACAGGATCACAAGTTGCTCCCCCTGACTAGCTGCTCCCCCTTACTGAAATTCTCCCCCTTTGACATCAATGGCAAAGGCTCCTTGGGGCTGTAAGATAAGACACTTGACAATGCCCCCTTACTACCTGCTCTTCTTGAGACTTCAATTATGAGATGGGAGTGAAACTCCCAAATTACTATGCTCTTTTTCTTATTCCATTTTCTTTCTCCAAAATTTGGAGGTCATATTCTTTTGAAAATATTGACTATTCTCCTTCTTTCTTGACTTTGGAAGTTCAGGGAACACTGTTCTACACCATCTAGTTGTATGCCCAAAATTATTACATTTGTAACATATGATGTTGTAGTCCATGAGAGGTGCAAATGAATTGAAATTCCTCTTGGTGAAGCCAAAATCATTCATAGCATGGACCCTACAATTTACAACTTTATGACCAAAATGGTTACATGAGAAACAATAACCATGGAAGAAATATTGAAACTTGTCTGATTGCCTTGGAGGATATTATCGCATGGTTCTCTCATTGTTGTTTTTGTGATGGACTTTGTTCCTTGATGATGCTTTGTTTTCATCCTCCTTGATGCTTCCACTTCTCAATACATCAGCATAGGTCTTAGGTTCCTCTTTAATCATTTTCTTTGATGCCTCTATTTCTTTTGAGCTTGATTCCCCCTTTTGTTTCTTTTGACCTTCTTCAAACCCAAGTCCAATATTTATAACTGAAGATCTCTGTGCTTTGATAATATCACCTATGATTTTTGAGCTTTTCTCAAACCCATGTAGCTTATCATTAGATTTTTCCACTTCCTTCCTTAGAGAGATAACCTCATGTTCCAGTTTTTCACATTCCAACTCTTTTGCCTTTAATTGCTCAACCATACCTTCTTCAATTTGCTTTACCTCTTCAACTTTAACTTTCAGGTCAATGAGTTCTTGTGACAACTTTACCTTTGTCTTCTCATCCTCTTGTACTTGAGCCTTCAATCTTGAGTTCTTCTTTCTAACCCTCTTCAACTCTTCAAGAGCAACAACAAGTTCCTCTTCTATGTCAACCATGGCTTCTTCTTCACTTTTGAACATTTCTCTTATTCTTAGTTGAATATTTCTCTTCTTCTTGGTCTTTGACAACAGGAGCATCTTCTTTCTCTTCTATGGCAAAAAATATGATTTCTTCTCTTTCACTATTTGAGAGAATTTCATCATTGTTGCTAGAAGAATTGCTTGCTTCTTCAACATAAAAACTCTTCTTGTGTCTTTGAAAGATCTTCTTCTCATGCTTGTTTTGACCATACTTATTTTTCTTTTCATGATAAAATTTTCTTTCTTTCTTTTTCTTATATTCCTTTTCTTCTTCACTGCTACTACTTCTAGCTTGTGGGAAATTAGATGCATAGTGACCAAGGTTACCACAATTAAAACATTTCATAGAATGCATACCTTTATGTTTTCTTGGACCCTTCTTATTCCTTTGCACAAAGTTAGCTTCTTCTCCATTGCTTGATTCTTCACTTGATTTTGGTTCCTTATTCTTTGTCTTATTTGAAGCTTTAAATGTTGCTTCCTATTTGGATGTTTGATCTTTTTTAGTCCTCATCTCATAGGCTTGTGAGAATTCCATGTATCTCATCCATGCTTAAGGTTTTAAGATCCTTCATCTCTTCTATTGCTGAAACCTTTGCATCAAACCTCATGGGAAGTGACCTTAAGATTTTCTGAACAATATTAGAGTCTTCAATATTTTCTCCAAGTCCATGAATGGTGTTGACAACCTCATCAACTCGGAGTAGATACTTGGCAATATATTCCTCATATTTCATCTTTAAGTCTTCAAACTTCCTCCTATGGGTTTGAAGTTTTGCCATTTTAACCTTGTCGTCTCCTTCATATGTTCTTTGTAACTTATCCCATATTTCTTTTGCTGAGGTGCATTGCATGACTTTCACAAAATCTGATTCACATAACCCACTTAATATTGCATTCATTGCCCTGAAATTATTTTCAAATGGTTTCTTGCCATCTCTATCCATGGGAGGAGTTGTAGGTGGTGTGAATCCATCCTCAATGGATTGCCATATATCATAGCCATGTGCCATCAAATAAGTCCACATCCTTATGCTCCAGAAAGCATAGTTAGTCCCATCAAATATTGGTACCCTATTTGATGAAAAACCTTCTTGGCTAGCCATGTGTGTTCTTGTAATATCTTCCTTCAAGCTGTTAGGCTTTCACGAAGGAACCCACTCTGATACCAATTGAAGAACACAAGCTTATACTGAGATGGGGGTGAACAGTATAAGATAAAAATTTCTCTTTTCTTTCCAAAGCAATAACTTCAAATAATATCAATGCAATAATGAAACAATGCACAAATCACCATACACATAAGAGACAAATATTTTACATGGAAACACCCTCTCGGGAGAAAACCACAAAAAAATATTGCTTATATATTTCTTCAATAAATTTTGTGGGCACCAATCCCCTATACAAGTTTTTGGACACCAATCCATAGGAGACCAATCCCCTATACAAGTTTATGGACACCAATCCATAGGAGACACCAATACCCTATACAAGTTCATGGACACCAATCCATAGGAGACACCAATCCCCTTTCTCAAGTTCATGGACACCAATCCACAGGAGACACCAATCCCCTTGCTCAAGTTCATGGACACCAATCCATAGGAGACACCAATCCCCTTGCTCAAGTTCATGGACACCAATCCATAGGAGACACCAATCCCCTCTCAATTTCATGGACACCAATCCATAGGAGACACCAATCCCCTTCTCAAGTTCATGGACACAAATCCATAGGAGACACCAATCCTCTCTCAATTTTATGGACACCAATCCACAAGAGACACCAATACCCTCTCATAAATCTTGTCCAAAACTCTATTTACTAAAATTGCTCAAATTTACTCCAAAACCTACTCATAAACATTGCTCAAATCTACTCCAAAACCTGCTTACAAAACACTACTCAAATCTACTCCAAAACCTTGCTCAAATCTGCTCCAAAACTTGCTCAAATCTACTCCAAAACTTGTGTGTTGACTTGGAGATGCTAATACCTTGCTCTTCTTCCACTATCATGTGTACCTTTCCTTCTTCTTGAAATGATTGAATTGTCCTTCCTTGTTAATTGAATGCTTGGGTGAATATGTGCACTTAATATTCTTTGACACCTTGACTTGTTCCAAATTTGTGCCCTCCAAATCTACCTCAATAATGATGATCTTCCTCTTGCATGTGCTTTTCAAATATAGTCAATAATTCTCTTTTTTCCTTTCTTTATTTAAATATCAAATCAATCACTTTAAACCCTTATCATTTCTTTTAAAAACCTACACAATAAAGCTTAAAAATAACTCCTTATATCTCCCTTTTAAAACTTACAAAATAAAGCTTTATTCTAACAACATGACCCTTATATCTCCCTTTTATTAATTTGTAAAAATTACAACTTTATACTAACATCATGACCCTTATATCTCCCTTTTATTAAATTACAAAAATGAAGCTTTATACTAACACCATAACCCTTATATCTCCCCTTTTATTAAATTTAATAAAAATTAAACTTTATAATTACCTTGCACAATGCCCTAACACGGGCTCATGGTCAACTGAGCTACCACAACAAATGAAACCAAAAGGTGTAAGAAAATATTTAACTCCTTCGTTGCGCTATCTCAAACTCTTCAGCAAAACGAGGTTGAATATATTTGACCCTTTAACCTTCTGCACCACAGTGCTCCATGTGATTGAAGAACACAAGCTTATACTGAGAGGGGGGTGAACAGTATAAGACCACTTTTTAACTTTTTCCTTTTACTTCAGAAAGCAATGCAATGAACCAATAGCAAAATCAAAGCAGTAATCAAACAAGTGTACAAGTCATCACACAATTGAGACACCAATATAACGTGGTTCACCCAAGGTGGGCTACTCCACAGAGAAAATATTTCACTAAATTTTCTCAATCAAATCCTTTGGGAATCCTTCCCAATTACAATGTTTATGGACTTCCTGTCCAAAGGAGAATCCTTCCCCTAATCAAATATTTATGAGCCTCCTACCCAAAGGAGATGTCCTATCCCCCAAAGAAGTATTTATGAGCCTCCTGCCCAAAGGAGATGTCCTATCCCCCAAAGCTCTGGAAATGATACTTCAGAAGATCACTGCCTCTTCTATCGCTAGCAGGTGGAACTCCTTTCCATAGAAGATGTCCTGTCCTCCTTGCTCTGGCTCTAGAGACTTCTGTCCTCACTGATCACCTCCATAGCTGCTCATCAACACCTATACTAAACATAGTCAGTCGGTCCAGCACAAGTCCTCTCAAACTCTATCACAAATCTGCACCAAACTCAGTCCTCTGGTCCAACACAAATCTGCTCTCAAATCTCTGTCAGATCTATCCCAAGCTTAAGCCAAAAGCTTGAACAAATCAATCACAACTGCTCACAAGTCTTCACCAAGACTTCATCAAATCTGTCCACAAGTTCTTCAACAAGAACCTGTCCAAATCAGTCCACAAGTTCTCCACAAGAACCTATCCAAATCAGTCCACAAGTTCTCCACAAGAACCTGTCCAAATCAGTCCACAAGTTCTCCACAAGAACCTGTCCAAATCTGTCCTAGCAAGCTCACCAAGAACTTGCCCAAATCAGCTCAAGCAAGTTTACCAAGAAACTTGCCCAATGTGAACACACAAAGAGAATTGTTAGAGACCCAATGTGTTTCATCCAATCATATCAAATCAATCTCATAGAAGCATAAAGAGAATTGTTAGAGACTCAATATGTTCTATCCTTCAACTCTCAATCTCAACTCAAATCAATCTCATAGAAGTAGTATACTTTCACAAGATCTTGAACCACAACCCAACAATTGCCAATAATGCAATATCAAGGAATCAACTCCTCCAACATAGAACCATAACTTGCTATCAAACCCTAGCCAAGTTAGTTTTCAAGAACTCAAAGCAATCTCTCTCTAAGCATCAAAAAGGGGTTCAAGATATTTCCAACTTCTCTCAAATGGGAATGCTCAACTTAACCACACAACCAAGTTTATCAAGCAAAGTACAACTTGATAAAATCAAATCTCAAAGGAGCAAGCCCAACTCATGTATCAAGTAAAGCATAACTTGATCAACTCAATCTCAATGGAAGCAATCTCAAAACCAAACTCTCAACAACCAAACAACTCAATTAGGGTTTCAACAACTTATAGCAATGGCATAAGCTTCTCACTCAAAAACCCTAAAGCAAACTTCAAATGCTTCCACTCTCATAAACCAGAATTATGCAATAACTCATAAACTCATCATGATCTCATAATGCATAATCAATACTTCCACTTTCAGAAAATAAGATCCACTCCAAATAAGGAAACTTAATTTAATCCTTTTCACTCCAAACTTATTTTTAGAAAACCATCAATCAATAATAACCATGGAAGAATGTGCCCATACCTTTACTTTGATGAAGAAGGAGAACTCAAAATCTGTCACAACACTAACTCTCAATTTGCCACAAATTAGAGTTAGCAACAATGGAATAATGCACAATGATAAGAGTCCTAATAACACCTTATCACTCCAACTCATCAATAATCAAAACTCACAAATATACATATCAACAATATTCCTTTACACCTTATAACTCCTACTTAATATATCACAAAATAACTTCAACCTCAAAAATAATTACAAGAGAATATCCACTCAATAACTCCAAAGGCTTTCTAACCCCAATATGACATTAAGCACAATTATTCCTTAAACCCTTATAACTCCTAAAATACATTTACTTCTAAATGCATTTACCACATAAACATTAAGCATCAATAATAACAATGTCAAAGCAATATTTCTATTTAACCTTATACCTCCATCCAATTACCAACAATAATTTGCCAAGTCAAATCAAATATTCCACATTATCAACAAAAGATCTACCTTGGCCAAAAATCAATTCTCCAACCTTAGGAGAAGTGTGGAGACACCAACATAAGTGCCAAAGTGCTTCCTCCTCCAAACTCGTGGCCCAAGGCAACTGTTGTACCACGTGCACAATAATCCATGACCAAAAATGAAACACGCCGATGTGAATCGATCTCGACACCTCTGCCTAGCGAGCGCCTTCGCTCCACTACCTCCGTCGTTGGAGCACAAGTGCCCAACAAAACTCTCAAGCGCCACTCATCGTTTTACCTTCCCTTTGCTCGTAGAAATTAAAGACAAACATATTTGTCTTCCTCATAGGCGTACGAAATCGAAACTTAAACACAGAGCAATACGAAACTCAAAAATCATAGAGCAATCCAAAATCGAAGGTCACAGAGCAATACAAAATGAAGGTCAGAGCAATAAATTCGAAGGTAATCACGCAAATCGGAGGTGTATTGAACCTTAGGAATTAATGCCCTTTAATAGTCTTTTGCATCCCATGCAAGTTGACGTCGGCTCTGTAAGTCTTCTACATGAGCATCGCTAAGGGTTTAGAAACCCTTTCAATAATAATTATTAAATTAATAATTATTATTTTATTAATAATAAACTTAACTTAAAACCTTTTCAAAGGTTTGAGTTAATTTATTTATTAATAATCAAAATGGACTTTTAAGGTTTTTTCAAGGAGCAAAAACCTTTTCATTAAGCCAAGATGGTTTTAATAAAAACCCTTAATGAGTCCAGATGGTTTTAAGAAAAACCTTTAACCTTGTCACCATGGTTTTAATTAAAAACCCTTAAACAAACATCATGGAACTTTCAAGATCTTTTTGTCACCAAACTCTTTTTGACATCAACACAAATTCCTTTTGATATCAACACAAACTCCTTTTGACATCAATGACAACTCACAAACATGAAGCTAGGCAACATACCCAAAATTACCAACAATCTCCCCCTTTGTCATTGATGGCAAACCACTACTGAAACCACTACCAACTGTCAAAACTGAAACCAACTGAAAACCATCCTCTGAAGCTTTGCTCCCCCTGACTCAAGGCTCTCCCCTTACTCAAATCTCTCCCCCTTTGTCATCAATGGCAAAGGGTCACCTTTGGGGCTCAGGGCTAAGAATGAGCCTCTTAGCTTAGCCCCTCCCCCACCTCCTATTGAGGTGATTAATTCTGGGGTGGGAGTAAAACTCCCATTAGGCACTGATCATCATCAGTGTCCATAGCTGCCTTTCCATGATTTTTCTTGATATCCTTGTCCATGTTCCTATTCCTGTTCTTGTTCATATTCTCATCCCTATTTCTGTCCAAGCCATTATTCCTATTCCTGTCATTATTCCTGTTCCTGCCATTATTCTTGTTCCTGTTCATAGCCCTGAACCTGTACCTTGGAACTTCTGCTCTACACCATCTGGTTGTATGTCCTTCATTATTGCACTTATAACATTTGACAATGTTATTCCTTTGAGATGTACCTATTTTTTGAATCCTCTCTGTTGGACCAAACCTGTTCCTATTGTTAACCCTGCAATTAACTGCCTTGTGCCCAAACTGATTACAAGAGTAGCAATACCCTTGAAAGAAATTACCATTTCTAAAATTTCCATTAACCTGTCTTGCTTGAGCCCTGCACTGTGAAGCCATGTGTCCAAACCTGTGACATGCAAAACATCTTCCATTGAACTTTCCTTGCCTTGACCTCATAGGTCCTTTAGTATTTCTCCCCTTATGTTGATTCCTATTTTCTGATTCTGTGCTATCTGAATCACCATCTAAAAACTTACTCTCTGAAGTACTCTCTTCATCTGAACCATCTTCTTCTTGGGAGCTCATACTAGATTCCTCAACCTGTTCCTTTTGTTTCTTTCCAAAACCAAGACCTGTTTTATCTGTTGTCCTTCTTTGATCCTTGATGATTGATTTTACCTTCTTGGAACTTTCTTCAAACCTGTAAAGCTTCTCCTTGTACTCTTTAGTTTCCTTTTTCAAGGAAGCTACTTCATGTTTTAACTCTTTACACTCAAGAGACCTAGCTGCCAACTCTTCTTTGAGTTCCTGTGTCTTTGCTATAGAGATATCAAGATTCCCTATAAGCTCATCTCTTTCATAATGATATTCATCAAACCTATCAATGAGTCTAGCATATTTCTTTCTTTCTTTCTTTAACACATCAAGAGCATTAACAAGTTCAGCCTCAAGATCTACTTCTCCCTTTTCTGAAACATCCTCTATTTGTTTACCTTTTGAAACATCAATATCCTTTTCTGATTTCTTACCACTAGAGGTGCTACCTTCATCTAAATCCATAAGAAGATCTTCCTCATAATTTTTTGAAGCATCCTCATACATAGTATTACCAGAATTCAAACCATCATTTGTACAATCATCCTCAAGGTGACCAAAATTTCCACATCTAAAGCACTTAAGCACAACAAATCTATTCCTCTTTTCTTTTCCTTCCTTTTCTATTAGAAACAACATCTCATTTCTATCATCACTTGAAGAACTTCCATCATCACTACTAGAACACTTACTTGCTTTGTCTATGTAGAAACTTTTCTTGTGTTTTTGGAAGTACCTCTTCCCTTGACTATTTTGCTCATTTATGTTCTTCCTTTGATACATGTGCTTCTCAGATTCCCTGTGCTTATAATCCTATTTTTCTTCATCACAATCATCCTTGGGTTTCAGATAGTCAGTAGCATAGTGACCAAACTTTCCACAATTGAAACATTTAACAGATTTCATACCTTTGTGCTTTCTTGAGAACTTGCCTTTCCTGTTGTAGTTTGCTTCTTCATCACTAGAAGACTCATCACTGTCTTCTTGTTGTTTACCCTTGGACTTCTTGGTAGCTTTGAAAGTTGCCTCCTTCTTAGGATCAGGTACCACTTTAGTTCTTAACTCAAAAGCTGCAAGTATACTATGAAGCTCATCCTTTTTCAATTTATCCAAATCCTTGGCTTCCTCAATAGCTGAAATATTTTCACTAAATCTATTTGGAAGAGACCTCAAAATTTTATCACAAACATCATTTTCAGCAAGCTCAAGACCTAGTTCCTTCATGGAATTAACAATCTCATCCATACGAAGCATATAGTCACTAATATTTTCTTCATAATTCATCTTGAGTTGTTCAAACATACCTTTGTAATATCTCAATTTTGCTTTTCTGACATTTGCATCACCTGTATGAACCACTTGCAATTGATCCCACATTTCCTTTGTTGTATTACAATGAATCACCTTTGTAAGATCTACCTTTTGTAGACCTTTCAGAATTGCATTCATTGCCCTTGAATTGTTGTGATGTAGAAGTTTCTCATCTTTAGTAGTAGGAGGGAGATTTGGAATAGTGTACCCAAACTCAACTACTTCCCAAACTTCATTTCCAAGAGCCATTAGATGAACCTTCATCTTTATGCTCCATAGACCAAAATCTGTCCCATCAAGAATAGGTGTTGAATTACCACTTGTAAAATCCATTGTGTTCTTTTCAAGCTTTTCCTTCAAGCTGTGAAACTCTTCCGAAGGAACCTACTCTGATACCAATTGAAGAACACAAGCTTATACTGAGAGGGGGTGAACAGTATAAGACCACTTTTTAACTTTTTCCTTTTACTTCAGAAAGCAATGCAATGAACCAATAGCAAAATCAAAGAGTAATCAAACCAGTGTACAAGTCATCACACAATTGAGACACCAATATAACGTGGTTCACCCAAGGTGGGCTACTCCACAGAGAAAATATTTCACTAAATTTTCTCAATCAAATCCTTTGGGAATCCTTCCCAATTACAATGTTTATGGACTTCCTGTCCAAAGGAGAATCCTTCCCCTAATCAAATATTTATGAGCCTCCTACCCAAAGGAGATGTCCTATCCCCCAAAGAAGTATTTATGAGCCTCCTACCCAAAGGAGATGTCCTATCCCCCAAATCTCTGGAAATGATACTTCAGAAGATCATTGCCTCTTCTACCGCTAGCAGGTGGAACTCCTTTCCATAGAAGATGTCATGTCCTCCTTGCTCTAGCTCTAGAGACTTCTGTCCTCACTGATCACCTCCATAGCTGCTCATCAACACCTATACTAAACATAGTCAGTCGGTCCAGCACAAGTCCTCTCAAACTCTATCACAAATCTACACCAAACTCAGTCCTCTGGTCCAACACAAATCTGCTCTCAAATCTCTGTCAGATCTATCCCAAGCTTAAGCCAAAATCTTGAACAAATCAATCACAACTGCTCACAAGTCTTCACCAAGACTTCATCAAATCTGTCCACAAGTTCTTCAACAAGAACCTATCCAAATCAGTCCACAAGTTCTCCACAAGAACCTATCCAAATCAGTCCACAAGTTCTCCACAAGAACCTATCCAAATCTGTCCTAGCAAGCTCACCAAGAACTTGCCCAAATCAGCTCAAGCAAGTTTACCAAGAAACTTGCCCAATGTGAACACACAAAGAGAATTGTTAGAGACCCAATGTGTTTCATCCAATCATATCAAATCAATCTCATAGAAGCATAAAGAGAATTGTTAGAGACTCAATATGTTCTATCCTTCAACTCTCAATCTCAACTCAAATCAATCTCATAGAAGTAGTATACTTTCACAAGATCTTGAACCACAACCCAACAATTGCCAATAATGCAATATCAAGGAATCAACTCCTCCAACATAGAACCATAACTTGCTATCAAACCCTAGCCAAGTTAGTTTTCAAGAACTCAAAGCAATCTCTCTCTAAGCATCAAAAAGGGGTTCAAGATATTTCCAACTTCTCTCAAATGGGAATGCTCAACTTAACCACACAACCAAGTTTATCAAGCAAAGTACAACTTGATAAAATCAAATCTCAAAGGAGCAAGCCCAACTCATGTATCAAGTAAAGCATAACTTGATCAACTCAATCTCAATGGAAGCAATCTCAAAACCAAACTCTCAACAACCAAACAACTCAATTAGGGTTTCAACAACTTATAGCAATGGCATAAGCTTCTCACTCAAAAACCCTAAAGCAAACTTCAAATGCTTCCACTCTCATAAACTAGAATTATGCAATAACTCATAAACTCATCATGATCTCATAATGCATAATCAATACTTCCACTTTCAGAAAATAAGATCCACTCCAAATAAGGAAACTTAATTTAATCCTTTTCACTCCAAACTTATTTTTAGAAAACCATCAATCAATAATAACCATGGAAGAATGTGCCCATACCTTTACTTTGATGAAGAAGGAGAACTCAAAATCTGTCACAACACTAACTCTCAATTTGCCACAAATTAGAGTTAGCAACAATGGAATAATGCACAATGATAAGAGTCCTAATAACACCTTATCACTCCAACTCATCAATAATCAAAACTCACAAATATACATATCAACAATATTCCTTTACACCTTATAACTCCTACTTAATATATCACAAAATAACTTCAACCTCAAAAATAATTACAAGAGAATATCCACTCAATAACTCCAAAGGCTTTCTAACCCCAATATGACATTAAGCACAATTATTCCTTAAACCCTTATAACTCCTAAAATACATTTACTTCTAAATGCATTTACCATATAAACATTAAGCATCAATAATAACAATGTCAAAGCAATATTTCTATTTAACCTTATACCTCCATCCAATTACCAACAATAATTTGCCAAGTCAAATCAAATATTCCACATTATCAACAAAAGATCTACCTTGGCCAAAAATCAATTCTCCAACCTTAGGAGAAGTGTGGAGACACCAACATAAGCGCCAAAGTGCTTCCTCCTCCAAACTCATGGCCCAAGGCAACTGTTGTACCACGTGCACAATAATCCATGACCAAAAATGAAACATGCTCGATGTGAATCGATCTCGACACCTCTGCCTAGCGAGCGCCTTCGCTCCACTGCCTCCACGTTGGAGCACAAGTGCCCAATGAAACTCTCAAGCGCCACTCATCGTTTTACCTTCCCTTTGCTCATAGAAATTAAAGATAAACATATTTGTCTTCCTCACAGGCGTACGAAATCGAAACTTAAACACAGAGCAATACGAAACTCAAAAATCATAGAGCAATCCAAAATCGAAGGTCATAGAGAAATATGAATTTGAAGGTAATCATGCAAATCGGAGGTGTATTGAACCTTAGGAATTAATGCCCTTTAATAGTCTTTTGCATCCCATGCAAGTTGACGTCGGTGTTTCAAAAAAACGAGGTAAGTCTTCCACATGAGCGTCGCTAAGGGTTTAGAAACCCTTTCAATAATAATTATTAAATTAATAATTATTATTTTATTAATAATAAACTTAACTTAAAACCTTTTCAAAGGTTTGAGTTAATTTATTTATTAATAATCAAAATGGACTTTTAAGGTTTTTTCAAGGAGCAAAAACCTTTTCATTAAGCCAAGATGGTTTTAATAAAAACCCTTAATGAGTCCAGATGGTTTTAAGAAAAACCTTTAACCTTGTCACCATGGTTTTAATTAAAAACCCATAAACAAACATCATGGAACTTTCAAGATCTTTTTGGCACCAAACTCTTTTTGACATCAGCACAAATTCCTTTTGACATCAACACAAACTCCTTTTGACATCAATGACAACTCACAAACATGAATCTAGGCAACATACCCAAAATTGCCAACAATGATCTAGGCAACCGACTAGGCTACCCTAGTGGATAAAACCAAAGGGGCATAATATGATATTTGACTTCGTCTTTGTGCTACCTTTAACAAGAAAAACCATAGAAAACTAGGCATCGAGGGGATTCAACCCTTGTACGTTCTGCACAACAACTCTCCAGAGCTAGGTAATCAATTGGGCTACCCCAACAGATGAAACCAAAAAAGCACAACTCAATATATGGATCCTTCATTGTATCACTATCATTGAATTTGTGCTCCTCTCCTCCTCCATATTCTACTCACTACACACTCTCACCCGAAGGATAATCAAATTGCATACACTTAGCCAAAGTGAATTAATTGCCTTATTAATATGCTTTTGTCTTTCGCGCCCAAGGAGATCGACCCATTATTTTGAATTTTTGAATTTTTAAACTTTCTTTTGTATGGTGATTTCAAGGAGGTCGGCCCATGCAGATTTAATTTTTAACATTTTAAAAATATAAACTTTTCACTTTATTAAAACTTTTATAATTTAAATTAAATTTAACTCCTTTGATTTAAATTTAAACCTCCCTCTTTAATATTTAAATATTTTATTTAAATATTAAAGCATATAAAATTACCTTTGAAGATATTTGCCTTGAAAATTAATGACAATTGAACATTTGAAGATATTTTTGTCTTTGACATCAACATTTCATCCTTGAAGATATTTCTGCCTTTGACATCAACAATTCATATTTGAAGATATTTTTGCGTTTGACATCAATGACAACTCAATATGTCTAACATATACTAATTTTGTTTGGTAAAATTAAGGGAAGAGGGTTTTGAAAGGGCCCCAAAATCTTTTACAACTGAAAGAAGACAACAAACCAAAACACTGCACTTCAGCACTTAAATAGAAGAGTACACAAACTATACTACAACACTAACCAAAACAAAATAGTAACTGTATAAACTGGAACCACAAACCATAGGATCCAAAGGGCCGGGAGATCCGAGAGACCTGTGAGAGAGCTGAGGGAGTTCTACAACATAGTATCTAACTCCAAAATAATCCCACTAGACATTTGAGCCACATCCCAATTATTCCCAGCAGATAACCACTTCCCAAGGTAAGTAGACGAACCAAGGCAAAAACATATTCTTGATTCCCGCTCCCCATTTTCGAAATAATTCCCGCTCCCCATTTTCGAAATAATTCCCGCTCATTTTTTTTGAAATTAATTGGGTATTTAAAAATACTTTCATTAATGACCTTTATTAATGAATTAAATGGGGTATTAAAAATACCTTCATTAATGACCAATAATTAATAAATTGATTGGGTATTAAAAATAACTTCATTAATGACCAATTATTAATAAATTGATTGGGTATTTAAAATACCTTCATTAATAAATTAAATGAGGTATTTAAAAATACCATCATTAATGAATTAAATGGGGTATTTAAAATACCTTCATTAATGACCCATAAATTGCCTCCTTTTTTCTCCGAGGGATACAAGGGGAATTAAAATCACCCACTACCATCCAATCCTCATGCTCAAAGGTTTTATGCATCTCCAATCATAGCATCGAAAATTTTCTCCTATCTAGATACGCATTCGGGGCATAAATGTTAGATAACACCCACCTCCTATTAGTTAATTTACACCAGAATAAAATATTTATGACTCTACTTGACGCAGAAATAACATGGCCATCCAGTCTAGAAAGATTCCAAAACAAAATGAGACCCCCAAAAGAGCCCATTGATTCATTGGCCATAAAACCAGAACCTTTCCATACCACATTGTGAACAGCCTGCCACGAAGAGGCTTCCAACTTCGGTTCCTGAAAACAAAGGATATCCAGAAAATTATCCTTTCGAAAAGATGCAAGCATCCTACGCTTAGAGGAGCTTTTAAGTCCTCTAACATTCCAAGAACAAATTTTCATTGGAATTAAAAGAACAATTTTTTACCCACCCCTCTTGGGGATGCCAACAAGTCACTCTCCTTCATGATTTTCTCGTGAGCTTTTTCGCTAAGAAAAAATAATGTTTCCCCTATTAAGATAGATTAAAATATTTGATTTTTTTAGTCATCATTTTATTAAGAGATTATGGTCATAATAATGTTTTTATTATTATTTTTGATACATAGGAATACAGGTAACACTTTTGAACGTTATTTTTATAAATTTTAGTTTCTTGGGTAAGATGAAGTCAAAAAAACTGTGACTTTTTAAAACATCAAACTAAAACAACCAACAAACATTTAAACTATTTTTTTAAATTTTTATTATTAATAAATAAAATTTTAAATATTTATAATGAAAAACGTATTAATTCATTATAATAATCTGATTAACTTGATGACTAAATGATATTATTAGTGTTCGACTATGGAAGATGGAATTATACTCAGAGGGGAGGAGATGTCACTGCTCATGTGACCAAGTAATATCTAATCCATAAACTGAAAGCATTATGATGCGAAAAGGAAATATATACATATATAATATTCGATTATCCATCTTATGAAATATAAAATGAAGGGAGTATAAGTCTCAACCTTTTTTTAATGCGACAAACGATTTAACATAAAAAAATAAGTATCTTTTATGTCTTTGCTTTTATACTACAATCTTAAATTAAACTCTTTCAACAGACTTAACCATGATAGCTTTGTTTTGTAGTATCACCAAAGTCATATAATTGTGAAGTGTCTTTTTTAAAAGAGTTTTAAAGCATCGAACTGATTCTTTTAGTATTTTTTTTTTCCTCTTCAGAATAGGATTATCATGTGGGTAAAAATAAAATAATAATAAAAATAAAAAATTAATCAGTAAGTTTTTTATGCATGTATTAATTATTTAATGATTTTTTTTGATGAAGTATGTGAAATAGTTTTGAATAACTAAATAATATATGTTTGTGTTTGATTATAGTGTTAAGGATGTGTATTTTTAAAAAGAACACTAACAATTGATTTTGTAGGTGGTAGAGAGTTTGTTCTTGTATATATCAGACAAAAATGGACTAACTTTGTTATTACTTATGTAGGACAACAACAAGTATTATTGGTCAGTGGTTTTGGTTTTTTCTTTACTCAACTATTGCCTTTCTACCTAGATGGGCACTTGCTGAGAAGAGTCCTGGGCTCAAACCTTGGTGGTTCCAGTTTGCAAAGGTAGTAGTCTACTCTGAATCCTCTGAGTGCGTGCCAGATCGAAGACGACGGTACAAACCCCGAGCGACCGACGGTCTTCATCTCACACCAAGTCATACCAAGTCAACAATTAACAAGACATATAGGTTTGGCGGTTGCAGTCCCTGTGGTTTGAACCCTGCGCTGTCAGTTACTAAAAATAGTGGATGTAGCCAACTCTCCTATGTAACTAAAAAAAAAAAAAAATATTGCCTTTCTACCATCTTTTTTCAATGTTTTTGCTTGTTAACTTTTCTAAAACCCTAAAATTAGGATAAATTTATGATTAAGGGACATGTTTATATGTGTTCCTCAAAGCATGCATTGTGAAATTAATATTGTCAAAACCACCATTTTAAGTGGTGATTTTGGTCATTGGTTGAATTTTAGGGTTTTTATGTATGATCATAATTGTAGTATTTTTATACCTAGGTTTCAAACAATGCATCTTGTGGACCAACAATTGCAATTTTATCTTTTAAAAGAGTGAAATTCAGTCATTGGATCTAAAAAAGGGAAATTTATTCTTCTCTTCCACTATAAATACCTACTTTACCTTCTCATTTTTCACCAAACATCTACAAAATATTCTACTATCATATATATGCTAACATTGATTTTATCTCTTTGCCTCTATTACTACAATGACATTCAACCTTCTCTCTCTCTTATCCTTGCAGGTACAACTAAAGTCATTGACCACTAGTTTGTTGCCTTCCACAAAGGAGGATGGAATATTCTACTAGGATTTGCATTTAAAGGTCAAGAACTTTCACTTAAATATTGATTTTAAAAGCATGTAATATGCTCTACATATAGTCTAGGTGTGATTTCTTTTTTCTTACTATGATGATATTACAAGCACAATAGAATAGGATAGACCATTTTATTATGCTAATTATGATATGCTTTGGTCCTTGATGCCATAAGTGTCAAGTAATTTATTCTATGGCATTAGGATTAGCCCTAGATTTCATTTTATTTATGACTTGAGTGTAGTACAATCCTTGAATGCTCTATTTTAAAATTTGCTTAGATTATGATAGTTTCATATCTAATTGTATAATTATTGCTTTACTATCTTGATTTAAACATTTTTAGAATATATTGTATTAATTCATGTAATTGTATGAGGTATCCAATTTTCCACAAACATTTTTGTGAGCCTTATGTGAACTCTACTTTTTGAAGCTATTTTTTCTATTTTTAGCCCTTAGGTTTTAGTGGTTTGGTATTTTAGGATTTATTTTTATGGCTATTGTTAGCTGAAAGCTAAATAATTCTAGTGTAGCTTTCCTCTTTCTTTTAGGGATGTCTTAAGAATATAATTTTGTATTACTTTGAGTGTTTCTTATAGTTGGCTTTCTTAGGAATAGAATTTTTTGTAAAACCTGTTAGCTTTTGAAGCTATAAACTTAAAGGAAATGCAACCACAAGTATGGAAATAAGCATGCAATGTTATAACTATGATAATGGCTAACTAATATGCATGAAAATATGATAGAAAACTTGATACAATGCTCAAGAAATGCTCATATATGAAAGCTCATGAAAATATACAATGCTATTCAATGGAGGTCACAACCTCTCCATATTTGCAAAAATGGATCTACATTGTATCTACTACTACTCTACCTATGCACTCCAAAATCCTCTCCATACTTCTACTCTATGAAGGCCTATTTATAATGAGATGCAACTCTTTGCCTTCAATATTCCTATGACACCTCACTATTCTATTCTAAGGACTTATGTACATGTGGACTACATGCACATTTACATCATTGCACATTCTAACACTTGTGCATTTATTACATTGCTTTAATAAAGTACTTAAGTCCTAATAAACTCCTAATCTAAATATGTACCCATGATGGTACATTAGTAAAGAACCAAATAATGTAATATATTCCAACACCCCCTGTATTACATTATTTGGGTATTGAAGACTTTAGTCTTCAATATGGATCTTTGTCTTTCAGATATTCTTTATCTTGATCAGGTCCTTCTTCTTCTTTAGTTTGTAGATGGCCAAGTAATGCATAGTTTTGTTGACCTCTCATCCTCTTGATTTTGAATCTTCTAGTTCTTTGTTTATCTTTATGATATGTTGGTTCTTCATTTTCTGCAATCTATTTCTCAAAAAATATATTAGCATTATTTTGGAATACAACATCTTGTGAGGTTCCAATTGTATCTAGTGCATATATGTTTCTATGGATTGATCCAATGGCTTCTATCTCATCTTGATTTATGATGAGACACCTATTGATTCCATTTGAGTATCTAAAATCAATTATCCTTTTGCTCTCTACTAGCTTTGCTACTGAAATAAGATTAGATGATAATCCAGGAACATACATTACATTATGTAGCAAAAAATTTGGAAATGATTTACTAGGAGTTACACATCCATATCCATGTATATGATAGAATTTTCCATCTGCAATTTTCAATCTGTAATTGTTAGTGACTTCAAGGCAATCAAACCATTGTAAGTTTCCTGTCATATGATGACTTGCACTAGAATCAATATACCAAATATCCTTTTCATTTTGACTTGTGAAATTATTTTGGTTTGAAGTGATTTTGCATCTTTGATATGGTATATTGGATGGATTTTGATCTTGAGTCCTCTTGTAGTGAGTATTGTGATGAAATGTCCCTTTTTCCAATCTATCCATACTCTCAAAAATTGTAGTATTTCTTTTATCAATATGACCAAACTTTGATTAGAATTTCTTTTGTCTTAGAAGAATAATTTTGATTCAAGTTTTATAATCTTTGAAGTTGCCAACCTTATGACTCCCTAGTGGTTGATAATATGACTAATTAATATCTTTCAATTTGTAGAATCAATCTTGAAAAGAATTTTCCAATTTTCAAGTTTTGTAAAAGATATTTCTATCTTGAAAATGAATGTACTATGAATTCAATAATATGCTTAGCTTTCTAGATTTGAGTTGAATTCCTTTTGTCTCCCTAGTAATGTGATGACAAGATTAATATAATGTTCAACTCTTTAAAACAACTATTTTCCTTGTAGAAAGCTCAATGATGCAATTAGATAGAAATTCTCAATATCTTCAAGATAGTTAAGTTGGATTCTCTATGTCTCTTCAATTTTGAGTATGAGACTAATAAAATCAATCTTCCAACTTTTAAATAAATCTAGAGTTTGACTTCCCTCTACCTTTGTATAATGAAGTTTCTAAATTTCTACAATTTCAATTTGGAGTAGGATTCCTTGTATCTCCCAAGTTAGAAATTTAGAAAGACTAAATATTTACAAATTAGATTTCACTAACCTTATATCTCCTTGTTAAAGATTTGCAAATATTTGAAGCAATAATAATAAATATTTTAATGCTTCTATTTTCTACTTCCTTCTCAAGATAATCAAAATGCTTTCTAGAGATTAACACCTTATTACTCCTATCATTCAATATCTCTAGAGTACAAATTTTAGTTGATTTTAACCTTAATAAACTTGCAATATAACTCTTACCTTTCCAATGCTTAATTCGGACTTGCAAGTTCTCTGTAATCAACTTGAACTCCTGTGACTTGATGGTAGTTGACTCCTTGTCAACTTTGAGATGCTACGTAAAACTCTCACTCCTTCATCACTGAATTGCATGCCTTCTCCAATGTTCACAAGTGGCCCTACACTCTTCTCTTCAACCAATGAGTGTGCTTCTCTTTGATGTCTATATGTTGACTTGTGCACTCCAATTCAACTGGTGAGCTTGCCCTTCAACATCGATATTTTTGCCTATGCACTTCTTCTTCAATAGGTGAACTAAAATGCTTTATCACTCCTCGATCTCCATGTGCTATAGACTCTTTAATGCTACCTTAATTTTACTCTGTTATCTTCGAATTGATGTCCCTTCTATGAGCATTGCACAAGTGCTTCTTTTAAGGTGTGTTTCTACAAGATTAGAACATGGTGTAGGAAGGATGGTGCCAAGTGGCACTTGCTTTATCTAACTCCTTCCAAATGCTTCTATTGCACCTTCTTCCAATATCGAATTACAAGTGGCATTAAAAGAGTTATCTATTACCTTCAACACCTTAGACCTATGACTAATGCTTCTTCAAGAGTATTATACAAATGATGCTGCATCCAAGTATTCTTCTATGTTGAGCGCTTGAGGTATCTTTGATGTAGTGGTGACTTTCTACTATTTGCATGAGATGCCTTCTTCCACGTGGTGTAATTCCTTCACCACTTTTCCCTAACTCCCTTGGCTATACAAACACTCTCACCTTGCTAGCTTAATGCTCGTTCACTATAGGTTTTGATAGTAGTCCAATGCTTCAATTGATCGATATTCTCCTAATGCTTCTATTGGAGAGAAATGATGGTTATTCTCTCAATGCTTCTCTAGTAGAGATGATTATCCTTCCAATGCTCCTAAAGAGTGCCAACCAGATGTATGTGGTGGCTTCAATGATGGGTAACTCCTTGAATCTGAGTTAAACTTGGAGGATCTACGTTGTAAATTTGATGTGTCTCCTCCTTGTCTAGATGGTGCAAATTGCCTGAGTTTGCTTTACCACCTGTAAAGACTTCCACGTTGTATATCTTAGTTGAATGCAATGCTTGCTTTGGTGCAAGTTGTATGGGTAAAAATATGCTTACTCTTGGTGCCAATGATGCTACTCCCAATGCTTCTATTATGTGGATAGAACCCTATGATGCTTGCATCATTCGATTTATATTGTTGAGTTTATCCTGTGATGCCTTCACCAAAGGCTTCCAACTATCAAGTGTACCTTACTTTGCCTTCACCAAAGGCTATCGGATGTACCTTATTTTGCCTTCACCAAAGGCTATTTTGATGCTAGATGTATTCAACTTGATATCCTTAGTATAGCTATACCTTCTACCTATTTATTTCACCTTTCTTGTTATCTTCTACTTGTAAGTAATATCTGTTATTGCTTGGGTGATGAATGCAGGTTGATGCTACTAAAACTATCTCCCTTTCCTTGGAGATACTTCATTTTTAGAGCTCTTTAGAATGGCTCTAATGAGGTGCTATGCAAACGTAGAATAGGATGGTGTAGATGTTTGCCCCCTTGTGCTCTTAAACCGATTCTCTTGACTTCTCAAAATGTTGGCTTCAACTTCCTTTGCAAGCTAAGATAAAATGAAGTCAATATTACCTTCAAACCCTTGGCAATACTTTTCTTGCTTGGTTACTTTTACACTCAATAATCCAAGCTTTTCAATAATGTTTTGCACTATAGTATATGCAAATTTTTAGAGTCTTCTCTTGCTTAGAATAGTCAATAGAATGTTGATATTTTTCTTTCTCTCAAAATATATCTAACTTCTATTTTTATGTGCAGGTTTGAACCTTGTAGATAATAACTTCTGCACTACCTTGAAGACTTCAAATAGAAACCTATTTATGCAACCTTTAAATCTTGAAACTAGTGCTCAATAAACTTTAATAAGAAACCAAATATAGAAGTTCAGCTAATGAACCTTTTGCACCTTTGTTGCATACCTTTTCACCTTTGTAGATGATGATGATGATGGTGATTTGAATCACCTAAATGCTTACCTTTTTGTAGATGATATTGCAGCTCTTCTAGGCTGTCCAAAAATAGCTCTTTGGCTCACCTTTTTGCAGCTTTAACACTCCACTAATCTGCTGCCCAAAACTATGATTTGGTGGCTCTAATTCTCCTTCAGGATATACCTCTGAAATCTGAACCTTAGCAGCTACTAATGCTGCCCAAATTGTTGCTTTCTCGTTGTCCTCAAATCTAAAAATTTTTAGATTGTAAAGCAGTCAAAACCTTCACTGAAATGCTGTCCTTGAATCTCAAAAATTTGGTAGGAAACTCCTCCAAATCGTAGCTGAGATATTCCTCAAGAACCCTTCAATGATAATCCCCAAATCTCTCATATTTTGTGGTTTCTCTATCTCCTTTCTCTTGTCGAATTCTGACTTCAAACTAGATCTTCTTCTCAAGAATCTGAAAGTCTTGAGATCTTCTCCAAACTACTCTAAAATTTGACAAACTTCTTGCCAAATATTTCTCCCTTGGGCTTGTTGTCGGATGGCGATAATTGTCCCAATTTCTTTACTATCAAGAGCTTCTCCTTGGTAGTAAATTTCTCCAATGAGTTCTTCTAGGAACTCCTTCAATGAGGCTCTCCAAGCCTTCTCCTTGTTTCTCCTTGAGACCTCTCCAAGGTCTTCAATATTGCAACTTCAAAAATACTTCAATGAGACCTTCCTTGATCTCCCTCTCACTTATTAACTTCTTGGATCTCCTAAATCCTTTGCTACTGAAATCTGCAATAGGACTTTTGTTAGTCCTTCTCTATCCTCAATCTTCCACTATGGAAGTTCTTCAATAGGGCCTTCTATGGACCTCTTCTTCAATGTGAAGTTTTCAATCTTCAATGGAGATCACCAATCTCCAATCTTCACCAAGACTTCTCTCCTAGAGTCTCTTCTTCCTTCAATGGGGTCTTCTTTCTAGGAACTCCTTCCTAGATTTGCAATCTTCAATGTGGCTTCCTTGGCCACTAGATCTCTTCTCAATCTCCAACTTGGAGTCTTCAATCTAAATTTTGTTGTATGGATTTATTCCAAAGAAGATATTCTTCCTAGCTCTTGTAGGAAGCTTCCCAAATTTCTTTGAATCTCCTTTCTTCTACAACAAAGTATTAGGTAATGATAAAAGAAATTTCTATAAATCTATAGAAAATAATCTTCACTAGTTGGATTGCCAATCTAGTGGAAGCAATGTTGAGTTCTAGTCTTCACAAGTTTTTCTGCAACTTTGTGGAAAAACTCTAGCCAATAGTAATTTCAAAAATTCTGAAAATAATATTTACAATCTCCTCTCAATCTCTCTTGTGGCTCTCTCTATTTCCTATTGATCTACCTAGTGCTCTGATACCACTATTAGCTTTTGAAGCTATAAACTTAAAGGAAATGCAACCACAAGTATGGAAATAAGCATGCAATGTTATAACTATGATAATGGCTAACTAATATGCATGAAAATATGATAGAAAACTTGATACAATGCTCAAGAAATGCTCATATATGAAAGCTCACGAAAATATACAATGCTATTCAATGGAGGTCACAACCTCTCCATATTTGCAAAAATGGATCTACATTGTATCTACTACTACTCTACCTATGCACTCCAAAATCCTCTCTTTCTTCTACTCTATGAAGGCCTATTTATAATGAGATGCAACTCTTTGCCTTCAATATTCCTATGACACCTCACTATTCTATTCTAAGGACTTATGTACATGTGGACTACATGCACATTTACATCATTGCACATTCTAACACTTGTGCATTTATTACATTGCTTTAATAAAGTACTTAAGTCCTAATAAACTCCTAATCTAAATATGTACCCATGATGGTACATTAGTAAAGAACCAAATAATGTAATATATTCCAACAAAACCCTTGTTTCCCTTGAGTGGGTTTTCGACTTGCCCTTATGGATCCTTCTACTTCTTCCAAGGGTTTTGGAATGACTACTAAGTTTAAGAATAAGTAAGTTCTAAAATTACTAGAAATAAAAGAGGATATCACCTAAGCCATTGGTCATGAAAAGTATATTTTTCATTCTTTTTTGGTTATTCATGATATTGAACTCCAAATTAGAGATTGGACATATAGATATTCTAATTCTGAGCAAGAAAAAGACACCAATATTGAATTTAATGAACCTTACATGTTTCTTGTAGGGTTTCAAAAGTATTTGGGAGTATTTGTATTGGGTAGTGATGACAAAAAATACATTGATCCACAATTACCACTTAATGCGGTGATCATGATAAAGTAGCTAAAAATGTGAACAACACATACAAAACACTCCTCCCAAAGTCCCACACATATTATCAGCCTCATGACAAAAATTAGTTGCATATATAATGACCCTTAGAGAATATTTGGCCTATTAGCTAGATAGTCATAGGCATGATATTGAGAATCAAATGGAGGCATCTAGGAGAGAAATAAACAAAAAAATACAAGATATGATGACCAATATTACTCAACTTGTGAATGCTAATAGAAACCCTATAATTCAAATTGTTATCCCTCCTTCGATATGGAATCCTAAGGAGGCTTCACTTGTATCAATCAATCCTACTTTGAGGTATCTATCCCTTGATGTGGAAGCTATAAATCTATCTAGAAATGTACCTAATTACTTTTATGATGGAAAAAATAAAGTCCAAACATTCATTGATAAGTTCACATCATATTAAAGGGATTAGTTACACAATAAAAATGTTTTGTTAAAATTAATAACTAGATATTTGATAGGAAATTATCCTAATTGGTTTGCATCCTCACTTAAACATTCTATTAACTCCATAGATATTTTTTTTCAAAAAAATAAACTATAATTTTATGATGATATATTGTGATGGAGGCAATGGATGTTTTTATGAACACTAAACAAGCCCCTAATAATTTTTTTTTATTTCCACAAAATGTGGGAAATAATTAAATGTCACACTAACATAAACTTAACTTAAGAGACCACAATAATTATATTTTCAAATAAGGTTAGGTTATATTTTAAGGCCAAGATCTAGGAATGCAAACATTGTGGTTTTTCCTCTCTTAACAAGGTTATACACTTTGTTGAAATCCTTGAACATTGGGAGAAGAAAGAAGGCCAAGAATCCTTGAACATTGGGAAAGAAACAAGGCTAAGAATTCTTGAACATTAGGAAAATAATGAAGGCTAAGAATCCTTGAACACTTTGCTAAAATCTATAGTGGGGTTGTCTAAGATACCTCTCATGAGTCGGAGACAGCTTGAGCTCCTATGTATATGATAACTAAATTTGGGGTGGTTCAATAACTAAGAATATGATGCCTCAATGGACTCATGAACAAAATATGTCCACCACCTAAGCTTAAAAACTATGATAATAATGGTAGACTTAAAACACTTGTATGGCATGATCCTAACAAATTTTGCTTTTGGCATGGAACTTATGACCACAATATTTCTACTTGTTTAGAATTGCATATATTTTTCTCATGTCAACTTTTGGTCCTAACTTTAATACTGATCAAGTCAATAATGATAGGATAAATTTATTTCATGAAAAGAAGTGGATTCTAAAAAAATATAATCACCCTTGCAATTAGAGGTTAGGTATCTATAAAACCCTTTTCCCAATCATGAATAAAAAGTTCCCAATCAATGATACAAAGTAAATTAAAATCATGGTCAAGGGTTTAATCAAGGTGGCAAACACAATTATCAAAATCAAGGATACATTTATAATCAAGGCAAATAAGGAGGAGTTCAAAATATTCAAAATCAGAATGATAACTACCTCCAAAATCAAAATACTTGAGCTAGTACTTCTTAGAATACCTCTCAAGTTAACCATATATTTTACCAACCTAAACCATATATAAAATACATTTATAGTAAGAAAAAGGCGTCTCATTATGTCAACATATTAGAGCTTCAAAGGGAAACAATTACCTCTTTCAAACAACAAATTATTGCTATTACTAGGAGTGCACCTCATTAAAAAAGAAACAACCTTCTAAAGAGGAAAATGAAAAGAAGGATAAAAGAAAATAATTTATCTAAGTAATGGTTAATCTTTTTATAGATGATAAAATTCCAATCCTCCTTTAGTCACTTAATAACCTATTACAAGTGTTGAAATATTAAAAATACTAAAAATTTCCTAACACAGGCTCAACATAGTCCATTCAATTAATTGCTTCTAAAACTATCAAAATGTTATGATCACCACATAAAGTGGTGATTGTGGCACCTATGATAGAAAAGCATAAAGATCTTACCCAACCCAAGGAAACATTACTTAAATTAGTCATGAGAAAAACTAAAGTGTGGGACATTGTCAAAGAGTTGCATACAACCCCTTGCAAGGTCACATACTTGGAATTACTTAGGATGTCTCCTTATCAATGAGAATTCTTAAGAGAGATTAGATAATATGAAGATGCTCATATTATTATTTTCCAATATTATGCCTACCATTATAGGGTCTTATGAAGTTCAATATATTCAATCCCATAAAGAAAATATTTATATTGATGCACATACTAGCCCTACTTTGATTATAATTTTTCCCTTCAAAAAAATGATTGCTATTGACTATATAGCATAAGTTGATGATCCACCATTCATGATAATAGTTTTTATCATGATATGATGGTCCATAGGGCTTTGGTTGATGAAGGGAGTGGTACATGTGTTATGTCATTTTTCTTTATTGATAAACTAAATATCTGTAGAGAAAATATCCTCTCTAGTAGAAGTCATTACTATGCTTATAATGGTAAGCCAAAAGATACCATGGGTTGCATTTGGTTTTCAATTTTATCTAGGCCTAAATAAGTGAGATGAAGTTTATGGTGTTTTATTTTTAGATAAACTATAACAAAGATATTAGATAAGATGAAAGCCATAACTTCCTCTACTTGTCAAGTGGTAAAATATGGCTATGATGATAAATTTTTTACCATAGAAAGAGAATTAGATCTTTGGGGGACTTATACTTAAAACCATGAGATTTATTTTATTCCTTCTAAGGATGAGACACAAAAGGTTCCAATTTATAAACATGAGTAACCTTAGTGGACTTTGAGAAAGAGTTTATACAAGGGGCATCCTCAATTTTGCTTGAAATACCCCTAAGACATGTATGAATCCGAAGATGATCAACCTGATATGAATGCTATTTACCCATCCTTAAGAGTTAGTTGATGAATTTTCATCATCATTGAAACCTAAGAATATAATAAATCCCATTTTACTACCAATGGTTGGCCAAGATCCCATGAGCATGCTACCAAATTAAAATAAGTAATATTTTATATGTATAATGACAATATGAGGAGGAAATTGATAGTGATGTAGACAATGATTTTAATAAAGCCTTTAACATTGACACCAAGTATTCTTATTCTACTAATCTTACTTCTAAAATGGTTATTGGGTATTACTAGGCATGTTCAATGGAAATTCATGTTTTAAGAGATGATGATAGTCAATCTGATATAACTTTTAAGAAATTACCTATGGATATAGCAATAATTTATTTGTTTATTGTATGCATAGAAATGATGAATATAATCTATAACAAACTATACTAGATAGATATAGAAAAACTAATATTTTTGTTATCTTTATATCAAAAAAATTGAATAGTCTAAGTGAAATAGGAATTATTCCCTTGCCTAGGAATTTAATAAAGGTTAAAATATATCAATTTTAAAATTGCTATAAAGATAGACCAATTGATTGTTCTTTACTAAAAATGTAAAATCTTACACTAGATTTAATTATTTTGAATTAGAACCTATTATTGGCTTGTCCACTATTTAGGTTTCTCTAACATAACTAGGATCACCTCTTAAAGTGGTGATCCCAATCATGACTAGTTTTCTAGTTGCTTCTATGCCCATGCCTATTGTTTTGGCAATTTATGATGAATGTTTGACCTATAATATTGTTACTTGCCCAAGTTATTTGATATTTTTGATGAAAATTTCTTTACAATTGTGATCGTCTCTTAATATGATGATCCCAATTATTTCTATTTTTAAGGGAATACTAAATGCTAAAACATTTACCATTACTCCTATTATCCTATATCTATATATGGAAGATAATTTCTTGCTCAAATATGTTATCTTAATATTTCTTAATTTCAAGTGACATAATCACATCTTCTCTTAGGGGTAAGGGGCATGTAGAAGAACCAATGGTTCAAATCTTGATAATATTCTCTTTCTCCCACTATTTCCCAATGATAACACCATACTAGAGTTCTTATATACTAAAGAGGAAAGAATACCCAATCAATACCATAAGCAAGGTTTCTTCAAGAACCCAATCTTAACTAGAGGAGGAACAAGTGGTTTCATTGTGTTTCCCAACTTGAGATTAATTCCAAATTAGAGAATATTCCGCCTATTCCAAATCATTTTTAAGAAAGCAATGTCATGAATGTTGATCCTATTATAGGTATTAACATAGATACTACTAAGAAATCATGCATCATCAAAATTGGGGGTAGTCCATCTAACAAAGATAAAACCATGTTTGCTACCTCTCTTTAGGAGTACAATAATGTCTTAACTTGGGCATATTCTAATATTCCTAGAATGAATGATGATTTTTTTATCCATAACATTATTACCTATGAGGATGTCGCTCCCATATAAAAAAGAAAAGAAGGTTATCTCCTCTCATTAAATACCTATGCAGAAATAAAATCCAAAAGGTGTTATATGTCACTATCATAAGACCTATTAACTATTTGGGTTGGGTATCTAATAATATGCCTATGAAAAAGAAAAAAAGAATATTATCCAAATTTATTGTGACTCTAGAAACATTAACCTAACTTTTTGTAAAGATAAACTTACTTTACCCTCTGTTTATTCTATTGTGAAATATATTATAGGGTATGAAATATTTTCCCTTATGGATGGCTATTAAAGGTATAACCAAATCTATATTGCTCATAAATATCAAACTAAAATAACTTTAACTATGTCCTAGGGTATGTTCTATTATATTATCATTCCTTTTGGATTGAAAATTGTTGGTGCTACTTATCAACCATATATAACTATTATCTTTCATGGATTGATGGGAAAGATAGTGGAATATTATGTAAATGACCTTTTGGGTAAGTACAAGAAGCAAGTTGATCACTCAATTGATCTTCATTCCATATTTGAGTGATTATGTTACTATAAGGTAAGAATTGATCCCAAGAAATGTGTGTTTGGTATTACTAGTGAGGGAAAATTATTAGGATTTATGGTGTCTTATAGGAGCATACATGTTTATCATGACAAAATAAAATATATGACTTCTCCTTGAATGGTTAAATATATCCAATCTTTCTTAGGTAAGCTTAGATCTGTAGAGAATATTGAAAAGCAATATTCAAGCCCAAGAAAATAGACATGCAAAGCACCACAAGAAATTGGAGAGAAGCTCAAGAACTTATTATTCCATGAGAGGGACCTTGCATTAAATAGCAAAGGTGTACAATATGAGCCATTGGATCATAACAAACTAAATATATCTTAGCCACACAAAAAACTAGGAGTTTACCAACCTCATGCAAGAGAGATAACTCCAAAAAAGTAATAAGATAATATCTAGAAAATAAATATCCTAAATATACCTAGTAACAACTTAAGATATACTCTAACACCCCCCTTAAGTGGTACTAGGAGGTAGTGAATCAACAAAACCAAACAAGTGGCATATCCACAGATATGAGTCCCGACAACAAGGCCTGATAAGGTACTCATGTACAATATATCCATAAAAAAACTCTATTGGAGAGATGATGAAAAAACCACATGGGAAAAAACCATCTACCAGAAGAGAAAGAAGAAAGATGAAGAAATATGTGGAAGGAGGATGGAGAGGAAGATGTCCTCTTCAACACCCCCCTAGGACAACATCCATCAAGAAAGTCCTGCAAAGGATCTATGTGATGGCCCCAAAATGTATAGATGCCTCATCGTCGAACTGAATGTCTCCCACGAGGAAGAAAGAAGCTAGGAGGCATACATCAAAAATCTTCCCACTCCAAGAAGGTATGAGGAGGGAACAACATGAAATCTGGTGCTTGTGATGATGAACAAGGTTGCGAACTATATCAAAGTGAAGAAGTCATCAACAAACCAATGAGTGTAGAGTCTAAAGACTCAATGTTCTATTGCATAAGGAAAATAGCAATGGAAGCAACAAGAGAAGAAGGTAAAGAAGTCATAAAATGGTCTTTGAGATCTCCTAAAGAGAGTCCAACCAAAGATACCTGTGAGAGAGTCTCACAAGACTCCTGATGCAAGACAAAGGAAGCAAAAGAAGGCTCCAAGGCAACAAGAGTAGGAGGACAAGGTGGCTCATCAAAACAAGGAAGGCACACCACAATAAAGTCCTCAAAATGCTCTGCATGAGCAACATATGGAGGGACATCAAACAAGGATGTAAGCTCCTCATGAAGATCAACAACATCCAAAATGTGTGACTCAATGAAAAGAGAAGAAACTCCATCCAAAATGTCCTCTTCAAGTGTCGATAAATTAGGACAATCCATAGAAGAATGTAGGGACTCCAAAGTCTCTGAAGTTGTATCAGTATCCTGCAAAATATCTTCAACTGGCATAGAAACATTGACCTCATCCAAAGCATCTTTATGCATCAAGGATTCTTCATCACAAGATAATATATTCTCAAAATGTGCACAAAGTATGGAAAAATATGTATGGGGAGATGCCTGTGAATCCCAGTTTACAGGTGGTAAAATATCATCAGAAACAATATTTGTGGTGTATCTGATAATACTGCACACATGATTTAATCTAGCTTGCCAAAAATACCACTAAGGTGTGTGAGGGTGAGGCTCAGGAATAAGACCAAGAAGATATGGCAAAAGCTCAATTGAGCACAAGTGCTCAACAAGACTATCTCGCCAAGCAGGATATGAATCACTATCAGTGCATGGAGTGATGGGAAGTGTTGAAAGATCCAACATGGTAACTTGCAAAGACACCAATGTAGCTATCGAACTATGAAAAAGTCACCAAAGAAAACCCTCCCTTAAACCAAAGTGTCTCACAAAAGGAGAGTGAGAATATAGGATGGAGAAAGAAGCACCACAATCGCAAGGGTAGTCCAAAATGACTCCACAAGCACAAATATGTGGTTTCCACCTATACGAACACAATGGGCTGATAACAAGGTCCAAACTATATGGACAAACAACCAAACAAGGGTAAAAAGGGACTTTATAAATTTAGTCCGTAGGATCAACAAAATCCCCAAAAAATACCTTTATAATTCAGGCTTACAACGAGAATATAAAGCCCCCCACTGAAAAAGCAGATTTTTTTATTTAAATACATGGCAGAAAAAAATAATTTTCTAAAAAATATATCCACCAGATCTAAATTTTGAATGCACCAATGTGAAGCCCTCAAAAAATCAGTCAAGATAAAAAAAATTTGACCGAAAACGGATTTCGAAAGAGGGAGAAATGACCTCCAGAAGTTGCTTCTCCAGAAAACTACGAGGTCACGGGTTTGCAGTTAAAAAACTATGGTTTTCTAAAAATCCCATCCACCAAAATGTAGATCTAACTACACCAATGTGAAGCCCTCAAAAAATCAGTCAAGATAAAAAAAAATTGACCCAAAACGGATTTCGAAAGAGGGAGAAACGTCCTCCAAAAGTTGCTTCTCCAGAAAACTGCGGGACTACGGGTTTGCAGTGAAAAAGCCATGGCTTGAGTCTGAAAAGAGGGACCTGCAACAAGGTTTGAAACCACTTTCTGATCACCAAGATCCCCAATAAAAGAGGTAAGGTGAGAGCATACGATGGCCAAACTCTAAAAGGCGAGATCCACACTTTCGCAATGTTCCTTCAAATGTCTTCAAACCTGCAAAATAAAAATTGCAGAAATTTCTTGAATGCTTGCAAAAAAAATCTATCCGGCTCTGGTACCATGTAGAGAATATTGAAAAGCAATATTCAAGCCCAAGAAAATAGACATGCAAAGCACCACAAGAAATTGGAGAGAAGCTCAAGAACTTATTATTCCATGAGAGGGACCTTGCATTAAATAGCAAAGGTGTACAATATGAGCCATCGGATCATAACAAACTAAATATATCTTAGCCACACAAAAAACTAGGAGTTTACCAACCTCATGCAAGAGAGATAACTCCAAAAAAGCAATAAGATAATATCTAGAAAATAAATATCCTAAATATAATATCTAGAAAATAAATATCCTAAATATACCTAGTAACAACTTAAGATATACTCTAACAAGATCAGTTAGGAGCTTTATATCTAAGCTAGCCTTCAAATCTTATCCCTAGAATGATTTGCTCAAAAAATATATTGAATTCAAGTGGGATAAAAGTTATAAAAAGACCTTTCTTCAAATCAAGAAATTTCTCTTACAATTCCCATCTCTTCATCCACCCAACTTGGATAATCCATTTATCTTGTACACCTTAGCTACTTAGGTTTCCTTATGATCAAATATTACTCAAAAATATTAGAGCAATAAGGAGTATTCCACATATTATATTAGTCAAGCAATGCTTCCTAGTGATACTCAATATGGTAAATGAATCAATGTGATGCAAGAATTTGACCTTTGTATTGTCACACAAAAATATGTGAAAACTTAGGTGATTGCTAATCAATTTTCAATGATTCATGACGTAGCACAATAATACCTAAAGGAGGAATTGTATGATGAGTATATAATGATCATATCTTATGCTCCTCACGACTGTGTTATATTTCCTTCCTCCATTACCTCTAGCCTTATTCAGAACTCTATTCCTTATGGTCTTATTACATAAGAATTGACTCTCTTAAAGTCTTGCAAGGATGCCAAGAGATATAAGGACACTAAGGTTAAAGCCAAATCTAACACACCTACTTTGTAAGATTTTTAAAAATACCTTCATCCTCATACTTGGATCCTTCATTTTGATGGAGAAAAGAGTGAATTTGGGACAAGATCTAGTATCTCTTTAGTCTCCAACTAGCCTAGCTATTCCTATGGCCTTTCACCTAACTTTTTCTAGTATTACTAATAATATCATAGAATAATTCTTTAATTTTAGGGCTCTTAACTACCAATCATATAAATATTAAACACATCATAGTGTTAGGAGGTTTCTAAATTGTGGTCTCTCAAATCTCTAGTGAGTATGTTATCAAAGATCCCCATTTGACCCCTTACAATTAAGTGGCTATAGATTTAATCAATTCTTTTGAGTCCTCTATAAAGCATTCCATTAGGGGGAGAAATTCTAAATATAAATCCCTAACCACTTCAACTAGTAGATTCATATCACATGAAAATATTACTAAAATAAATTTTATGGTCAAAGTTCATGATAAATATATAATATCTATTATTGATGGTCTAGTGGATGTGGATAGAATTGAGTCAATGCTAATGATTACTAAAACCCTAATTATATCCTTGGTATGGTGATATTTTATACTTCCTCGATAATCAAACCTATCCTCTTTTGGATAATGCTAGGTAGTGGGTCCACATTCATAAGAGAGCATTTTGATATGTTGTATTTGGTGGGGGTTTGTACTACCATAATCCTGATGGTGTTTTTTTATGATGCCTTATAGAATTCAAGGTGCCCAAATATCTATTTGATGTTCATATTGGTGACTATGGAGGACACTTTAGTGGTCATTCCACTAATAATTTTTTTTAAATGGATTACTTTTATCCAACTATGGAAGTCATTAGGTTCATCCAATTGAGTCTATTTTTCCTTTTTCCACTTGGATTATTGACCTTGTAGGACCTATTTATCTTGTGCTCTTGGATGAGTACACTTTTATTGTCACAACCATAATATATTTATCAAAATGGATGGAAGTTATACCTTTAAAATTTTAAAATAACCCTCACTATCTCCAAATTTATCTTTAGTCAAATTGTGTATCACTTTAGTGTCCCATCTACTCTCATTTTAGATAATGGCACTCCTTTAAAAAATAAAGAAATACAAGAATTAACTTTTTAGATAAGGATTCAACACCATTTTTCCATGCCTTATTATCCACAAGGGAATGGTCAAGCTAAATATAGCAATAATATTTTGGTAAACATTTTTGAAAAAGTAATTTAAAATATCAAAGAAAGAATGACACTTAAATTTATATCCTACATTGTGGGTATACTTGTTGTGGTTGCTCCACAACTAGCCCCAAAAATTGGGGACCCACCTTTTAATTTGTGCGTTTGAGAAACTTGGTCTCATTGGAGTGATAATGTTGACAAGTCCTATCTTTGACATTCATATTTCTAGTTCCCAGGTTCCTCTTTGTGTAGTGTATTTCGTCTTATGTGGTCTTTACCGGGGTATGGATAGGCTTACGTGTGTTCGCATTTTATTTCTATGTTCTTTTAAAGGATTTTTGTGTGTCAATTAGGCTAGTGTCTTGGATTTAGTTTGACAATCTTAGTCTATTTCATAGTGTTGGTATTTTATTTGAATTGTTTGGTGTTTGAGTTTAATTAAAATAAATATTTGAATTTGATCATTTTGAATTCAAGTATTTTAAATTAATTAAATAAGTAAATAAATAGTTTTATATGTATACATTTTACTATGTATATATATATATATATATAGAGCTATTTAAATAAAAAATATATATAATAAAATAAAAATAAACTTTTATATATACATATATAAAAGTTTAAAATAAACAATAAAAAAAGAAGATATATATATATATATATATAAGATTTAAAATAAAATAAAAAATATATATGTATACATATATTTCATACATGTATATATATTATTTTAATGGTTCTTTTGTTTTACTTTGTCGTTTTAAATATTAGAAGCTTCAGAGTTGGCTTTTGATTGTTGTTCAGGCGTAGGATAGATTAAAATTGATGTGTTCGATTATGTCATTCGTTTGTGTTGTAGGTTTCTTTTTCAAAATATTGACTTATATAATATTTTATTTGGAAGGATTGTATACCACCAACGAAAGCGTAGACGAAGAGGCATGACGTAGATCGAAGCGCATGGTGTCGACCCTGTGACGTGGACAAGTAGAATTTGAAGGAGAAGTGACGTGTCACGGCCGAACTAGGGGTTGCATAGATAAAGTCGGGTTTTGTCGCGATTGATGGGTGTAGTGGTAATAGTGTTTAGAAAAAAAAACATGGGTGGCGACCTTCGAAAGAATTATACATGGTTAAATCATCCTGAAGTTTGACTAAATAATAGCAATGGTAGACTGTCGAGGATACGTGAAAATTAGCGAAATTTACTCCATGACAGTGGGGATTCAGTGAAACCGAAAATGTGGTATTTGATCATGCTTGGATGGGCAGCGTTGGACCATTTTGATGGGTAAACTCGCGTGGGCACATACGGATGGCGAAAGCCATAGACACGGTGGGTGGATAGACATCACGAAAACAATGCAGTGAGAAGTATACCACGGTATGGACTGTAGGGTCAAATATTGCATAATGTTTGGGGCAGGGCAGCGACATATTGCAAAGTTTTAACGAGGTGGATTGGACGGACCCTAAGGGGCCACGAAGCCGAAGGATGGCAGTTTTGTTGGCAAGGAAATAAATAGTCGAAGGTGGACTCGGGTAACGTGGTTAGGTGGAATCGAATGCCATGAGACGTCGATGTAATACTACAACAAAGCTAGAAGGATCGATACCTTGATGATGTGGACACATTTGAGAGCCAACACGGATTAGAAGTCGACAGTGTAGCATGTCGGGCAACCCAAGGTCGAATGCAGTGTGGTGATATGTTAGATATAAGGTGATAAAAGACACAGGAGACATCATTTTGAATGCCAAAGGAGCAAGAAATAGTTGAGGGCAGCCATGTTTACCCAGTCCAAAGGAAGCAGTGTACACAGTGGGAGTGCAATGGAAGTGTTGACGATAGCCAAGAATACAACGAAGTGGCGAAGGATGCGAGCTCACGATAACGATGGTTACGGACGGTGTACGTTACATTATCTGTGTTGTTCCATAACCGCGTAGAAGGGATAAGCCTCTATTTTTAGAATAACAACATCAATAACCGAAGCCTCGCCAATACGAAAACATAGAGAACTAGATACGTCCCAAGTTTAACAAAGTGGCTAATTTTGGGTAGCGAACAAATGTAGCAGGGAAGCCTAGATGCCAGCGTGGACGAATCAAGGCGTAGTGGAGGATAAAATAAGTTTGCAAAACTATGACATGTTGGAGCACAACCCAGTGGAGGAGAGTGAGCGGACCAGAACAGCATGGCACAAAAGCTTACAAATGATGATGTGGACCAATCAAGCTTTCCTTTGTTTTCGAATGATTCACAGACACAGCGAAGTGCTACTTCATGTAGGGGAATCTCCACGTTCAGCATACATTTGATTGTGTACCTAGACTACCGGGAGCTTGGACGGCGCAGAATGAGTATGAACCATTTTGAATATGCGTCACAGTGGTACGTGGACACGTCTGCTCCATCCAATGCACTGACAAGGGTCCGAATACCATGTGGAATGCAACCTATAAACTCCCTCGTGAAAATTAAAGTTGGGTTTTATTAGGTGGTGGGGCCCCATTTTCTATTAAGAGCTAATCAAGGCGCCCTAGTGTCGTTCACTAGGAGGTGAACGTAAGACTGCAAGGTGGGCAGTTAAATAAAATCAAAATATTAATGACTATAATTTGACTTAGAAGCCAAAGGGGTTATTATAAAATTAAATGGCACAAAATTAAAGGAGCGGTTACGAAGACCGCTCAGGTTGAATCTTGCGTTTGGAAAGGAAGGGGAAATAAAAGAAAGTGAAGACGGTGGAAACCAAACGAAGAAGGATGTTTCAAAGGCAGGATTTCAGAGAATGAAGCGATAAGACTAAAAATCTTAAATCCTCGTTGAGGTTCCAAAACATGGGCGGGTTTTTTTTGGGAAAGGAACCAGAATACCGCTGGATTTTGAATGTAAAAGTGGAAACATTTTTTTCAAAAATTTAGACCTTGTTAGCAAGAAAGAAGGAGAAAATTTTATGCATGCTTGGTTTTAACTGTTTCATTTTTCCCCTTTTCAGGTTTTGAATTTATAAATGATGTTTGATGCATTTTAATGGTCACATTATGGAATGTTTAAACCCTGAAATTAATTTTTGAATCCTTAGGAGCTAGCACTTAGTTTATTTCGATTGTGCAAATGCAGGTTGAATAGACTAGGTTGCATGTAAGAGTTTATCACATATTTGGTTTTACAGGACAGGGTGTCATCAAACTGATAAAGCTTTGCATGTCTGCGTTTTCAGCATTTCATTTTCATTTCCAGTTTTATTTTTATTTTTCTAACTTTTTATTTTGCAGATTTTTTTTTAATTTTTAGGCATTAAAATAAAAATCATAAAAAATAAAATGACAAAAATAAATACATGGCTGCATAGAATGAACTTCAATATTCCATATGCAACATATTCGGACTCATTCCGAGGTCATTTCGATTTTATAATTATTTTTGAAAACTGCTATTTTTAAGGGTTTTTATAATTTTGGAAATTTTATTTTTCACATTTTGGAGGCAAAAACAGATTTTTAAAATTTGCATTTTCATTCATAAGCATAAGATGACCTTTCCTTTATGAAAATCCAATTTCATAATAGGGGAGAAATTTTCATGGCATTTTATGAGCCATTATTTTCGGAGCAATAAATGCACTTTTATTCATGAAAAATTTGATTTCATTGAAGAGGGGTAATTTATCATTACATCAAAAGTCTTGGTTTCAAAGCATGAAATTATTTCTTCTTAATGAAAATTAATTTCATTAGAGAGGTATAATTTATTATGACATTATGAGGCTATTATTTTCAAGCAATAAATTGGTGTCTCTTTATGAAAACTAATTTCATCAAAGAGAAACAATTTATCAATTACATCAAAGGCTTTCTTTATCTTCATGATAAAAGCTAAATTTAATGGATATTTTCATCATTTTAAATTCACATTCATAAATAGATTTAATTTTCTATTTCATGCTTAAAGTATGATTTAATGCAAGATAAAACTTGTTTAAAATCCATCTTATCAAGGAAGATAAAATCTACCTTAAAATCATTCAAGATAAAATAAATTAAGGTTCTACATCGTGGTCATATGGGGGCCAATTCACATTTTTTTTTTTTTGGTTTTATGAACAATCATTAACATAGCATGGTAAAATGAACCAACACATGCCCTTTGTTAACAGTTACTTGCAATCACTAAGGTGTTCCTAGCATTAATTGATATATATTTATTGAGATTACTAATACACATGTGCAAATGCTAATATAGTGGAGACCTTGGAGAAGTTGTTTTGTTTAACTTCTTTGCAAGAGAGGGTTTTGGGATCAAAATTCTAAGGGTGAGTGTAATTTCACAATTGGGTAAAATTACTACTCGACAATACTACACTAGTTTTTAGACATCTATAGGGGAAACCCATTTTTCTTTGGTATATGGTACTAAAACTATTTTGCTACTTGAAACTAAATTACCTTCTTTGCGTGTTTTAGAAAGCATGAGTCATGATGATTATGATCAATCATGAGTTATGATGATTAAATTACTTTGAAGAATTTATGAGTCATGATGATTATCATAAAGAGTATCAAGAAGCATGTCTTATCAAACTTACTACTCTTAATGAGAGTCACACACATGCTTTTGATCATAATGGAGTAAGTCATGTTTCCAACTAATATAATAAGAAAGTATTCCATTATGATTTCAAAGTAGGGGACTTTGTCCTCAAGCTTGATAATGTGCATAAGTAGTACAAGGGAAATTTTTATATAAATCTCGTGGTCCACATACATAGTCCACATGCACTTCTATGCATAGTCCTATTTTGATCCAATTGTACAATCTTTATATTTTTCTTGGTCTTCTTGTTGACTATTGTGCCTTGTTTTTTACTTTGACTGCTTTGTCTATGTATTTATGAATGTATGTCCTATACATTTTCTAGTTTGGCACATCTTGATGTGTTTTTTGATGGTTCCTCTCTCTTGTGATGATCAAAGTCATCTTGGATTTTTTAGCTCTCTTATCCTTATGTTTCGTCCTTTTTTTCCTTTACTAATTTTTTCCATGATTTACATTTTGTTTTGTTTGTTGCTTGTGTTTTCATTCATTTTTTTTTTTTTTTTTTTTAAATAAATGGGTAAAAATTTATTGATAAGAAGACAAGATTATAGAGTATAGTGAAGCCCCCAACCAAGACATAAATAAACAACAAAATAGGCTAAAACCATCGGACAGGGTCAAAACCCGAAGAAAACAACAAGAACAAACCACATTAAGTCTGGACATCCTTGTGGATAAACTCCTAGAGGTGCTAAGAGTCCTTAATCATGAGACTCTCCCAGTTATCCATAATCCAAGGACCTAAAAGCTCAAAAGCCCTTTTGGCCAAATAATTAGCAACCCCATTCCATTCCCTTGGTATGTGCACAAAGGAGATAAATTCAAAATCTTCACTAATTTTAAGAATTTGAATGGCCACAGAGGCCAACTACCAATTAACATCCTCCAATATTTTGCTATTTAAAATATTAACCAAAATTTGAGATTTGGACTTGTAGATGCTCCTACGCTATCCAAGAGAAAACCCCCTCTACAAGGCCTTAAGAATCGTAAGAGCTTCCATAAAATTGTTGGAGTGACCACCTTTATAAATGGAAAAGAAAAATTTGACAATGCTAGCATAGTCTCTCCCAAAACTGCCAATTCCAACATGTCCAGGATTGCCCCTGGATAACCCATCAGTATTAATTTTTAAAATTCCTCCAAGGGGTGGCCTCCACCTACCATCTCTTCAAACTTTCTTATTGATCTGGGGAACCCTACTAGGGTGAGAAGTTTCCACACCAACCCCAAAGAGACAAAGGGCCTACCGTACCTTCTCCTCCCTAGAGTTCAAAAGAGGATCCACATCATATTTGCTATGGATAGTTTCCTAAAACATACACAAGATCCTTTGCCAAATCTGTTGAACAACCAAATTTCTACCCTAAAAGATACGATGATTCTGTTCGAGCCAAATCTACCAGATGATGCAAGAAGGGCCCAAATTCTAAGACACCTGGAGAAAGGGAGATTTGGTCGAAGGTCTTCCTAGACTACTTTAAAACTCCACTAGGGAGAGCACATGAAAACAAGGATGGTTCCAAGAACTCCACCTACGGTGCCAAATGTATCTGGCAAGGGAGCATTGGAAAAATAAATGAGAAGAGTCATCCTAATTATTACCACAAAGGACATAAAAAGAGGGATATTGAAATCCCCTCATCATTACGTTATCCCATGTGAGGCATTTATTACAAGTGACCAAATAGAGAAATAAGTTACATTTAGGCTAAGAAAATTTGTTCCACACCTTTTTCCACCATGTGACAAGGAGGCTCCCAAAATTTTGCATATCAAGAACCTGATAACCATAGGCTACAGAGTAGGTTCCCTTGGGATCAGGATTCCAAGTCAAAATGTCTTTACCCCTTAGTGAAGAGCAGGGTCTCCCTGCAAGAATAAGAGCAAGCACATCTTTGTCCTCGACCAATCCCCCCTGGGGCCATTCCTATGGATATTTCCACTTTTACATATCCAGATTACCAAAATATTAGATTCTTTTAAATTCCTCCACACAAGACCATCTTGTTTCCAAGAAATAAATTCTTAGGGAATGTAACCTAGGATATTGAGTCAAGATAGGAGGGTGGCCATCTCAAGAATCCTCCCAAAAAAAAGCATCTGATCCTTGATTTTAAATCCTGAACAAAACCTGCTTAATTAAATTATCCTCTCTTTTTAGAGTGTCCCAAATAACTGAATCTTTCCAAACCAAGCTAACTCCAGGGATCTTAGCCTTAGAATACCTCTTAAGTACTTACACGATAAGATTTTATCCAAAATTTGATCTTGATAAGTACACCATCTCCAGTAGATTTTCGCAACCAAATCCTACCTAGAAAGAGCCACATGTTGCAACCCAAGGCCTCCCTATTGAATCAACCTATAAAAAAAATCCCACCTAACCAAAATCCATTTAGATTGAGCAAGTTTTTTAGACCACAAAAACTATCTTGACAAAGCATCCATATCCTTGATAAAACAAGAGGGGGTTTTTTGCACAAAACAATTGTAAATGGGTAAAGCTTGATCAACATATTTTAAAAGCAAAATTCTACCCGCAAAGGAGAGCAATCTAATGGTCCAGTGATTCACCTTCCCTCTAAACTTATCAAGCATAGACTACCAAGAAGATCTAGGTAAAGGATGATATGAAATCAAAATACCAAGATAAATGAAGGGGGAGTCTCAACCTAGAATATTAGAATTATAGCAATCATGGCTTGAATAAGAGGAGGGGTATTGAAGAAGAAATAGAAAATATGTCCTCATTAATAAACTTCCCAGAAGAACCAAGATATATGTCAAAATATCATCTAATGTTTCTAGCTTCCCTGGTAGTAGCAACTCCCAACAAAGTTGTATCATCAAAAAATTAAAGGTAGGAAAGATATGACAAATGACTATCCTACTTCCAACCCTAAATGAGACCATGCCTAAATTGATACTTGTGCAGTCTTCCCAACCCTTCTATCATAATTATAAACAAATAAGGAGATAGAGTATCTCCTTGCCTCAATTCCCTTGAGGCCTCAAATAGCTCTGATGTCTCATTATTAACAAGAATAGAGAACGAGGAAGAAGAAACACAAATCATCACTTATCTGATCCATTCCTCATCAAAGACAAAAGTAATAATTTTTTTTTGAATAAAATACCATTTGACCCGATCATAGGCTTTTTCCATGTACAACTTAATTAACATAGATTTATCCTTAGAATTTTTCATCGAGTGAATAGCTTTTATAGCAATAACAACCTCATCCAGGATTTATCAACCAGAAAAAAACCCACCTTGCTCCTCAACAATTATTTTTTTCAACCATATCTTTATCCTCTCAACAATAATTGTTGTAATGATATTATACACAACATTGCAGAGAGCAATAGGTCTGAACATATCTAGAGAATTATATCCCTCTTTTTTGGGAATAAGCACCACAAAGGTAGCATTTAGAGCCCTTAGCATCTGTTTGTTATTTTGGTACTCATGGACCACCTCCAGAAGATCAAACTTGATTAAATCCCAAAAATCTTGATAAAACTCAATCGGGAATCCATTCGGGCCCTTGGATTTCCCTTTTTTCATCTTGAATACAACATTTTCCAACTCCTAAAGTGAAATTGGGCCCATTAAATTCTCATTCATATCTCTATAAATAATCAAGGGAATACAGTTTATAATAAGGTTTTCATCCTCATCATCTGATAGGGAGTCCTTGAAAAGAGAGAACAAATACCTCCCAGTTTCTTCTGAAATCTCCTTGAAAGAAGAGAGAAGGGCACCCTGAGAATTCACAATAGAGGAAATAAGGTTACCGTTATGGTGAGCCTTAATTGAGTTAAAAAATAAGGTCATGTTCCTATCCCCTTCTTGGAACCAATCCACTCGAGCTTTTTATTTCTAAAAAATTTCTTCCCTCATCTCCCATTCAACAAGTTCTTTTGCAACCTCAAAGAGAAGCTCCCATGTGATTCCATGATCTCTAATATTCCTTGAAGCTTCTTTCAACTTCTTAAGATCCACCAACATAGCCAAGGAAAGGTTCCAAAAATTTATACTATTCCACCTCTTCAATTATGCTTAACAAATTGTAGCCACTTCATAAAGGAATACATAGCGATGCCATGAGAAGGTTTGTCATTGGTCCACCAACCTCGCATGAAATCATGAATCTTAGGATCTGAAAGCCACATAAGTTGAAACTTAAAGGAAGGATTATTCTTTAGCCCAAACACAAGAGCAGAGAGTTTGATAGGCCAATGATCATATCCCCTACCCTCAAGAATCATATAACTAAAGCTTCTGTTATTACCAATCCAAAAACTAGAGATTAAAAACCTATCTAGTCTCTCTGAGATGAACTCTTACCCACATATTCTATTATGCCAGGTAAATATCCCATTATATGGCTTGATGTAAACCAATTTTAGGGCCTATATATGAGCATTGAATATGGAATAAAAAGGCTCGAGATGATCAACTCCACCACATTTCTCCTCAAGAAGAGACATTTTATTTAGCCATGTTATATCTACATCAGGTAATGACATTTCAAGTAACTCCATGCACTAATAAATATCATCCAGTATCTCAAAATGGTTGAGCAGAGCATCTAGTTGGCTATCCTTAAGAGCTCTTTTTAACCTTCTTCCTCTATTTTGGGGTTTTACAAAAACAAAGCCTTTCTTATTTTGATCCCCTTCCTTCGTCGAGGATTTTTCTTTATCCATATTTTGTACAAATCGAGAGGTCCCAGGATTTGAAGCCACGGGTAGGACAAACTTAGGATATTTTATTTGCAAGTGGTCATATTCATGATAGATCCAGCAATGAAATGGAAGAGATTCATAGTTAAGTTTTTGAACCCATGTAGATGATTCAAACTGTATTTCAAAAAAAATTGGAATATGATTGTTTAAATTTTCAACAATCATTCCTTTAAATAGAAGACCAAGGCAACATTCCTTTAAATTTTCATCCAATAAAATATATCTAATCAATAAATAATTTTTGGCATCCCATTTTAGTAGAATGCATGCCATGTGGAACAATGCTCTTGACTGAATGATGTATTGTGTGACCCTAACCCATTGTAGAAGGAGCATATTTACTTTCCTTCCATAGGATATCCCTCCCTTGAAGTGTAATATAGTATGTATCTAGGCTATTTCTATTCACTTCTTTGTATCTTAATCCACTATAATGGTAAGAATATTTAGTTGAACAATGCTTTGTTGAATATTGTAGTGTGTGACTTGTTGAAGTAGAGGTATGGTGAATTTTCCTTCCATGAGATCTCCCTCTACTTGGGTATACTATAGTGTGTATTTATCCTATGCTTATTTTTCTTCCATTCTCATCATGGGTGTGCCTTGTTAAAAAATATTGCCATCATTAGTGATAGGGTTTGAGTTGGCTTCAGAGGCATACATTTGCATACCACCCATGGTGAAAGTTGGATTTCCCTAGGCTATCCCATAATAGTGGGTGGAGATTATTGACTACCATAGTATTCACCTAATTATATCTAGTAGTTTTTTAGGATTGAGGAATATATGCTTGCATCTATGCATGGTGTAAGTTGGATTCTCTTGGTGTACCCTACTATAGTGATGAGTGTATTTGTTGGTATTTGGAACATGTTGAATACTACATGTGGTTAACCTACTACAATGATATATGTGGATGAGATATCACCTCATGCATGGACAATACTTGAGGGAGGTATTTTATTGTGATCATATCACTAAATGATACCTAAATCATTTGTGCTCTAAGAATATGAAACATGAATTGCATGACACTACATGCTACTCAAACCATACATGCAACTATAAATTATATATCATCCAATGGTATAATTTCATAAGTACATATCATAAATATATGGTATTTCATTGAATGGTAAACAAATCATAATAATATACGATGAAAATAGTAGAAAATCCATCAAAAGGTACACAAATCACATGTTGTAAGAGAAAGAAGAATCATATATATCTCAAATATATAACACATCCACTTATAATATAGTATATGGGGTATTGAGTTCCATTATCCTAAGCTACCCTATGTTCCAAGTACATCTCTCCATCGCCTAAAGAATCCTAGATACATCCTACTATGAGTTTCATGGAGGCTACAAAGAATACTATAATACATAAAATATGTAGGGGTTGTGACTATAAAATAATCCCTTGCATACCTCTAACTATGTTTTTGACACCTATGCCATGGTTCAGGAGGTGCCCAAGTGAGATCACCACAAAATAGATATCCTCAACCCCACAAACTCTCCCTAGGATCATGCAAGCTCTAGTTGTTCCTATGTTAACTATTTCTAAACTAGGTACTCCCCATCCTTTCCTTCTCACCATAGTTATAGCTTTGACCCCGTCTTATAAATTTAGAAGACCATGTGGTCCCCTCTTAGCACCTAAACCAAACTAATGCTAAGTTGATAGGCACCATTGGAAATGTTGTTTGACTACTCTAATGGGTCAACCTATGATGGTGAGGTAGGTGATAAGTTATAAAAATTCAATATGCTACCCAAGGTGACTCTCTATAACTAGTTGTTGAGCTATTACCATTCCAAAAAAGTCTCTATAATCACACAAAAAATATAGGTGTTAGATGCATCATATCATAAGAAAATAATCTTTATACTTGTTTGCATTCAAAGAAATGACACCACACACACAAACTAAAAATGAAGCAATTGCAATATAATAAATGGATCCTTGTATTAAACAGGGGAGCCTTGATCTCATATTTTTACAATGTTGTTGCCCAATGTGAAGGGGTAAATATTACAATGCTTTATTTTACAAAATACAATGCTTCATATGATGATCTCTTGTTCTCCAAGCAGATTAAACTGGTGTCTTTCGCTCCTCTACTACAACTTCAAATGTTTGAGTGGGCTTGAGTATCCTAAGAGTAGGGCCACTCCAACTTTAGTAGCTTCTCAAAGATCTATCTCCTGCACACACAAAATGCAAACAAGGGTTTAGTAGCACCTACATATATGATTGAAAACCCATGCAATAAAACCCTTAAATGAATGCTTGCAAAAATCAAAAGTGTAGTGCAAAAAACTTAGAAACTAAACCTAAATGCCTTGCCAAATTTTAGCTTACCAATATTTGTTGTGGTTGATTGAAAATTGCTCCTGAGTAATGTTGTGGCTATTGCACAACTTACCCCAAATTTAGGGACCCACCTTTAATTTTATTTTTTTGGGGGTTTTGGTGTTCTTTTGAGAGCTAATTTTATAGGTTCCAAGGTTAGAGTGTTGGTTAATTTATGTTTTTGTTTTCTTTTAGAGGTCGAGTGTGTTGTTACTTGTAGAGTTTGGTTTCTTTTGTTTTAATCTTTAATTTTAGTTAGGATTATGAAGTGGATTGTTGATTTCAAATGTTTTGAAATTTGAAATTTGAAATTTAATCAAATTCATTTGATAATAATAATAATAATAATAATAAAATAAAAAATAAAATAGTAATACAATATATATATATATATATATATATATATATATATATATATATGTTTATACATATATAAATAGGTATATATTTTTATATGAAGCCTTAGTGCTTCCTTATGCTTTAGTGTGTTTTCAACAAAAGTGTAGTTTGTATTTTTAAAATCATTGGTTTAGGTTCATAATGTTAATGTTTGGTTTGAAATAGTACAATTTTATATTTTAATTGTTAATTCAGGATTTTGAATCAAGTCATTGTTATTAATATTTGTAGGATTCAGCGTCGAGTCTTCATGTGGAGATTAGGGTGGTGACATGGATGAAGACATAATAAATGGACACATTGTTGGTGAACATGTTGTTAGTGGATTAGGAGTCATGGTGGAAGCTATAGGATGACTTCGATGTTGGTTCTTCCACGAAGGCAATGGATGGTGCATAGTCGCAGTTGACATAGACGTGGACCTGCTGACTAGGATGTAGATACTGAGACCTAGGTTGATGTTGACATGGAGGTTGATTGTGTATTGGATATGGTATGCAATGATGGGTATTTTCTCCACTTGGTGACATAGACATGGTGGAGGACAACTCAAACTTAGACCAATGACATTATGGACCGAGAATAGTGCTATGATATGACCTCACTAGGATAGATTATGTTGCATGATAGATGGGCTATAGGTTTGGACCAACCAACACACTGAATGCACTGATGTGGGATATCCATTATGAAGATGATATGATAGTGTGGTGACACGATGGTGATCTGGTATGATGTGGACTCGACCAACAATGAATAGGGTGCATACGAATATGTTGGAGCAGACTTCTAGATGGGGATGATATGATGACCTGGTACGAAGGATGCAAGTAGGATCATAGGGATACGATGATGATCAATGGATGCACATGATATAGCTTAGATGGCATTATGTGGACCACCATACTTATGTGGATGCAAGACAACTTGAACCTATTTTTCCATACATGCAAAAATGTTGAAGCAAGGTGACCCATGGACAATGACAATTGATGAGGGTCGTTGATCATTCATAATTTAGTAATTATATGTTAGTCCAGGGCGATGTCCAAAGGCTGTATATGATAGGAGGTCTCACAGTTGTAGGTTCAGTTCATCCTAGAACAAGATTTATTGATGGATCAGTTAGTGTTTAGGGGTTGGTGTGATCTCTAACTCCTAGAATTAGAAATCAAATTGCAGAATCTGAAATAACAAGAAGTGAAATGTTTCTAAATTGAAAGTGACAGAAAAGTAAATTGCAGAATTGAAAACACACACATAGTTGTAGAAAAATCAACTAATTACAGAGTTCACAATTATCTGAGCATGTTCTAAATCTAGAAAATAAAATTAACATCTATTGCAAAACTAGAGAATAACACAAATCTGGAAATTGTAGTGAAATGACAAAAATTTGGAAATTGCTGCAAAGCTGAAAAATGACAAAAATTTGGAAATTGCAGTGAATTATGGAAAATGCTATCAAATACTATTAAATTCTAACACATGATTAAACCTATTCTAGATGCTATGGTGCAATTCTAAAATGAAACTAATTCTACAAATAAATGTTGACAGAATTTTGCTAATCTACTGCAGCAAGAAATCAACAAGAATTTTTTGTCACTATGTTGCCCTTCCTCTGATCTTGCAAGTGGCCCTTGCTTCCAAAACCAGAAGAGGGTGAAGAATTATACCAGGTAAATTAAATGTGCACTATCAACCATCAAATGCTAATAAAATCTAAAGAATGCACCTTTTATTCCATCTGAAACTACATTACAGTAATGCAGGAAAAATCTACAATTTACTGTAATGCTACAAAGACTTTATCTTCTGCTAATAACTACCTCATATTCCTCTATATATCTATTATCTATAATGCTCAACCGTGCTGGGAGATTTATTTATAAAACAAAGTTGATATATTTGTTTGCTAAGTTTTAGGGATTTCCAACTGTTTACAAAATAGTTTCCTGGAATGCAGGGTTATAATTTGTCAACCTTTATCCCTTTATCCCAACTGGTCCACCTATGGTGAAGGAACGAAGTCCAAATAGGGTGGACTAACTGCTTGGTCAATTTCCAATCATACTTTCCATGGTTTTGGCACATTTTGACCATTTTCGATTATTCCTGCGCTATTCCCTATTCCTAAGCGTCTTATTCCTACACTGCTCTGAAATAACAGGCAAGTGACAATTCGTTGCTTATCTATGCTCCAAATGCATAGGGAGGAAGTTGTTGACCATTTGGATTATTTTCCCTTATCTTGTACACCCTTCTGCATTGGTGGCACGTGTTGGGAGTGATCGATTCCAAGCCTTGTTGTATATGTACAACTGGCTGGAACTGTCATAGTCACAGCCTATTTTCTGCACATGATCGACTACAAGTGGACAAGTTCTTGGCACCTTTTTCCATTTGAATCATTTTAAACAGAGGAACACAATATTTTTAAGCACCAGATATTCAACAAGGTCTATATTATGATTCTAAATTACTACAATACTACTGATTAATTAACTGAAAATAGGTGAAATTGCAGTAAAAATAGTAAAACAGAGTATATGCACTTTGTCATTTCATAATATGCAAACATCATTATATAATGCATTTTACCCATAATTAACATAAAAACATAGTAAAAAGGGTGATTCAAATAGTTATAATGTATCAAAAAGTGTCCATGGATGAGGCAATTCCTGGCCTCATCATTCCCCCCCAACTTATGGTAATGCATGCCCTCATGCATTCTATGTAGCTACAGAGGCACATAGATCTAGGTCTAGATATCTCTCATGAAATTTTAACCATGTGCCACCAATTTCATAGAATCCTTTGATTGCTTTTATGGACTGAAACCACTATTGGAAGTGCATATCAGGTTGTGGGTCATTATCAAAGAAGTAGGGGACAGGAGTGATAATTATAGGCATCTTGTATCTTAGACCTATCCAAAGCTCCTTGATTTCTAAGATAATTTGGACAATGCCTTCTACCCTTCTCCTTGACCATAAAAAATTAGTGGGAGAAATTGGCTCCCATTTCTGTAGAGAGATAGATAACTCACCCCATCTATTTTTACAGGATGCCAAAGCATCATCAAAGAAGTCTACACAAAAACTCTAAAACTGAATTATACATCTTTGAAGGTTCCCTAGATAGAGTTGTTTCATTCTAGTATTTTGCATGAAGGTATAATGATTACTTGTACAATCCCTGTGATTCAAGGGAGTAGGCCTGATAAGTAAAACAACTTGTGATTCCAATTCTTTAGTTAATTTCTTTTCTATGTCCCAATAGATATGATTTTGTAGAGTGGACATGAAGGCTCTCAGCTATAAGTCACCTATATAAATATGAGGCATAAACATACTTTCTATTGGTAAAAAGAAATTATGCAAAAATAACTCACATAACAGGTGTTGTTGCTCTACTGGACTCTGCACAAATGCCTCCACAAACTCTCTAGGAGTTTTCAATTGATGAGGTAGCTCAGAAGCAAGTCTCATGATTTTCCAGCAAAGGTATCTCTCCTTGAGTAGGAGGCTATAAAACCTAGGTGGTCTTCTCGCATTGTATTGCATATTCATGCAATCTGGCATACATCCCGCACCTGTGCTTTTAACCTATTAATTTTTGTTTCCTTCTTTGCTAATTTGGTTGTTTCAGAGTTCAAAGTGGCAACCTTTCCCTCTAACTGATGACACTAGGTCATTCAATATGCTAGGTATTCATTGTACCTAGTTAAAGACACTGTGTTTGGAGGCCTTACAATGGGTTGCATTTTTGCCACTATATTTACTTGTACACCAACTTCCACAGTTGGTGTTGCAAATGGAAAATATGTTTGTGTTCCTTGTTCTGTTGTAACTGTAATAATTGGATTAGTAAAAACAAGAGGAAATATTGTGGATTCCTAGGGTTTCCCCTAAAGTGATACTTGCAAATGAGTTTGATGAGCCCATGGTGTTTAGGGATTCCATTTCCTACTTGGTATTTTAGGTCCATAGCTTTAGCTTCTGATAAATATATAAGGGAATATTGACCCTATATTCTGGTTTGACTGATCCATGGTGCAGATGATTGAGAATACGAAGGTGTGGGCTAGATACAACAGGAAATTGGCCATCACAAGTAATGTATCTCATAACCCACATTGCAACTTCATCCCAAGGGGACGGTAAACTAGGTCTTTTTACCCCCTTACAAATATTCCTATGCATCAAGAATTCAATTTGTCCATCCCCTTCTTCCTTAAACTGATTAACTAGGTCAACTAAAATATTTCTCCCAGTTTTCACAATTTGTAAACCCTGAAGGGGTAATTCAGTGATTTGGCTGAGTATCTCGGGAGTTACCTAGATGGTCATCCCACTAATGTGTACTCGGTTTTTGTGGAAGGTGCGTGCGAAATTTACTGCCAAGCCCTCAAAATAGCCATCAAATTTTTGTAGGAATGACAAAAATCCCCCATTGGTAAAGATTTGTAGAGATGCAGGATCGGTCTCTAGGTAGCTGATATTTTCAGGTTCGACTCTAATTTTCTTTCCCCCCATGGTGTAGTCTTTTGCCTTATGTTCTATGGTGTCTGTGAATTTTTATACAATATGAGCTTGTGTCCGTTGTTAGGGTTTTAATCGTCTTAGAAGTAATAATAATAGCAGCGCATGAATTGCTTCGAAACTTGTAGAGTAATCAGGACAGGTGACGTGGCAGCATACGTGACATTGTCAACCCTTAATTTTTGCCTTTTCTTGTTATGGGTGCCAGCTTATCACATGTTGCCATAAATTTGAAACTTGTACTTTTTCTCTCAAACCAATTAAATCACTGCAGGCCACGTGTCGTAAAATTTTGCATAAAACTTTATTCTTGCACTTAATGATTTATTCCTGTGCTTAGTGATTTATTCCTACACCTTGGGAGATAAATAGTTTATTCCTATGCTTTGGGATATAAACAGTTTATTCTTGTGCTTTTGGAATATAAATAGTTTATTCTTGCACTTCTTGTTTACTGATTCCGGCGCACTTTCGTTTTTGCATTCTAGAGCAAAATTAGGCAGAGGCATTTTGAAACACTTTCCATTTTTTATTCCCCTTTTTATATGCTTTATACTAATCAAGGATATATACACTATATACTAATGATTTACATTATTTAGAAAATGAAAAAGACACATACCTGTTATAACCATTTTATCTACATTTCGGGGTGCTCCTGCTAAGATTTCCAGCTAATCAATATTTGAACTAAGGTCAGTGCAATGCAATCTGAAAATAGATGAAACAACGGTCATGAGACAATACTGAACAATGAAGGTGAAACTAACTAGGTAAACATGTCGGAACACTGGTTTTCATGTAAACCCATCTCAGGAGTGCCTCAAAGAGGTTTTCACTTTCTGAGTTTTTATTTTTATTATTTTTTTTTTCTGTTTTTTTTTTTATAAATTGTGTCAATCTGTTGAATTCGGTATGGAAGAAGTGTTTTCTTCCCAAATGTGTACATCCAAATTTTACACTTTCTTGAGAAATTCTTCCCTGTTTTGTGGTTTATGGTACATACAAAGATGATGTCCATTCACCACCAACTTGCATTGTGGGTCATCAATAGGTGTAAGGTGAACAGCTCCATTTTCAAACACTTCCTTAATTTGGTATGGTCCAAGCCATCTGGTCTGCAAATTTCCAAGGAAATCCTTTTATTATGAATCAAACAACAAGGCCCAGTCACCTTGCTAAAATTTTTGTTGCTGTATGTGACTATCATGCCACATATTCCACTATGCTTGGATCATCTATGTCTGATGTAGTGCATCCATGCGTAGTTCATCCAATGCATCAAGTTACAGAATGCGATCTTCTTATGCCTGTGATAGATCAATACCTACTTCCAAAGTAGTTCGAAGAGTTAGTAATTCAAACTCAATAGGCAACAAAAGTTTTTTTCCATAAACTAATTCATATGGGGTAAATCCAGTGGTAGATTTCCAAGTGGTATTATAAGCCCAAATAGTTTCTCGTAACTTGTCTAGCCAATTTCTTCTATGGACTGCTATGGTTTTTGTCAAAATCCATTCTAATTCCCTATTAGTCACTTCAACTTGGCCATTGGCTTGTGGATGATAAGGTGAGGACTTTTTGTGTTTGACTTGATAGAGTTGAGTGAAGGCTTCAATAACTTTTGAAGTAAACTGGGGTCCTTGATCTGTGGTGATGGATTGTGGGGCTCCAAAACGTAGAAAAATTTGTGAATACAGAAAATCAGCAACTTTTTCTTCTCGAGCATGCTTAAAGGCACGAGCTTCTACCAATTTGGTAACATAATCAGTATATACCAAGATATGCACTTTGCCTTGGGAAGGAGGATTAATGGGTCCTACAAAATATAAACCCTATATTTCAAATGGTTCTGTTCCCATTTGAGGTTGTAATGGCATTTCATTAGTAAAGGTAGGTTTTCCCATTCCTTGGCAGGCATCACAATGTCTAATGTACCTTTTTACATCTTTGTGTAAAGATGGCCAATAATATCCGATACCTAAAATTTTGTGAATAGTGCTTTTGATTGAATAATGCCCTCCTAATGGTTCATCATGTCATGCTCGTAGGATATCATATACTTCATCCTGGCGAATACACCTGCGTAAAACATGATCAGGACTGCATTTAAACAGTAATCCTTCTATCCATTTAAAAGAAGATATTTTCTTGATTAATTGTTTCTTTTGTTTAGGGGTAAAGTGAAGAGGAATATTCCCTGTAGCTAAGTAATTAGCTATGTCTGCAAACCATGGATATTGTATAGAAACAACAAACAACTTTTCATCTGGAAAGGTATCTTCCACCACTTCTCCTATATCTGCATTTGGTATTTTTGACAAGAAATATGCAACTACATTACTTTCTGGGTTTGTTCACTATGGTAACATCAAATTCCTGCAACATAATCAACCAACAAATAATTCTTGCACTAACCAATGGTTTATTCATCAAATATTTGATTGCAGCATGATCTGTATGGATGAATTCTTGGTACCCTGTGATATACTGTCGAAATTTGTTAATAGCATAGATTACTGCCAAGAATTCTTTTTCAGTGGTAGTGTAGTTTTTCTCATCTCTTGTCAAGTTTTTACTGATATAATAAATAGCATAATGTTCCTCATTTTCAATCTGTCCTAACACAGCTCCAATAGCATTATTGGAAGCATCAATTTGAATATGAAAGGGTAACTCCCAATTAAGACCTCTTAGTACAGGTGGAGTGGTTAACTTCTCCTTTAAGTCTTCAAAGGAATTTTGACATTCAGAAGACCAAACAAATTCAAAATCTTTCATGAGTAATGCAAACATGGGATTTGCTATGGTACTAAAATTAGCGATGAATCTACGATAAAAGCCAATGTGTCCTAAGAAACTGCGTACATCAGTCTGAGTTTGTGGAGGAGGAAGGTTTTTGATGACTTCAAACTTCTTAGGATCAACCTTGATTCCATAAGAAGATATATGATGTCCAAGAACAATTCCTTCCTCCATCATTAAGAAGAATTTCTTAGGACTAAGAGAGATATGGTATTTTTCACAGCGAATCAACACTTTTTCAAGCTGTTCTAATGTATATTCAAAACTATCTCCAAATACTGTGAAATCATCCATATAAATTTCAACACTTTCATTTGTTAAATCAGAAAAAATTGCTAAAACATCTCTCTGAAATGTTGCTGGAGCATTACATAATCCAAAGGGTAAAACCCTGTAAGCAAAGGTTCCCCAAGGACATGTAAAGGTAGTCTTTTCCTGATCTTCTGGTGCAACTTGTATTTGGTTATATCCGCTGAAACCATCAAGAAAACTAAAAAAATTTCTTTCCAGCAAGGGTATCCAATACTTGGTCTATGAATGGTAATGGGAAATGATCCTTATGTGTGACCTTATTTAACTCCCTATAATCCACACATACTCTCATTTTACCATTTTTCTTTGGAACAATGACCAGTGGGGAAACCCACTTACTATCTGAAATTGGATAAATGAATCCAACATCTAAGAGTTTTTCAATTTCCTCTTTCACAATCTCCTTCAGAGTAAGATTCAAGCATCTCTGAGGTTGCCTTATTGGTTTTACATATTTTGTGTATATCCTATGTGTACATACCTCAGGATGAATTCCTATCATGTCCTTATAGTTCCATGCAAAAGCTTGAACATGTTTCTATAAGACTACAAACAATTTGGATTCTTGGTCCTCAGTTAGCCAGCTATTAATGTTCAAAAATTTACCTGGTTGAACTTCAATTTGTTTGATCCCTGGATAGATAGAACTAGTTGCTTCATAGTTACTGATTAATGCATTTAATGGACAATGATTGTAGAGTATGAAATACTCTAGAATCTATCTCAGAGATGATACCTTATGGAATCAGAGGACATTTGAAGGTGTTAAGGAGATGATGACGCCATCCATGTGGTAGTATGAATGATCTTTCTTGACTAGGCATGGATGATAGAGGTTCTAAAATTTGTACCTCCTATTTCCACAACAACCGATGGACACGAAGTTGATCATCAATTAGTCCTTCTAATTGTAATGTTTCAATTAGGACAGTTTCATTCTTGAATATTTCTCTTTCTGGTGTAGTGATTTCCTCAATATGTTCCTTCACTACAACTTTAGCTAAAGTGGCAATGGTTTCTTGTTCTTCATTAGATTCAGGATACCAAATTTGTCCAAAAAATTTAGTTGAAGGTTGAGCTGGTGGATACAAAGAAATTTTCTTCAGGTCAACACCATTAGAAATGGTCATTTCTCCTAACCTACAGTCTATAAAAGTAGCTACCGTAGCCAGCCAAGGTCATCCTAGAATGATAGGGTATCCATTGACTGAAGTTCTAGGCTGCAACACCAATAAGTCTACAGGATATTCCCAAGAAGAGACTTCAATGGCTACATATTCTAAGATACCTTCTGGTTTAGCTACTGGCCTATCTGCCATTTCCAAAACTGGGGTGGTAGGACTGAGATTATTGAGCTACAGTTTTTGCATTGTGTCTTTAGTCATTACATTAATTGCAGCTCCAAGATCAATTAGCACATTAGGAATTTGTATTACCCCAATAGTAACTGTAACTACTGGACTACCTAGGTCACTATACTTGGGAGGAACTAGTTTCCCAGCCAATAGATCAACTAATTTTCCTTCTACCTGAACAGTTTTAGGAAAGGCCTTATTTTTTTTACTAGGTTTCTTGATACATAACTCCTGAATAGTATTTTTGATTAAAGGCACATCCCTTATTGCTTGCAACAAAGGGAGAGAAATTGACATCTTTTTAAGTTCTCTCACTAATTCTGATTCAGGGGCAGTATCAATATGATCAAATATTTCAGGGTATGGTAATGCTACTGGAGAAGATTCTTGCATTTTTTCTATTATTTCTTCTTTTTGTTTTTGTTGCAGTGTCTCTAGATTTGGAGGTTCTTGTTTCTCACTAATTTCTTCAATGGTGGGTGGAACAGGTTCAGGTAAAATCTTCCCTGAATGCAACTGGATGTTATTATAGTCAAGTACATGAACTATAGCAGAGTCTTCAGACTCAGCCTCATAAACAGGGGCTATTTGTCTGGTATTATTTGGGTTAGTCATAGGCTAAGCTGGGAGTGGAGGTTGTTTCACTGGTTGTGTTTGTTGATGTTGTGCTCTTCCCTAAAAATTTGGATTAGGAGCGGGCAACAATTTTTGAGCTTGCCCTTGATACCTTTGTTGTCCTTGATATGGTGGATATTGTTGTCCCCATATTTGTCCTTGTTGTGTCCATTGTGGATGATTGGTATGCCAATGTGGGTTCATCCACCCAAACTGTGACCAATATGGAGGAGCTGTCCAAGGTTGGTTCCAAGGTTGTGTAGAGACTTCTGCATGTCCCCATGGCATATTAATATTCCAAGGATATTGTCCCCAATTTGGAAATCTAGGAGCATTAGGATATTGTGCATAGCCACCATCGGATCTCTGCCCAATAGCATTAAGTTCTTCTATTTGGGTGCCCAAAACTTATTTTAGATGAGGCAACAAAGGACATTTATCTATTGAATGTTCCTTGGAACAAATTCCATAAATAGAAGTTTTCTTTAAAGGGCAATCTTGCAAGGCATGCTTATTCCTACATCTTGGGCAATAAATTGCTAAAGGTGGTGTAGAATTAGATTTTGTGTTTCTCTCATCTAACGTAGTATTAAGTTGAACAAGGATATCAATTTTTAAATTAGTCATTTCCTCCATCAACTCCTTCATGTCATTATTGCCAAAATTTTGCTTCTTTCTTCGTTGGTGAGTGCGAGAATAATTTTTGAATAGCTCCACAATATCTTCAATGTCAAGTTGATCTATGTCTCCTCTTCCCATTAAATCTAACACTTCCCTAGATTCATCCTACAATCCTCTTAAGAAGATAGGTTTTAAGAAATCTGGTTCTACAACACCACATCTCTTTTGGACAAAGGCAAAGCGATCAAGATAATCCTCTAAACTCTCATCTTATTCTTGCTTAATCCAGAACAACTCATCTTTCCTGTTTCATACTATACAATAATCTTGATATTTATTTAAGAATGCAGTCTCCATGTCATCCCAAGTATGGATTGAATTAGGTTCAAGATTACTCATAAACCATCGGAGAGCAGCATCCTTAAGTGTGGAAGGAAACAATTTCAAATTTTGATTGTCATTTATGTAGTCATAAGTTTGACATAACACTTTGAATTCAAATAGAAATTGATCAGGATCTTCTGAAATAGTTCCCCTAAAAATTGGCAATATGGATGGAGAAATAATTTTCATGGGGGCATCTAGAGTTGGATCCAACCATATGGGGCATTCAAAAGTTTTAGTAGGATCATAAACATTATCATACCCACCTGGCGGTACTGCTGCTGCTGCCATAGTTGTTTTCTTTCTGGAGTATGATGGGAATTGTCTAGTTTTAGGGGAATGTTTAGCAGCAAGTGCTTCAAAAAGCTCTTTTTCTAATCTTTCCAAAACATCAACTGATGAAGAAGGTATGTATTGCTTAATTTCCCCAGGGATTTCATATACAGGCAATTCTTCATCTGATCGTGAAGAACACCTTGGTGGTTCAGAACTAGTTCGGATAAACCTCCCTCTTTCGTCTCTTGGCCTATGCATTCATGCCTATTCACTAAATAAACTGAAATGTAGTATTTCAAAAATTATAACACAATTCTTAACCTGTTTCACTTTTTTTCTAACAACACCTATTGATCCCCTGCAACAGTGCCAAAAATTATGAGTGTCGTTGTTCATTCATCATTTAATCATTATGTGTGTCAGTCCAGGGCGGTGTCCAAAGGCTGTATACAATAGAAGGTGTCACAGTTGTAGGTTCAGTTCATCCAAGAATAGGTTTTTATTGGTGGATCAGTTAGTGTTTGGGGGTTGGTGTGACCTCTAACTCCTAGAATTGGAAATCAAATTGCAAAATCTGAAATAACAGGAAATGAAATGTTGCTAAATTAAAAGTGATACAAAAGTAAATTGCAAAATTGAAAACACACACAGTTGCAAAAAAATCAACTAATCATAGATTTCACAATTATCTGAGCATATTTTAAATCAAATTAACATCTATTGCAAAACTGGAGAATATCACAAATCTAGAAATTACAGTGAAATGACAAAAATATGGAAATTGCTGAATTATGGAAAATGTTGTCAAATGCTGAGAATTGTGTTGAACACTATTCCAAACATGTTCTAAATACTATTGTGCACTTTTGATATGAAATTAATGCCATAAATAAATGTTGACAAAATTTTGCTGATCTACTGCAACAAGAAATCAGCAGGAATTTCTGTCACAGTGCTGCCCTTCCTCTGATCCTGCAAGTGGCCCTTGCTTCCAAAATCAGAAGAGGGTGAAGAATTATATCAAGTAAATTAAATATGCAATATTAACCATAACATGCTTAAATAAATCTGAAGAATGCACCTTTTTATTCAATCTTAAACTGCATTACAGTATTGCAGGAAAAACTTGCAAATTAATCGTAATGCTACAAAGACTTAACTTCTACTCTTTGCTAATTACTATCTCCTATTGACTATCTATATATATATCTCTCTAATATGCTCAACCATACTAGGATATTTATTTATAAAACAAAGGTGATATGCTTGGTTACTAATTTGTAGGGATTTACAAATGATTGCATAATTGTTTCCTAGAATGCAAGAATTTGCTTTGTCAAAACTTTATCCATTCATTCTTGTTGGTCTGCCTTTGGTGAGGAAATCATGTCCAATAGGAGTTGGACCAACCTCTTGGTCAATTTCCAATCATAATTTCCACTGATTTGTCACTTTTTGACCACTTTTGGTTGTTCCTGTGCTATTCCCTATTCCTGCGCTGCTTATTCCTACACTGCTCCGGAATAACAGGTAGGTGACATTTAGTTGCTTTTCCATGCTCCAAACGCATAGGGAGGAAGTTTTTGACCACTTGGATTGTTTTCCTTTATCTTGTACACCCTTCTGCATTGGTGGCATGTGTTGGAGTGACTGATTCCAAGCCTTGCTGTATATGTACAGCTGGCTGGAACTGTCACAGTCATAGCCTATTTTCCTACATAGTCAGCTATAGGGGACAAGTTCTTTGGTGCCTTTTCATTTGAATTAGTTCAAACAGAGGAACACTATTATTAAGCACCAGAAATTTAACAAGGCCTATATTATGATTCTAAATTACTACTAATAAATTAATCGAAAACAAGTGAAATTGCAAAAATAAATAGTAAAACAGAGTATATGCACTTTATCATTTCAAAATATGCAAACATCATTATATAATGCATTTTACCCATAATTAACATAAAAACATAGTAAAAAGGGTGATTCAAATAAGTAGAATGTATCAAAAAGTGTTTATGGATGAGGCAATTCCTGGCCTCATCAACAATAGGAACATGGGATCTTCAGACAATATGGATCAACTATGGTAGGAGCACATTTTAGGTTATGGGAATGACCCGTGCCACAAGAGCCTTAATCAAGGTGGTGAATATGTCAAACCATATAGTGGTTGCTTGCATTCTAACAGATTACAAGGATGATGAGAAATATCTGGCGTGGCCATCACAAATTACTAACAAAGTTGTTTCTTCCATAGTAATAAAATACATCACATGGAAAATGGGAGACAAATGTATCATTTGATAGGAACATATGCGATAAATGGCAGTGTGACCACCCACAATGGAAGGGCTAACATATTATTCATGAACACTGATAAAAAAAATGAAAACATAGATTTAAAGCAGCTTCCAGAGAGCTTCAAAAATGATTACGAGAATTCTTGTGGCAAGGAAATCGAAGACCATCGATTAGAGGGGTTCAATGCCTGTATAACATAGGATTTAATAATTTATCTTATCTTATGTAAGGTTTATGAATGTCATGTTAAAATAAATAAAGGTATATTAAAATGTTGCTGCACCTGTTATTATTAGCCACGCAAAGATAACATCAATTGAACATAGTTTTTTATAGATGTTTGTAGTATGGGCAACAAAAATGCTCAATTAAAGATAAGGTTACACGTGTAGGGGCCAATTGGCACTAGGTTTTTGCATGCATAACGTAAATAGTACCACCATAAAAGCATGTTATGAATTAGAAGGCATTACCTAGGTTTTGGGAGACATTGAACTAAAAACACAACCAACGAAAGAAAGTGAAACCAAAGAACGTTACCAACAAAGGCAAGTGGAGCGGTTTTCATCAAAAAAGAAAGGAAAATGAAGGGTCATTCAAAAATTATAAATATACAATTTTGGAACATGAAGGAGGGGGGAAGAAGGCTAGAAAACTTTTGGGCAGAATTGCAGATGTGAAAGCAGAGCTTTGGAACTGGGTTTGCCTAAATATTTCTCCTCCCACGTTGTTGGATTGGATTTTTCACCATTGATGCCAATGGAAGTTTGTATTTTGCATGTGTATTGAGTTTATATTGAAAATATTTATTGCTAATATATTGAAAATTTGATAAGTTTTTATGCATGTTAATGGTAGACTCAATTATTATTTATGATATATTGCACAGTTTCCTTAGAATATTTCACCAGATTGAATGTTGGATTGCACGAATACAAATCACTTTAATGTTGGTTTTGTACAGGATACTAGTGTTTGTAGGGTCTGTGTGGAATTTTAGAATTGTAGGAACTTGTTTTATTTCATTTTATTTTTCTTTATTTTTTCTAACCTTATCTTTTTCGTTTTTTATTTTTATTTTTGTAAATTAAAAAAAAAAAAAATTTAATTCCAAAAGGAGATGCACAGATTCCAAGAATAATCTTTAAATTGTTATTTAAGGCAATTACATTTTTGTTTTAAGGGAAATTCAAAATTCCAAAATTTTATTTAAAGTTCACATTTTAATGGAGTTTTGTAATTTCAAAAGGCTTAACATGATTTCACATTTTAAAGGAGAGTTAAATTTCAAGCTTTGCACCTCTATTATTAAAACTATAAATTAATTTCCCTTTATGAAAATTATAATTTCATTTAAGAAGGGTAATTTATATGGTATTTCAAAGGCCATTACATTTTAAAGTTAGTCATTTAGATTATTTTCTTTTCATGCTCAAAGCAACATAAAATGAATCCACTCATTATTCAATGTTCACATTTCAGAGATAGGTTCTAATATTTTATTGCATGCTCAAAGCAAGGTTTAACAAATAAAACTTGTTAAAATTTGCTTAACAAAAGAAGATTGAATCTATCTAAAATACTTCAAGATAAAATGAACTTCATCTTTTCATCATGGTCATATGAGGGCCAATCACATTTTATTTTCTTTTAAGTTTCATGAACAATCAATAGCATAACATAATAAAGTAATACCATAACAGGCCCCTTTTTAACAAATGCTTGTAAATCACTAAGGTATTCTAGCACTTATTTGACACATTTTCACAAATATACATGCACACATTAAATAAAAGGAACCTTGGAGAAATTTATATTTCTTTGCAAGAGAGGGTTTTATAATCAAAATCCTAATTGTGAGTGTGGTTTTACAATTGGAAAAAATTACCACTCAACAATTTGGCACTAGGAGGGCCTGATTTGATAATTTTACTGATGTTGTAGATGCTAACTTGTTCATTGTTACTTGAAAGGGTTATTTGAAGGCATTGATATTGACTAATGAGGTTTTGTTGACATGTAATAACATCCATTGATTGGAAAGTCCTTTAGTTTATTATGCATATATTAATTTTTAGTCATTTCATGCTTATCTACAAGATATATTTCTTTGACTAACAAAATTGATACTAAAGTTATATTCTTTAAGGTCCACTAATGTCATTTTTTACTAATGGCAGGAATTGCATCTTGGATAGGTGGTTGTTATAGTGATTTAAACATTCCTACCCATCAAATACCTAAAAGTGTAGAAAGGTATTTACCCATGTTTAGGCATGATGGAATGAGTATGGTTGAGGAACATATTCAGGTATACAAGAACACTTTAAATCATTTGCAAATTATGCATGAAGATGTTGCTTGTAATATTTTTTCATACACATTGGATGAGGTTGCATTGGATTGGTACATCCACTTACCTCTAGATTCTAGCATGTCTTGGGATCAATTAGAGGTAATATTTCTCAATCATTTTGGAAAGTTGGTTGACTCAAATATGATATTAAATCAGTTTGTATCTATTTGTAAAAAACCTAATGAGTCCATGAACCAATTTACTGATAGGTTTCATAGGTTGTATATCGATATGCAGACACATTACATCATTTCAGAAGAAGAAAGCATTCAAATATACATAGAAGCCTTAGAATCCTTTACTTATACATTTTTAGGAAGAAGTCTTAAATATACATCATTACCAAGAGTCTACATTAAGGCAATAACAATAGAACAATGGTGGATTTCTAACAGTATGGATGTGAGTCGATTATCATTGCTCAACCCTAAGGCTCAAAATTAGATACCATCAATGAGTTAGGTTGAGGAACAATATTCTCCCATGATGAATTTTTCTTCAGAAGTTATGGATTCCAACCAATACCAACCATCCAATTTGGCAATTTTGAATCCAACGATGTCTAATGTGAGCAATCGATGGGATAAATTTGAATATCCAAATGTTACATCCACCTTAGATATCATCCAAGATGAGGTGCAAGTTTCAAAGCCAATATTAACCAATAAGGATATAGAAATGCATGAGTCTTTAGACAATGGAGGAGTCCTAGATTTAACTAGCATTGAAATGTATGATAGGTTAGGACCTTCCATAGAATCAAATAAAATGGTTAAAGTGGATGATCAAGAAAGCCAAAACACTTCAACTAATGACCAAATAGAAATGAAAGTCTTAGAGCCATTATTTACAAAGGATGATTGGAATAATTATAGAAAGTTAAAATCAACAATTGATCCCACTATAGAAACCCTTGACCCACCACAAGTGGTTGAAATTGAATTTAAGGAGGAAGCAATAGATGAATCTGAATATTATACCGAAGATATGATAGAATTTCATACATTAATTTTAGAAAATGATTATTATTATGGTTGGGGAAGATACAAGAAATTATTTGTTTCTCACACTCCTATTGATAACATTTCTATTTCACTTGATATGCAGGATGCTAAAATCGCCATCTCACATGAAGATCTTGTAATTCCTATACAATCATAAAATGGCACACCACTTGTAGAAATAGAGAAGGTTCCAATATTCGATCATTTTGAATATGAGTTTATGGAATACCTTGCTGAAATGGAAAATAAATAAATGGTAAATATTTCTTATGATTCATATGTTTTGGATGAGGAAGAGGTAAAATATTCTCTTTCATTCTAGAATATTGAAAATTTGGGTACAAGTTCACATGATTATCTTGAAGATTCAAATGAAGAAATACCATGGATGGTTAACAAGGAATTAGAATTGACTTCTATTCATACAAATGATAAAAATATTGTTTTATTTGAAACAACTCAAGTAGTTGATCATTAAGATGTGTTCTTTGACACATCCCTTGACTGGAAAGATTTATGGTATGAAAAGGATGCGCATATTTTTGATTGGGTGTATAATTTTGGTGTTTTTTAAAAGTAAGTAATTGATGAATATGAAGGGCTACAAGATGATAATGATGGAGATTATGATGAAAAAGAAAAAAGTACAAATCCTCATCAAGTCCTGGTAAATGAAAGTGTACAAAAAGTAGAATCTCATCCTTTGTGTCCAACCATCCAACTACAGGTAAAAGTTTCCATAGTTGTCTATTGTATTCAAATGTTATCAATGATGAAATGCCATTTGAGGGTAACAAAGATCTAGAGTGGATTTCTACTCACATCGCTAATAAGATTGCTTTGTTGAATGAAACAAAAGTAGATGTGCTTGAGTTGTTGAATCAATTTCATCAACAATTAATATTGAAGCTAGCATATAAACTTATAATGATTCTTATTTAGTAGATATCCTAGATGCTTGCACATTATTGCATTAATATGATTGGCCTAAATACATAAATGATGAATTGGCTTCAAAATTTTCAAAAATCACCTCTTATTTGAAGGAAATACTATATGCTTATGAAAATGAGAACTTAGTTCAGAGTGATGAATCACGTTTTGAAAATCACACCTCATTGAATAAGCAAAATATAGTTGAATATCATGTATTAGCTTGCAAGTTTGATGAATCAAAGTCTCAACATGGAATTACTAATATCATGGAATCAAAACGGTGGGATGAGAGAGGTAAAATAAGATTTTTTGTATTGTGTGGCCTATTATTATGTTGGTTGGATTTTTGTAAAGTGTGGCATGCATATCATGGTAAATATATTTTAAATTGTGGTAACCATCAGGGTTATGCAAAAGCACAAAATATCGTAAATTGGCTCTATTTAGGATTTTTAAAAATTTGGAAAGGCTAATTTTGGATCCTTTCATTGGGGCCCATTCACCCAAAATTTATGGGGTGGAAGTTTTTTTGGGGTAAATTCACCCATCGTTGATAATCATGAACCTAACTTTATTTTAATTCACCGACCTCAAATTATATATGATTTTGATTTTCCTACCCAATTCACCTTAAAATTATAAATGATTTTATATTTTCCGCCCAAATTGCCTCATATACTACCCGTATATATACTATATTGGGTATTGATACATAAAAAATACTCTAACTCGAAAAATAACTTTGAAACAACAAAAAACTTGAGAAGGTTACAGAGAAGTGACTATCAAAATAAATTGATCGATTGCAGAGGAGTGTCGATCAGTGCAAGACGATCGATTACAGAGCCATGTCTATCAGCATAAGTTGATTAGTTGCAGAACCGTGTATGTCAACATAAGCCGATCGATTGCAAAGCCATGTCAATTGGTGTAAGTCAATCGGTTGTAGAGTTGTGTCGATCGACGTAATCTGATTAGTTGTAGAGTTGTATCGATTGGTGTAAACCAATAGGTTATAGAGTCGTGTCTATCGACATAAGCTGATCAGTTGTAGAGTTGTGTTTGTTAGCATAAGTTGATCGATTGTAGGGTCATGTTTTTCGCTATAAAGAGATCGATTGTAGATACATATCTATCAACGTAAGCTAATCGATTACAAAGACATGTTTGTCGGTATAATCTGATTGATTATAGGGCTGTGTTTCTCATCATAAGGAGATCAATTGTAGAGCCATGTCTATCAATGAAATATGATCGGTTATAGAGTTGTGTCTATGGGAATAAGTCGATCGATTGTAGGGTCATGTATGTCGGTATAAGGAGATCAGTTGTAGAGTTGTGCATATCGGTATAAGCTAATCGATTGTAGAGCTCTATTTATTGGCATAAGCTGATCAATTGCAACATCATTTTTGTCAATATAAGTCGGTCGATTATAGGGCCATGTCTGTCGGCATTAGTAGATCGATTATAGCATCATGTCTATGTTAGAATTAAAGTGCACTATGCCTTCTCCTTGACACTTGTCAGTTTCTCTTGACAAGTGTCATGTGTTTCATATAGGCTTATGCCTATATATTGTAACCATTTGTATCAATAATATCATCTCATTGTTCATCTCAATATTACTCCTCATATTTGGTATCAGAGCAGGCTTTCCTTGCCCTGTGAAATCCTTGAGGGGGATTTCTCTCATGGAAATCCTCCCTCCCCCCTCATCCTTTCCCCCCATTTTTCCCATTTTTTTCAAAATAGGGAGTATGCTCTTCATCCTTGATGGATGAATCAGAAACCATATTTTTGAAAAATCATGGCTGCCAAATCTGCAATTTCTTAAAAAAATTGGGAGGTTAAGTTTATCTCATTTGTTTCACTCCTAATCCTTTCCCCCCATTTTTTCCATTTTTTTTCAAAATAGGGAGTATGCTCTTCATCCTTGATGGATGAATCAGAAACCAGATTTTTGAAAAATCATGGCTGCCAAATCTGCAATTTCTTAAAAAAATTGGGAGGTTAAGTTTATCTCATCAGTTTTTTCTTGCTGCTCCAATTTGTTTTTTTTTAATTATTTAGGGAATGGTTCCAGTCCAGACACTTGTACCTATGTTGCAGTCCTATGATCATGGACGAGACGGTGTTTGACATCAACATTACAGCTATCAGATCCATTTTTTTTCCATATTATGTTTTGGAGCCCAGATCTGCTGTGCATCAGATTTTGTCATTTGACAGACTATACCCATGAACTGGTAGAGCTTCTAGACAGCTCGACCATAATCCCCACACCTGCATCACTGTTTCCCAGCTCTTGTAGGTCCCCTGGTTCAAAAAGGGCTTCAAGCCCACTCCAGTTCCCGAGTTCGGTGACATGGACATCGACTTTGATGACGTGGGTGCGGCCTTTGATGAGTGTGCATCCGTGCCAAAATCATCGTTCCTTAACACCTTTGATATTATTTTACAGTCGGTGGGATTTAATCTGTCCACTCTGTTTGAAGGGGAAGACGCGGCTAAGCAAGAAACATGGTTTATGTCCCGGGAGCCCGCGTCCGTTATCATTGCCAAACTGGAGGAGATGGGCAAATTACAGGGATTTAATGTGAAGAAAAAGGAGTACAAGGTGCTGTTGCTGGCGTCCGATGTGGGCCGCAAGGAAAACTTGGCGGTTGCTGCGGAGATCTTTGAAGTGACCCCTTTTGTATTTCTCGTGCATGTCAGAAAAGTTGATGGTTTATGGACTTCTATCCATAGGGCCTGAGAATGGAGCAGGGGGAGATGTGCGCAAGGCGTAGCGATCTTGCTTGGGCCTGCTAAGCGGATTCGTATCATGGAGGCTAGAACGCGACATCAGCTTAAACTGGGCCTTATTCAAGTGGGGGCTTGCTCTTCCCGTTCGGGAAGCCAATCTCACCATAAAAATACCCTTGAAGGTGCTAAGCCATGAGGAAGACTCCAAGAGTTTTGTGTGGATGAGAAATCATGGTAGAAGCTTCTGAAAAGCATGCTGCCTATCGAGGCCTAGATACCTACCCAGGATAAGCTGGATTATTTGTTCACCATGAAGTATCAAGGCCCGCATGTGTTGCACAAGATTCAAACGGTCGATCTAGTGGATTCTATGGAAATTCCCATCGTGGCTATTGCAGGGTCAGTGATGGACTCACCGCGGTTCCTGGTAATAGAATCAATTTCATCTATGGTTCTAGCACAATCCATTCACACTACGACAACTTTTTAGCCCAGTAAAAGTAACCACGCAATAGGAAAGGGGATTTCCAAATTGAGTTTCAAACATAAGTTTTCAGACAATCATTGACAACCCATGAACATTGGTTTTAGTAGTTTCTATAATATATGTAGGTGACTCTTCAGTGAATGGGTCGCTATAGAGATGATTAGATTTGACAGCTTATACCTACAAGGCATCGAGATGGTGGTCGTAGCTACAATCGAATCCATGGAGATGATCGCAATGTTTTTGGAGGTAGACAGGTCCATGGTGCTGCCCAAGCTACGCGCTCTGATGTTGTATGGCTGTCTAAGAAGAAACCATTTTTTTTTCTTCCAACTTTGCACTGTTGGGAGATTTGACCTCAGAACCTGTGTCTTTAGAATATCTACAGAGATACTATTTAGAGTGGTGGCTCTAATTATTTGGCAGAGGCGATATTTGTGTAAAGTCATTGAAAACCATTATTTTTGGCTATAGTGGCGGTTGAGAGATCGGAAAAATCTACAACTAGGCCAAGTGGAATCCATGCAGGCGAGGTCGTGCCAACAGGGCATGCAGCTGGAAGTGACATGTTCCTTTACTATTGCCTGTTGAAGCATACTATTTGTTGTCCGTGATGGTGCATGACGTGTCTTTCAAGTGGAGGAAATCATAGTGGACTGCACCCGCGTGCTCGGGGGCATGTTTAATTTGCCACATCACAAAGTTGTTTTAAATTTTTTTTTTTTAAATGTGGTTTCTTTGTCCCATATGCACATGGCGTGGGGCATTTAAAATTTAAAAGCAAGTTTTTTATTTCAAAAATGATGGGGGGAATATTTTTGAAATATAGTGAGTGGGGGTATTTCTTTTAAAAGTGGGGGTATTTTATTAACATGTATGGCTGCATGATATAATGGGGAACATTTTTATGTATGGCTACATGATATTTTCATGTTGGCCATTTTTTAATCCTTTTCCAAATGGAGAGTGGAAGTGGGAGCTGAAGGCCTCATGTGGATGGCCTAGATGGCCCATGTAATTCCCCTACGAGGGAAATTTTAAGACTATTTTTATTCCGCCTGAGAGCGATGCCACTATTGAGTGATGTTGTCTATTTACTACCTAGATAGGCATGGTATTGGTTTCCACATGTTGAAGGCCCCATTCAAATACAAGTATAGGGGTATTTATAGTCATTGGAAGCGGTTTTCTGCGAAGAACACAATGGTGGTGTCAAATTGTAACTTTGAGGCTATTTTAATTGAGTTTTTAAGCCTCAAAGTTTTTATACCTTGGAGTGCACTCTCGGTTGAACCCGACACTCCCAAGGCAATTGTAAGTGAACCTAGTATCTAGTAGTACCCTCTATCTACTTGGCGGATGCAGCAGCTGGTTACCCATGCATTCCGGTAAGATGAGGTGACTACCATAAGGACACTTATTCTAGGGACTACAAACATAGACACCCTAGACTCTATCTAAGGTTTTTTCGGATCTACTTCTGAAGACTACAGATGAAGACACTTTAGAAGATTCTCTTCTTCTCTTCTTCTCCTCCATATTTGGCATCTATGGCTCATTTTATTGTATTGAGTGCATTTTCAGCAAAGATCGACACTCTTATATGGCTCGTTTTTCATTTGTATTAAGGTGCATTTTTGGAAGATACCGACACCTTCTAAATTGAGTTCACCATAAGGAAGGATTTGATTATTATGGTGAGACTAGTCAATGACCTATGAGAGGCAACATCCTCTGAGGATGACCTGCAGAGGCAACAGAACCAGAAGTGGCTGACCCTGAGGCACCCATGATGACCCTGAGGCACTTAGACGGCTGACCCAGTGGCAACAGACCCGTGGAAGTGGCTAACCCTGAGGCAACAGACCGAGATGTATACATAGTGAATCTAGCATTATTTACAGTTGGAGAGCCAAGCGCAAAGAGCATGAGCCTAGACCAAATCAACAATAAAATAGGATGATAGGTTGCATTTAGAGAAGTCAACATTAAGGGGGAATGTTACCTAATGTTGAATTGTTTTTTTCTTTAGTTAGGATAGTGCACTTTAAGGGGGAATGTTAGAATTAAAGTGCACTATGACTTCACCTTGACACTTGTCAGTTTCTCTTGACAAGTGTCATGTGTTTCATATAGGCTTATGCCTATATATTGTAACCATTTGTATCAATAATATCATCTCATTGTTCATCTCAATATTACTCCTAATAGTCTGTCAACATAAGTTGATCGATTGTAGGGTCGTGTCTATCAGTATAAGTAGATCGATTGCAAAGTCATCTCTATCAATCGATTGTAGAACTATGTTGATTGTCATTAGTCGATCGATTGCAGAACTGTGTCGATCGTCATTAGTCGATCAATTATAGTGGTGTCGATTAGCATTCATGTATCGGTTGTGGTGACTTTCAATCGAATTTTACCTATCGATTGTAGGGATTTTCTATCAGTATTTGTCAATAGGTTGCAGATGTGCTGATCGCCATTAGTATGTCAATTGTAGGACCGTGTCGATCGATATTAGTCGGTTGGTTGCAGTGTTGTCGACATAAGCCTATCGGTTACAGGGATAGTCGATCAGAAGTGTTGTCAGTATTTGTCTCTCGATTGCAGAGGTTTTAATCAACATTATTTTATTGGTTGTAGGGATGTGTTATTGGTATTTGTCTATTGGTTGTAGGTACTGTTGATAGGTATAAGCCGATCGATTGCAGGGAAGTGCCTATTGACAAAAGCATATCGGTTGTAGAGGATTCATGACTAAAAATCGGTAGAGTATTCTTCTTCCATTATTCTTTTGTCCAAATATATTTTTCTACAGTTTCATAGGCACTGTAGGTGAACTATACACAATTGTGGTAGACAATTATCAATGTCATCTAGTTGTGTGTCAGGATCATTTCTCTTATTAGAGACTACTTCTTGTCTCTTAGATTATGTCTCATACGCAATGTAGAAGCACCATATGCAACTATGGTCGATAAGTATTCTCTATCATGTTGTGTGTTAGGATCATATGTTCATCTTGAGGGATGTATGCTATTTTCCTTCAAATTCATATACATTTCCTAACATCTAAAGGTTTTTCTTTACAGATACAATGTCACCTATTGAATATGGAAAGAAGGAAGGTCAATCTTCTTGTAAAAAGACAATTCTAAAATATTTTACACAAATATCAAAATGCAATGAGACATCAATCTCTACAGATTCTACACAACTTGCAGGTACAAACACCTTTTACCATCAGTTTTTTAAAATTTATGTTCTTTTTACCATTAGTTTTTTAAAAATTTTGTTCTTCTTAAATGTAAAACCTTTCTCTATTAATAGATAAATGGTTTTCTGCTTATCTACCTCTTTTTAAATGCTTTGTAAAACTGTATTCTGTTAATTCTTTAAAATAGTGCTTTTTTACAATAAAAAATGATAGAGAACACCAAACATTGAATGTAGTAAATATTGTCGAGCCTGATGTGCATTCACTCGAAGATATTCCAACAGATGAGATGGGACCACATGATAATTTTTCTAATAACGACATTCAACAACCACTTTAGGAGATTTTAAATTCAGACACATCAACCAAAAAAGAAAAATATAGTACAATTAAAATTCAGACCTCTGGGGAATCTTGTAGTCAAAAATCTAAACATCAAAAGATAAGCGAATGGACTATTGAAAGGGATTTTAAAAATTAATGGGCACGGTTATACCCCTTTATTGAGCGAGATGAGAAACTGAATGTGTGTAAATGCATTATTTGTACATGGAAGCTAGGAAAGGATCATTTATTTCAAAATAAGAAAGACACAATAGAAAAACACTGTGGGAAAGTTTACATCAAAGAAATACGAAGTGATGGAACAATTAACAGATCTCATAGGTGGAAGGATGCATCAAAATGTGTGCATGTGAGATATGCACTTGAATATGAAAAAGCAATGAAACAAAAACAAACTCTCATTGAGAAGGGTGGAACAATCGAGGCACAATTTCAAAAAATTAATAATACTGTATTAGCCTCAAATAAATTACACTTTGCTATTGTATATAGTATTCTAAAAAAAGGTCGACCCATGTCTAATTTTGTTGATTTTAAGGAAATACTTCAACTAGCCAATGTACAAAACCTTACTAGTTCACATTGGTCAAATCGAAGTGGTTGGGAAATGGCAAAATGTCTATCACTAGTTGAGAAGGAAGACCTAAGAGAGAATGTGAAACAAGCCAAATTTATTTCACTTTCCATTGATGAGGTAACAATCGTTGACAACACATCTTGGATTTGCATACATGTTTACACATTCAAAAATCATTTGAGACAACCTCATTTACTAGCACTACATAAGATGATTGAAAATTGTAATGCGAAAAACATTTATAATGTTGTTGTAACCAGTTTAAAGGATATTGTCGGAATGGATGAAAAGGAAATTGCCACAAAGTTAATTTGTGTTGGAGTTGATGGTGCGACTACAATGCAAGGACAAAGGAATGGTCTTTGTGTTAGGCTTTAGACTTCCATTGCCCCATATGTGATTCATATTCATTGCATGGCTCATCGAATGAATCTTGCATACAAAATTGTGAGTAATTTTGATAATGTAGCCAGAGTGGAAGAACTCGTCCACGATATACACTCATACTTTTCATGCAGTCCAAAAAGGTTTGCAGAGTTTCAACAGTTTTCTCTAGGTGTAACGAAAGGCAAAAAAATGTTAAAATATGTGGAAACCAGGTGGATTTCACTATTTCTTCCTACAAAAAGGGTATTTTCAGAATATCAATCCTTTGTTGGGTTTATGTATGCACATTGTAGAGATGTTGACAAGGCAAAATATTTACTTTTTCGTATGACTGACTTGGAAACTCTTCTCACATTATGTGGTATTCTACCAATGTTACAAGAAATGAATACTATGATTAAACTTGCACAGGAAAGGGCAATTTATATTGTCGATTTCATGAGGATGAGAAAACAAATATGTATGGTTATTGACAGGATTTATTTATCCGAAAAATATTTTGATGATCCCAAGTTTGATAGTTGGAATACGTTAATTAATGTCAATGAACCGAACAACTTTTTAAAGTTCAACATCAACGACAATATTTGTATTGCTATCCATGGAAAGTTGATTCCTGTATATCATTTTGAAAAGCGATTAAATACTCTAACAAATGATATTGAACAAGTGCCCATTACACATTCCGGATTCGATGAGGCTTTGGATAACACTAAGAATAAATTGAAAAGAATTGCAAATGCATTAACAAGTGAAATAAGAGATCATTTTAAGAGAGATGAGACACTTGAGGCCATGGTTTTTGTTAATCCTAATTTTTGGAATCCTTGTGGTGACCAAAGTAGTAGAAGTGAGTTGTTTGTAAAATATATGGGTAATATTATGACACATTTCTCTAAAAGTGTGGAAATAAATGGCTTTGAAATCAATGGTATTCTAAACAAAGATATTTTGAGATCTCAGTCAACCAATTTTGGAATAACAATGGATAATCAAATTGCACAATTCAAAAATCCACAAGAGACTGGTTCAATCACGCGTTTTTGAAAAAAATGTATCGAAGTAGTGTCTTGCAAGATACTATGAGTGAATACTTTATTTTATATGAATTATGTCAGACAATGATTTTGGGATCTATTGAAGATGAAAGGGTTTTCAGTGCATTAACTTTTGTTAAATCAAAAGTTCGTAATAGGTTGGACAGAAATTTGGAAAATTGTTTGAGAATGTATGTGTCATCGTATGAGGTGGGTAACTTTCCCTATGACAAAGCGTTGACATATTGGAAGTCCCTAGCAGAAAGAAGAGGTCTCTCTAATATGGTTGATAATGATGAAAATGATTCAACTAGGAGTGATGATGAGATTATGGAAACGCAGAATTCACAGATTTTACGTTCTTGTGGAGAAGTTGATAAAGCTTTGTATTACCTTCTAGAAATATAAAAATTGCAATGATTATATGACAAATTCATATAATATAAGATTTTTTCGGATTTGAAATCATTTTGTAAAATTTTAGTGATTTGAATAAATTCATATTATTAGTGATTTTCCGGATTTGAAATATTTCATATTATCAAAGATTTTTTGTATTTTATTTGTTGTAAAATCATATAATCATTCAATTTTCAATGATTATGCATGTTTGCTTTTTAATGTTATGGATTGTCTATGTTTTCAAAATTTATGATGTATGCTATAGCTTTGAGTAAGTTGAAAATTTGAAAACCATGTATACGTAATGATGCTATGTTATTGAAATAAATGTATATGTTGACAAAAAATAGTTATTTTTCCTTTGAATTTAAATGTATGTATGTATCATTAGTATCATTAGTTGTATGATATGACAAAATATAGTGATTTTTTTATGATTTATGCTTTGTCATTGAGTAAACCTTGTATGCATAGTAAAAAATTTTGTACATATGTATGAAAAATGTATGTAGTATATTACTCTAGATATGGAAAATGAAAATTTAAACCCATTCATAGATATATCCATTGTAAACTCACTTCGAAATATAAAAACAATATAGCATAATACAAATTACCATATTCATTTTTATACAACTATAATGACTAACTATGAATGCACTGAAAATTGAAACCCATGCATAGATATATCCTTTGTAAACTCACTTGAAATATAAAAACAATATAGCTTAATAGAAATGAAAATACTCACTTTTATACTACAACAAGAATGAATATGAATAAACTGAAATTTAAACACATGCATAGATATATCATTCGTAAACTCATTTGAAAATTGAAATATAAAAACAACATAGCATAATATATGGAAATTGAAATTTAACCCTTTCATAAATATCTCCATCATAAACTAACATTGAATATAAAAACAATATAGCATAATAAAAAAGAAAAAACACTTTTCTATACAAGAACAAGAATGAATATAAATAAACTCAAATTTAAACACATGAATAGATATATCATTCATAAACTCATTTGAAAATTGAAATATAAAAACAACATAGCATATTTGAAACACCATAATACTTAAAAGATGAAAATAACACACAATTATAAAAGTGTATCTCTTAAAAGTAAAATAATAAAAGCAAGTATCTTGCTTTCATACGAAAACATATGAAATGTCATAAAATTGTCTTTCAAAATATCAAATTTTAAAATTCAATTTCTTTCTCTAGAATCTTTTCCCGTTGGCAGTGGACGTAATGCAGTCGTAGGTGGGGGTTGTCAATGATCAGGAGAACTAGATGTTCTAGGTTTCCTTGTTGATCTTCTCCATACATGTAGTGGTGTTTCCTTCGCATGTGTTTTAGAGTCTCCTGATTCCTCTGGATTATAACCTCTGACAGTAGCACCCCACTTTGAAGAGGAAGAGGATGCCCTTTTTTGTGTATATATAAAATGTCAAAATTACAAAAAGACAAATAATGGAAAAATAAAAAAAATTATTTAAATATTGACAAAAAATTACCTGAACCTGCAGTTCTCTCATGGCTGCATTGTCTAGGATTGAGTGCCAAGATGTTGGTACTGGAGTGTTCTGCAAATTATAAAAATATTCATAAAAAAAACAATAATATAATTGCATGTGCTAACTGTCGGCGAGGGTAAAGCGTGGGTTATCACGTTCTCTATTTCCAATATGATCCGATGTGAGACATAGGTGGACTAGTCAAATTTTTGGTGTGAAAGACAACAAACCAAATACGCTAAGGCCCACATTGGAATTTTTATCGGCCTTCCTTGCAGAACGAGTCTGGCAAGGAAGAATTTGCAACATGCCCAAAGAAATTTATTTTCAATCGCCAGTACGGTCAAACCCCTTCTAGACTTGGTGGATGAAACTACAAAAAAAACAAAATCAGTAATACACTAGTGACTAGAATTTAAATTCAATTAAATTAAAAAATAGTTATACCTTGAAAAGATTCCAATTACACATTGAATTTGGTCTCCAGGTAGAGTTTGTCTTCATTAGTTAATTGGTATTTGGAAGTGATAGACTCAACACCAACGTGGGGCAATGTTATCAATCTAGCGACATATGTAGCTGTGAAAGAAAGAACGATGTTTTTGTTGTCGATGACAACATTTACCTTGCCCAAATAAATATTATAACCTACAATGATATTCTCCAATAGTTTTTTTCCATGTCAAATTGCGACATTGAAACTAGACCCCAAAGACCAGAGGTCGTGACCCACGACATGTCGTAACCCGATGTTGATAAAATTTTAGAAATCAGGGGGCAAAACATATTTTAAAATTAATTTTACAAATTTTAGGGGTGGTAGGGGATGCCATAGGGTGTACGAATATGGATCAGAAGACACTAGGGATGGTATGTGACACTTGACAGAAAAGGATTCAAAATGGAGGAAAAGGGTTAAAATTGGCTTAAAACTTATGGTAAAAGGTTAAAACTAAGATAAAACTGGAGGAAGAGGGTTAAGAATGCATTAAAACGAGAGGAAAAGGGGTAATAATATGTTAAAATAGGAAGAAAATGATTAATACTATGATAGAATAGGCAAAAAAATGATTGTTAATCCCTTTATATAGACTTCTCTCCATATAATCAACTTATGGATGGGTGACACATGGCCTCTACATGCAATTGTTTCATAGATTATTGACATATGGCCTCTACATGCAATCATTTCATAGATGGTTGACACATGGTACAAATGCAACATTGCTACCATCGTCATACCAACAATCGATCATCATGCCTGCAATCGATCGACATATCTACAATCGATCGATATGTCTATAGCCGATCATCATGTCTTCAATCGATCAACATGTCTATAGATGATCGTCATGCCTGCAACCAATTGATATGTCTACAATCGATTAGCATGTCTGTAACCGATCGGTATGTCTATAGTCGATCATCATATCTACAACCTATCATCATGTCTACAACCGATCGTCATGCCAGTAGCTGATCATCATACCAACAATTGATCGTCATGCCTTCAATCGATCGATATGTCTGTAGTTGATCATCATACCTACAACCAATCAACATGTTTATAGCCGATTGTCATGTTTGCAATTGATCATTATGTCTGTAGTCGATCGGTATGTCTGCAGTCGATCATCATGTCTACAATCGATCGGTATGTCTGCAACCGATCGGTATGTCTATAGCCAATCAACATGTTTGCAGTCGATCGTCATACCTATAGTCGATCAGCATGTCTACAATCGATCTACATGTCTACAACTGATCATCATGCCTGCAATCGATCGGCATGTTTACCACCGATTGACATGTCTACAGTCGATCATCATTGATGATGTGACAAAATATAGAGATTTTTTATGGTTTATGCTTTGTCATTGAGTTAACCTTGTATATATACATAACTACTAAAAAAATTTCTACATATGTATGAAAAAAGCATATAGAATAGTACTCTAGATATGGAAAATGAAAATTTAAACCCATGCATAGATATAACCATTGTAAACTCACTCTGAAATATAAAAACAATATAGCATAATATAAATTACCATATTCAATTTTATACAACTATAATGACTATGAATGCACTGAAAATTGAAACCCATTCATAGATATATCCATTGAATAACATTGAATAACATTCATTGATATATCCATTCATTTTTATATCACAACATGAATAACATTGAATAACATGTAAATCTATAGCTAAGAAATGAAACACCATAATACTTAAGAGATAAAAATAACACACAATTATAAATGTAAATAGTGCAATAGTAAAATAATAAAAGCAAGTATCTTGTTTTCCAATGAAAACATATGAAATGTCTTAAAATTGTTTTTAAAATTCATTTTTTCACTTCAGAATATTTTCCCCCTTCCTCCACTCCTTTTGCCTTCTCAATGGCTTCCACAGTCTCCATAGCAACGGCCCCTCCCTCATATTTCCCTTGTTCAGCTCCTTTTTCCTCATCCACATTCTGCATTTCAATGGCTCTTTTCTCAGGTTGGGTAATAGTACTATCAATTGCTCCACAATTGACAAGGATCATCTCAACATTTTGCATTCCATCGAGAAGGGTATTTTCTTCTTTGCCAACATCTTCAGATGTTGGTCCTTGAACTTCTTTACCCTTCTCCTTAAGCAGAACATCAGGATCCAATCCATTGCGGATAATGATTTTTCGCAAAATGTTGTTTTTTCAAACTAATTCCTGTGCTCTTTTTTCATTGACATGGAAGTGTTTAAGAACTCCTTTGCCATCCTGAGATAGTCTTGCAGGTTTTGAACCTGCTTCTTGTTTTCATACTTTACTAGCAAAAAGTAAAAAAAGTTAATCAACATGAAAAGATAATTACATTTAAAAAAAACGAACAACAAATTTTTGAACACAAAAGTGATTAAGTCAAACCTCAGCAACATTCTTTGTAGCTACAACAATAGCAACCTTTTTCTTATCACTTGCCCATTCATTGTAATAAGCTTGGGCCTCACCGTTTATGTTCTCCAATTTGTTCATCATAAACTTTAAAATTTCATCTGTGTATGATGTATTCACCTTCAAAATGCTAGATTTTACTTGTTGTAGTAGAGCCTCCATCTTTTCAGGTTCATTTTCAACAACAAAAAATTTTCTCTCTTTTTGAAAAATTATTGTATCGGGCATTAATTTCTTTTATCAACACCTTAGCCCGATACTCCCATTTTTTCATTTATGTTATATCTGGAAGTAGCAAATCCTTAATTGTAGATTCAACGTTATCAAAAACCAAATCATTTTTTGAAAAAATTATTATTTCATCCTCTTGTCGAGGAGGAGCCTTATGGGTGCTTCTTTCCCTTGGAGGAGATTTGCTTGAACATTTTGCACCTTCATTTACTTTATCTTGAAGCAATTCTGATAGTTGAAATTGAGTGGATGTGTTATCTTGCAAAAATTAATCTTTATCAAGTGGAACATCATCCAACCCAGTACCAAAAGCTTCCGGTATATCCTTAAAAGTAAAATTATTAATAGAAATACGACCAAAACTGGAAAAAGTCTTTGATGCTTCTCTCTCTGAAATTTGTTGTGTTGCTTCTCTCTATGGCCTAGATGGAAGAAAGTGTTTTCCAACTGGGAAGCATTGACCTCGCATTTGAGTTGGGCATTGTGGAGGAGGTGGCGGCATTTGTTGATTTTGTTGATGAAATTGTTGCAAGGGACCTTAAAACATAAAAAATAAAAATTAGTTATAAATTTTGTGAAGGTAGAAAATAAAAACTAGTTATAAAATTAAATTATGAAAATTGGTTGTAAACTTTGTTATAACACTTACCGGCAGAAGAAAAAACATCTTGCGTAGCTACTGCTACAAATGGAATATGGTCATGTTGTACATCTGAAAAAAAAACAAAATTAATTAAAAATAGTAAAAATATTGTAAAAAATTTGTTTCGGTAGTAATTAAAACTTACTCCTAGAAGATGAAACCTCATGCGTAACTACGCCCATTGGCATCGGACGTGCAACCGCAAGTGGAGATTGTCGATGATCAGGAGAAATAGATCTTCTATGTTTCCTTGATGATCTTCTCCTTAGCGGTGGTGTTGCTTCCTCCGCAGGTGTTTCGGAGTCTCCTGATTCCTCTGGATTATAACCTCTGACAGCATCATCCCGCTTTGAAGAGGAAGAGGATGCATTTTTCTGTGTTTGGTATAAAATGTCAAAATTACAAAAAGACAAACAATGGAAAAATAAAAAATTTACTAAAATATAAAAAATAATTACTTGAACCTACTGTTCTGTCATGGCTAAATTGACAAGGGTTGAGTGCCAAGATGTTGGTACTAAAGTGTTCTACAAATTACGAAAATATTCATAAAAAACAATAATATAATTACATGTGCTAACTATCGATGAGGGTGAAGCGTGGGTTTTCACGTTCTCTATTTCCAATCTGATCCGATTTGAAACATAGGTGCACCAGTCAAATTTTTGGTGTCCAATACAATGGACCAAATATGCTAAGGCCCACATCGTGATTTCTATTGGCCTTCCTTGCAGAATGAGTCTAGCAAGGAAGAATTTGCAACATGCTCGAAGAAATTTATTTTCAATCGTTGGTATGGTCAAACCCCTTCTGGACTTGGTGGACGTAACTGCAAAAAAACTAAAATTAGTAATTGTATGGTCAATCACTAACAAGAATTTAAATTCAATTAAATAAAAAAATAGTTATACCTTGAAAATATTCTAACTGCACTTTGAAGTTGGTCTCCAAGTAGAGTTTGTCGTCATCAGTTAACTGGTATTTGGAAGTGATAGGCTCAACACCAACGTGGGGCAATGTTGTCAATCTGGCGATATCTATGGCTGAGAAAGAAAGAACGATGTTTTTGTTATCGATGACAAGATTTACCTTTCCCAAATCCATATTATAAGCTGCAATGATCCTCTCCACCAGTTTAACGTCCGTATCGAAATGGGGCATTGAAACTAGACCCCGAAGACCAGATTCTGTGACCCAAGACATGTCGTAACCCGGTGTTGATAAAATTTCTGAAATCAAGGGGAAAACCAGGTTCTTATAATTAACTTTAAACATTCCAGGGGTTGTAGGGGATGCCATAGGGTGTACGGGTATGGATAAGAAGATATAGTGGAAAAGGTTTCAAACGAGAGAAAAATGGTTAAAAACCGCTTAAAAATTAAGGTAAATTGTTAAAACCAAGATAAAAGTGGAGGAAGAGGGTTCAGATTGCATTAAAACAAGAGGAAAAGGGGTAAGAAAGCGCTAAAACGAGAGAAAAAGGGTAAGAAAGCTTTAAAATAGGAGGAAAAAGGTTAAAATGATGATAGAAAAGGTGAAAAAATGATTGTTAATTCCCTTTATATAGATTTTTCTACATGCAATCAGCTCTTGGATGGGTGACACATGTCCTCTGCATGCAATCATTTAATGGATGGATGACATGTGGCACAAATGTGCTACTGCTACCGATGGGAACTCGAGACTGATGCAGCACATCGACACACATGCAACCGATCATCATGCTTGTAACCGATCATCATGGTTGCAACCAATCGTCATGGCTACAATCGATCATCATGGTTGCAACCGATCGTCATGGCTGTAATCGATCATCATGGCTACAACCGATCATCATGGCTGCAACCGATCGTCATGACTACAACCGATCGGCATGCCATTGGTCGTCATGTCGGCCTAAAGTATTTCATATCGGCCTAAAGCTTTTAAGTATGTCATACATTTTTAGATTTTGCAAACGATATTCATAGCCCCCAACACAAAAAAATTTGCCATGGTTTGAAATTTTTTTGAGACAAATTAATGAAAATCGCCACGGTTTGAAAATTTTTGGAGACAAATAAATGCAATTCGCCATGTATACTTCTACAAATTTTGTTGGGATTCCAAGACAATTCGCCTTGATTTTATAAATAGATTTCGGGGCCAACCCCTTATGCATAACCCTGGTATCTGTGTTTAGAATCTAGGGAAGTGATAGCCTAAATTGTGTACCATATTGTACATATGTTGTATGTTAGTGTATATATCTTTGGTCTTCATGCTTTTGTTTTTAGTTTTATTGTTTTTGTGCTTTGACTCTAATTTTCGGTTTGGCAAGTTTTGTTTTTGCTTTCTTGTTAAAATTAGGTTAGGTGTTGGTTTATCTTCAAGTTTTGCTTTTCATATTTTCAAGTGGGTTTTGGGTTCGTTCCCTTGATTTGTGGTTATGTTTTATGGTATCTTCTAATGTTTGGCCTCTTGACTATTTTTTGTGTTCCTTTGTCATGAAGGATGAATTACCTATCATGTGGATCAAAGAAAAGGGGATAAAATTATCTAGTTATAATTCTTATATCTTTGGATTAAGATAGTGAATTTTGGAACAATGAATCATTTTGCTAAAGCTACACAAGAACACATCATATTAATGGGTATGCCTTGGAATCTTGAAGGATGAAGTCATTTTTGTTTGCAAATTAAGGTAAAAAAATTTATAGACTCTATTTTTAGCCTTAAGTGGTCTCTAACCTAGGTAGCGTATGAGTTTTGCAAGATAATATGATGCTAAATAATAAAAAAAAGTATGCCAAATCATTCTCAAGGTCTAGGTAATCCCTACTAGGGATATAGATGCCTGAATGATAGTAGGGCTATGTCTAGACCAAGTAAAAAAAAAAGATAAATGCAAAACTACATCTAAAACCTAGGTGATTTAGATAATATCTACCGGGGCTATAGATGCCTAGCTCGCAGTAGAGCAAGATCTAGAAGAGATCAAGGTCATCTCCACTAGGGCTATAGATGTATGGATGGTATTGAAGAAATGTGAAGGCATATTATTTATGAGTAATATTTCTATAGCCTAAATGCAAAATAGGTGATGGAGTTTGAATGGTTTTCAAGAATGCAAAATGAAATCACTTTCACACACACTAAGTAAAGGCAAATGATTCATATGTTTTCATTTGAAGTTATCTACCCCAAATTCTTGGAGGTTTTTAGATAGATTATCTTTTTGATATTTGTTTTATTTGTTTTTATAACTAGGTTCTTCATCCAAAATACTCAAGAGCATTTCCCAACAGAGTTACCATTTGTTGTGGCCATTGCACAACTTACCCCAAATTTGGGAACCCACCTTTAATTTCATTGTTTTGGGGGCTTTGGTGTTCTTTGAGTGCTAATTATTTAGGTCCCAAGGTTAGAGTGTTGGTCAATTTATGTTTTTATTTGCTTTTAGAGGTCTAGTGCGTTGTTAGTTGTAGAGTTTGGTTTCTTTTATTCTAGTCTTTGATGTTAGTTAGGATTATGAAGTGGATTGTTGATTTTAAATGTTTTAAAATTTGAAATTAATAAAATTTGTTTTAAAATAATAATAATAATAAAAAATAATAAAAATAAAAAATAAAGAGTAATAAAATATATAAATATTGATACATATATATAAATAGGTATAAATTTATATATGAAGCCTTAGTGCTTCATTACGCTTTAGTGTGTTTCCAACAAAAGTGCAGTTCATAGTTTTAAAATCATTGGTTTAGGTTCATAATGTTAATGTTTGGTTTGAAATATTTTAGTATATTTTAATTATTAATTTAGGATTTTGAATCAGGTCATTGTTATTAATGTTCGCAGGATTTAGCATCAAGCATTGATGTGGAGATTAGTGTGGTGACATGGATGAAAACATAACAAATGGACATGTCACTGGTGAACACGTTATAAAAAAATGAGGAGTCACATTGGAAGCTAGAGGATGATTTCGATGTTGGTGCTTCCACGAAGATGATAGATCAGGCACAGTCATAGTTTATGTGAACATGGGCCTACTGACTAGGACACAGATATCAAGACCTAGGTTGATGTTGATGTGGAGGTTTGGTGGAGAACATATCTTACATAATACAAAAAAACCAGAGAAACAAGAGCCCAAGATTTGTATTCAATACTTTGGAAGAATTTTACAAGAATATACATCCAAACTGCCGTTTGCCAACCCCCTCTCATTACAATCCATGGGTTTTTATTGAGGTCCCAATCCTCTGTGCTTTCCCACTTCCCACGATCTACAATTGCCACTTGGAACAATTCTAGAAATTTGCATTGATGAGACTCTTGGTGAGGTGCACAACTGGCTGCCATATCCAACAAAATCTACTTCTCGATCTGCTGCTTGTTGTTAGTTGCTTTAAATGTGTCTTCCAGATATCCTACGCGAGTGGCCAACATGCCCGTTGAAATCCTCCTTTGGAACTGCTGCTTCACTGCCTCTAACTTGCCGTGCACGAAGGGACGTCTTTATGAAAGCTGGAAGTGCGTGTCTTTCTGTTTGGTCACGATATCGCGACCATTTTCTTTCTGCACCTTCTCTCTCTGTTTTGGCCGCGATATCGTGACATGTCGCAATATCACACCGTTTTTTCTATCGACCTCTGTTTTGCCGTTTAGGTCACGAAATCACAACATGTCGTGATTTCGTGACCTTTGGTCTCCGTGCCTTCATTTCTCCTATGGTGGTCACGATTTCGCAACATGTCACAAAATTGTGACATGTCACGATTTCACGACCTTTGGTCTCCGTGCCTTCGTTTCTCCTGCGACATGTCACAATTTTGTGACCTTTGGTCTCCATGCCTTCGTTTCTCCTTCGACGGTCGCGATTTCACGACATGTCACAAAATCATGACATTTCACGACCTTTGGTCTCCATGCCTTCGTTTCTCCTTCGACGGTCGTGATTTCATGACCTTTGGTCTCTGTGCCTCCGGTTTCCTGTTTGGGTCACGATTTTGCGACATGTCGTGAAATCGCAACATTTTGTCCGCTGCTCCCCTATCTTTAGTTTTGGTTGCGATATCGCGACACTTTTGTGTCACGATATCGCGACACATATTTTACTTGCAACACTTAGAAAAAAAATAACATTGCAACACTTAGAAAAAAATAACAACAAAAAGTTTGGTTGATGCTCGATTGCTTTGCTACCCTCGGATGCTCCTGCATCAGACACCCGGGGTGGATTGAGAAGTGATACTCACTTCTGATCTTTAGGAGGAAGACCCAGGTGGTCAACCTCGGCTTTTGATAACCAAGTTGCATCTTCTATAGGTCTTCCCTTCCACTTGATCAAATACTCAAAATATTGTTTGTTCCTTGTGCTTCTACCTTCACGAGTATCTAATATTTCCTCGATTTCGTCTTTGGTTGGGTTAGATGTTGGAATGTTCCACAATTATTTGCTTGGTGCCTCTGTATTATCCCCTTCATGGTATTCCACTAAATCTGATATGTTAAAAATGGGTGAAATGTCAAGCCCACTTGGCAATTCCACTTCATATGCATTGCCTGAATCTTATTTTTCCAGTATTCTACATGGCCCAAAATTTTTCATCTTCAACTTGTTGTAAGTTTTGGCTAGAAATATTTCTTTTCTAAGATGGACCATGACTTCATCTCCCACTTCAAATTCTTTGAACCGTCGCTTTTGGTCTGCTCTTTCTTTATACTGAGTATTCATTTTTGCAATTTGTTTCTTTACTTCTTCATGTAGGCTTTTCATCTATTTTGCGAATTCCTCAGCCTCTGCACTGCATTTTTCTCCTTTATCTAATTTTCTCAGCTCAAAAACGTTTCTCAGACTGTTTCCATATATGATTTGGAATGGAGATTTGTTTGTGCTTTTATTGATAGAATTGTTGTATGCAAATTCCACCTGTGGAAAAACTAAATCCCATCCCTTGGGTTTATCTACTATCAAGCATCTTAGAAAATTAACCAGACTTCTATTTACCACCTCTATCTGTCTATCATTTTTTGGGTGGTATGCAGAACTAAACTTCAGATCTGTCTTCAACTTCTTCCACAATGTTCTCTAGAAATACCCAACAAAATTTGTATCTCTGTCAAAAACTATGCTTCTTGGTAGACCATGAAGTCATACCACTTCCTTGAAAAATAACCCTGCAATGTGAACTACATCACTTATCTTCTGGCAGGGAATAAAATGTGCCATTTTGGAGAATCGGTCAACCACCACAAATACAGAGTCATTTCCCCTCTGTGTTCTCAACAATCCAAGAATAAAATCCATGCTTATGTCCTCCCACGGCCTCTCAGGTACAGGTAACGGCTAGTATAATCCTGTGTTTTGCCTTACACCTTTTGCCATCTGGCATATTCTACAACTTTGCACAAAATTTCTCACATCTTGCTGAAGTTGCGGCCAGTAGTAATTTTCATTCACCAGGGCAATGGTCTTATCCCGACCAAAATGCCCAGCCAGTCCTTCGCTGTGCTTTTCCTTGATTAAGTTCTCCCACATGGAACTCCTTGGAATGCATAATTTACTTCCCTTGAACAACATTCCGTATTGGATTAGGAAATCTAACCATTTTGTCCTGTCCACAGTAACAGGTGCCAAGCAAGCCGTCTAGGCTGCTGCAAAATCAGGATCTTGAGGATAAAGACCCTTTAGTTCTTGGAATCCTACTACTTCCACTGTCATTTCAATCAATAGATTCTGCCTTCTACTTAAAGCATCTACAACTCTGTTTGATTTCCCACTCCTATGCTTTAACACAAAGGTATAGCTTTGGAGAAACTCTACCCACTTCATGTGCCGCTGATTTAGTTTTGTCTGGCTGTTGATGTACTGCAATGCCTGATGATCAGTAAATAGAACAAACTCTTTTGGAAACAAATAATGCCTCCACTTATTTAGAGCCTGAACTATAGCATAAAATTCCTGGTCATAAACTGAATACTTTTTTTGAGCATCATTGAGATTTTAATTGAAATAAGCTACAGGTCTACCTTCTTGGCTCAGTACAACCCCTATTGCACTACCACTGTCATCACAGTCGACCTGGAATACTTTGTTAAAGTCTGGCAGTGCCAAAATAGGCTTTTCTATGACCTTTTTCTTTAATGCATCAAATATCCTTTCAGACCCTAAGGTCCACTTGAAATCTTTCTTATCCCCTCTCATTGTTTCTGTGAGGGGTGCACAAATGCTGTTGAAGTTTCTTATAAACTTTCTATAAAAGCTGGCTAGACCATGTAATGATCTTACCTATGTTGTGCTTCTTGGTGTAGGCCATTCTATGATAGCCCTCACCTTCTCTGGGTCCATTTTCAGACCTTCTGCTGAGATTACAAATCCCAGGTATACTAACTCTTTCTTGACAAAATTACACTTTTTTAGATTTATTAATAACTGCTCCTCTCACAGCTTTTCAAAAACCCTCCTGATGTGCATCAAGTGTTCCTCCAGGGTTCTGCTGAATATTAATATATCATCTAAATAAACAATGACAAACTTTCCCAAAAACTCCTTCAGTACCTCATTCATCAGCCGCATGAAGGTACTTGGTGCATTGGACAACACAAATGGCATGACCAACCACTCATACAAGCCCTCTCTTGTCTTGAAGGTTGTATTCCACTCATCTCCTTCCCTGACACGGATTTGGTGGTAACCACTCTTGAAGTCAATTTTGGTGAAGTACTTGGCTCCACTCAAACAATCCATTATGCCATCCATCCTTGGTAGTGGAAATATGTATTTTATTGTTATCTTGTTGATGGCTCGAGAGTCTGTGCACATTCTCCACTATCCATCCTTCTTGGGTGCTAGTACTGCAGGTACTGCACACGGGCTAAGACTCTCCCTAATCAACCATTTCTCCAGAAACTCCTAGACCTGCCTGTTTAGTTCTTCAATTTCTATAGGTGTCATTCTATGTGCAGCTTTATTTGGCAAGCTTGACCCTGGCACCAAATCAATATGGTGACTGATTTTTCTTACTGGGGGTAAAACCTCAGGAACATTATTAGATATGATATCTGGAAATTCCCTCAATAGACCTTGGACTTCTACTAGGGCATCTTTGCATTTTGTATTCCTGACTCTAGGAATTAATGCATAACACATATGTTCATGCTTTAAATCATCTAAAAATTTTCTTTCGTCAACCAAGCAAATTCTTGCACTACCACATACCTTTTCTTCCACCTCCTTCAGGGGCTTCAGCTTATGACGCATTTCATTCTTGGTCACAAAATAGGTGTTGGCATGACCATCATGAACTACACTCCTATCAAACTACCATGGCCTTCCCAAAAATAAATGGCACGCATCCATGGGCAGAATGTCGCACAGAACCTCATCACGGTAATTCCCAATACTAAACTTTACCAGGCACTGTTCATTGACCAAAACCTTATGGTCTTTCTGCAACCACGCGATCCGATATGGATGCGGGTGTTTCTTTCTCTCCAGTTGTAGCTTTGTAACCATTCCCTCTAAAACCAGGTTATCTGTGCTACCGTTGTCAATGATGATGTTGCAAATCTTACTTGTGCACTTACACCTTGTGTAGAATAAGCTTTTCCTCTAATCTGTAGCTCCCTCTTCATTCAACAAGACTCTGCTTGCAAACATTACTTCTCCTCTCTCAGCTTCTTCTGAATGCTTAGATCCAGCATCTTCATCAATGACTACCACTCTGGCATTTCCTTTCGGCCTACGATTATTTCTTTCTCGCTGCTGTGGGCACTCATATTGGTGATGTCTCTCTTCACCACACTGGAAGCAAGTCCCTCAGAATATTCCTCTTCCTTGACCTCATCTAGCTCAGCCTCTTCCCCCTCGATAACCATTATTCTGATTACGGGGGCGGTCTGTATTTTCTCTCCTTTATTCTTGATTGCTGCTACTTTCTTCATTTTTTTGAGGTTCTTCATTTCTTCTTCCACTGTTTCTTCCACCGGTCCTTCCACCATGACCTCTTCCTCTTTGCTTGTTTTCAAACCTCCTATTGAGCTTCTCTTCAACCTTCAAAGCAAATTGGTAAGCATCCTCTACGGTGGTCATCCAAACTAGACTTAGTTATTCCTGAATGCTTGCTTGTAACCCATTAATGTAACGGGATACCTTCTCCTTGTTGGCCTCTGAGTGGCCTATTCTAATCATTATTTTATGAAATTCTTCTGTGTATTCTTTCATAGACTTGCTTGATTGCCTCAATCCTTGCATTTTCTTCAACAGGTCTAACTCATAATCACCGGGGATGAACTACCTCTTTAGCTTTTTTGCCATCCATTTCCACTTAGTTATTCTTTCTTTCTCTCTTTTATTTCGCTCCAGTTGCACTCCCTTCCACCAAATGCTAGCATGACCTTTCAGTTTGGTCTTTGTGAATTTGACCCTATCAGGGTCCTCAACCTCTTCGTACTCAAAGTACTCTTCCAGATTGTTGATCTAGTTGATCAATTCCTCTGGCTCAAGGTTCCCAGAATATGTGAAAACCTCCATCTTTGGCCTCTTACCAATATAGGATATGGCTTTGTACAGTATGGCCTGAGAAGGATCTACTACTTCTTCTTCCTCAGGTTGGTCTTCTTCTTCATCATCTTCCTCTTCACTACCTTCGTCTCTTCTTGGCTCCAATATTCTATGCATTTCTTCTTGCAGATCTTGCATTTGCCGCTGCAAATCTTGAACATCTTTTGCTACTGCCATGCCTCTCCCACCAACAGGATTTCTCCTTGGAGGCATTCTGCTCACCCGATTCCAAGCCCTTCCATAGATCTTGGTGTAACTGCCTCTCCTCCGGTGATCTGCTACACACTCAGGAACTACTGGCTCTGATACCACTTGGTGGAGAACAGATCTTACGTAATACAGAAAAACTAGAGAAACAAGAGAGAAACCAGAGAAACAAGAGCCCAAGATTTGTATTCGATACTTTGGAAGAATTTTACAAGAATATACAGCCAAACTGCCGTTTGCCAACCCCCTCTCATTACAATCCATGGGTTTTTATTGAGGTCCCAATCCTATGTGCTTTCCCACTTCCCACGATCTACAATTGCCACTTGGAATAATTTTGGAAAGTTGCATTTATGAGACTCTTGGTGAGGTGCGCGACTGGCTGCCATATCCAATGAAATCTACTTCTCGATCTGCTGCTTGCTGTTAGTTGCTTTAAATGCATCTTCCAGATATCCTGCACGAGTGGCCGACATGCCCTTTGAAATCCTCCTCTGGAACTACTGCTTCACTGCCTCTAAATTGTCGTGCACGAAGGGACGTCTTTATGAAAGCTGGAAGTGCATGTCTTTCTGTTTGGTCGTGATATCGCGACCATTTTCTTTTTGCACCTTCTCTCTCCGTTTTGGTCGCGATATCGTGACATGTCGTGATATTGCGCCATTTTTTCTATCGGCCTTTGTTTTGCTATTTAGGTCGCAAAATCGTGACATGTCACGATTTCGTGACCTTTGGTCTCCGTGCCTTCATTTCTCCTACGGTGGTCGCGATTTTGTGACATGTCACAAAATTGTGACATGTCACGATTTCGTGACCTTTGGTCTCCGTGCCTTTGTTTCTCCTGTAGCGGTCATGATTTTGTGACCTTTAGCCTTCGTGCCTTCGTTTCTCCTTCGACGGTCGTGATTTCATGACCTTTGGTCTCCGTGCCTTCGTTTCTCCTTTGGTGGTCGTGATTTCGCGACATGTCATGAAATCGCGACATGTCGTGATTTCATGACCTTTGGTCTCTGCGCCTCCGGTTTCCTTCCTTGGGTCACGATTTTGTGACATGTCACGAAATCATGACATTTTGTCCGCTACTCACCTATCTTCAGTTTTGGTTGCAATATCGTGACACTTTTGTGTCACGATATCGCGACACATATTTTACTTGCAACACTTAGAAAAAAATAACATTGCAACACTTAGAAAAAAAATAACAAAAAGTTTGGTTAATGCTCGATTGCTTTGCTGCCCTCGGATGCTCCTGCATCAAGGTTGATCATGGAATAGATATGGCATGCAATGATAGGTATTTTCTCCACCTAGTGATACATATATGTTGTAGGACAACTCAAACTTGGACCAACAACATGATAGACTGAGTATAGTGCTACAGGATGACCTCACCAGGATAGACTATGTTGCATGATGGATGGGCTAAAGGCCTGGACCAACCAATGCATTGAACACACTGATGTGGGAATCCATGATAAATATGATATGATAGTGTGGTGGCATGGTGGTGATATGATATGATGTGGACCCGACCAGTGATGAACAGGGTGTATATGGACATGTTAGCGTAGACTACTAAACAGGGATAATGTGATGACCTAATACAGATGATGTGAGCGAGCCCATAGGGATAAAATAATGGTAAATGGATGCACATGATCTAGATTAGCTAGCATAATGTAGACCACCATACTGACATGGATGCAAGAAAACTTGAACTCATGTTTCCAGATATGTAAAAAGGTTTAAGCAAGGTGACCCATGAACAATAATAATAGGAATATGGGCTCTTTGAACGAGATGGGTCAACTATGGTAGGAGTGCATTGCAGGTTATGGGTATGACCCGCACTATGAGAGCCTTAATCAAGATGGTTAATATGTCAAACCATATAGTGGTTTCTTGCATTCAGACATATTACAAGGATGATAAGAAGTATCCGACGTGGCCATCTAGTGTAAACTCAGCTACAAGAGACCAACAAAATGGACTCCAATCACATAACACAAATGCAATAGTGGAAGAAAACTGCCAATTGATATTCTTATCATTCCTGAATTCACACTCCTACAAAATATTACAATCCATCATATAGCAACCGAAAACCAAAGAAACCCTAAAAATGTCTTTTTTCTAAAAACTACTAAAAATAGATCTTTTTCCTAAAAACTGCTAAAAATAGAAATGAGTCATATTGCGTCCAAATTTTGTGCACACATCTCTCTTACAATAATGAACCTTAATTTAAAATATTAGGTCTCAAATTATGGTATAGAAAAAGATAATAAACTTCTAACAGCCAAAAAAACCCAAAAAACCCAAGAACCTATTCTAAAAGCTAATTTTGGGGCACTAGATGTCGGATTTAGGTTCCAAAAACATAATTTTTGGAGGTTTAGGTGCATAAAATATGGGATTGATGTAGAAAATGCATGCAGAACCACCTATTAAATTTCAAGGCAAACGAGCGTACGGTTCACAAGTTATGGCTTTGACAAGGTGCATCACCATCATGAATGACTAACAAAGTTGGTTCTCCCATAGTAATAAAACACATCACATGGTGAATGAGAGATAGATGTATCATCTGATAGGAACATGTGCAATGAATGGTAGTGTGACCACCCACAATGGAAAGGCCAGCATATTCTTCGTGAACACTGATAAAATAAATGAAAATATAGATTTAAAGTAGCTACTAGAGAGCTTCAAAAATGATGATGGGAATTTTTGTGGCAAGGGAATTGAATACCATTGATCAAAGGGGTATGGTGCCTATATAGCATAGGATTTAATAATTTTTTATCTTATGTAAGGTTTATGAATGGCATGTTAAAAGAAACAAAGCTATATTAAAATATTGGTGCACCCGCTATTATTATCCATGCAAAGATAACATCAGCTGAACATGGTTTTTATAGATGATTACAATATGGGTAGTGACATTGCTTGATTAAAGATAAGGTTATATGTACAGAGGCCAGTTGGCACTAGGTTACCACATGCATAACATAAATAGTGCTATCATAAAAGCATGTTATGAATTGGAATGCATTACCTAGGCATTGGGAGATGTTGAACTAAAAATGTAACTAGTGAAAAAAAAGTAAAACTGAAGGACGTTACTAGCAAAGGAAAGCGGAGTGGTTTTCATCAAAAAAGAAAGTAAAATTAAGGGTCATTCAAAAATTGGAAATATACATCGTTGGAACAAGGAGGGGGAAGGAGGTTGGAAAACATTTGGGAAAAATTGCAGATGTGAAAGCACAACTTTGGAACTAGGTTTACCTATATATTTATCCTTCCACACTACTAGAATTGATTTTTCACCATTGATGCCAATGGAATTTGGTATTCTACATGTGTATTGAGTTTATATTGAAAATTTGTATTGCCAATGTATTGAAAATTTGATGAGTTTTTATGCATGTTATTGAAGAACACAAGATTATACTGAGAGGGGGGTGAAGAGTATAAGACCACTTTTTACTTTCTTTCCAAATCAATATCAATTAATGTCCTTAATTGCAATAACCAAATATAGCAAGTGTGCATTAATAACTCAGATAGCAGTAGTAAGCAAGAGCACAAGTCACCACACACAATTGAGACACAAGATTTAACGTGGTTCCCCCAATGTGGGGTACTCCACCAGATAATCTCCTTATAATATTTCACACAGAAATAAGGATCCTTATCCAATACAATGATTTCTTTGATCTGCTCAAAGCTAGGCAATAACAAGTTCACACAGAACTTGTCCAAATCTGAATAACAAGCTCACACAGAACTTGTCCAAAATTGAATAACAAGTTCACACAGAACTTGTCCAAATCTGAATAACAAGCTCACACAGAACTTGTCCAAAACTGAATAACAAGCTCACACATAACTTGTCCAAAACTGCTCTAGCAAGCTCACCAAGAACTTGCCCAAATCTGCTCCAACAAGCTCACCAAGAACTTGTCCAAATTTGCTCTAGCAAGCTCACCAAGAACTTGCCCAAATATGCTCTAGCAATCTCACCAAGAACTTGCTCAAATCTGTCCCAAAACTCCCAAAATTTTCCACAAATTGTCCCAAAACTGTCCACAAAGTTGTCCCAAAACTGTCCACAAAGTTGTCCCAAAACTGTCCACAAAGCTGTCCACAAAGTTGTCCCAAAACTATCCACAAAGCTGTCCCAAAACTGTCCACAAAGGCTGTCCCAAAACTGTCCACAAAGGCCTTCTCAAAGGCTCAATCAATCATGCTCAAGTAGCACTCAAATCTCATCCACAAATCTATCAAGGCAAAGCTCAAAGATGAACTCAACAATGAATGGCAATGTACTCTTCAATGGATGACAACAATGATCCACAATGATCTCAACTCAACTCAACTCAAATCAACTCATAGAAGCATAAAGAGAATTGTTAGAGACTCAATATGTTCTAAGCTCAATCTTCAACTCAACTCAACTCAAATCAAGTCAACTCATAGAAGCATAAAGAGAATTGTTAGAGACTCAATATGTTCTAATCTCACTCTCAACTCAATTCAATTAATTCAAAATAAAACTCAACTCAACCAATCACCACAAGGGACTACTCTTTCTCACAAAAACCCTAGTCCAAGCATGTATCAACCAACTCAAATGTTTCCAACAATGCTCAACCACAAATCTCACATAACAATGATACTCATGTTCTTTTCAAGTTCTTTCACAACCAATGGGCTTCAACAACTATGCTTATAAAACAAGGTTTAAACACAACTCTCAAACCAGAAAACCTTGAAGCATTCAACCAACCACTTTCGAAAAGGAAACCACAATCAATCCTTTTCACTCCAATGATATTTCAGAAATCAACCACCATAAACAATCAATAGGAGAATGTGCCCATACCTTTTTGATGCCAAGAAGTTGTCCACAAAATCTGCCACACTAAACACAACTTTCCTTTCCAATCTCAATAAGGGTTAGTGGACTTCAAATAATAATCACAAGATAAGCATAACTCAATTTACACCTTTTTACTCCAACTTAATAAACACATCCACCAAAGTCCTTTTTAATAAAAACCCTTATCAAAAATAATAATCAATAAGGCTCTCAAAAATATTTTATAACAACTCCTTATTTCTCCTAAATCTTAATTTTTCAATTTCATGAATATCAAATTAAATCAACAACTCATCCACCTCTGAAATAATAATCACAACCCTTATAAAAATAAAGTTTAATTAAAAACTTTAATTATTCCTTAACCACCTTATAACTCCTATCCTAGGGCATCAACGAAATTAATTAGAGCAAAACGTAATTACCTCCTCAAGGGGATTCGAACCCCCAACTTGCACACACCGCGAGCGCCTTAGCCGTGGCTAAGGTTGCCACACGAGCTAGCCGCTCATTCGAAAGGAAAAGGCACGATGTGCCTTAAGTCCTTCCTCCCTTCCACGCAAACCAAAAGTGCTTCGAGCGCTTTCCTTCCAATGCCTTCGAATGCAGTCAAGGAGATTCGAACCTTGACGTAAAGCACTGCCACACACCTTAACAAAAATCCAATTGCCAATGCGCCACTCTACCCACAATGTCTTGGGCTTTCGACCAACCTTGGATTTATTCGTTGTCTCCCTTTTCAAAATGATTTTCGCATGAGCTCTCTTCGGATGCTTAGCCAACGATTAACATGAGCAAGGATTAATTTCAAATGAACCTTAGGATCCCCCTTTATATAGTCTTCTCCTCATTTTTGATGACATCGGTGCATTATTGATTTTCCCTCTTTCTTTAGACGTCGACGCTAACTTTAATTTTAATTTTAAAATTAAAATTTTAATTTTAAAATTAAAATTTTAATTTTAAATAATTAAAATTTAAACTAAATATTTAAAATTAAATATCTCCATCACCGGGGCACCTTTTTTGATGAAACAAAAGGCCAACCTGGGTTTTAAGAAAAACCCATTTCAAATATGCCATCCATGGTTTTAAATAAAACCTTTTATTTTTCCTACCTTGGTTTTCACAAAAACCCTGAATTTATCCATGCTTTCCAAAATATCATTTGCCCATCAAAACTCAATGTGATCCATATGACATCAATGATTCATGTGACATCAATGACAACATAAAATAACTCAAATTGCCAACAATATCCCCCTTTGTCATTGATGGCAACACCTCTAAAGCAAAAACCACAATCACTGCAAAAACCATCTCTGAGAATCAAAGTTGCTCCCCCTGACTCAATAATTTCTATGGAGGCTGCTCCCCCTAACTCAATGCTCTCTTTGGAGGCTGCTCCCCCTAACTCAATGCTCTCCCCCTTACTCAAATCTCTCCCCCTTTGACATCAATGGCAAAAGGGACACCTATGGGGCTAAAATATATGACTCTTAAGCATAGCCCCCTCACCACCTTCTCTTTTGAGGTGATTAATTTTGGGGTGGGAGTACTTTTACTCCCATATCACATTGTTTCTTTCCTCTATCAACTTCCTTCCATGTTTTTCTGATATCCTTCTCTTGATGAATTACTTGATCTTCTTGTCTAGAACCTATTTGACCTTCTTGCCTTGAACCTGTTTGGAATTGAGTCCTACACCATTTTGCAATATGCCCAAAGTTATTGCAATTAAAACACTTGATATTGTAGCCTTTGGATGGTGCCCATGTCCTGAATTCATTCTTAAAATAATTTCCATATCCATTCCTTTCCTGAACCCTGTATTGTGAAGCTCTATTTTCATGACCATTATGACCATGACTTCTGAATTGTGAAGCTCTAAAACCAAAACCATGTTGCTCATTTCCTTTGCACTGAAAAGCTCTATGACCAATCCTGTTACATGAGAAGCAATGCCCCTAAAAACCATACCTTCTTCCTTTGAGGTTTCTTCTAGCAAAATCAAACTTCTTTGATCCATAGACCCTACAGTGTATAGCCCTATGTCCAAATCCATTACAAGAAAAACAATGTCCTTGAAAAGCCCTTTGTTCATGCCTTGGTTCTTCATACCTTTCTTGACCATTATCCTTATGATCATTTTCAACTTGTGCATTGCATCCTTGAACCTTATTTGTAGTATCTAAATCCTCTTCCTTAGTTTCTTCCTTGCTTTTCTCTTCAAGTATTTCTTTTCCTTTTGAACTTGATTCACCTATCTCAAAACAAGAACCAAACTGAATATTTGGAGCCATAGGAACTTTGGAACTTTCCTCACAAATCTTAGGTGCTTCCTTGCTTTCATATTTTAGAACTTCCTTTCCTTTTGAGTGTGATTCCCCAAACCTAAAATATGAGACCTTTGGTGCTTTGGAATTTTCCTCTTCTTTCTCTTTATTTGTGTCAAGTAGCAAATTGGCACACATCTCTATAGCCTCTGAAATGCAAGTATCCATTTTTGCTGCTTCTTTTTCTTTGGAAACCGGTTCTTCCTTATAGATTTCTGAAACAAAACCTCCTGATACAAATATAGGTCCTTGTGTACTTATTTTTTATTTCCCTTCTTCATAACCAAGCCCTGTTTTTATAAATGGATCTCGTTGTGAATCCAAAAAATTATCCAGAGTTTTTGAATTTCTTTGAAATCGTGCTAACTCATTTATGTAGGTCCCCAAACTTTTCTGATCTTCTTCTTCTAACTGATTACATATTTCTTTTCTTGCCTTCAATTTCTCAGAAATAGTGATGCCAAGCTCTTTTGTTTCTTGAAGCTCTTTTTCCAAATCTTGAATGTGTTGATTGAGCATCATATTGACCTTTTCATTTTCATGAACCTTATTTTCAAGCCTCTTGATTTTATTTTCCAATATTTTGATTTTCTTTTCCTATTTTGTGGAATCCTCTTCTTCATCATCATTGTTGCTAGAATTGTCACTAGAACTGCTGCTTTCTTTTTCAACAAATAAACTTTCCTTGTTGCAATTGTTGTAGTACGTGCAATCATCATCTATATGCCCAAAATATCTGCATATGAAGCATTTTAATATCCTTAGACCTTTCTTGTACCTATTTTCTTGCTCAATGGCTATGGCAAGCTCTTCATGTCTTTCTTCAATAGATATATCCTCTTCTTTAACTTCAATACCTAGGAATAGATGTTCTTGCCTTTCTTCATTTATTCCAAAGAATGTACATTCTTCTTCATCTGACTGGTTTCTATCATTGTAATCTGAACTATCACTTGCATCTACAATGTAGTAAGATTTCTTTACCTTATGAAAAATTTTCTTCTTCTCATACCTGTTTTGCTTGTATCTGTCATCTTTGTCATGCTTATGCTTTCCATCTTCTTTTCTTCTTTGACCCTATTTTTCATCATCACTATTTTCTTCATGTGGACACTTGTATGCATAGTGACCAAGATCACCACACTTGTAGCATCTGACTTTCCTTATATCTCTAAAATTCCTTGAGTCCTTATTCCTTTTGATGAAGTTAGCTTCCTCATCATTATCTAAAACTCTATCTGTCTCTAGAAATTTCCCTTTCTCTTTCTCTGAAGCCTTGAATGCAATCTCTTTTATTGGAACCTGATGCTTACTTACCCTCATCTCATAAGTTGTGAGAGTACCTTGCAATTCTTCCATTGTTAGCTTGTTGATATCCATTGTCTCTTCTATTGCTGAAACCTTAGAATCATATTTCATGGGAAGTGATCTCAAAACCTTTTGAGTAACTTCTGATTCTTTCATCTCAAAACCTAGGCCTCTCATGGTGTTAGTAATCTCATCAACACGAAGTAAAAACTTTGCAATATCTTCAGAATCTTCCATTTTCAATTCCTCAAATATTTTTCTATGAGTTTGTAGTTTTGCCAACTTTACCTTGGAATCTCCTTCATAAGTATTCCACAACTTGGTCCACATTTCATTAGCTGAATTACATACCATGACCTTTGCAAAATATATCTCATGAAGCCCACTCAAAATACAATTCATTGCTCTTGCATTGATCTCAACCAATTTCTTGATAGTCTTATCTACCTCGGGATCACCTTCAACCCTATACTCTTTTTCAACCATTTTCCATACCTCATATCCTTGTGATATCAAGTAGTTCTTCATCCTCATGCTCTAGAAAGCATAATTGTTACCATCAAACAATGGAGCCTTATTTGTAGATGATCCATTCTATGAAGCCATCTGTGTTCTTGTAGAATCTACCCTCAAGTTGTTAGCTTTTTCGAAGGAACCCTCTCTGATACCAATTGAAGAACACAAGCTTATACTGAGAGGGGGGTGAACAGTATAAGACCACTTTTTACTTTCTTTCCAAATCAATATCAATTAATGTCCTTAATTACAATAACCAAATATAGTAGTGTGCATTAATAACTCAGATAGCAGTAGTAAGCAAGAGCACAAGTCACCACACACAATTGAGACACAATATTTAACGTGGTTCCCCCAATGTGGGGTACTCCACTAGATAATATCCTTATAATATTTCACATAGAAATAAGGATCCTTATCCAATACAATGATTTCTTTGATCTGCTCAAAGCTAGGCAATAACAAGTTCACACAAAACTTGTCCAAATCTGAATAACAAGCTCACATAGAACTTGTCCAAAACTGAATAACAAGTTCACATAGAACTTGTCCAAATCTGAATAACAAGCTCACACAGAACTTGTCCAAAACTGAATAACAAGCTCACACATAACTTGTCCAAAATATCTAGCAAGCTCACCAAGAACTTGCCCAAATCTGCTCCAACAAGCTCACCAAGAACTTGTCCAAATCTGCTCTAGCAAGCTCACCAAGAACTTGCCCAAATCTGCTCTAGCAAGCTCACCAAGAACTTGCTCAAATTTACAAATGCCAATATCCAAAATTGTCCAAACTATCAAAAGCTATCCCAAAACTATCCACAAAGTCTAAAAAAAAGTGTCCCAAAACTGTCCACAAAGTTGTCCCAAAACTGTCCACAAAGCTATCCCAAAACTATCCACAAAGGTTGTCCCAAAATTGTCCACAAAGGCCTTCTCAAAGGCTCAATCAATCATGCTCAAGTAGCACTCAAATCTCATCCACAAATCTATCAAGGCAAAGCTCAAAGATGAACTCAACAATGAATGGCAATGTACTCTTCAATGGATGACAACAATGATCCACAATGATCTCAACTCAACTCAACTCAAATCAACTCATAGAAGCATAAAGAGAATTGTTAGAGACTCAATATGTTCTAAGCTCAATATCAACTCAACTCAACTCAAATCAATCTCAACTCAACTCAAGTCAACTCATAGAAGCATAAAGAGAATTGTTAGAGACTCAATATGTTCTAATCTCACTCTCAACTCAAATAAAATTATAGAATAGTTTTTTTTATAGAACTTGACCAATCACCTCACACAATCACTTGACTAGGCTCAATCAACTCAACTCAACCAATCACCACAAGGGACTACTCTTTCTCACAAAAACCCTAGTCCAAGCATGTATCAACCAACTCAAATGTTTCCAACAATGCTCAACCACAAATCTCACATAACAATGATACTCATGTTCTTTTCAAGTTCTTTCACAACCAATGGGCTTCAACAACTATGCTTATAAAACAAGGTTTAAACACAACTCTCAAACCAGAAAACCTTGAAGCATTCAACCAACCACTTTCAAAAAGGAAACCACAATCAATCCTTTTCACTCCAATGATATTTCAGAAATCAACCACCATAAACAATCAATAGGAGAATGTGCCCATACCTTTTTGATGCCAAGAAGTTGTCCACAAAATCTGCCACACTAAACACAACTTTCCTTTCCAATCTCAATAAGGGTTAGTGGACTTCAAATAATAATCACAAGATAAGCATAACTCAATTTACACCTTTTTACTCCAACTTAATAAACACATCCACCAAAGTCCTTTTTAATAAAAACCCTTATCAAAAATAATAATCAATAAGGCTCTCAAAAATATTTTATAACAACTCCTTATTTCTCCTAAATCTTAATTTTTCAATTTCATGAATATCAAATTAAATCAACAACTCATCCACCTCTGAAATAATAATCACAACCCTTATAAAAATAAAGTTTAATTAAAAACTTTAATTATTCCTTAACCACCTTATAACTCCTATCCTAGGGCATCAACGAAATTAATTAGAGCAAAACGTAATTACCTCCTCAAGGGGATTCGAACCCCCAACTTGCACACACCACGAGCGCCTTAGCCGTGGCTAAGGTTGCCACACGAGCTAGCCGCTCGTTCGAAAGGAAAAGGCATGACGTGCCTTAAGTCCTTCCTCCCTTCCACGCAAACCAAAAGCGCTTCGAGCGCTTTCCTTCCAATGCCTTCGAATGCAGTCAAGGAGATTCGAACCTTGACGTAAAGCGCTGCCACACACCTTAACAAAAATCCAATTGCCAATGCGCCACTCTGCCCACAATGTCTTGGGCTTTCGACCAACCTTGGATTTATTCGTTGTCTCCCTTTTCAAAATGATTTTCGCACGAGCTCTCTTCGGATGCTTAGCCAATGATTAACACGAGCAAGGATTAATTTCAAATGAACCTTAGGATCCCCCTTTATATAGTCTTCTCCTCATTTTCGATGACATCGACGCATTATTGATTTTCCCTCTTTCTTTAGACGTCGGCGCTAACTTTAATTTTAATTTTAAAATTTAAATTTAAATTTTAAATAATTAAAATTTAAACTAAATATTTAAAATTAAATATCTCCATCATCGGGGCACCTTTTTCAACAAAATGAAAGGCCAACCTGGGTTTTAAGAAAAACCCATTTCAAATCTGCCATCCATGGTTTTAAATAAAACCTTTTATTTTGTCTGCCTTGGTTTTCACAAAAACCCTAAATTTATCCATGCTTTCCAAAATATCATTTGCCCATCAAAACTCAATGTGATCCATATGACATCAATGATTCATGTGACATCAATGACAACATAAAATAACTCAAATTGCCAACAGTTATTGGTAGAATCGATTATCGTTTTTGATATATTGCACATTTCTCTTATAAGATTACACCACATTGAATGTTGGATTGCATGAATACAAATCACTTTAATTTGCTTTTGTGCAGGATACTAATGTTTGTAGGGTCTGTGTAGAATTTCAAGATTGTAGCAACTTGATTTATTTTATTTTATTTTTCTTTATTTTTTCTAACCTTTTTCATTATTTTTTTTAAATTTTACAAATAAAATAAAACAATATAAAAAAATTAAAATTCCAAAAAGAGATGCACAAATTCCAAGAATAAGCTTTAAATTGTTATTTAAGGCAATTACGTTTTTGTTTTAAGGGAAATTCAAAATTCCAAAATTTTATTTAAAGTTCACATTTTAATGGAGTTTTGTAATTTCAAAAGGCTTAACATGATTTCACATTTTAAAGGAGAGTTAAATTTCAAGCTTTGCACCTCTGTTTCTTAAAACTATAAATTAACTTCCCTTTATGAAAATTACAATTTCATTAAAGGGGGGTAATTTATATGGCATTTCAAAGGCCATTACATTTTAAAGTTAGTTATTCAGAGTATTTTCTTTTCATGCTAAAAGCAACATAAAATGAATCCACTCATTATTCAATGATCACATTTTAGAGATAGGTTCTAATATTTTATTGCATGCTCAAAGCAAGGTTTAACAAATAAAACTTGTTAAAATTTGCTTAACAAAAAGAATATTGAATCTATCTAAAATACTTCAAGATAAAATGAACTTCATATTTTCATCGTGATCATATGAGGGCCAATCACATTTTCTTTTCTTTTAATTTCATGAACAATCAAGAGCATAACATGATAAAGTAATACCATCATAGGCCCCTTGTTAACAGTTGCTTGCAAATCACTAAGGTATTCTAGAACTTATTTGATAAATTTTCATAAATATACATGCACACATTAATTAAAAGCAATCTTGGAGAAATTTCTAGTTCTTTGCAAGAGAGGGTTTTCTAATCAAATTTTCAACTATGAGTGTGGTTTTGGTATTGGGTAAAATTACCACTCAACAAGTAACCATGGGCACGCGGGTGGGGCTATCCAACTGTAGGAAGGTGGTTAGGAAACCACAAGAGGGTAGTTGGAACTTGTAACTACTAGAGGAAGATTGGGGCTAGATGGTAGAAACCTTCAAAATGACACTCTGAGGCTTAAAACCCTTGATATCCTTAGGATACGTGCAATATCCTACCATGATTATAGCAGCCTAACGGTATGTTATTTCAGCCTCTTTTGGTAGATGGGGTGAAGGTACCTTTATAGACCCCTTGGAATTTTTGAAAGGAAAGGAAGGTGGCATACCGAGATTGCCAAGTGGCAATCCAGGGTTACCAAATGGAAGGGGCAGTTATAGTGAGTCACCTAGGGTTTCTCACTTAACTAGGGTGATGTGGCTAATGGGTAGGTGCAAGGGTGACATAGGTGACATGGGTGTGTGAGACATGCTAAGGGATGGTGGTGATGTGGCCAAGATACATGTCTAGTGAGTAGGAAGGGTATCCTAGGTATATTTTCCAGATTAAGAAAATTTGAAAAATACTTTTATTGTGTAGATTTTTGTGCCTAAGTTTAGACTTAAGCATATATTATGCAAAATTGTGATGTGCAATGTGGTATAAAATGTGCAAGGACAAATATTCCTAAGTTTAGGCTTAGGCATATATTCTATTATATGGTGAAGTGTAAATGCCTAGATTTTGGTGTCTACAGATGCCCCTTTTGTACCATTTTATGTAAAACATAATGCGGTGCAAAAATAAGAGACACCTATCCTTATTGTATGGATAAATAGACTCAAATCTCTTGATGCACAAGAATGAATGATTTTTGAAATTTTTGATTTGTTTGCTTACCCCCTCAATTGGAAAATGGGTAAATAATGAAACCCACAAGCCAATTGACCAAATATGGATGATGAAAGGAGGTGGATGTGATGTATGCAAATGTGTGAAATTGAAGATCAACTTGATGCCCCAAGTTTGGAATGGTTTACATTGTTGCAAATTTACCTTTGGTTTCAATGAGGTGTAAAATATCATGGTAAAATAACCAACTATTGTGGGATTTTGTGTGGCCATGTTACTATAGAAATTCCTACTAAATGATATGGTGTTATGAACTAGGTACTTTAGTGTTTTTGGTAATTATTTCTAAATTATGAGTAAATGTTTTATGCTTTTGTAACCCAACAGAAAGAGCTTAATGATAACCTTGTGCAAATTTTATTGAACATAGTCACACTCAAAAATTTAAGAAGAATCATTTTGAATAAGTTTCTTTATGGTGGTTTACCCATCCTACCAGATTGCATGGATAACCAATCACTGCAATCTCTAGGTGACTAGAGTAAACCACTAGATACAAGATTCACTTGAGATGATGATGATGTGAGATGATGATTTGAATGCATTTTTGTTGATTTGAGGGGTTTTTGAATCCATTTGCATTTGAAGGGGAGTTGTGTAATATGGTCATAAATAAAAATCAATGTGGGTTACCCCAATCATGGAAAAGATGCACATTGTTGAATCATTACTTTCGATAAATTGATGAACTTAATTTTGGCAAACCTTCTGTTTGTGGGTAGACAGGCTTTAGTCCATGCATTAGCTTTAGGTATACCAAGTTGTTTTTGTTTGATTGAGATTTTTTCTTGTGATCTACCCCCAAAAAAATGGCGTATAGTAGTCTTTAGTAATGATTCCTAAATGAACGTCATTATAATATTGAGTGTTTTGAGTATTGACTTGATTTGAGAGTAGAATTTGTAGATATTGTCTACCCCTTCAAGCGATGAGTTGACAGAGAAGAGATAAAATGATGAAAGCAATGAAGCATATGATAAAGGTGAAAATGGTTAGAATGAAATGGATGTTTTTGTTTTATTTATTTTTTATTTTTTTGAATGAGCGTCCTTATGGTGAGCTACCTATCCTACCAGATTGCATGGAGAATTAGTCATTGCAACAACTAGGTGTTTAGGTTAAATCATTGTATACAAGGATTACTTGAGGTTGAGTGGAAGAAGTAAATATACACCTCTATCCAATGGAGCAATCCAACCATATTGTTTTCTTAGGGATTTGATATTATAGCACTTCTATTCTTTTAGGAGCTTATTGAATTTGTTTTTTACCAAAGGAATTGAGGTACCTTTGGAGTTTTTTGCTTTTGTTGTTTTTTTAGTGGCCTTATGGTAATGTACTTATCTTACCGGATTGCATGGATAGCCAATCGTTGCAACCACTAAGTGACTAGAGTAGATCACTAGATACGAGATTCACTCGAGATTTTTGATTTGATGGTTTTTTTTGGGGGGGTGATTGATTTTTTTAACCAAAGGAATTTGGGTACCTTTGGATAATTTTGGATTGATTTGACCAAAGGGGTAGGTGGCTTTGGGGATTTTTGAATTATGTTAATAAATATTATCCTTATGGTAATCTACTTCTCCTACTAGATCGTATGGATAACCAATCGCTACAACTATTAGGGGACTAGAGTAAATCACTAGATACAAGGATCACTTAAGGTTAGAAGAAGAAAATGTACATATTTATCCCATGGAGTAGTCCAATCGCATGGATTTCTTAGGGATTTGAGATTATAGCACTTCGATTATTTGGAAATCCTTGTTGAGATTGAATTTAACCAAAGGAATAAGGGTACCTTCGGAGCCTTTTTAATTGAGTGTCACCAAAGGGGTTGATTCCTTTGGAGCCTTTTGAATTGAGTGTGACCAAAGGGGTTGATTCCTTTGGAGCCTTTTTAATTAAATTGACCAAAGGGGTTAGGTTTCTTTGGAGCCTTTTGAATTGAGTGTGACCAAAGGGGTTGATTCCTTTGGAGCATTTTGAATTGAATTGACCAAAGAGGCTTAATTCCTTTGGAGACTTTTGAATTGAATTGACCAAAGGAGTTAGGTTCCTTTGGAGCCTTTTGAATTGAATGTGACCAAAGGGGATTGATTCCTTTGGAGCCTTTTTAATTTATTGTGACCAAAGGGGCTTTATTCCTTTGGAGCATTTTGAATTGTATATGACCAAAGGGGTTGATTACTTTGGAGCCTTTTGAATTGAATGTGACCAAAGGGGTTAGGTTCCTTTGGAGCCTTTTGAATTGAATGTGACCAAAGGGGTTTGATTCCTTTGAAACCTTTTGAATTGAATATGACCAAAGGGGTTAAGTTCCTTTGGAGATCTTTGAATTGAATGTGATCAAAGGGGCTTCATTCCTTTGGAGTCTTTTGAATTGAATATGACCAAATGGATCAATTCCTTTGGAGCCTTTTGAATTAAATGTGAACAAAGAATTTTGGTTCCTTTAGAGAGTTTTGAACTGATGTAATGATGAATGTCCTTATGGTAATCTACTAATCCTAATGGATCACATGGATAACCAGTCGTTGCAACCAATAGATGTCTAGAGTAGATCACTAGATATGATGTTCTCTTGAGAATCTAAGCTAGTGAATAAAATTTATGAATGCAAAAAACTAAATGGAATTAGATGTGTTGCATTTGTGAATGCTAGGCAAAGAGTGCAACCTTTGACAAAAGGATGCAACCTTTTGAACCTAGAAAATGATTTGAAATGTGAATGTTTAATGTGATTGTTGGGGTAGGTTTGAGATCTTGAATGTCCCCTAAGTTGCTTGATTTATTGTTTGATGTGACTGATGGTGAAGGTGTGAGACCTTGAACCCCTCTAGTTGGTGTTGATGATGTGATTACTAGGGAAGGTGGAATACTTTGAATCCTTCCAGTTGGTGTTGATGACGTGATTATTGAGGAAGGTGGAAGACTTTGAATCCTCCCAATTGGTCCACTACTTTATGTGATTATTGGGGAAGGTGTGAGACCTTGAACCCTCCCTAGTTGGTGTTGATGATGTGATTTCTGGGGAAGGTGGAAGAATTTGAACCTCCTAGTTGGTGTTGATGATGTGATTTCTAGAGAAGGTGGAAGACTTTGAATCCCCCAAGTTTCTCAATTTCTTGATGTGATAATTGGGGAAGGTGTGATACCTTGAACCCCCCTAGTTGGTTGTTTATGTGATTGTTCATGTATATGTGTAATGATGGGTTGCTCAAATTTTTTTTTGGTATGCATGTAATAAAATGAATGTATTATAAATGAATGCAATTGGTGGTGATGTATGCAAATGAATAAATGGTGTTGCCTTATTAATCATTGTTGAAAGAAGTTATGGACCATTGTTTAGAAAACATTGCTTTTATTGATTAATTAGGAGCACCAATACAATAGTATCGGTTTGACCGCATTTTGTAGGATGAAATAGACTATGATATATGTGACCATGCGATGGTGGTATGGAATGGAAGCTTAATTATCAATTTGTTTGCCTTAGGTATAATTGATCTAGATTTTTTTTACAAAGACTGAAACTTCCTAGTGATATTAAACAAACTCATCTATTTATCTAAAAAATGCATATGATGCTAAGGTTGTCCTAGTGGTTTCAAATTTCTCAAGGACCAAATGTGTGTGCAATGAATGTTCATTTCTCATTATGAGTAAGTATAAACTAATCCATTGGTAACTTATTCCAACAAGCTATCTCATTCGTGAGCATCCATAGGTTTATGCAAAATAAGGTCGCTAATGTGATAGACTTAGCACCACATGTAAGGATAGCCCATTGCCAGGCAGGTTTTATTTAAGCCATTGTTATAATGAGGATCACCCCATGGTTTCTAAAACCTTAAGAATTTCAAGTATTCAAGATCCTTTCCCTTATTTTATTGCATTGTATTTTTAGGATTTTATTTCTGAGTTTACTCATTTTTGTGTTGGAGCAAAGTGGATGTTTTTTGCTTTTTGGATACTTGCTCATTTTGAGGAAGAGCAAAGGAATTTTATTGCTTTTTGGGATACCTGCTCATTTTGAGGAAGATCAAGGGATATTTATTGCTTTTGGGATATTTGTTCATTTTGATGAAGAGCAAGGGATTTTTTTTTGGAATGAAGGTGGAGCTTTGTCCTTTTGTCAACTCTTTAGCATTCTATACCATGCACATAACTAGATGAATAGGGGAAACCTTTCACTTTATGGAAATAGGGACTCATGAATTCATCATTTTTATGCTTCACAATATTTTATGTGTTATGATGTGCATGATCCAAGAGGAAACTTGATTGATCAAGAACAACCTATGGCACCTAAGGATTGTTCTATTTTCAATGTAGGTTGCTTAAAACACTAGGGGTGACTGAGTGATTGAAAACATTAAGATTTTTTTTAGCAAATGAGGTGTTATGCAAGATGTGGCTGTAGTTTCCCTATAATATTTTATAATTAAAAGGTTTTCATAAAATAGTTAGTGGTCATATAATCATCATTGCAGATGACTATACGGTATCTATCCTATCTTATGCAAACCCCTTAATCATCAAAAGATCATAAGGAAAGTTGTAAATTATTGTGGTTGATGGATTGGCAACTAATATTTGAACTGAGGTGTCCCTTATTAAGGCAATAAGATATTGTGGGTTAATAATTATCCACACTAACCAAATTATGATTAACACAGCAAGTGATTTAAATGAATTCAAATAATATGAATGCATGTATGTAGTGAAATTCAAATGCATGAATTAAGGTGTGAAATGCAATGTGAATGATTAAGCTTATTTTTTTCATTTTTTTATTTTTATTTTTTTAACAAGTCTCCTTATGGTGAACTATCCATCCTCTTGAATTGCATGGATAACCTATCGCTGCAACTGCAATATGACTAGATTAAATCACTAGGTACAAGGTTCACTTGGGGATATTTTGACCAAAGGGGTTTGGTGCCTTTAGAGCTTTTGAACTTATTTGACCAAGGAGGTGTGGTTCCTTTGGTATCTTTTGAATTTAATTGAACAAAGGGATACTCCATTTTGAGCATTTTTTATTGAATTGACCAAAGGGGTATCCCATTTGGAGTCTTTTGGATTGAATTGACCAAAGGGGTGTCCCATTTGGGGCTTTTCGGATTGAATTGACCAAAGAGGTTTTGGTTTCTTTGGAGCCTATTAGAGCAAAATCTGCCTTTGGTTATGTTTGCACCGAAGACTTTTCCAACATTGAAATATCAGGTTTAAAATAGATTTTACTTAGTTCAATATCTAGAGGAGGCTAGTTCCTTGCTTTATTTTAAAGGGGGGAGAGTAAAGTGCATAAAGAAATGGAAATATAGCTATTGCTAGGAACATTTAGATGGTGCAAATTAGATAACAACAAAGAAACATCTATAGCCTTTTATAGATAAGCATTCTTTGAACCATAAAAATTAGAATAACCAGTCCTCTGGTGTAGATTTAAACAAGCTAAAACCTATTAGAACTGTTAATTCCAGAGCTAGTGAAACTTAAAATATAGAAATCTAGAATGAGAATTAAGGTGATTTATATTCAACATAGTTTATATAGAAATCAACAATCCATACATACTTGATCAAACACCAGTGAGCCAAAAACCAAAATGAATAGTTTTTTATTGCTTTCAGAAGCCTATGTACATTGCCTTGTAAACATCCAAAAGACAACCATTTTTTAGGGTCGCTCATATTATATATATTACATAACATAAAAATTGAAATTTGTTACAACAATATGCCCGTAGGCTCATTCTGGTAAATTGGTAGTTAAGAGAGTATGTGATATTCAATAGTAAATGATTGAGATCTTCTTGTTACTACATATCTACCTCTATCTTCTTGGAGACGTCATGGCCCAACTGTCCTCCACTTCTTTAATTTTGGTTCTTCAGCCAATGAAATCATGGCATGTCATGAAATCACAAAGTTTTCCTAGAGATGGCCTACGAGCTTCAAAATTTCACGAAATCATGATGTTTCTCCTTGAATTAGCTCGTGAACTTCAAAATATCATGAAATCGTGATGTTTCTCCTTGACTTAGCCTGCGAGCTTCAAAATATCATGAAATTGTGATGTTTCTCCTTGACTTAGCTTGTGAGATCTAAAATGTTGCAAAATCACAATGTTTCTCCTTGACTTAGTATGGGGCTTCAAAATATCATTAAAACATGACGTTTCTCCTTGACTTAGCCCATAGGATTCAAAATATTGTGAAATCATGATGTTTCTCCTTGACTTAGCTTGTCAGCTCCAAAATATCGTGAAATCATGTATTTCTCTTTGACTTAGCCTACATGCTTCAAAATATCATGACATCATGACGTTTCTCCTTGACTTAGCTTATAGGGTTCAAAATATCACAAAATTATGATGTTTCTCCTTGATTTTACCTGTGAGCTTCAAAATATCATGAAATCATAATTTTTTTCTTGGAGATGACCTAAGAGCTTCAAAATGTTGTAAAATCATGATGTTTCTCCTTAAATTAGCCTGCGGACTTCAAAATATCATGAAATCATGATGTTTCTCCTTAAATTACTTCAAAATATCATGAAATCATGATGTTTCTCCTTAAATTTTCTTGTGAGCTTCAAAATATTGTGAAATAATGACGTTTCTCCTATACTTAAGAAAATTTCAAGAATACATATCCTTACTCCCCTTGATGTAGTCATTTTAACCTACATTATTGGTGCCTCCTAGGGGAATTCTGCTAGCTTAATGTTAGAATCTAGAGCCTTTATCCATTGGGGAATGGAGTAAAAATAACAACAAAAAAAGAGAGAGAAAGGGGAGTGATACTGAGCAAAATTGTGTTTCTTTCTCTGTGTAATCATTTGTCATGAGTGTCTTCCTCATTCAATTTCTATGATTCTTCTGGACTTGGTGTTGCTGTACTTGTTGAAGTTTTTTTAGCCTTTTTGTGTTTTTCTATCTCTTGAATAACTTCATTATAAGCAACATAATCCCTTTTTCAAGTCTCTTCATCTGGGTCAGAAGTCTCCATGAAATTTAGGTATAAATACTCTAACTCTTCTACTTTGTCATAGGATAGAAATTTTGACCTCATGTACAACTCATGTAGATAGGATTTGATCAGGGCAAGGTCTTAAGCCACACCAAATATTTGGTCTTCTTGGACTGGCTCTTCCTAGCTGTCTATCTCTGATTCATATTCTATGAAAGCTTTCTAAGAAGCTTTTAGTCTATTTTTTTCCAAGAATTTTAAATTTTGATTCCAAAAGCTCGGCATACAATAGTTTTCCACTATGCTCACCTATTTTAAAATTTCCTTAGCTTCTACTTTGATTTATTGTATTATTTTAGCACTTTTCATCACCAACTTGTGCCTTTTGAAGAAACTTCTAGTGGCTATTTTGTCTGGGAATTATTTTTCATCTTGGGCTCTGTTTCCAAATTTTCCCTGTATGATTTTTTCTAGAACTTGGATCTTTGTTACTATAGATAACCTTGTTTTTAGGAAGTTGATAGATGCAATGAATTTATATTCTACTCAACCCAATATCTCCTTTATTTTGGCCAAGTATAATAACCTAGGCCTTGATTTTAAGCCCATATTCTAGATGTCATTGAAAATTTATTCCCTAACTGCCTTGGCCCTTTCTTTGGATAGCCCACTGGTCTTGCCAATGTTGTATTGGTTTTTTTTTTGTAGGTATTCTACCTATTTATTCAAAACCTAAATTTTTTTTAGTGGTCTTCTTTGCTTCTTCCTTATATGGTACCTCTTCAATGAACATTTGCTCCCATTTCACCTCATTATTTAGAGCTTTTTCAATTATATTTTTCTTACTTAAGGCCTCCTCCAAATGTTTCCTTGCCTATTTAGCTCTGAGGTATTTCTCCTTATAATACTCAACATTTAAGTATATAGTCCCCATGTGAGCTTGGGATTTTTCCCATTCGTATTCCATATGTAGTTGAGTTATATCTTCATTGATTATCTCACCTTGAAAATCCTCTAAGGTAATTTCTCCTTTTAGATTTTGAACCAAGGGCATCATCTTCATAGTTGAACATTGCATATTGATGGGATCCAGAGCTATTCCTTCTCTGGAATAGGCTATGTTATTGGAATTTTGAGCATTGTGAGACTTCAACAAGTCTGAAGCATTTAGGGTTACTTTGTTCAATATTTTTAGTTTGGTAATGGTAGGGTGACTTTCAAAAGAGGAGGCAGGAATGGATTGGAAGTTAGGGAGATTGGTGGTTGAAGAGTACTAAAAGTATAACATCTAAGAGATATGTATTTAAATTAAAAATATGCATCAAATAACCAAAATTAAGGAAAAAATATGAAAATAAGGTGCCCATAATTATTAATATTCATGAAATTTTATTTTCAACTAGGTTACAAGAACATCTCTTTTAGGCATAGAAAAGTTCTGTCCAATTGTACAATGCCATTTGCATTTCCACCAACGTAGGCTACCAAAGTTTGAAGAGAACAACCCACTATCCAAGGATAAAATTTGAATGGAGCAACATCAATTCCATTGCAAAACTATCCACCAAGGCACAAACAACCATTAAACATCAATTCTATAGCTAAATTGATTGATTTCAAGCTAGATATTTAGAGGGTAGAATACTTCTCCCACGATCATTGTTTTTGACAGTGGCCCATAGGCTTAGCTACTAAATTTGATAGTGGTTAGTAGAGCTAGCTTCTCTGTATGACAACAAATAGGGTTTGATTGGTCATTTCCTACATTTTAGCCATAGATTTCATTTTATTTGTATTGCAATTGCTTTTTTATCATAGATTACATGCTTCTCAGTATTATTTCATGCTTTTATTTTAGTCTTTATAAGAATTTTATCATTCTTTCATGCATTCCATTTTATATCTTGTTATCATCACAAAATGGCCTCATCTTAAGAGGTTAAGATGGCAATTAAGAGATAATATTAAGTCTAATCCTAGCCTTGGTGGTATTGTTGGAAATATTGATCATGTTGTGTTGTCATTGATGTCAAAGGTTTGATGTCAAAGAGAGTTTGGTATGGCAGAAATATTCTTCTATGATTGAATAATTATGCAAGGCAAGGCTTATCTCAAGCAAGGAAATTGTTGTAAAGAAAGGTTTATTGTAAATAAAGGGTTTATAATATTTATGTTTAAATATTATAAATAAGAAGGACAGATAGGTTTAAGAATTTTACTTTGGACAAAGGTCTCAAAAAGAAATTAATTTGACAAAGGACTACAAGCAAAAATATTATAATATTTAACACCAAGGTTAAATATTATAATAAAGAATAAATTTGAATTGTCAAAGGCACCAAGAATTTAAATTTAAAAAGGTGGCAATACAAAGGTAGAGTCGACATCATGATAAAAATCATAATGCATATTTAAAGAGGTAAATAAAATCATTTTACAAGGTTTTTTTTAGAGAATGCACATTTTCATATCGTTTGTCGAAGGCATAAAGTGAGACCAATGCCATTTCGTTTGAGAGTAGAGTGTGAAGAAAATATGAGTGCCATTTGCAAGGACAAAGTGTGAAGATAATAATAGCACCATTCCATTCATGATGGTAGAGTGTGAAGAGAATACTAGCACCATTCCATTCATGAGGGCAGAGTGTAAAGAGAAGACCAACACCATTCCATTCGTGAGGGCAAAGTGTGAAGAGAAGACCAACGCCTTCCATTCATGAGGGCAGAAGAAAAAAAGTGTCATTCATGAGGGTAGAAGATAAGACAAACAACATTTGATTGAGAGCAAAGGAAAAATACAAACACAGTTCATTGAGAGCAAAGGTTGAAGGAAAGACAACATCATTCATTGAAAGTAGAAGAAAAATACAAGCATTGTTTGTTGAGGTAGAAGAAAGGACAAAGCACAAGGTTCAAGGTAGGGCAGCGATTCAAATAGAAGTTTGCACACTCAAGACTTGTGTGGGAAGCTAGCCCATGCGGTGGACTAGCTTGCACTAGGGCATGGGCTAGCAAAAGGTGACAAGTTCGAGTCATAACGATAGCACATGTGGTAAGGCAATTTTTTTTATTAAAGTGAGGTATGCATTACGTTTGACCTAGGGAGGCATAAGGTTTATTTTTGCTTTGTTAGTTGTGCATATTGCTTGACGTAGGGAGACATAAGGTTAAAGTCTTGCATGATATAATTGAAATTAAAAATTACTGTATGCACATTTCAGATTCTATGTATGGTTCATAAGAGTGAAATAGTTTCAAAAATTTAGGAGGAATAAGGTGCTTGAAAGTAAAATTAAAATATGGTATGCACTTAGGGTTATTGGATGGTGATATTGAAAATTACAAGTGGCTCTTATAAGTAGGAGTTATAAGGTGTTTGAGGTTTAATAATTGTGTGTAATTTTGCATTGTGAAAGAAAGTTTGAAAGGTTTTGATCTTTGTTTAGAAAGGCTTGTTTTGGAAAATTAAAAAGGTTGTAAGGCTTTATTTTTGTGCACAACTTTTGAGAGGAGTTTTTTATGTGGGTAATTGAAAAGTGTTATGCTAACTAATCCTTGAAGTGGCATAATAAAGACATAATTTTGAGACAGGTTTTGAGGGCTCATCTTCATCAAAGCAAGCTAAGAGGTATGGTGACATTACGCATTATCTAAGGTGTCTGATTGAGAAAATATTCATGAATACTAAGGTGGAGAAATAAGGATTATATATGTGCATTGTTGGAAATATTTGAGCTAGGGTTTGTGAAACAAATTGTGCATCCTTGTTGAAAGAAATTGGAAACACTTGTGTTAGAATTTATGAACAAATTGTTGAATGAAATTGGAAACACATATGCTAGGGTTTGTGAAAACATTATGCTTCATTGTTGAATGATATTGGAAACACATGTGCTAGGTTTTTTGAACAAATTGTGCTTCATTGTTTGAATGAATTTGTGAAACTTTTGAGCATTGGTTTGAGTGACATTGAATGTGGATGAGCAAGTGTTAAGAAACTAGTTTTGTAAAGCAATTTGTGCATTGGGATTGAGTGATATTGGAAAGAGCATATTGTGAAATTATATTGCATATAATTTCCTATGTGTTCTTTTTTTTATCGGTTAAAAATATTAGATATAAATTAAAAAGGGTTTTTAACAGGGACCCAAAACTTGATTACAAAAGGCATTACCAGCCCATAGGAGCACCAAAGCAACATAGAATCAAAACTTGAGGTAATCCTCAACTTGCCTAGAAAAACAAAACAAATGCAAAAGAAAGGATATCCTCAGCCAATAGGAAAAGAGGAAAAAAATAAAGTGTTGGATATTTTGAGTCAAAGTTGTCATTGATGTCAAGGAACGAAGTTGTCATTGATGTCAAGGAATAAGCTACCATTGATGTCAAAAGGTCAAGAGGAACAAAGCAAATTTTAAAAGCAAAAGAGCTTCATAATATTTTTAATATTATATGGAAGCATATGTTAAGAGGGTTTTCATTCAAACCATGGTTGAGAAAAAATAAAAGGTTTTTCATAAAAACCCAAGGAAGCCCAAGGAGGTTTTAATATTTATTTTATAAAATATTTAAATTCAAATTGAATTTAAATTTTATAAATAAATATTATTTATACAAAGTGGTAAAATAAAAAAAGGGCTTTGATAAAGCCAAAAGGATTTAAAAGTTAATTTATAAAATTTAAATTCTAAAAAATTTAAATAAATAAATTATTCAAATTTTAAAGGCGCCGACGTTCAAAATTAAATGAGGAAATTAGTATATATACTATATGACTTAGTGGCATTCAAATTATCCTTCGTTCCAAATAATAAAGGGTGCAATTGCTGTTGTGAGAATTTGTGCGAGGAAGAAGACAAAAATCTTGTCTTAAGCACCAGTGAAAGGGTTAAGATTTTTGTGCATTAAACCGTAATATCCACCAAGGCAGTGTGGCCTAGTGGGAAGTGGATGAAGTGATAAGTCATTTGTGGGCGGAGTGATCCGTGATTGATTATCAATGAAAATGTTTGGTATATTTTGAAGCGTAAAGGAAGCGATGCATGATTTTTTGTTTTGGCACTTATGGAGAGGAATATAGAGCACGTTGGGCTCTTGCTCTCCAAATGAGCACCTAGCTCATGTGGCGGTTGGAGCCACGGCTAGGGAACTAGTAGAGGCAGCATCATGAGTTCGAGTCCCACCAAGGCAAAGGTAATAAATTTTTTAATGTGTTGTGATGCCTAAGGTTTTGACATAAGGTCCTAGGGAGTTAAAAGGGTTAGTTTAAAAGTTTTTTAATTAATCATTATTTTTGGTTAATTGGAGGAATAAGGAGTTAGCTTTATTTTTTAATAAAGTATTTTTGACATATTGGTTATTGAATATTTATAGTGTTGAGAGGACTTATTTCCATTGAGTTATTTTGAAAAGGAGATTGTATTGACATTATTCTTGGTATTGAGTATTATTTTAATTGTGAGATTATAAGTTGTATTTGGTTAATAATTTTTGTATATGTTTATGGATATTTTATTCAAGATGGAGTGATAAGGTGTATGTGTGCTTTGATATTTGCATTGTATCTTTGAGATAGCTTATCATCTTCTAACTCCTTTGAGCTTGGAAAAGTAGTATTTGTGGTTGTGGCAGATATTTGAGGTTCCTTCATCATCAAGAAAAAGGTATGAGCATATTCTTCCATAGTTGAGTTGATTGATTGGTTTTCTAGAAAATAAGTTTGGAGTGAAAAGGACTTGATTAGGGTTTTCTTAAAGTGTGTTGAGTTAATGCTTCAAGATTTTCTATAATAAATATTTGTTGTTAAAACTTTGTCTTATAAGAATTGTTGTTGAAGCCATTTTTTGTGTGAAGAACTTGATCTAGGGTTTGAAAAGAACATGAGTATCATTGTTATGTGAGATTGTTTTATAAGCATTGTTGTTGAATCCATAGCTTGAGTAAAGAACTTGAAATAGAGTTTGAAAATAATATGAGTATCATTGTTTTGTGAGAGTGGTTGATAAGCATTATTGAAAACATTTTGAGTAAAGGATCATATGCTTGGACTAGGGTTTGTAAGCAAGGATTGTTTCATTGAGTGATTGGTTGAGTAGAGTTGGTTGAGCCTATTCAAGTGGATGTGTGAAGTGATTTTTCAAGTTCCATAAAAAAACTATTTTGTATTCTGAATTGATTTGAGAAAGTGATTGAGTATTGAGTTGAAGCATATTGAGTCTCTAACAATTCTCTGTATGTTTCTAAAAGAGTGATTGAAAGTGATTGAGCATTGTAATGAGTATAGAGAATATTGATTCTCTAACAATTCTCTTTATGTTTATATGATATTGGACAAGTTCTAGTGTGGACTTGTTGATCATATTTAAGGCAAGTCTTTGAGAATACTTGTGGACATATTTGTGTAAGCTTTTGTGGAAGCTTAAAATACATATTGAGAGCATATTTGGATAAGTTCTTGAGAGAACTTATTGAGCAGATTTGAACGAGTTCTAGTGAGGACTTGTAGAGCAGATTTGGACAAGTTTTAGTGAGGCCTTATATTGCAGATTTGGACAAGTTCTAGTGAGAACTTGTAGAGCATATTTGGACAAGTTCTAGAGAGGACTTGAGTACAGATTAGTGTAAGCTTTTGTAGAAGCTTGCAAGGTAGATTTAAGACAAGTCTTTGTGAAGGCTTGTGAGTAGAGTTGATTTATTGATTTGTTCAAACCTTGAGTTAGGATTTGGGACATATCTAGCTGAGTTGATTTGAGATTGAGTCAAGCTTTGAGTTAAGGCTTGAGGATAGAGATTGAGGATAGATTTATGCTAGATCAAAGGATTGTGTTTAGTTAAAATTCAAAGATAGAGTTTGGTGCAGATTTGAGGATAGATTTGTACTAGATCAGAGATAGAGATTGAGGACATTTTGTGCTAAATAGAAGGACTATGTTTAGTGCAGATTTGAGATAGATCTTTGGAGGTGAAAAATTTGACGACAAAGATCTCTAGCTAGATTAGGGAATACAGGTGTCTTCTGTGGATAGAGTTCTATTTTCTAAGGGCAGTGGAAGTAGAGGTTTTATAGAGGATAACCAGCTAGAGAAGAGATTAGGGGATTGGTGTCTCCTGTGGTTAGAGATCCATGAACTTGATTTAGGGGATTTATATCTCATTTGGACAGAGGTCCATAAACATTGTAATAGGAAAAATATTCCCAAGATATTGATTGAGAAAATTTTAGTGAAATATTTTCTTCGTGGAGTAGCCCACATTAGGTGAACCATGTAAATTGTGGTGTCTCTATTGTGTGTGGTGATTTATGCATTGCTTTGATTACTGCTATTTATATTTTTATCTATACATTGCATAATATTGATTGGGAAATAAAAGTAAAAAGTGGTCTTATATTGTTCACCCCCATCTCAGTATAAGCTTGTGTTCTTAAATTAGTATCAGAGTGAGTTCCTTCGAAAGAGTTTAACAGATTGAAGGAAAATCTTACAAGAGCATAATGGATTTTAAGAATGGATCATCAGATAATACAACACCAGTATTTGATGGAAGTGATTATATATATTGGATATTGAGAATGAAGATTTATCTGAAGGCACTTGGTAATGAAATTTGGGAATCAATTGAAAATGGATATGACCCCTCAGTTGATCCACATATAGACAAGGAAGGTAAGATTCTACAACATTACAATTCAAAAGCAATGAATGCAATTTTGAAATATTTACATAGAAAAGAGTCCATAAAAGTTATGCATTGTCAAGATGCAAAAGGAATATGGGATAAGTTGCAAAGTATATATGAAGGAGATAAAGGTGTTAAGAAAGCAAAGATGCAAAATCTTAAAGAAAAATTTGAATAATTAAGAATGAAGAATGAGGAAGACATTAGTTCTTATCTACTTTGGGTAGATGATATTGTTAATGCTATATAAGTACTTGGACTTAATGTGGATGAATTAGATGTTTGTGATAAGATCTTAAGGTCTCTTCCAACAAGGTTTAGTGAAATTTTTTTATCTATAGAATAATCAAAGAATGGTGATTCTTTGACAAGAGATATGTTGCTTAGTATGCATATAGATTTTGATATGAGAACAAAAGAACCTAATACCTAGAAAGAAGCAAATTTCAAAGCAATTAAGAAGACAAAGGGTAATAATTCAAAATCAAGCAATGAGTCATCCAGTGATGAAGAAGCTAATTACGGTAGAAGGAATAAGGATTCAAGAATATCTAGAGATCTAAAATTCACTAAATGTTTCAATTGTGGAAAGTATGGTCACTATGAAACTTATTTTCAAGAAGCAAAAAATAACAATGACGAAGAAAAACAAGATCACAGAAACAGGGAATAAGAAAGATACTAGCACCAAAAGAAAAGCAAGGATGGGCAAAGGAGACAAGGAAATAAGTTCTTTCAAAGGAAAAAGAGGAGCTACTATGCATATAAGGCAAGTAAGTACTCAAGTGAAAGTGATGCTATTTTTTCATATAATGATAGAGTTGAAGTCCTATTTATGATTGAATAAAAAGAAGTCCAAAAAAGGGCACTAATAATTCTCAAGTTTTTTAGATGTGGTAACTTTGGAAATATTGAATATAGTTGTACTAGGAATGGTTATAGTTTTAGTGATGATGAATATGAGGATACACTTGAAGGACCAGACGAAAATCTTCTAATGGCTCTAGAGGAAGAAGAAAGTGATCCTGTAGAAGAAAATTCAAAAGAAAATAAAGATGTGGACAAAGGTAAAAAAATAGAGGAAGAATCAGATAAAGAAGGATATGATCTCAAGGGAGAACTTATTTACGAAATTGAAATAGTAAAGAAGGTAAGAAAGCAAAACACTAAATTAGAATCTCAGTTTCAAGAATGTGATAAAGATATAATAATGCTTATAGATGATCTAGACAAATCAAAGGCTAAGACAAAGAAGTTCAAGGATAATATAGAAGCAAAAGTCTTAGAATGTGAAAAACTAGAATAAGAAGTAGCTTAATTAAGGTTGGAAGTTAAAAACTCCAAAGTCAAGCTACAAGGATTCAAAAATATCTCAAAGAACTTATATAATTTCATTAAGATACAAAAGCCTACATCAAGCAAGATAGGTCTTGGATTTGAATAGAAACAAAAAAAATGGGAAGGAAAGTCAACCTCAAGTTCTAAAGGAGAAGATACTTCAGAAGAATAAACTTCAAAAAAAGATAGTGTAAGATAAAATGAGACATCTGAGGATGATCTGGACAATAGAAAGTTCAACAAGAATAGGAACAATACACCAAGAAAAACCAAATAGAACAACAATCATAATAGGTCAAGAGATACTAGGAGACCAATGAGGTCAAGACAAGCAAACTTCAATAGAATATGTTTTTCATGTCACAGGTTTGGGCACATGGCTTCACAGTGTAGGACACATGAAAGACATGAATATGGGAACATATAGCTTTTCCATGGGTATTGCTACTCATGTAATCAGTTTGGTCACAAGGCAATGAATTGTAGGGTTCAGGATATAAGAGGATATGGCTTCACTAGGATAAATCCTAAGACATTTGCACCTCCAAGAAATAATAACATTAAGTGTTATAAGTGCAATAACGATGGACACATAACAAAGTGGTGTAGACAAAATATTCTAGAATAAAGTATGAACAAGAAAAGGAGTATGGATATGAACAGGAACAGGAAAATGGATATGAATAAGAACATGAATAGGAACAGGAACAGGAACAATAAAATGGACATGGACAGGAACATGTACATGGAAAAGAACAATCAAAGGAATCAAAAGGATAAGATAAGAAGAAAATAAGACAAAGGTAAAGACCAATACACTAAGAAAAACCAAATAGAACAACAATCAGAATAGGTCAAGAGATACTAGGAGACCAATGAGGTCAAGACAAGCAAACTTCAATAGAATATGTTTTTCATGTCACAGGTTTGGGCACATGGCTTCATAGTGTAGGACACATGAAAGACATGACTATGGAAACATATAGATTTTCCATGGGTATTGCTACTCATGTAATCAGTTTGGTCACAAGGCAATGAATTGTAGGGTTCAGGATATAAGAGGATATGGATTCACTAGGATAAATCCTAAAACATTTGCACCTCCAAGAAATAATAACATTAAGTGTTATAAGTGCAATAACGATGGACACATAACAAAGTGGTGTAGACAAAATATTCTAGAATCAAGTATGAACAAGAAAAGGAATAAGAAAAGGAGTATGGATATGAACAAGAACAAGAAAATGGATATGAACAAGAACATGAATAGGAACAGGAACAGGAACAAGAAAATGGACATGGATAGGAACATGGACATGGAAAAGAACAATCAAAGGAATAAAAAGGATAAGATAAGAAGAAAATAAGACAAAGGTAAATACTAGTGCTTTCTAGGAGCAGAAATACTCCCACCCAAGAATTAACCACCTCAATAGGAGGTGGGGGAGCGGCTAAGCTAAGAGACTCATTCTTAGCACCGAGCCCCAAAGGTAACCCTTTGCCATTGATTTCAAAGGGGGGGAGATTTGAGTAAGGGGAAGATATTTTGTAATTGAGTAAAGAAGAGAGATTTGAAAATAGCATTGATCCAAGGGGAGCAATGTCCCAGGGTGAGCAGAACAAAGAAAAGGTTAAGTTTATGGTAAAAATAATTTGGGTTACCATAAATGACAAAGGGGGATATTGTTGGATATTTTGAGTCAAATTTGTCATTGATGTCAAGGAATAAGCTACCGTTGATGTCAAAAGGTCAAGAGGAACAATGCAAAGGTTAAAGGTAAAAGAGCTTCATAATATTTTTAATATTATGTGGAAGCATATGTTAAGAGGATTTTCATTAAAACCATGGTTGAGCAAAAATAAAAGGTTTTTCATAAAAAACCAAGGAAGACCAAGGAGGTTTTAATATTTATTTTATAAAATATTTAAATTCAAATTGAATTTAAATTTTATAAATAAATATTATTTATACAAAGTGGTAAAATAAAAAAGGGCTTTGATAAAGCCAAAAGGATTTAAAAGTTAATTTATAAAATTTAAATTCTAAATAATTTAAATAATTTATAAATTAATTATTCAAAATTTGAAGGCACCGACGTTCAAAATTAAAGGAGGAAATTAGTATATATATACTATATGCCTTAGTGGCATTTAAATTATCCTTCATTTGAAATAATAAAGGGTGCAATTGTTGTTGTGAGAATTCGTGCAAGGAAGAAGACAAAAACCTTGTCTTAAGTTCCAACGAAAGCATTAACATTATCATGGGCTAAACCATAATATCCACCAAGGTAGCATAGCCTAGTGGCAAGTGGATGAAGTTCTAAGGCACTTTGTTGGAATAGTGATTCAAGATTTATTCACGATGGTAGCATCTGGTATTTTTTGAAGCATCGAGGAAACGATGTGTGATTTTTTATTTTGTCACGTGCAAAGAGGAATATAGAGCATGTTGGGCTCTTGCTCTCCTAATGAGTGCCTAGATTGTATGGTGGTTGGAGACATGGCTAGAGCACTGGTAGAGGTGGCATCGTGAGTTTGAGTCCCACCAAGGCAAAGGTAATAAAATTTTTAATATGTGTTGTGATGCCTAAGTTTTTGACATAAGGTCCTAGGGAGTTAAAAGGGTTAATTATAATTTTTTTTAATTAATCATTATTTTTAATTGATTGGAGGAATAAGGAGTTGGCTTTATTTTTGAATAAAGTATTTCTAACATATTGGTTATTGAAGATTTATAGTGTTGAGAGGACATGTTGTGGTTGATCCACAACACACCCCAAAATTGGGGACCCACCTTTTTGCAGGATCACAGGGAAGGATCTCAGTGACCCAGATGCCAGAATTGAAAAAAAAAGAGAAAATGCAAAAGTGTAGAAAGGGGTCGCGAAATTGCGACATGTCGCGAAATCGCGACATGTCGCGAAATCGCGACCGAAACCAGAAAATTGTCACGAAATCGCGACATGTCAGAAAATCGCGGTCAACGGCAATGAAACAAAAAAACTGTCGCAAAATTACGACGCGTCGGTGACCAGGAAGAAAAAGGTGTCACGAAATCGCGACGTGTCGGTGACCAGGAAGAAAAAGGTGTCGCGAAATCGCGACGTGTTGGTGACCAAGAAGAAAAAGGTGTCGCGAAATCGCGACGTGTCGGTGAGGAGAAAAGAAAAGGTGTCACAAAATTGTGACATGCTGTTGGGAAGAAAATAAATGATGTCGCGATTTCGCGACGTGTTTTGCCGAAGCATACGGATGATGAAAGGTGTCGCGATTTCGCGACATGTTTTGGAAAGGTGTACGAAAGCGAAAAACGTCGCGATATCGCGACAGGAAACAGCTAAAGGACTCGATGAGGAAAGACGTCGCGATTTCGTGACCGATTGCAGCAAAGGTGTACGGACGGAAAAATGGTCGCGATTTCACGACGGGTTTTGACAGACTGTACGAAACAGAAAAATGGTCGCGATTTCACGACGTGTTTTGCCGAAGCGTACGGAACAGAAAAATGGTCGCGATTTCACGACAGGAAGCTGCATGAAGGTCCGAAAGGGAAAAGCGTCGTGATTTCGCGACGTGTTTTTCCGAAGCATACGGATGATGAAAGGTGTCGTGATTTCGCCACGCATTTTGGCAAATTTGTACGGTCAAGGGAGATGTCGTGAAATCACGACGAAAATGAAAATCAGGCTCAAAGCAGGGAAGTGTCGCGATTGCGTGATGTGTTTTGGCAAACAGTACGGACGGAGAAAATGGTCGCGATTTCACGACAGAAAGCTGCATGAAGGTCCGAAAGGGAAAAGCGTCGCGATATCGCGACGAGTTTTGCCAAGGCGTACGGAAGATAAAAACGGTAGCGATATCGCGACGGTTTGTCGAAGGAAGGCAAGAGGATGATAATGGTCGTGATATCACGACGTAAAGCCGTTGGACGCGTACGACAGAGAAAGACGTCACGATTTCACGACATGTCACGATTTCACGGTCGGGAAGATGAACGGGCAGACTTGCAATTTTGTCGGGTTCTGTCACAGAAAAGCGGTACGGCAGGCACAAAAAGTGTGTGACACATGGCGTGCAGGTGTCAAACTTGCAGGGGCGTTACATGCAGAGTGAATTTCGGGACGTTTCCAAATTTGAGCGTGAATCAAAGCGAGAAAAAGTAGGAATTTGAAGGGTCGCCCACAGGAAGAGGAAGTGAAGCGACGGAGGAAATCGAAGAGCCATAACAATGCTATAAATCCAGAATTGCAAATCGAAGAAGGGGTTGGAAATTTCCCAATACGGAGTTGCAAAGACGAAGGCTTTGTGCTATTCTGGGCCCGTACTTGGGCAATTTCCTTCTTTTTATTCTGGGATTTTCTTTCACACCTGGAACATTTTTGAATGTAATCGAGATATCATTTAAATACAAATACAGAGAGTTGGCATCTTATTGGATGAGAAAGAAGGAGTAACTTTTGCATGCATGATTTAATGTTTACATTTCCCTTCCGGATTTCTTAGGTTTTTAGGTGAAGTTAATGCAAGATCTCTTGGTTGCTTCATGCGAATGCCTGTTTTCGGAATTACCACAAAAACCCTCGAGACTCGCACCTGGCCTATTTGGATTGTGTGGATGTGCAGGTTCATTAGGTTAGGTTGCATGTAGAAAGCCTCAGTATCTTCGGTTTCATCAGATTAGTGACAGCTTTCTGACTGTAATCTATTGTTATTATTACTTTTGTTTATTTTTGTCTTTGCTTTTCAAACCCATATTTTATTTTCAGTGGTTTAATTACTGTGTTTGAATAAATCACCGAAAATCCATCAGAATTAAAGGTTAAAGCAGATTTTATTCATTTTGAGTCCATTGAAAATTCAAAATTAATAAACCACAGTGCCCCTTGTTAACATCCACTTGCAAACCCTAAGGTGTTCTTAGCATTTCATTTTAAACAACATCCTTGATAATTAATAATCAGCATAATAAGAACCTTGGAGAAATCGTTTTTCTTTGCAAGCAGAGGATTTAGGACTCGGATCCTACAGGAGAGTGTGTTTTCACAATCGGGTTAAAACACCACTCAACAGATTGGCGCTAGAAGGAGGGCGATCGGTTTATTTATTTTAATTTTTATATATCTGAATATTTTGTTTTAATTTAATTCTGAAATAATTTACGGCTAAACTGCAACACTATTTTTTTTGTTTGTTGCAGGTTTTCTTCGAACTAGCCAAGGGTTTCCTTAGGCAGGCTGGACCCACCACGACCAGGTCTCAAAAAACCAGAGAAACCATTTTTCACGACCTTACTGGTACTCCCAAGGGTAAAGTCAAGCAAGTCGTAAGCACTCCGGTAGCAAAAGGATTATTTTATCCAGGAACGTCGAGTGGACTTACGCCAGTAGTATCTGTTGCCCCTAGTGCGCCTATAGTTTGTAACATTTCTTCTGCTATTGTAGGTCTGTCTACATCAATTCTGAGTCAAATGGCTCAAGCTCCAGCAACTCCTTGGGATGGAGCTAACAATACTCCTTTGAATATTGCTGGGGATATCCATGAAATCCCCAAGAACATTGAAAGATTTCTGCCTAAGTACAAGCCAGATGGCCTAAGAACAGCAGAAGAACATATCCAAGCCTATAGAGATGTTTTAATTAGACTGCAAGTTCAGCATGAAGATGTAGCCTATAGACTTTTCCCCATGAGCTTGGATCCAATAGCATATGAATGGTATATATGCTTGCCAACTGGTTCAATCACCTCTTGGACACAAATGGAAAATGCATTTGTCAATCAATTTAGGTCTCCCTTAGATCCCGCAACTATTTACAATCAGTTTATTACATGCAAACGGGGCCAAGGGGAACCAATATGAATGTTTAATCAGAGATTCCAAAAGAACTATAACAGAGCAATTAGACATTTTGCCATCGATCCTACAGTAGCTTTGCAGATATATTTTTGGGCATTGGACCCCATGACAGCCATGTTTGCAAGGCGTAATCCTCAGGTCACCACGCTAGCTTTGGCCTATAATGAAGCCATGACTATTGAGCAGCAGTTGACACCGCAAGGCTACGGGTTTACCTAGATGCCCATGTTGGGACAGGGTGCTCCATATGGTCAAGTTCCCCAGGCAAATCAACTCATGGCACCAAAAATGCCAAGTATGAACGCATTCCCATATCCGCAGCCTTATCCATCAGCACCCGCATATGCACCCATTCCGATCCAACCAATCGCAGCCATTCCACCTGTTCCTGCATTTTTGCAGAACAGTCAATCAACTACGTAGGAAACTAGTCAAGTCAATCCTCAAGCCATAGTTCCTGTTTCGAATCCAATCCCAATTCAAGGTATCAATCCATTTGGCAATCCAATTCCTCAGAACCCCACCCAAATGTGGAATCAAGACCCCATCAATTATGCGAATCCAATGGGGGTTAATAACAATGTGGTTCCACCGAAGGATGTCTTCACGGAAGTCAAAGAGCTCAAGAAACTAGTGCATAAACTAAGTAATGACAGAGTTCAACAGCAGAAGCATGAGTCCCGTGCCCCTCACCCAAGTCAGAATTTTAACAATAGAGGGAGGCATTGGAACACTAAGCCAAACAATGGGGGAGTTCCTGCTCCCATTGCTAATCAATTAGATGCTTCTGTAGGCCCCAACCAATCCAATTATCTTTTGAATCTTTCAGATTTGGCATGGGAAAGAGGGTGCAGGTTACATAACACAAAAGAACACAATGAAAGGAATTGCCCTGAGATAGCTAGATACACTCATTGTCTTCAGGCATAGGTTGATGATTTGGAACTGGTATCAAATGAGGATCCATCATATCAGCAAGATGAAAATATTATGGTGATGGAAACAGTATATCACCAAGAGGGTGAGAGCGAGGAGGAAGAAGATGAAGTTTTGGAATAGGAGGTGCAAGCTTTTCGAGATTTCAGAAAGGGGACTCATGGGTACCATTTGAGGAGTAAGTCTAAAGCCCCTAAAACCTCATCAACACCTCCAAACAGTTCTATTCTTCCTCCAGATACAAAGGCAAGTAACAACCCTCCCCCTCCACTCAGAAGAGAAATGTCTAATGACGTCCAGAAGACGGTCAAATTCGAAAAACCAAATTATGACGTAGTGGAGGATATGAAGAAGTCCAAATCTAGCCTTTCATTCCCAGACGCAACTAAATTGCCTGGTCAAAAGGAGGCGTTGATAAGAGCTTTGAACTCACCCGATCCGATGTGGAAGGAAAAAAGAGCTAAATCCTACCTGATTTTGCGAAAGGAAAGAAGGGATGTCCCGCCATTCTTATTAACTCTGAGAATTGTGGGTAAGAACTTGCATAACTGTTTGGTAGACACAGGAGCCATGAGCAACCTCATGCCTACGGAGATATGTCAAATGTTGGGTCTACAACAGGTTTCATCCAAATGCACGGTCTTGCAATTGGACCGTTCAGAGGTAAATGTAGTAGGGACCTTATATGATGTCAAGATTCAATTAAATTTTGAACCCAGGGTCCAGCAGGTTGTAGATATTTTGGTGGTTAACATCCCGAGTAGGTATGGAATGTTACTTGCGAGAGATTGGATGAAAACGCTGAATGGCTATTTTGCAACAGACTGCTCGCATATGTGGCTGCCATGGAAGGGCATTGCTAACCAAATTAGAGTGGAAAACGAACCGAGGCTTAAGGAGATTATAACAGATTTTAACAAGCCGAATGAGGTTCAGTTTTTTGAGCCAGACCTAGGGTTCTATGCTCTTGATGTTGAGAAATATGCTGATGAACTTAAATAAGAAGTGTGTCATGGTGGTTCTTCTGAGGAAAAATATCACACGTGGTTGCTCAAGTTTGATGGATCAAAATCTAGACAGGGAGCAGGAGCTGGAGTCGAGCTCACTGGTCCAGGAGGTAAACCATTATTGGCTGCCTACAGATTGCAATTTCCTTGCACAAACAATGTGGCAGAATACGAAGCATTGATTTACGGTTTACGTCTAACATTGAGCAAACATGTTAAATGCTTGAAGGTTTTGGGTGATTCTGAATTGGTTGTCAAGCAAATCAAAGGACAGTATACATGCCGTGACAAAATGCTGAGCCTTTATAGGACTAGGGTTATGGATCTCATGGAGGAGTTTGATGCATTCAACATAGCCCTTATTTCTAGGAGAAGGAAACGAATAGCAGACTCTCTTGCAGTCGTCGCGGGCATGTTAAACCCGATGGATATAAAAAGATGTAAAAAATTTTCCATTGAGCTGGTTCCTTGTCCATCAATACCTGATAATGTGAAGAATTTCTAGGTTTTTGAGTGTGACAGGCACATCTTCAAGTTTGTCACAAACTCGGGTATTTTTGAAAATCAAGTGATCGATGAGGAACAAAGGTGGCAGGATGAAACAGAAGAAAGTGAAACTGCGTATCAATCCAACAAAATCCCTAAAGACGTGGTTTCATTAGAAAAAATGTTCGACATGGAATGCAAGAACAAGAAAAGAAAAAGAGTCCCGCTCCCCAAAGATGCATGCGATTTAATTAATTTGGGGAGTGCAGACAATCCAAAGGAGGTGTACATAGCAAAGGCATGTACAGAGGAAGAAAGGAGCAATATAATACAGGCTTTGAAGCACTACATAGATTGTATTTCTTGGAACTACAATGAGCTAAAGACTTACAATCAGAACATTATCACGCATACCATACCTTTGAAGCCAGACTCCAAGCCTTTTAGGCAAAGACAACGAGTTTTTAACCCGCTATTGGAGCCTTTGATCGAAAAGGAGGTTAAAATACTGTTGGAGGCGAAAATCATTTTTCCCGTTAGGCACTCAACCTGGGTGGCTAACCTCGTTCCAGTGAGAAAAAAGAGTGGAGAGATTAGGCTGTGCATTGATTTTCGAAATCTTAATAAGGCCTCCCAGAAAGATAATTATCCATTGCCATCAATCGATGAAATCTTGCAAATGGTAAATGGATCAGAAATGATGTCCTTTCTCGATGGATATTCTGGTACAACCAAGTTCTTATACATCCAGATGACAGGATGAAAACAGCCTTCACTACCAAGTGGGGGACATTTGCATATAAGAGAATGCCATTCGGACTATTAAATGCTGGTGCAACTTTTCAACGCGCCATGGATTACGCATTCAAAGGACTAATAGGCAAATGCATCATCGTGTATGTGGATGATATCCCAGTTTTCTCGAAGAAGAGAGAGGATCATGTTAAAGACTTAAAGAAGGTGCTTCAAAGATGCAGGGAACATGGAATTTCATTAAATCCCAAGAAATGCATTTTTGGAGTGACAGAAGGGAAACTGCTAGGTCACATTATTTCAAAGGAGGGAATATCCATCGACCCAGAAAGGATACAAGCTATCCAAGACCTACCTCTCCCGAGCAATAAAAAAGAATTGAGGTCTTTCTTTGGGCAAGTCAATTTTGTGAGGAAGTTCATTTCTAGCTTTGCTGAGATAGCTAAACCTCTAAACCAGATGCTCAAGAAATATGTGGACGTAAGATGGAACGAGGAAAGTAGAGTGGCTTTATAGAATATCATATACGCCATTTCCAAAGCCCCGGTCTTGATAAGCCCAGACTATTCCAAGCCTTTTTACAATTATGCTTTTGCAACAGAGCACTCCTTGGCGAGTGTATTAACCCAAAAAGGCGAAGATAATTTCGAAAATCCCATTGCGTTTTTAAGTGCCCCCTTAAAAGATGCCCAATTAAGGTATTCAATCCTTGATAAGCAAATGTACGCACTTTTTAAAACTGTGAAAAAATTTAGGCATTACATCGTACACAGCATAATTATTGCCATTGTACCCGATTCTGCTGTCAAGACCATGTTTTTACAGAATGAACTAGGTGAAAAGATAGGAAAGTGGATTGCAACCATCCAAGAATTTGATCTCGAGATCCAACCAATGAAACTAGTTCGAGGACAAGGACTGGCAAAGGCGATCGCAGAAAATGATCCGCAAATAACAGGTCAATGCTCAAATACAGAATACATGGCTAAGGAGGACTGGTATGTTGATATTGTGCAATTTTTATTGACTGGTAAGTGCCCGTCTAATTTGAATTCAACACAAAGGAGAGCTCTAAGGCTTAAATCTATTAACTATCTGATAAAGTCTGGTGTACTTTACAAGAAAAATCACGAAGGTATCTACCTGAGATGCTTGAGCAAAGACGAAGCCGCCAGGGTGTTGCAAGAATTTCATGGCAAGCACGGAACTGGTCATGGTGCAGCCAATCCTACAGCACATCAAATCCTACGAGCAGGATATCACTAGCCTCATATATTCAAATATGCACATGCTCATGTGCGATCTTGTCACATCTGTCAAGTGGCTACGAATAGAGAAAGAAATGCAGCCATGCCATTGCAGCCTGTAGTCGAAATGAGACCGTTTGCACAGTGGGGACTGGATTTTATCGGGGTTATTAACCCAAATTCTTCCGAATCTCACAAATTTATTTTGACAGACTACGGACTCATCGTACAAGGTGGACGAAGCGATTCCCACTAAACACGCCACCACAGACGTTGTGATTAAATTCCTTGAGGATCAAATTATCACAAGATATGGAATGCCCGATTCTATTGTCAGTGACAATGGTAAAGCTTTCATTTCCACACAATTTGCAGAGTGGGCATATGATAATAAAGTGAGCTTAAAGTTTGCATCCAATTACTATCCTCAAGGAAATGGGTTGGCCGAGTCTTCAAATAAGAATTTGTTGAATACTATTAAAAAGTTGCTGGAAAAGAATCCTCGGGACTGGCATAGTCAATTAAAGTTTGCCCTGTGGGCAGATAGGACCAGAGTGAAAGAAGCTATAGGAAATACTCCTTATCATTTGGTCTATGGGCAAGACCCGATATTTCCAGCAAATTTGGAGTTGCAGACCTTACATTTCATACAAGAGTACATGGGGACAGATGATCAAGTTGAAGCTAGATTGAGCCGGTTATTGCACCTGGATGAAAAGAGAGAAGAAGCCATGAATCACATGAACAAACACCAGGAAGTCATCAAGAGATGGTTTGATAGAAGGGCCAAAGTTAAATCATTCATAATTTCAGATTTGGTGTTACTATGGGACAAAATACATGAGGAAAAAGGAAACCATCAAAAGTTTGATTGTCTCTGGTTAGGCCCATATCAGATTTCAGAAATACTTGGGAAGAACACCTTCAGGCTAAAAACCTTAGAAGGGAAAGATTTCATGCTGCCGGTTAATGGGCAGATTCTAAAGCATTATTTTAGCCCTTAGGTTGTGAGACTTTGATATTATTCTGTTGGTGTTGGTGAAGGATTTTCAGATTTTGTTTTTATTTTTTTTAGGATTGTTAGTTTAGTTAGGATTTTTATTATGGATTTGATTTCAATTGACATGTGTGTTAATTTAAAAAAAATATATATATATATATATACATATATAATAATAGAAAATTGAGATGTCAACTCATGCTTAAGGATTAGGAGAATATGAAATATTGGAATTGTCTTGTAAAAGCTCCACAAATAGCATAAAACTTTTTAAGTTATATTGTTTGACTTTGTGATATATGAAAGAATCAATTTTGCATGACAAATCATTTCATTCACAATTCAAGAAGTAAAGCATTCGTATTCCATCTCACCTCACATACATTTCATTTTAGTTGCATATGCATCTTATGTACAAGCCATGAAAGTGTGTCAAATCCTCTTAGGGTTGTGTTATAACATATATGTAAGTAGCTCCTAAGGTTGGAAACTGAGTCTTGAGATATCTAGAACCAAGCACGTCTCATAAATTAAAAAAGATCTTGAGTAAAATGATCAAAACCTAGCTTGGAAGAAAAGGTTGAGCGAAAGTGGTTTTCATGTCTATCCTATTATGCAACATGATCCTTAAAACAGTGGTTTTAACCACTTCCATAAAGCTTAAAGCTTAAAATCATAGTAGTAAGGATAGGGTTAAATCCTCATCAAACTTAGGTTGAGGATCCAATTCCCCAAAGCTTTGATTTGACCCACATGGAGTAGTAAGGATAGGGCATAAATTCTCATCTTGGTTGGTTGAGAATCTGATTCCCCAAAGCTCTTATGTTTCATTTCATAGTAAGTCTTGGATTGTAAGGATCGTACTATTTGTCCTTTGCAAAGGATGGGTAGTCATCCCCAAGGTTTAAGAAATAGAATTAATGATTTATATCTAAGGTTTGGATTGTAAGGATCGTACTACTTGTCCCTAACCAGGATGGGTAGTCATCCCCAAGGTCCAAGAAATAAAAAAATAAATAAATTTTTCCCATCTCATCTTTATTTTGGATTGTAAGGATCGTACTACTTGTCCTCTGCAAGGGATGGGTAGTCATCCCCAAGGTCCAAGGAAATAGAGATAAGGTTTTGGATTGTGGGGTTAGATATGCCCATGCATGGCATCATGTCTTGCCTAAAAGCAAGACCACTGATTGTCTAGAGGGTTAGACTAGCATGACCATTTCTTCCATAACTGGTTTAATTATTTTGCTTAAAGTGAGGTAATGAACTCTAAATCAGAATAGTAAGGATAAGGTTAAACCCTCATCTCGGTTGGGTGGGGGTCTAACTCCCCAAAGTTCTGATTTCACATTCACTTGCACATGGGTTTTAGATAGTAGGGACTCATAACCAACTTTGGGATACAATAAGGAAATGAACTAGTGGATCCTAAGAGGGTTTGGCAATCTTGAATGCTTGTAAATAATAGTAGAAGAATGATCATGCTTATTAGGAAAAGAAAAATCTCCTAGCTCATTCATTTAGGGTCACAAATCATTCACCATCCCATATATGCATTCATGCAAAACTGATAATGGAATGTTGATCAATTTCAAACGATAGGGAATGAAAACACATTGCACACACTGAGCTAATACTTGATGATTCTCGATGATTCATATACTTCGATCTTTGGGCATTTGTTATTTTTCTTATGTGCTAACATGTATTTATGAGTTTGTGATATGTTTCAGGTTGGGTTCTTACTAAAATGCTCAAGAGCATTTGACAGCAGAGTCACCATTTGTTGTGGTTGATCCACAACACACCCCAAAATTGGGGACCCACATTTTTGTAGGCTCACAGGGAAGGATCTCAGTGACCCAGATGCCAGAATTGAAAAAAAAGAGAAAATGCACAAGTGTAGAAAGGGGTCGCGAAATCGTGACATGTCGCGAAATCGCGATCAAAATCAGAAAATTGTCGCGAAATCGTGACATGTCGGAAAATCGCGGTCAGCGCGGTCAACGGCAACGAAACATAAAAACTGTCGCGAAATCGTGACGTGTCGGTGACCAGGAAGAAAAAGGTGTCGTGAAATCGCGATGTGTCGGTGACCAGGAAGAAAAAGGTGTCACGAAATCGCGATGTGTCGGTGACCAAGAAGAAAAAGGTGTCGCAAAATCGCGACGTGTCGGTGAGGAGAAAAGAAAAGGTGTCACGAAATCGTGACATGCTGTTGGGAAGAAAATAAATGATGTCGCGATTTCGCGACGTGTTTTGCCGAAGCGTACGGATGATGAAAGGTGTCGCGATTTCGCGACGTGTTTTGGAAAGGTGTACGAAAGCGGAAAAACATCGCGATATCGCGACAGGAAATAGCTAAAGGACTCGATGAGGAAAGACGTCACGATTTCGTGACCGATTGCAGCAAAGGTGTACGGACGGAAAAATGGTCGCGATTTCGCGACGGGTTTTGACAGACTGTACGGAACAGAAAAATGGTCATGATTTCGCGACGTGTTTTGCCAAAGCGTACGAAACAGAAAAATGGTCGCGATTTCGTGATAGGAAGCTGCATGAAGGTCCAAAAGGGAAAAGCGTCGCGATTTCACGACGTGTTTTGCTAAAGCGTATGGATGATGAAAGGTGTCGCGATTTCGTGACGCATTTTGGCAAAGTTGTACGGTCAAGGAAGATGTCGCGAAATCGTGATGGAAATGAAAATCAGGCTCAAAGCAGGGAAGTGTCACGATTTCGCGACGTGTTTTGGCAAACAGTACGGACGGAGAAAATGGTCGCGATTTCGCGACAGAAAGCTGCATGAAGGTCCGAAAGGGAAAAGCGTCGCGATATCGCGACGAGTTTTGCCAAGGCGTACGGAAGATAAAAACGGTAGCGATATCGTGACGGTTTGTCGAAGGAAGGCAAGAGGATGATAATGGTCACGATATCACGACGTAAAGCCGTTGGACGCGTACGGCAGAGAAAGACGTCGTGATTTCGCGACATGTCACGATTTCACGATCGAGAAGATGAACGGGCAGACTTGCGGTTTTGTCGGGTTCTGTCGCAAAAAAGCGATACGATAGGCACAGAAAGTGCGTGACACATGGCGTGCAGGTGTCAAACTTGCAGGGGCATTACATGCAGAGTGAATTTCGGGACGTTTCCAAATTTGAGCGTGAATCAAAGCGAGAAAAAGTAGGAATTTGAAGGGTCGCCCACAGGAAGAGGAAGTGAAGCGACGGAGGAAATCGAAGTGCCATAACAATGCTATAAAGCCAGAATTGCAAATCGAAGAAGGGGTTGGAAATTTCTGAATACGGAGTTGCAGAGACGAAGGCTTTGTGCTATTCTGGGCCCGTACTTGGGCAATTTCCTTCTTTTTATTCTGGGATTTTCTTTCACACCTGGAACATTTTTGAATGTAATCGAGATATCATTTAAATACAAATACAGAGAGTTGGCATCTTATTGGATGGGAAAGAAGGAGTAACTTTTGCATGCATGATTTAATGTTTATATTTCCCTTCCAGATTTCTTAGGTTTTTAGGTGAAGTTAATGCAAGATCTCTTGGTTGCTTCATGCGAATGCCTATTTTTTGGAATTACCACAGAAACCCTCGAGACTCGCACCTGGCCTATTTGGATTGTGTGGATGTGCAGGTTCATTAGGTTAGGTTGCATGTAGAAAGCCTCAGTATCTTCGGTTTCATCAGATTAGTGACAGCTTTTTGACTGTAATCTATTGTTATTGTTACTTTTGTTTATTTTTGTCTTTGCTTTTCAAACCCATATTTTATTTTCAGTAGTTTAATTACTGTGTTTGAATAAATCACTGAAAATCCATCAGAATTAAAGGTTAAAGCAGATTTTATTCATTTTGAGTCCATTGAAAATTCAAAATTAATAAACCACAGTGCCCCTTGTTAACATCCACTTGCAAACCCTAAGGTGTTCTTAGCATTTCATTTTAAACAACATCCTTGATAATTAATAATCAGCATAATAAGAACCTTGGAGAAATCGTTTTTCTTTGCAAGCAGAGGATTTAGGACTCGGATCCTACAGGAGAGTGTGTTTTCACAATCGGGTTAAAACACCACTCAACAAGACTTATTTCCATTGAGTTATTTTGAAAAGGAGATTGTATTGACATTATTCCTGGTATTGAGTATTATTTTAATTGGGATATTATAAGGTGTATTTGGTTAATAATTTTTGTATATGTTGATGGATGCTTTCTTTAAGATGAAGTGATAAGGTGTATGTGTGCTTTGATATTTGCATTGTATTTTTGAGATAGCTTATCATCTTCTAACTCCTTTGAGCTTGGAAAAGTAGTATTTGTGGTTGTGGTAGATATTTGAGGTCCCTTCATCGTCAAGAAAAAGGTATGAGCATATTCTTCCATATTTGAGTTGATTGATTAGTTTTCTAGAAAATAAGTTTGGACTGAAAAGTACTTGATTAGGGTTTCCTTATTGAGTGTGTTGAATTAATGCTTCAAGGTTTTCTGGAATAAAGAGTTGTTAAAACATTATCTTATAAGAATTGTTGTTGAAGCCATTTGTTGTGTGAAGAACTTAGGGTTTGAAAAGAACATAAGTATCATTGTTATGTGATATTTTTTTATAAGCATTGTTGTTGAAGCCATTAGTTGAGTAAAGAACTTGAACTAGAGTTTGAAAAGAACATGAGTATCATTGTTATGTGAGAGTGGTTGATAAGCTTTGTTGAAAACATTTTGAGTAAAGGATCATATTGTTGGACTAGGGTTTGTAAGAAAGGATTGTTTCATTGAGTGATTGGTTGAGCAGAGTTGGTTGAGCCTAGTTAAGTGGATGTGTGAAGTGATTGTTCAAGTTCCATAAAACAAACTATTCTATATTTTGAATTGATTTGAGAAAGTGATTGAGTATTGAGTTGAATCATATTGAGTCTCTAACAATTCTTTGTATGTTTATAAAAGAGTGATTGAAAGTGATTGAACATTTTAATGAGTATAGAGCATATTGAGTCTCTAACAATTCTCTTTATGTTTCTATGAGATTGGACAAGTTCTAGTGTGGACTTGTTGAGTAGATTTAAGGTAAGTCTTTGAGAAGACTTATGGACATATTTGGGTAAGCTTTTGTGGAAGCTTACAATACATATTGAGAGCATATTTGGATAAGTTCTTGAGAGAACTTATTGAGAATATTTGGACAAGTTCTAGTGAGGACTTGTAGAGCATATTTGGACAAGTTCTAGTGAGGACTTGTAGAGCAGATTTGGACAAGTTCTAGAGAGGACTTGAGGATATATTGGTGTGAGCTTTTGTGGAAGCTTGCAAGGCATATTTGAGACAAGTCTTTGTGAAGGCTTACAAGCATATTTTATTGATTGATTTATTTAAATCTTGAGTTAGGGTTTGGGACATATCCAACTGAGTCGATTTGAGATTGAGTCAAGCTTTGAGTTAAGGCTTGAATATAGAGATTGAGGATAGATTTATGCTAGACTTAAGGACTATGTTTAGTGTAGATTCAAAGATAGAGTTTGGTGAATATTTGAGGATAGATTTGTACCAAATCAAAGATAGATATTGTGGATAAATTTGTACTATACTGAAGGACTATGTTTAGTGCATATTTGAGATAGATCTTTTGAGGTGACAAAGTTGAGGATATATGTCTCCTTATAGAGCAGGGAAGACAGGTGTCTTCTATGGATAGAGTTACATTTTCTAAGGGTAGTGGAGGCAGAGGTCTTATAGAGGATCACCATCTAGAGCAAATATTAGGATATTGGTGTCTCCTATGGATAGAGATCCATGAAGTTGATTTAGGGGATTGGTATCTCCTTTGGACAAAGGTCCATAAACATTATAATAGAAAAAGTATTCCCAAGAGATTGATTGAGAAAATTTTAGTGAAATATTTTCTCTATAGAGTAGCCCACATTGGGTGAACCATGTAAATTATGGTGTCTCTTTTGTGTGTGGTGATTTGTGCATTGCTTTAATTACTTCTATTGATATTGCTATCTATACATTGCATAATATTTATTGGGAAAGGAAAGTAAAAAGTGGTCTTATACTTTTCACTCCCCTCTCAGTATAATATTGTGTTCTTCAATTGGTATCAGAGCGTTTTCATTTGGAAGAGTTTAACAACTTCAAGGAAAAGCTTACAAGAACATAATGGATTATAAGAATGGATCATTAGATAATACAACACTAGTATTTGATGGAAGTTATTATATATATTGGAGTTTGATAATTAAGATTTGTCTGAAGGTACTTGAAAATGAAATTTGGAAATCAGTTGAAAATGGATACGACCCCTTAGTTGATCCATATGTATATAAGGAAGGTAAGCTTCTACAAAATTACAATTCAAAAGCAATGAATGTAATTTTGAGAGGTTTGCATAGAACAGAGTTCATAAAAGTTATGCATTGTCAAGATGCAAAAGTAATGTGGGATAAGTTTCAAAGTATATATGAAGGAGATAAAGGTGTCAAGAAAGTAAATATATGAAATATGAAAGGACAATTTAAAGAATTAAGAATGAATAAATAGGAAGACATTAGTTCTTATCTACTTCATGTAGATGAGATTGTTAATGCTTTGCAAGGACTTGGACTTAATGTGAATGAATCGGATGTTTGTGATAAGATCTTAATGTCTCTTCCAACAAGGTTTAGTGAAAATATTTCAGCTATAGAATAATCAAAGGATGGTGATTCTTTGATAAGAGATATGTTGCTTGGTATTCTTAAAACTTTTGAGATGAGAATAAAAGAACCTAATCCCTAGAATAAAGCAACTTTCAAAGCAATTGACAAGATAAAAGGTAATAATTCATAATCAAGCAATGAGTCATCCAGTGATGAAGAAGCTAATTATGGTAAAAGGAATAAGTATTCAAGAATATCTAGAGATATAAAATCTGTTAAATATTTCAATTGTGGAAAGTATGGTCACTATGCAACTGATTGTCAAGAATCAAAGAATAACAATGATGAAGAAAAATAGGATCATAGAAACGGGGTGTTAGTCTCACAATGATACTAAGAGGGGGGTGAATCAGTGTAGCTCTTTTAAAACTTAAATCTTCAACTCTTAAAGCTAAAACAATGAAAACTTGAAACAAAATAAAGCAAGTATAACAAGAGAACATCACACAACACAAGATGTACCGAGGTTCATCGATTTGGCTACATCCTCAAAATGACTGTTTAGACTCCCATCCAAATCCAACCTTTGCAAAGCACCAACTTTACAATCAATTTACCAAAGACCCACTGGAAGGAGCACCAACCCCTGATTTATCTGCACCAATAGAAAGGAGCACCAATGTCTTATGGCATCTTTGAATGGCATATTTAAAACCTCTAAAAAAAATTTATTTCTCCTTCCATGACTGTTCATTTTCTCCTTCCATGACTATTCGTTTTCTCCTTCCATGACTGTTCCCTTGTGCATGCATGTGTTTTGGTTTCCAAAAAGGCTTTTTGTTTCTATTTTATGGCCCTTCGTTTCCTTTTCTCCACATGGGCATGCATCTACTTCTTTCTATATGTAACGACCATCTTAAATGATTTCAAATCATTAAAGATTCCTTATGTAATGTTTTGTCTTATTCATTGAATTTTGTCCTTATGTGACAAATTACCTTATTCAATCTTTGATTTATTCCTTATAGGTCCACGTCACTATGCAGTCTTCAATTTCACTATCCTGGTGTTCATCACTAATATCAGACGCACTGTCAACTACTCTGTTCCTTTGGAAAAAATGCAACATGTCGTGATATCCATGTCGTGATATCACGACACTTTTGTTTCTCTTCCTGCCTACCCTTATTGAGTCATGAAAATGCAACATGTCACGATATCACGACACTTTTGTTTCTCTGCCTTCCTACATTTTTTGAGTCACAAAAATGCAACATGTCGTGATATCGCGACACTTTTTCTTTTTTGTTCTTTCTCTTTGCTTTGGACCGCGAAAATGCAACATGTCGCAATATCGCGACACTTTTTCTTTCTTGTTCTTTCTCTTCTCTTTTGGTCACGAGAATGCAACATGTCACGATATCGTGACACATTTTTTTCTTGCTTTTTCTCTTTGCTTTTTAGCATATGGGCCACTTTGGTCTTCTTGGAAAATATGCAAAATGGTGGGTCCCCAATTTTGGAGTACGTTGTGGAGCAAGCCACAACATGACAATTTTATCAACTTTGCACAAACAACCTGTAACAACTTCACCCAAACATCAAAAACATCCTCATAAGCATTTAACATCACTGTACATACTCTGAATAACCTCTAAACTCCTATCAACTGCATCAACCGATCTATCTGACTGTGTTGACAACAATGACAATACTATCGCTGCACCTTGCTCAACAATCTCCCCCTTTGGAATTGTTGGCAACACATGTGCAATTTCCTATAACTATTCTCCCCCTTTGAAAACGATACCAAAGGGCTGCTGCAAACTCCCCCTGAGTCCATGCACAACATTCTCAGGAAAAAATTATTACACTTAGCAAAAATCACAAACATGAGTAAAAATATAAACAAATACACAAATGCTCCCCCTGAGAATGTGGTCTTGATAAGTAGTCAATTCTTGAGAAGCGTGACCACTCCCAATTTATTGTGAAGGTACTCAAATAATTCCTTGGGAAATTTTTTTGTGAAGATATCCTCTACTTGCTCTGTTGTTGGAACAAAATCCAATTTAACCTCACCTTTCGCAACTTTCTCCTTTAAAAAGTGATACCGGATAGCAATATGTTTTGTGCGAGAATGCATAATCAGATTCTTTTAGATTTTAATGGCACTGGTGTTATCACACTTAACTGACATTGGCTTACTGAAGTTAATACCAAGATCTTTCAGGGTTTTTTTCATCCATAATACCTACGTAAAACATGTCGCTGCAATATATTCTACCTCTGTTGTGGATAAGGAGACTGACTCTTGTTTCTTACTATGCCACGTGACCAAATTATCTCCAAGATAGAATGCACCTCCACTGGTACTCTTTCTGTCATCTACACATCCTACCCAATATGCATCTGAATATGCAATAAGGGTGAAGTCCTTACCTTTCGAATACCATAACCCATACTCCATAGTACCCTTGAGGTACAGAAGAATCCTCTTCACTACTATCACATGAGTCTCTTTGGGACTAGCCTGAAATCGTGCTACCATGCATACTACCTACAAAATATCTGGTCTGGTAGCTATCAAGTATAGTAAGCTCCCAATCATAGATCTATACATGGTTTGATCAACATGTGGAGATTTGTCATCCTTGCTCAACTTGCAACTTGTCATCATGGGAGTTCTAACTGGATTACAATCCTCCATTGTGAAATTTTTTAGCATCTCTTTCACATATTTAATTTGAGAAATAAATATGCCCTTCTCATTTTGATTAACTTGCAACCCGAGGAAATATAAAAGTTCACCAATCATTGACATTTCAAATTATTTCTGCATCTTATTTGCTAAATCTTTACACGACTCATCTTTACTGTTGCCAAATATGATATCATCTACGTATACAATAAGAACAATAATATGGCCATTTTCTATTTTGACATACAAATTACTATCCACCATACCTTTCTTGAACCCTTGTTGAGTAAGATAGTTGTCTAGCCTTGCATACCATGCTCGGGGTGCCTATTTTAAGCCATATAATGCTTTATTCAACTTGCAAACCAAGTTGGGATCATCACCAAGTTGGAAACCATCTGGCTACTCAATATAAACCTCTTCTTCAAGTTTCCCATTCAAAAATGATGATTTCACATCCATTTGATAAACTTTGAAATTATTGTAAACTGCTAAAGATAGAAACATTCTAATTGCCTCTAGTCTAGCCACAGGTGCAAAGGTTTCCTCAAAGTCAATACCTTCAACTTGTGCATAGCCTTTACATACCAATATTGTTTTATTCCTGACTACCTTTCCGTATTCATTCAATTTGTTTCAAAAGACCCATTTAGTACCGATTATATTTTTATTTGTAGGTCTTGGTACTAACTCCCAAGTTTTGTTTTTCTCAATCTGATCTAATTCTTCATTTATTGCCTTCATCCAACTTTCATCTTTGCTTGTGTCAACAACATTTTTGGGCTCAATGCTAGATAATAGAGAGTAGTTACTTACTACTCTTCTTCTTGTCTGAACACCAACTGTGGGGTCTCCAATTATTTTCTCTCTAGGATGATCTTTCTACCAGCTACCTATTTTGAATTTCTTATTTTCTTCCACTTTTGAATCACTATTTGAATCATCTGAGTCAAATTTTTATTTCTTTTTTGTTTCCTTTTCCTCGTCTCCTTCAATAACCTCTTCATAAATTAGGTAGTTCTCTTCATAGCTAATTACTCGTTCCATACCTTCATCAACTTTAGCATCGACACTATCCACAATTTTCCTTAGCCTCTTGTTGTAGCATTTGTAAGCTTTGCTTTTTGACGAATAGCCAAGAAAAATACCTTCATCCGCTTTATCTTCAAACTTACCAAGGTTTTCTTCAGTTCTTTTGATGTAACACTTGCTACCAAAAACTTTAAAGTATCTTATTGTTGCATTTTTACCGAACCACAACTCATAAGGAGTTTTTCTTTCATGCATCCTCAACATGCACCTATTTTAGATGTATATCGCAATATGGATTGCCTCTTTCCAAAATCTATCTGCTACTTTGCTCTTAGTCAACATAGTCCGTGCCATTTCCTGCACTGTCCTGTTCTTTCTTTCTACCACATCATTCTACTGAGGTGTCCTGGCTGCTAAAAATTGTCTCCTAATACCATATTTTTAATAGTAATCTGTAAAATCCTCTGAAATGAACTCTCCTCCTCTATCTGATCTTAAACATTTAATCCTTTTTCTTGTTTGATTATCAAATTGGTTTTTGAAAACCTTGAACATCTCAAAAGCTTCTGATTTATGCTTCAAAAATAGTACCCATGTCATCTTGGAATAGTCATCTATACACAACATAAAATATTTGTCACCATTTATGCTTTGCGTTCTCATGGGTCCACATAAATCAGTATGTATTAGTTCCAAAGGTTTGCTTGTGTAGTACTCTTTTGTTTTAAATGAGACTCTAGTTTGCTTCCCATTTTGGCATGAAGCACAAATGCTATTTGATGGTTTTCCAATGGTGGGAATATCTCTTACTACCTTTTTTGAGCCGATTTTTACTAGATTGTCAAAAATGATATGACCGAGCCTCTTGTGCCACAACCAATTTTCTTCTTCCTGTCCAATCAAGCAAGCTCCTTTTGAAGTCTCTGAGAGAGTGTACAGGTTTCCAGATGTCCTTGATACAGTTGCTATCAACTTTCCACTGTTTTCTTTTTTGACTTCACAACCCTGCTTCTTAAAATCACTTCATGACCTCTATCACAAATTTGACTTAGGCTCAACAAGTTATGCTTCAGACCAACCACAAAAAAACTTCTTTTGACTTTATTTTTCCATCGCTGATCTTAACTGAACCTTTTCCAACTATCTTAGCTCCATCATTATTTCCAAATTTTACTAAACCACCTTCATATTGCTGTAACTTCTCAAATTTTTGTTTGTCACCTATCATATGACTGGAGCATCCACTATCAAGTATCCATGGTGTAGATTTATTATGTGCTTTAAATGTTGTTTGTACAATCAGGGATTCCTTTTCTTCCTTATATCACTCTTTTTATTTCCACTCTGGTTTGATTATAGTTTTGGGCTCTTGTTTTGACTTTTATTTTTAAATACCTTGTGCATGTTTTTCGAGAAATTTTCTATTTTGTCTCATTCCATTTGGTTGAAATTATCTTCCCTAAAATTGATTTGATGCAAATGTACTTCGACAATTTCTTGCAATGTTCCCAAAATTATGATAGTTATAACATTCTACTCCATAATCCATCAAAGGTGAAAAAACATTTCTACTAGTAAAATTCCTTGGTCCTACATTATACTTGCAATCTGAAATCTTATGTCCATAACCATTGCATTTAAAATAGTAACAAAAAAAGAGATGATTGAACCTTGGTTATGGTCTTTGCCATGTTGTCTTAGGAGCCATAAATCTTCTTCTTCTTTGATGTGTGACATTGGTGAATCCATCATTGTCAATTCTCCTTTCGTGCCTTGCATTATTGCTTTCTTTTGCATGAGTCAATTTTTCTTGATCAACTTGTTTCTTATCTTCATTATTTATGGATTCTTCATTTATGGCCTTTGATCCATTTGATGATTCTCCTTCGTCAAAGCCCAAACCAAATTTGATGCCTGTAGTATTTTGGTTATTTATGATCTTATCCAGCTTCATAGAACTTTCTTCACATTTGTGATAACAACTAATTTTATGATTCATCTCTTCTATCTGCATCCTTAAACCAACAGTCTCTTCTTCTAGCTTGTTGCAATAATCTATTTTAATGGTTATTTGCACTTCGAGATCTTCAGATATTTTCTTGGATTCTTCTATTTGTACTTTCAAACTGGTTATGATTTCATTTGCATCCTCAAGCTTTCTTGAAATTTTCTTATTCTTTTTTCTTTCTATCTTCAATTCATCTAGAGCTGCAATTAGTTCCTCTTCCAAATTTACTTCTACATCAATTTCTTCTTCATCACATTCCTGTTATTTTTCTATTTTTTCTTCTTTGAGTGCCATGAAAAGAGCTTCACCTATTTCCTTTTCAGAATCCTCACCTCAACTGTCTTCTGATGAACTGACATTCTTGGAGATGAAACTTTTCTTCTTGAAGTTGCCTTTTCTAAAATTTGTTTTTTTCTTCTAGTCACTTCTTTCTTGGTGCGATCCTTCATCACTTTTGTTCTTCTCATTAAGTGGACATTTAGCTGCAAAATTCCCAACACCTCCACAATTGAAACATTTAAATGGTAACTTTCCTCTGTATTTTCCTTTTCCCCTTTTTAGTTTTCGAACAAAGTTTGCTTCCATTTCATCTGATGTCTCTTCTTCCTCGGATTCTTGTTTTGCTTTTGTATTTTTATGGGCTTTAAAAGTAGCTTCTCTATTTGTGGGTTTAGATTTTCCTATTCTCATCTCATATGCAGTCAAAGAACTATGCATCTCATCCATACTAAAAGAATTTAGATCTTTAGATTCTTCTATAGCTGAAACTTTAGAATCAAATCTTTGGGGAAGATATCTTAATACCTTTTTCATGATGATAGAATATTTTATTTCCTCATCGAGTCCTTTAATTGCATTAATGACTTCATTAACTCTCAGCATATATGCCTCTATGTTCTCATCGTCATTCATCTTTAATACTTTGAACTGAGATCGATGTGTTTGTAACTTGGCCTCTTTGATCTTAACGTCTCCTTCATGAATGCTCCTTAGTTTGTCCCATATTTCTTTTACCATTTTACAACTCATAATCTTTACCAGTTCACTATCCACTAATCCGCACATGATAGCATTCTTTGCTTTTGAGTCATTCTCAAATAGTTTCTTATCGGCAGCATCGGTTGGAGAAGTGGTGGGTATTGTGTATCCACTATCTACTGAATCTCAAATGTCGTATCCCAAAGCACAAAGATATGTTTGCATCCTGAGTCTCCAAAATGCATAATTAGTTTCGTCAAACAATGGTGTTTTGTTTGATGAGAAGCCTTCACCACTTGCCATTGTGTCACTTCCAAGATCACCCTAGCCGATTAATATTATTCAAGAACCTCGCTCTAATACCAATTTTTAGTCTCACAATGACACTGAGACAGGGGGTAAATCAGTGTAGCTCTTTTAAACCTTAAATATTCAACTCTTAAAGCCAAAACAATGAAAACTTGAAATTAAATAAAGCAAGTATAACAAAAGAACATCACACAACACAAGATGTACCGAGGTTCACCGATTTGGCTACATCCTCAAAATTATTGGACTCCCATCCAAATCCAACCTTTGCAAAGCACCAAATTTACAATCAATTTACCAAAGACCCACTAGAAGGAGAACCAACCCCTGATTTATCTGCACCAACAGAAAGGAGCACCAACCCCTAATTTATTTGCACCAATAGAAAGGAGCACCAATGTCTTATGGCCTCTTTGAATGGCGTATTTAAAACCTCTAAATTTTTTTTGTTTCTCCTTCCATGACTGTTCATTTTCTCCTTCCATGACTGTTCGTTTTCTCCTTCCATGACTGTTCCCTTGTGCATGCATGTGTTTTGGTTTCCAAAAAGGCTTTTTGTTTCTATTTTGTGGCCCTTCATTTCCTTTTCTCCACATGGGCATGCATATGCTTCTTTCCATGTGTAATGACCATCTTAAATGATTTCAAATCATTAAATATTCCTTATGTAATGTTTTGTCTTATTCATTGAATTTTGTCCTTATGTGACAAATTACCTTATTCAATCTTTGATTTATTCCTTATAGGTCCACGTCACTATGCAGTATTCAATTTCACTATCCTAGTGTTCATCACTAATATCATACGCACTGTCAACTACTCTGTTCCTTTGGCAAAAATGCAACATGTCGCGATATCGCGACACTTTTTTTTCTCTTCCTGCCTGCCCTTTTTGAGTCGTGAAAATGCAACATGTCATGATATCGTGACACTTTTGTTTCTCTACCTGCCTGCCATTTTTGAGTCACAAAAATGCAACATGTCGCGATATCACGACACTTTTTCTTTCTTGTTCTTTCTCTTTGCTTTGGACCGCAAAAATGCAACATGTCGCGATATCGTGACACTTTTTCTTTCTTGTTATTTCTCTTCTCTTTTGGTCACGAAAATGCAACATGTCACGATATCGCGACACCTTTTTTTTCTTGCTTTTTCTCTTTTCTTTTTAGCATATGGGCCACTTCGGTCTTCTTGGAAAATATGCAAAAAGGTGGGTCCCCAATTTTGGGGTACGTTGTGGAGCAGCCACAACATGACGATTTTTTCAACTTTGCACAAACAACCTATAACAACTTCACCCAAACATCAAAAACATCCTCATAAGCATTTAACATCACTGTACATACTCTGAATAACCTCTGAACTCCTGTCCACTGCATCAACCGATCTATCTGACTATGTTGACAATAATGACAATACTATCGCTGCACCTTGCTCAACATAGGGAATCAGAAAGATACTGACACCAAAATAAAAGCAAGGATGGACAAAGCAAACAAGGAAAGAAGTTCTTTCAAAGGCAAAATATGAGCTACTATGTATATAATACAAGTACTCAAGTGAAAGTGATTCTAGTTTTTTAGATAATGATAGAGATGAAGTCCTATTTATGATTGAATAAAAATAAGCCCAACAAAGGGAACCAATAATTCTCAAGTGTTTTAGATGTTGTAACTTTGGATATCTTGAAGATAGTTGTACTAGGAATGGTTATAGTTTTAGTGATGATGAATATGAGGATACACTTGAAGGACTAGATGAAAATATTCTAATGGCTCTAGAGGAAGAAGAAAGTGGTCCTATAGAAGACAATTCAAAAGAAAATAAATATGTGGACAAAGGCAAAAAAATAGAGGAAGAATTAGACAAATAAGGATATGATCTCAAGGGAGAACTTATTTATGCTCTTGAAACAGTAAAGAATGTAAGAAAGCAAAACTTTAAATTAGAATCTCAGTTTCAAAATGTGATAAAGAGAGAAGAATGCTTATAGAGGATCTAGAAAATTCAAAGGCTAAGACAAAGAAGTTCAAGGATAAGCTAGAAGAAAAAGTCTTAGAATGTGAAAATCTAGAAGAAGTAGCTTCATTAATTTTGGAAGTTAAAAAATCCAAAGTCAAGCTACAAGGGTTCAAAAACATCTCAAAGAACTTAGATAAGTTCATCAAGATACAAAAGCCTACATCAAGCAAGATAGGTCTTGGATTTGAATAGGAACAAAAGAAATGGGAAGGAAATTCAATCTCAAGTTTTGAAGGAGAAGACACTTCAGACGAAGAAACTTCAAAAAAATATAGTGTAAGAGAAAATAAGACATATGAGGATAAGTTGGACAACACAAATTTCAACAAGGATATGAATAATGCACCAAGAAGAAACAGATGGAACAAAAATCAGAATAGGTCAGGAGAGACTAAGAGACCAATGAGGTCAAGACAAGGAAACTTCAATGGAAGTTTTTTTTCATGTCACAGGTTTGGGCACATGGCTTCACACTGCAGGACACATGAAAGACAAGAATATGGGAACATACAACATTTCCATGGGTATTACTACTCATGTAATCAGTTTGGTCACAAGGCAATGAATTTCAGGGTTTAGAATAGAAGAGGATATGGCTTCACTAGGAGAAATCCTAAGATATTTGCACCTCAAATATATAATAATATTAAGTGTTATACATGCAATAACGATGGACACACAATAAAGTGGTATAGATAATACATTCCAAAATCAAGTATGAATAGGAACAGGAACATGAAAAGAAATATGAATTTGAACAAGAATAGGAACAGGAACATGGATATGAACAAGAAAAGGAAAAAGAACAGGAATAGGAACAAGAAAATTGACATGGATAGGAACATGGACATGGAAAGAAAAATTCAAAGGAATCAAAAGGGTCAGATAAGAAGAAAAGAAGACAAAGGTAAATATTAGTGCTTTCTAGGAGTAGAAATACTGCCACCCAATAATTAACCACCTCAAGAGGACGTGGAGGAGGGGCTAAGTTAAGAGATTCATTCTTAGCCCTGATCCCCAAAGGTAACCCTTTGCCATTGATGTTAAAGGGGGAGATATTTGAGTAAGGGGGAGAGATTTGGTAATTGAGTAAATAAGAGAGATTTGAAAAGAGCATTGAGCCAGGGAGAGCAATGTCCCAACGGGAGTAGAATAAATAAAAGGTTAAGTTTCTGGTTAAAATAATTTGGGTTACCATCAATGACAAAGGAGGAGATTGTTGGACATTTTGAGTCAAATTTGTCATTGATGTCAAGGAACAAAGTTGTCATTAATGTCAATGAATAAACTACCGTTGATGTCAAAATGTCAAGACAAAAAATTCAAAGGTTAAAGGCAAAAGAGCTTCATAATATTTTTAATATTATATGGAATCATATGTTAAGAGGGTTTTCATTAAAACTATGGTTGAACAAAAATAAAAGGTTTTTCATAAAAACCCAAGGAAGCACAAGGAGGTTTTAATATTTATTTTATAAAATATTTAAATTCAAATTGAATTTAAATTTTATAAATAAATATTATTTATACAAAGTGGTAAAATAAAAAAGGGCTTTGATAAAGCCAAAAAGATTTAAAAATTAATTTATAAAATTTAAATTCTAAAGAATTTATAAATTAATTATTCAAATTTCAAAGGCACCGATGTTCAAAATTAAAGGAGGAAATTAGTATATATTTTATATGCCTTAGTGGAATTCAAATTATCCTTTGTTCAAAATAATAAAGGGTGCAATTGTTGTGTGAATTCATGCAAGGAAGAAGACAAAAACCTTGTCTTAAGCACCAACGAAAGGGTTAAGATTATCGTGGGCTAAATCGTAATATCCACCATGGTAGTGTGACCTAGTGGCAAGCGGATGAAGTGCTAAGGTGTTTGTAGGTAGAGTGATCCATGATTAATTCATGAAGATAGCGTTTGATATATTTTGAAGCATTTAGGAAGCAATGCATGATTTTTTGTTTTGGCACATGCGAAGAGGAATATAGAATACATTGGGCTCTTGATCTCCAAACGAGAACCTAGCTCATGCGGCAGTTGGAGCCATGACTAGGGCATTGGTAGAGGCAACGTTGTGAGTTCAAGTCCCACCAAGGCAAAGGTAATAAAAATTTTAATATGTGTTGTGATGCCTAAGGTTTTGACATAAGTTCCTAGGGAGTTAAAAGGGTTAGTTAAAAATGTTTTTAATTAATCATTATTTTTTGTTAATTGGAGGAATAAGGAGTTGGATTTATTTTTGAATAAAGTATTTTTGACATATTGGTTATTGAAGATTTATAGTGTTAAGAGGACTTATTTCCATTGAGTTATTTTGAAAACGAGATTGTATTGGCATTATTCTTGGTATTGAGTATTATTTTAATTGGGAGATTATAGGGTGTATTTGGTTAATCATTTTTGTATATGTTTATGGATGCTTTATTTGATATGGAGTGATAAGGTGTATGTGTGCTTTGATATTTGCATTGTATTTTTGAGATATCTTATCATATTCTAACTCATTTGAGCTTGGTAAAGTAATATTTGTGGTTGTGGCAGATATTTGAGGTTCCTTCATCATCAATAAAAAGGTATGAGCATATTATTCCATAGTTGAGTTGATTGATTGGTTTTCTAGAAAATAAGTTTAGAGTGAAAAGGACTTGATTAGGGTTTCCTTATTGAGTGTGTTGAGTTAACGCTTAAAGGTTTTCTAGAATAAATATTTGTTGTTAAAATATTGTCTTATAAGCATTGTTGTTGAAGCCATTAGTTGTGTGAAGAACTTGATCTAGGGTTTGAAAAGAACATGAGTATCATTGTTATGTGAGATTGTTTTATAAGCATTGTTGTTGAAGCCATTGGTTGAGTAAAGAACTTGAACTAGAGTTTGAAAAGAACATGAGTATCATTGTTATGTGAGAGTGGTTGATAAGCATTATTGAAAATATTTTGAGTAAAGGATCATATTCTTGGACTAGGGTTTGTAAGCAAGGATTGTTTCATTGAGTGATTGGTTGAGTAGAGTTGGTTGGGCCTAGTCAAGTGGATGTATGAAATGATTATTCAAGTTCCATAAAATAAACTATTCTATATTCTAAATTGATTTGATAAAGTTATTGAGTATTGAGTTGAAGCATATTGAGTCTTTAACAATTATCTTTATGTTTCTATGATATTGGACAGGTTCTAGTGTGGACTTGTTGAGCAGATTTAAGGAAAGTTTTTGAGAAGACTTGTGTACATATTTGGGTAAGATTTTGTGGAAGCTTACAATACAGATTGAGAGTAGATTTGGATAAGTTCTTGAGAGAACTTATTGAGCATATTTGGATAAGTTCTAGTGAGGACTTGTAGAGCATATTTGGACAAGTTCTAGTGAGGACTTGTAGAGCAGATTTGGATAAGTTCTAGTGAGAACTTGTAGAGTATATTTGGACAAGTTCTAGAGAGGACTTGAGGAAAGATTGGTGTGAGATTTTGTGGAATCTTGCAAGGTAGATTTGAGATAAATATTTGTGAAGGCTTGTGAGCAGAGTTGATTGATTAATTTTTTCAAACCTTGAGTTAAGGTTTGGGACAGATCCAACTGAGTTGATTTGAGATTGAGTCAAGCTTTAAGTTAAGGCTTGAGGACATAGATTAAGGATATATTTATGCTAGATCGAAGGACTATGTTTAGTGCAGATTCGAGGATAGATTTTGGTGCCTATTTGAGGATAAATTTGTACTAGATCAGAGATAAATATTGAGGATAGATTTGTTTAGACTAAAGGACTATATTTAGTGTAAATTTGAGATAGATATTTGGAGGTGACAGAGTTGAGGGCAGAGATATCCAACTAGAGTAGGGAAGATAGGTGTCTTCTATGGATAGAGTTCCATTTGCTAAGGGTAGTGGAGGTAGAGGTCTTCTAGAGGATCACCAACCAAAGCAGATATTAGAAGATTGGTGTCTCCTGTGGATAGAGATCCATGAACTTGATTTAGGGGATTGGTATCTCCTTTGGACAAATGTCCATAAAAATTCTAATAGGTAAAGGATTCCCAAGATATTGATTGAGAAAATTTTAGTGAAATATTCTCTCCATGGAGTAGCCCACATTAGGTGAACCACATAAATTATGGTGTTTCTATTGTGTGTGGTGATTTGTGCATTGATTTGATTATTGCTATTGATATTGCTATCTATACATTACATAATATTTATTGGGAAAGAAAAGTAAAAAGTGGTCTTATACTGTTCAAACCCCCTCTCAGTATAAGATTGTGTTCTTAAGAAAGCACAGAGAGACGTGAGAAAGGAGAAACCAAAAAACAAAATAGAAAATGACAACCATATTTCATTTTATAGAAGTAGGCTTTGTTGTGAGGTCATGTAGGCTTGTAGTGAAAAAGCATGCTTCAACATCACTACCATTAATAGGGGTATCCTCAGTATTGACCTACTTATTCCTTTGTTTAGCATCAGGTACATTTACATCCCTTTCGAAGAAAGATCTCCTAAAAAATCAAAGACTCAAGGCATTGCGCAAATCAACAAATTAAGCAATATTAATTGAAGTTGATTTTATTATATACTCATCCAAATAAAAATTAGGATCATCCTTGGTGTCTCTGTCAGAGTCAATGACCAAGGACTCCTATTGTTTGGCTTTGTTCTTCAGCCGCATAGAGGCACAAAGTGGTTTTTTCTTAGGTTCTATCTCCTAATCTGGTTCATGATCACTATCACTGTCAGTGGAAGCATTTCTAGCCCTTTTCCTTAGTCTGGCAACTTCCTCAACAATTTTTTGTTTCTTAGTAGACAATTTAGGTACTTTGGAGGATAGGAGAGTCATTTTAGAGGAGCTGGACATAGGGGACTCGACTTGGCCTTAGGATCATGGGTGGGGGTTATAACATCTTCAAGGAAATGGATCAACCAGTGCTTGTATAGGACATTAAATAAACCATGGTGGGAGGGTAATTTAGAACCTTGTTTATTCCTAGACTCCTGTACCTATTTAAAAAATGCTTAGTTGGTGCACAAATTGCATGGATTTGGCAGTTGAATTTCTCAGTTGGTGCATGGATTGCACAAATTAATGTTTATTGAATGTTCTAGTCTTCTAGGACCTCCATGGCATGTGATCTCCAATTGGGAAAAAAAAGTGTTCCTCTCAATGCATGTAAGTGAGTATGCAATTCGACAGGGCTTCGCTGCGTTTCAAATCGAGATTCATCTATATATTTTCTCCCAATTGGATGGGGGTTTTATATCATTTGCCAAGGGCTAGGGGTGGCTTCATGAGGAAGACAAGAACAATATTGGGTAGTTAATATTGTTGTATGGAAGGATACAAAACCTTCCTCACTCAAACTACTCTAATCCACAACCAATTAGTCGTTTGAACTAAATTTGAATCGGTCAAAGGCCAACTGACTTTGAGGCCTGACCGTGGCTGACAGGTGCGGTCAGCTCTACTAATCATGGGTGTCAGTAGTGGCTAGCACTGACTAGGCAAAGGTGCCCAAATTGAGTGGTAAAAACCATTGCTATACCTTGGTATCTATCCAAGGTATTCCATATGGTCTTCTAGCATGTCCCATATGAGTAGTCGCCTCGACATGATGTATTTTAGGTGTCTATAGATGTCCCTTTTGAGATGTGTTGTGAGATAAAACAACACTGAGCAAAAATAAACCTCCTAAAATGATGTTGTAGGTTGTATTATGATCATTGGTCTGATCAACATTAGATGCCTGAGTCTTGCAAAGAGGACGTGCATCCTAGAATTATCACTTCCAATTGGATGGAAGGCTTAAATTTGAAAAAGCTTTGGCAAGCTCTAGCGTCGATCGGTCAGCTCAAGGCTACTATAGGCTTACGCACCATATATATTATTAAAGGATTAAAGCTACTAACTTAGCTATCATATTTTGTTTTTTCCCCAGCAAAGGGTAACCTTATGATATTCATTGGCAATGATTCGTAAGATGAACGCAATTTTGACAAGATCTAGGGATCTACGATCAAGGGATCTTTTGTTGACTTTGATTATGATTTTATATAATGACTACCCCCTCAAGTGACAAGTCGATGAGATTAATGATAAATAAATGAAGCGACAAGTCGCTTGACCACTATGAATGATCTTGAAAAAATTAAGATTTAGCATTTGAATTATTGGTAATTCCTAATTAGCTATGATTGCAACTTTAAATAGTAATTGTATATTTCTATCCCATGGAGTGGTCCAACCATGAAGGCCTTATTAGGGAATAGAAATGAGGACAATTCTAATTAGGCTTATGTTAAATCATATTGTCAATAATCTGCTGAAAATATCATAGGAGAATTGTGATGAATATCTCATTCCCTTGTAGCAGTCCGGTCGTCAGGGCCTTCTTAGGGATTGAAATGAAGCATACAATTTAGCAATGACTAATTTGCCCTAAATGTCCTTATGGTAATTTACTCATCTTTCTAGATTACATGGATTGCAAGTCATTGCAACCACCAAGTGTATAGGGTAAATAACTAAATACGAGGCACATTTGGATTTTAATGTTATCTAATTTTTTTGTTAATTTTGCAGATTTTGAATTATCTGGTCTAGTGGGTATTTTTAATTTGTTATTTTATAGATCTCCATAGTGGAAATTGAGAGCATTTATTGTAGTTTGCTAACCACATCTATCAGAAGCAATTAAGAAGGTCAAATTCCTTGATCGTGGCTCAAACTTGTGGACGAAAAACCCTAATTTGAGGACCATGATTGTCAGATGCAGTCCAAACCAAATTCAAAAAAGTATATAAGGCTTTTCCCATTTGAAAATTTTCATTATTTATATAAAACTAATAGTAAAACTTAGAGCTCTGAGAGGTAAAAAGTGAATTCTGACATGGAACATTGCCGCAAACTTCACTGATTCCTTGCTACCCACACCAATGGCCAACCAACCGAAAGCTTCGACCATCGAAAGAGTCGGTGCTTCCAAGGTAACACACAAACTGAGACCATGCTTACAAATTATTGGATTAAAAATTAACCACACTAAGTAATGGGTTAAATGAACCACATTAAACTGTCGGTAACGGACCTCACCCTAGTTAGGTTTAGCATAGGTTAGATTAGAGGGGAGGGTTTTTAATTTTGGGATTATTTTGGGAGAAAAATGACCCTAAAAAGGTCATGTTCCCTAGCCGTGGGTGGTAGATGTGATTCCCAATTAGCATATTGGGGACCATGACTGTTAGCCATAATGGGATTTAAATCCCAACGGTCACATTTTTGACCACCTCATCGACCGTGGTTCTGACCTGCAGTGTAACACCCTTAGGAAAATTTTTCAAATTTTTCATTTTTCTTTAAATTTTTGGCAATTAATGCGTTTTATTACAATTTTTAAGTGCTTTTATTTGATTTTATTTGAAATTTTTGATCACGTTTTTGCATGTTTTTACATTTTCATGAGATTTTTTAATTTCTTTATTGTTTTTGAGTCATTTTTAATTGTTTTTCTTATTTATTTGATTGCTTTCACTCAGACCTTGATGAACAGAGTGAGGGAGACTAATCTCCTTCATAACTTATGTCGCACTCTCACTAACATGGAGTATGATTGGTTTACTACTATGGGGTTTCGGTATGTCTTGGACCTCCCCACTATCAGATATGACCAGACATATATGACTGCATTGGCCTGCCACTGGGATGCATGAACTAATACATTTCACCTTTCGATGGGTGAAATGACTGTGACTTTGGAGGATGTCTACCACATCTTCCACCTACCTATTGATTATGAGGCCATCACATCATCTCCTACCACAGTGAGTAAGGTCATGTTTGATGTAATCTATGGTAGACGGAACGTCAAGGATCAGGGCCGCATTGACCATGGGGACATCCACATCGAGGAGTGGTACCAAGCCAAATTCTTTTCACATTGAGAGGCTATTTTTATGCACTTGATCATCCAGATAGTCCTCCCATATTCATCAGGCATGAGGTTCCCCTGGAACCTCCTAGCTAGGACCAAGGAGGTTATGATCAGCTCAACCGAGCAACCTCTTATTATGGCATGGAGGAGCACCCTTCTAGCATAGCTTTATCATGAGTTGTAATAGATTACACACCATAGAAAAGTGGGCATTGTCTATAGCCTACTTATTTATATTTGGGGCTGGTAGCATATTCGGATAGAGCACCCCATAGATTTACCTTTAGGGATTGCTGATATCGATGAGGGTCGTTAGTGTTATGTAGCCTGTTGGCCTCAAGAGTAGGAGGTATTTAGGAGTAGGTCTCATGTAGGAGACCTGGACCATTATATCACTAGACTCTCATAGCTTTGCCCTGAGCAGATCGAGTGGTGATCATACATAGGTAAATTTACATCCCTTTCGGAGAAAGATCTCCTAAAAAAGCAAAGACTCAAGGCATTACGCAAATCAACAAATTGAGCAATATTAATTGAAGTTGATTTTATTATATACTCCTCCAAATAAAAATTAGCATCATCCTTGGTGTCTTTGTCAGAGTCAATGACCAAGGAGTCCTATTGTTTGGCTTTGTTCTTCAGCTGCACAGAGGCACAAAGTGGTTTTTTCTCAAGTTCTATTTCTTGATCTGGTTCATGATCATTGTCAATGTTAGTGGAAGCTTTTCTAGCCCTTTTCCTTAGTCTAGCAACTTCCTCAATAATTTTTTATTTCTTAGTAGATAATTTAGGTACTTTGGAGGATAGGAGAGTCATTTGAGAGGAGCTGGACATAGGGGACTCGACTTGGCTTTAGGATCATGGGTGGGGGTTATAACAACATCTTCAAGGAAATGGATCAACCAGTTCTTGTATAGGACATTAAATAAACCATGATGGGAGGGTAATTTAGAACCTTGTTTATTCCTAGACTCCTGTACCTATTTAAAAATTGCATGGATTTGGCAGTTGAATTTATCATTTGGTGCATGGATTTCACAAATTAATGTTTATTTAATATTCTAGTCTTCTAGGACCTCCATTGCATGTGATCTCCAATTGGGAAACAAAAGTGTTCCTCTCAATGCATGTAAGTGAGTATGCAATTCGACAGGGCTTCGCTGCGTTTCAACTCGAGATTTTTCTATATATTTTCTCCCAATTGGATGGGGGTTTTATATATTTTGCCAAGTGCTAGGGGTGGCTTCATGAGGAATCCAAGAACAATATTGGGTAGTTAATATTGTTGGATGGAAGGATCCAGAACCTTCCGCACTCAAACTGCTCCAATCCACAACCAATTGGCCGTTTGAAACCAAATTTGAATCAGTCAAAGGCCAACACTAAAAGAACCTATTTGAAACCAAAGAGCTATTACAAGATCTAGTCAACCTACGTCATGTTCTGTTAAACCCAAATATTGCTATAAAAGATGGCAAAACGGGTAAGGAAACCCCAACAACAATTCTACAATTAAACTTCTAATTTGCACGCTCCAGACTTATATTAAACTATAGTATTCTTATTAAAATGACCAAGCATGAAAACAACCAACTGTTATGTCTTATGTAGACCGGTGCCTAGATTCATTGGGTTGTTATAGAAATTTAACAACTATTTTAATCATGAACAGAGAGGAGAGAAGGAGAGAAGGAAATTAGCGTTCTTGCTTTCATTCGAATATCGTAACAAAATAAAGAGTTAACTAACAAAATAAACGTGTATAATGTATTCAAATAATGTAACCCATTATAAAGATACACACAATACTAATACAAAGAAATGATAATAATAAAACCCAAAAGTGTATTGATTTCATAACATATTACATGTAGAGTGGGTGGGATTCCTTTTAACTCTGTTTTTCTTAAAGAAACACATCAATACAATGAAGAAGACTCTATTAAAATAATATAACAGGTCTTTCCAAATCTTCTTGTTTCAATTTAGTAAAAAAATAATATTTGAATCCTAGGCTCTATAAGACTAGAAATATTCTCAGCTTCTTGAACGCTTTCCTATCATACAATCCCACACAACAATGGGAGGAAGAAAGAATGAATAAAAGAAAATAGACACAAAAAATACAACACAACTAATAGGGCACTCAAGTATACCTCTTAGCAAAAATGCTATTTTATAATTGCTTAATGCCGAATCCAAACCTGCCTGCTTCCTTTTATAGCTAATTTTTCTTGATTATGTTATTCTTGATTTATTTCTAACTATACACTTGGCAGCTTCTGATTGAATCTCAAAATTGATGTTGTCCAGCTGGCTTTGTTCTGAACTGACTGTGCTCTCTTCTTTGACTTGTTCAAACATATTCCTACTCAACTGGTGATTTAAGTATAAGGAAAGCTTTTATCTGATTCAGCTACTTCCTGGTGCGTTTAGCTACTACTTTTCAAACTGGCCTCTTTTGAGTTCCCTTTCCTTGGTCCTTTGATCCTTTAACTACCTCAGAGATATCTCCTATTTTTGTAGCTATCTGTGGTGCAGGATCTACTTTTTTTTGAGTGCAATTATTGACCCATTTTCCATTTAAACTTCATTGCAACCCTTTAATATGCTCATTAATTAATTTCCATATTTCTATGTTAAAAGTGGCTACAATCTTGAGCATATTCATTTCTTGCAAAATTCGATTTTTTTGTACAATAATAATAGGCATGTTTCTTTCATACTAAAGTAGTAAGGCTTTTATAGCATTCACCATGAGTGTAGTTTGTTTAATCATCTCCTCCTCGTCACCTTGTTCACAGTAAAATCTATCAAGGGTTTCTTTGAATATTTCTTCTATGTCTGATGCTTCTAGGCATTGATCTAAGGATATGCCAATATCTATCAGTTTATCTGTAGCATCCTTTATCATATCATCCATCTCAGTCATAAAATTTGTTCATTTTTCTCAGTTTGATCCAAACAGGGTTGCTTTGAAAATTTTAAAATTGAATTGAATTTTATTGCCTTCACGTGTTGTTATTTCTTGTCCTTGCAGTTCTTCAAAATGATCCCCTATGTAGTCCAGGGTTGGGTGAATGAATTTAAAATCCTTTTCTCTTTCCTTCATCAAGGTCATGATTTCTTGAGTAGTTATTTGAATCACCCTTATTTTCCTAAACATTTTAGTAAAACCTTTGGCCTGAGATTTTATTCTTTTGTACATGTATTTTTTCATTACATTCAAATAATATACATGATCTTGAACTTTGGTCACTATAGGTGGCTGGGAAATTGAAGCATTTTTCTTATTTAATTCTTCTTGTTGCTTACTTATCACAACTTTCAATTCTACTTTTTCTTCTTCCTCTTGACTCAATTTCTTTTTGAGTGTTTCAATTTTTTTAGTCCCACATTTCTGGGCAAAATCATACATAGTGGTACCAGGAACAAGCGGTCCAAAAATCACAGAATAGGGTGATTTATCTATGATAAAATTTATGGCTTCTCATGTATCTACAGGTACGAACACATCTCCCCATGATGCCATTTCCATCGTGATTGTTGTTCAAGTTCTTCTTCAAGTTCTCAAAAAATGAATACTCTCTTCCTTCTATGCTTTTGATGTATCAATTCCAATTCTTGGTATACCAGTGGAGTGGCCTTGAATGGTTTCGTAAGTTCATATATAGGGTGGTGGATTGAACTTGATAAATTTTCATGTTTTGTTATCAACCCGATGCCACCAACTGTTGTTCAAAATTGGCCAATGGAATTGCACCAACTCGTGGTACTCTCTTTTCTAGAGTTTTGTGCTTTATGATGGGTGATATCTATTAACTTGCGAGCTTGGGTCCCTTTGATATGTGGGCCTGCAATCATTCATGCTTTCTATTCATTCATCAATGGGGATATTTTAATCTGATATGGAATGGTATGTTTTGGGCCTCATGCCATCTCAGATCCGAGTGATAACTACATCTTCGGGATCCATTATGTCTCCCTTGGGGTCTTCGTGATATCCAACTCTTGGTGTGAGTGTAGGTTTTTACCTATGATGTCCCTTTTTCTCTAAGTCAACCATGATTAATCATAGCCATTGGATTGATCTGAGATGAAGCGCATCCGTTGATCTTCCCAAAACCTGTACGATAGTTAGTGTACATGTTCTCATGTAAACACTTGAAATAACATGTTTTATTGGTCTTCAATCAATCATGTTTATCCAATGTTCAATCCTTATATTGTTAAACCTTAATAACTTGTCTTAATCGATGGTAATCATAAAATACACTTACTTTTCTTTTGCAATCGTCGTTGGATCTTATGGTGGTGAGGCACGACCGTTGGATCATACATATGCACGTATTCTTTAATAAATGGAAAAAATTCATACATACCTCGACTAAATTAATCAACCCAATGCTTAGATTAACCTTTGATTATCTTCCCACATGCGCACCGTTGGATCTGGGTGGTCAATGTCCACCGTCGTTCGATTTGTATGTTATAAAAAGGTCTTTATTTAGCCTTTGGATCTTTGTCGCCAGTTACAGGCCTTCGCGTCCATTGATTCTCGATTTAGTTTGTGCGCTGCCATTGGATCACTGACAAGATGCATGCTAGATAATAATGTTATAGACCTTTGCTTTCTTATTAATCATGATTAAGGCAAAAAGGGGGAAGATTAGTCAATGTATTAAACCCTTACTAAACATGATTAATGTCAATTAATTTCATCCTTACCCATGCCTTTTACCTTCCATCCTGCGATTTTGGCATGGTCGTCGGATCTGAGTGGAGACAAGCGCAGCCGTTGGATCTAATCAACATGCACGTTAGTTTAATCAAGCATTTATAATATTAATCATGATTAGGGCAAAAGGAGGAAAATTAGCCGACATATTAAACCCTTGCTAATCATGATTAACTTTAATTAATTTCTCCCGATCCTTAACCCTTTTTAATGCATCTTCAATTAGTGTGCCACTGTTAGATTAAAAATCGTTTGAGCGCGACCGTTCGATCTTGGTAACTAGCACGATGATTAATCAAATGGGATGCGTTCTCTTAAAATTAATTTTTAAAGTTCGTTTTAATCAAAGTAGTCGTGACCGTTGATCTAAGCTTCATTCAGCGCGATCGTCCGATCTGTCGGACTTGCTCGGATTTTAACTTGACATTTGACTTATGATGACTTTACTTTAAACCTTTGACTCTTTGGATAGCGCACGACCATTGATTTTATGGATGATTGAGCGCTATGTCCTGATTTGTTTATACTTACTCACTGCTTAATCGAAACATTGACCATTATGACTCATGCTTAAACTTTTGACTTTTCGGATAGTGCACGACCATTGATTTGATCCTCGATGAAGCATTGTCGTTGATCTTGTTAAAGGTGCAAGGATTTTAACTTTATTAGAGCCTTAGGTTTAACCTTTGGAGTCTTTAGTGAGCATGCGTCCGTTGGATTTGGTCCTCGACGAAGCGCTACCATTAGATTGAAGACAACTTGCTCGATTTTTAAATCTTAGGTTAAGTTTTATTGACCCTTTGACTTATCTTTCGGACTATTTTGTGAGTGCGCATCCATCAGATTTTCTCAGGAGATGCACTTCCATCTGATTAAGTCTAAGGTGCAACCTTTTTACTTCCTGACTACGCTTGAATTTTGACTTATCTTCGATTTGATTTTATTAAAGCGCTATCATCCGATTTCTCTGGATCGTGCGCGGCCCTTGGATTAAATCTAAGGTGCTCACCAGTTAGCTTAGCGGGGTGCATACCCTTAGGCTTTTAATCAATTAATATTTATTTTAACCTTAGGTTTTTTGAACTTTGAGACCATGGTGAAATGACTTAACCGACTTTAGATTAAAATATTTATGAAGGTCGGACTTTGGTTTTAGGTTTTTAATTTGAAATTTTCTTCCCTAACCATTTGAGGTACTTTAATCAATATCATGAAGCCCACATTATTAAAAAGGCTAAGGTTAGACTTTATCAAACCAACCAATGAAAAATTGAATTACCCACAACAACTATAAGCAATGACCAACAGTATAAGCAGTTTGATTGAAACCAAAAATTTAAATTTGGGGGTTTCAAAGTTGAGTCAAATTTGGCTCCAACATAGGCTCTGACTGGGACAATGTGTTGAAAACATGAAGCACTTGAGAACCATAGAATATCCTGGTTTTATTTTGCAAAAATTTAACAAAAAACAACAAAATTTTGACTGCTAAGCAAAACTTGAAATGTATAACAAAAAAACTTCCTTCCTCTTTTTCTTTCTTTTCTTCATCATTCATTTTTTTTTTATTTTTATTTTTATACTGAAAACATGATATCAAAGCAAGTAGAGTATGGAAAACTGTAGATCCCTTCTCATTCAATTTGGAAACAAAGGTTTAGAAATTTTAGAAATCAATGAGTTTTATTTTGAAATATAGTAATGCTTGTTTTAGCTAAGTCATAAGATATGATTACACAGATTTTGTCACAACCATTTGTCTCATCATATTTTTGCCCATGTGTGTGTTTGTGCATTTTTTTTGGATTTCTAAATATTTCAGAACTTTATCATATCTGAGCAAAATAGCCAAGCCTAATATGTGATTTCACTCTTTAAAAAATTTCACCATTCTGTAGGGCTCCACTACTAGTCAGGCGTCTATAGCCTTGGTGGAGTTGCTTCTAATCCCATATTAGTTTTACCCTACTGCCAGTCAAGCGTCTATAGCCCCGGTAGAGGTTTTCCAAGATATCTCAGGTAGTGACTCAATTTTACTTTATTTTTTATTTTTCTTTCTCGTGAGAGAAGTGTTTGGATATATAAGTAAATTGTGCAATAAGTATGCCTGAGTTGAGGATTAGTTTCTAGCTATAAAATATGAGTGTAATAATTTTTGGCTCAACTACCCTCTCAAAGATAACTCAGTTCTTTGGACCTTTGAAGTCACTTTAAGTATCATTTGTAATGTGAGGCTAGACATGATGTTTCAATCAACTTTTTTTTTATTTGTTTTATCTCATATCAAACAACTATTGCATAAACACTCATTTTTGACAGAATTGTAAAGCTCATCAATATCTAAAATAAATTCCATTTTTCCTTTTATTGTTTTTGGTGGAATCAACAATTAGATATACTCATCAAACTAAAATATCATGTATACAGTAAACTCAAAATTATTCAAGAACAAAAGGGAAGCTTTAACTAATAAACAAAATACACCACTCTATTTTTGGATTTTTGTTTTTCTATTTTTTTTTTTTAAAGTACACCTTCAATAGGGATTGTACATTTTGAGGTGTTGGCCATTAATAGGGATAGCCATTATTTCTCCCTACAAAGTATGTAGCTTGTAAGTATTCTGACTGATAACATGGGCAATTTGGTATGGGCCAATCCATTTAGGTTCAAACTTACCCTTTTCACCATGCTTATCATTTTTAGGATCCCAATAGATGACTATATCTCCTTGAGAAAAAGGAGTACCCTTGGATTTCTTATTAAACAAATTTACAATTTTCTGGGTTTGTTCCATCATTCTATTGAGGGTCTCTCTTCTTTGTTCTTCTAACAAGACAATTTGGTCAAGCCTTCTCTGAATGGGATCAGGGTTTTCATGATCTTGCAATAAAAGGAAAAGTGCCATTTTTTCTAGTTTTGGGGGCAGTAGGGCTTTTTCTCCATAAACCATCTCATAGGGGGTTCTTCCTGTATTTATTTTAACAGATAGCCTATCATCCCATAAAGCAAATTTAAGTTCACTATCCCATCCCCTTTTGTTTTTTCCTAATGACCTTTTTATTCTTGTTATTACATTTTTATTTGATGACTCGACTAGACCATTTCCTTGGGGATAATAATTAGCAGAATGAGATAATTCAATTCCATATTCAACACAAAATTCTACCATTTCATATGACACAAAATATTGAGCATTATCAGTTACAAGATTTTTAGGAACTCCATACCTGGTCAAGATATTTTCTTCTATGAATCTGATGACTGCAGTCGATGTAGATGTTCTCAAAGGTGCAGCTTCCACCCACTTGGTGAAGTAATCTGTTGCAGTTATGATCCACTTATGTTGGCCAGATGAATTAGGCTTGATCTCTCCAATCAGGTCAATACCCCATTGAGCAAAAGGTGCTTCAATGATTACTGGCTTGAGGGGCATGGTTGGTAGATGCTTTTTCCCTATAAAAACTTGGTAGTTATGACAATTCCTTACATATTTATATACATCCTTAAAAAGGGATGGCCAATAATATCCTGCTCTCATGATTTTATTGGTTGTAGCCCTTGGGGAAAAATGTCCCCCACAGAAACCATTATGAAATTCATTAATTATTTCTGGGACTTCTCTTTCATATAAACAGACTAATAATACTCCATCGGGATGTTTCCAATATAATACTCCATTTTGTATATAATACTTTTGAGCTTGAAGTTTGACTGACCTCATTCTGTTTATTGACATGTTTTTGGGGAATGACAGAGTTTGTAGATAGGACAAAATTTCTTCATACCATTTACATTCTTCATTTTTTATTCTTCTGTCATCATATGTCTGATCTATGGTAAGAATATTTTTAGATTCTGCTTCTTCTTTGTTGGCCAACAGTTTAGCTAAACCCCACCCTTTGATTGTTTTAACTATTTTGAATTCAACATCATATTGCAAAATTTTTACCATCCATCTTGTTGGTCTTCCCAATGGCTCTGATTGAGAAAAGATATATTTTATTGCTATAAAGGGAATACAATAGTAAACTTTGTTTGAGCCAAATATACCTTTAAAGTGTTCCAAATATTGGATGATTGCATAGGCATGTTTTTCCAGCAGGGTGTACTTAAGACTTGCTCCTTTTAGACCCGAGCTCATAAAGGCTATTGGCCTTTCATTATTTTCATTATCTTTTTGTGAAAGGACTGCAACAATAGAGTGTTTAGAAGCATATGAATAGATATTAAAATCCTTTGCATAATCAGGGCAACTTAAATATGGAGTGGTTGATATGGCTTCTTTGATCTTGTTAAATGTTTCCATATTTTCTAATGTCCATTTTATTACTCCAGTTTTCTTCACCATATCATTTATGGGTTTGGTCATTTCTGCAAAATTTGGGACAAATATTCTGATAAAATTTATTTTTCCAAAGAATGACCTTACCCCTTTTAGATTATTGGGTGGGGGAATTTTAGAAATGGCTTCTATCCTTTCTGGATCAATGCTTATCCCCTTTTATGAAACTATATGACCTAGAAATTTTCCTTGTGTAGTTCCAAATATGCATTTTTTTGGATTTAGAGAAATTCCAAATTCCTTGCACCGGGAAAAAACTGTAGTCAAATGTTCTAGATGATCTTCTGGATTTTTAGAAAAAACTATAATATCATCTAAGTACACTACTACAATTTTAAACATTAGTCCTTTGAAAGCAAAGTCCATCGCTCTTTGGAAAGTAGCACCTGCATTCATCAATCCAAAAGGTATTCTTAAATATTCGAATGTGCCCCAGGGTGTGGTGAATGTTGCCTTGTGTCTATCTTCTGGATTTATCAGAATTTGATTGTACCCTAAAAATCCATCTAACAGGGATAATCTAGTTGAACCTACTACTGCTTGCAGTAGTTGTTCCATGTTAGGCAATGGGTAATTGTCTTTTAGTGAGCTCTTGTTTAAATTTCTAAAATCCACGCATAGTCTAATGTCCCCATTCTTTTTCCTAATTGGTACTAAGTTGGATATCCAGGAGGAAAATCTAACTTTTCTTATTATCTTGGAGTCCAACAATTTTTGAACTTCTTTTTGCATTACTAGGTGCAGAGTTGGATTGTACTTTCTCTATTTTTGTCTAAAAGGCTTGGCCTCTTCTTTCAAGGGTATTATATGTGTCATCACATCCGTTTTGAAAGTTTTGAGATCTTCATAGGTCCAAGCAAAATGTTCTTTGTTATTTTTTAGGAAACTGATATATCCAACTTTTTCTTTAGCAGGTAGTGCCATGTCTACTTTCACTATTTTGGGTTCTTTCATTGAGCCAATATTAATATCCTCAGATATCACTTCTCTGCGTATAGGTTTATAGGCTTTGTCAAAATCATCAAATAGGCTTTCAAGAGACACCAATCCTTTGGGTATTCTATTAGTTTTCAATTGGATTACTTCTACTGGTTCTCCTATTTGATATTTTAACTTTTCTTCATATTTTTCATCACAGATGACATCTGCATATTGATTTTGCAAAGTCATAAAATCCTTAATATCTATATCATCTTGAAAAACCTGAAGATAGACTATGTTATCTGGCACAAAAGGTTTATAGACTGAGATAGTTGGAAATCTGTCCATGTACTCTGTAGTTATTTCTAGGTGATCTAGACCTGAGGCATTCATAGCTAAGAGATCTACAACATGATTTTGTTCTCTAGGAATATATGAAATATTGAAAGCCAAGAATTTATCAATTTCTTCCAGTACTGCATTTCTATATTGCTTAAGTCTAGGATGCTTGGTCTGATATTTACCTTTTATTTGTAGTATAATAAGTTATGCATCCCCTGTTATAGTTAAGTAGTTAATACCTAACTCTTTTGCTTTCCTTAGTCCTAATAGTAAAGCTTCGTACTCAACTACATTGTTTGTGCAAGGAAATTGCAATCTGTAAGGTATACCAAGGTAATTTCCTTTAATATTAGTCAAATTTACACCTACACCTGCTCTAGATTGGGATTTAGCCCCATAAAATGACATGGTCCACATTTCTTGGGTTAATACTCGATTTGATTCAGCATCAGTTATTCTCATATCTTCTGGGTCCATGTTCTTTGCATCTGGTACTTCCATCAGGAATGGGTTGTGCCATATTGAATAGACTCCCATCCCTTTTTCTTCCATAGAGTTAACTAAGTTAATCATGGTTTCATCTATTTGAATTAACTCTACGGAGTGTTTATTGAATGGTTCCCTTCTTAAAATTATATTCTCCTTATCCGATATGGGGATGGTAGCATAAGACCAGTCTAGTTGTATTGATCCCCCTAGTTGTTCTTCCCAATGCCTACTGAGTAATAGTGAGAAGAATGGGTCAACATCAACTACTGCTACATCCATGACAATGCCCTTTTTGGGGTGTTGGTCTAGGAAAACTAATAATCCAGTTATCACCCCTACACAGGGAATTTTTCTGTTGTCCATTACAGAAATAGGGGCAAAATCTCTAGTACAGATTAATCCCATTTGGTCAGCTATTAACTTAGGCATGATATTATGTGAAGCTCCACTATCAAGCATGCAATTATGAATCACATATATTTCCCCTTCATCTGACTTATATCTTAATGACACGTAGAAGGGTCTGATAGAAGATGGTGATCTTGTATCATGTTGATTTTGTCTAGCAGCATGACAAGTAGGGTCTTCTTTCTGCTCTATTAATCCAAAAGCTCTGCATACTTGTTCTCTGTATGTTTGAACTTTCATAAGTTCACCAAATGTGATATTAAATTTTTGCATACTGAGTTCTGACCCAACATCAAATTCTATCTTCTTTATATCCAATGGTTTATTACTTTCTTCTTTGGGAACTTCTTCTGTTGATTCTATTACCTCAGGAGTAATTTTGTTAGGGTTCCTATCAATTTTCTCTTTACTGATATTTTTATTGGTGAAAGTTTGTCTTCTTGGTTCATTTGTAGATAATTTCTCTGTTCTTTCAGGGACTGTTCTATTCCTTAAATTTAAAACATGGGTTGCCTCTAATTCTTCAACCTCTTGAGCAGTGGGAATCAATTTCCCTTGCTTCATCTTATCATATCTTGACTCATGTGACTTTTATAAGATTTTAGTTCCTTCAGTCACTAAGATCTGGGGATGATGATTTGAAGCATATTTATCCATGTCTTCTTCAAACAACCTTTCTCTGGATTCATCTTCAACAGACCAACATGCATTGATTCTTATATCCTCTTCTAATTCTGCATGCATATCTACATTACGTTGATCACTCAGGTGTATTCCACATGCATCAGGGTTATGGGGTGCATCACAAGTAGAGCAAAAATAGGGAAAACCTTCAACTACATTGGCAGATGACATTGGGTTAGGGACATTGTTTTGATCCCTATTAGAATATCTGTTTTTCTAGTTGTTATTCCCATTACCCCTATTCCTATTCCCTTCTTCAAAACCATTGTTGTTTCCCCAATTCTTGTTGTAATTTTTCTTAAATGGGGGACGGTTATCAACATGTGGTCGCTCTATCTATGAAGATTCATCGCTATTTCTATTTCTTTCAATTCTTGCTAACCTGTTACTCATGTTGTTGAACATTTCTGTCATTTGACTGGTCAACTTTTCCACAGGATCAATTTCAGTTCTTCTTTGTATATCAAAAGCCACTCTCTTAGGTTTTCTCTCAGGCATGTTAACTTCTAAAGAATAAGGTTTCATCTTACCACTGTCAAGCATATTTCTTTCTATATCCATTGCTTTTTCCATACAACCATCAATGGTAGTGGCTTGTTCTTGCCTTAATTCATAGTTAAACTCTCCTTGAAAAGCATTCTTATAAAAACAAATAGACTGAATATAACTAGGCCTAAGGTTGGCAGGGATTTTGTTTCTTGTTTTTGAAAATCTCCTATTAAAATCACTAACAACCTCATTTTATTTCTTCTTCATAGTGGCTAGCTCAGTTAACAATGATTGTTCATTTTTCCTTTCACCATACTTCTTTAGGAACACCTCTTCCATTTTGGTGAAGTCTGGGATATCATTGTTAGGAAGGGAATTAAACCATTCTCTAGCATATTTTTCTAAAGTCTGCAGAAATAGTCTTAATACTACATCTTCATGTTCAACTTCCAGATTGTCCATTGCATATAAGAAACTTTTGATATGATCCTCTCCAGTTATTGCACTATTTCCTAAAAACTTAGGGAGGTATTTGTGAGCTTTACTGGGTAAGGCATTTAAATTTACTGGTAATACAAAAGGTCTATATTTGTTAGTTCTCCACAAATGAACATTACCCTGAGCCATAGCTACTGTTGTATTTAATTTTACAGATGTAGTATCTACGGTGGTATGGGTCTGGGCAGTTTGAATGTAGATTGATGAATTATCTACCTTTAAATGAGAATAATCACATATATCTTCTACTACTGATTTTAAACATTCATCTACAAAAATATCAGCAGTAATAGTATTCTAGATTTTCTTCACGTACCTTTTACCACTAGAATTTAATCTACTATTATAAATGGTATTCTTAAAAAGTGGAGTTTTTTGGGTATGTATAAATACCTCTAGATTCTCGAGTTCTAGAAATAGCTCCTTACCACTTCTCCTGGTGTTCGCCAACATGTTCTGTTCTCTTATTTTTTATTTTATTTTTCTTTTGGGTTTGTCCAGTAGAGTCGCCAACACTGGGGTGCAGAAATAACAGTGTATACTCTTATCAAGAATGCTTGATATCATCTCTCATCCTCACAGGAGTGGGTTCTTGGGGAAAATCAAGAAAATCAAGAAACCAAAAATTCAAGAAAATCAAGAAAGAGAAAATTTTCAATAAAATCAAGAACGTAAAAACTTACTTCAAAACATAAACTACGGACATAGGAAAAATAAAGAACTTCTAACAAAGTGAAAATTAAAACGTTGGTTCTTTACTTTAACTAGTCGTCCGTTGATTAAAAATAATCATTGAAGAAAAACTTTTAAGAAGATAATTGAATCTTTTTAAGAAGTCCTCCCCGACAACGATGCCAAAAAACTATTGGAACCGATTCTTGCATCCGTAGGAAATCAATTGTCACGCTACAAGAACCCATTTGAAACCAATGAGCTATTACAGGCTCTGGTCGACCTGCCTCATGTTCTGTTAAACCCGAATATTGCTATAAAATATGGTAGAATGGGTAAGGAAACCCTAGCGACAATTCTATGATTAAAATTCTAATTTGCACGCTCCAGACTTATATTAAACTATAGTATTCTTATTAAAATGACCAAGCATGAAAACAACCAACTGTTATGCCTTATGTAGACCGGTGCCTAGATTCATTGGGTTGTTATAGCAATTTAACAACTATTTTAATCATGAACATAAAGAAGGGGAGAAGGAAATTAGCGTTCTTGCTTTCATTCGAATATCGTAACAAAATCAAGAGTTAACTAATGAAAGAAACGTGTATAATGCATTCAAATAATGTAACCCATTATACAGATACACACAATACTAAGACAAAGAAATGATAAGAATAAAACCCAAAATTGTATTGATTTCATAACATATTACATGCAGAGTGGGCGGGATGCCTTTTAACTCTGTTTTTCTTAAAGAAATACATCAATACAATGAAGAAGACTCTGTTCAAATAATGTAACAAGTCTCTCCAACTCTTCTTGTTCCAATATGGTAATAGAAGAATCTCTGAATCCTAGGCTCAATAAGACTGGAAATATTCTCAGCTTCTTGAATGCTTTCCTATCATACAATCCTGCACAGCAAGGGGAGGAAGAAAGAATGAATAAAAGAAAATAGACACAAAGAAAATACAACACAACTAACAGGGCACTCAAGTATACCTCTTAGCAAAAATGCTATTTTCTAATTGCTTGATGCAGAATCCAGACATGCCTGCTTCCTTTTATAGCTGTTGGTTCTTGATTATGTTATTCTTGATTTATTTCTGACTATACACTTGGCAGCTTCTGATTGAATCTCAAAATTGATGTTGTCTAGCTGGATTTGTTCTAAACTGACTATGCTCTCTTCTTTGACTTGTTCAAACATATTCCTACTCAACTGGTGATTTAAGTATAAGGAAAGCTTTTATCTGATTCAACTACTTCCTGGTGCGTTTAGTTGTTGCTTTCTAAACTAGCCTCTTTTGAGTTGCCTTTCCTTGGTCCTTTGATCCTTTAACTACCTCAGAGATATCTCCTATTTTTGCAGTTGTCTATGGTGCAAAATCTACTTTTTGTTGAGTGCAGGTATTGACCCTTTTTCCCTTTAAAATCCTTTGCAACCCTTTAATATGCTCATCAATTAACTTCCATATTTCTATGTCAAAAGTGGCTGCAATCCTGAGCATATTCATTTCTTGTAGAATTTGGTTTTTTTGTACAACAATAACATGCATGTTTATGTCATACTGAAGTAGTAAGGCTTTTGTAGCATTCACCATGAGTGTAGTTTGTTTAATCATCTCCTCCTCATCACCTTGTTCACAGTCAAATATCTCAAGGGTTTCTTTGAATATTCCTTCTATGTTTGATGCCTCCAGGCATTGATCTAAGGACAGTACAATATCTATTAATTTATATGTAGCATCCTTTATCAGATCATCCATATCAGTCATAGAATTTGTCCATTTTTCCTGGTTTGATCCAAATAGGGTTGCTTTGAAAAATTTAAAATTGATTTGAATTTTATTGCCTTAAGGTGTTGTTATTTCTTGTCCTTGCAGTTCTTCAAAATGATCCCCTATGTAGTCCAGGGTTGGGTGAATGAATTTAAAATCCTTTTCTCTTTCCTTCATCAAGGTCATGATTTCTTGAGTAGTTATTTGAATCACCCTTATTTGCCTAAAAATTTCAGTAAAACTTTTGGCCTAAGATTTTATTCTTTTGTACATGTCTTTTTTCATTACATTCAAATAATATACATGATCTTGAACTTTGGTCACTATAGGTGGCTTGGCAATTGAAGCATTTTTATTATTTAATTCTTCTTGTTGCTTACTTATCATATCTTTCAATTATGCTTTTTCATCTTCCTCTTGACTCAATTGCTTTTTGAGTGTTTCAATTTTTTCAACAAATTGGTCTATGACTTTATTACTCATAGTTTTAGCAAGCTTTGCCATATCAGTTTATTTACCTAGTAGTGATGATACTCCTATTTCCTCATTGGTATTGAAAAACTAGTGGGTTTTGTAGGGGAGGGAGATCAACCTTAGCAATATCTGACATAGTTGTCCTCATGTTTACCTTTTCTGAAGATTGCTTTTCTGTATTTTCCATTCCTACTACTAATTGTAACTCTTGTTCATATATAGCAGTAAAGGCCACCTGTTCATCTATTCTTTCCAAAATAACCTTGGAAACAGGTAGAGATAATCTAGGTTTCTTAGCTTCTACTGGAGCTATTTATGTTTGACTTTTTACTGAGTAGCTTCAGAAGAGGCCACCTAGTCCACCTTTTAATTTTATTACTATTGGAATTTTTATATCCTATCCCCTTATGTTTATAGAAGTCGAGACGACCATGGGTGCCAATTTTTTCACATTGGTCACAACTAAAACATTATCAGATATAGGAACTATAACCTGCTTTGTTTATGGTACTTTTTGAGAGGATGACATTACTATTTCTTTGCCCTTATATATACAAGTTTGTTAAGGAGCTTCTTTTGGTGTCGCCTCTATTCTGGGTTGGTCATTCACTATGAGTTTAACCTGTTGTTCTACTATATCAATAGTTCTAACAATGACCTCCATTAAATCTATGTCCCGCTCTTCTATCAATTCCAGTAAAGGGTTTTCTTTAATTTTTGGGTTTGTCCTTCTTATAACAGGTGTTGTAGTATCCACTAAAATCTCCCAAAGCCTTCTTAGTTCAGTTGGGTAGTCATAGGCTTCATAAACCTGTGTGCTACCTCTATTTTCTAGAGGGAAATTATTTCATATTGTTTGTAAATCTGATTTTTGCTCTATAGCTTCTAATAATTTCTCTTCAAAGGCATCTTCTCGATGATTGATTCGAGCATACTCCCTCTTCTCCATCATTTTGCTGTAAATTCTTTTTCGTTCATAAAACCTCCATGACACTTCATCGAATCCCATATTATCCAGTTTAAACATTCCCTTGAGTAGGGAAGGATATCCAACAAATACATAATCTCCAAAACGGCAAGGAACATCAAGCCAGGGGTATTTCCCATGCTTCTTAACCAATATCATTTTAGCCTCTTCTACCACTTGCCTACATAATTCTAGGGTTGCTATGGACAGTGGGAAGTATTAGGGTAACACCTTAGGTGATGAGGATTGATGTTAGATCTTTCATATGACCCCTCTAGTAGTTCCTAGCTAGGTTTGCATAGTTTATTTCTAGCAAATTCATATTGTAAGTGAGTCTCCTTCTCACATGCACTTGTGGGCACTAGTTGTCTTCTAGTTGTCATTTAGAGTGTTAGTTAGTAAGTGTGAACTCAAAGTAGGAAGTGTGTACTTCAAGATAGCTAAAATGGATCTTCTAGTTAGCAATATTCCTTTCTCTTAACTTAGAAGTTTACGTGCATTCTCCTTTGCACCTTTGTAGCTTTTGGTTAAGCATATTGGATCAAATCCATGATTTCATGGGTTGGTTATGTATTTTGGGCCATTAGTGCCTATATATTGAATTGTAAATAATAGAACACTTAGTTGGATTTTCAATCCTTTTCATTGGTATCAGAGCCTAGTTCATGTTTGCACTAGGGCTTGTGAGGTGAGAGGATAGGAGATAGTATTATTATGAGAAATATTTTCTCATTGAGGACTCGGTTTAAGCCCAAAGGGAGCTTGAAAACCATTCGGAGAAGGAAGTTCCTTCGTCGACAAACCCCTCGTTCCAACTTTTTGCTTATGCTCAAGAGGTATAGGAAAAGTTTGCCCCAGAGTTCTTCGTATACTGATCCATGGAAGGGATTGGATCGTAGCTACGGTCCAATTAGGATTAGGGAGCCATTTGACCCTGCTGCCCCCCCCATTTTTGAGTACTGAAGAGCTCCAGGAGGTCATCAAAGCTAGGTCGTGTGTCGACTTAGATCTGGGTGCCTTTCAAACGCTGGTCGTGTGTCGACCGGATCTTGAAAGGAGAGCTACTGGTGGGAGCTGGTTGCTCACATTTTTGCAAGTTAAGCTTTTCAAATTTTGAAATTAACCCCCCTGGTTAATTTTTTAAAATTTTTTAATTCTTGTTAGAAAAGCTTTTATTGTAAGTTAATATATTATTTTAATATATTAATTCTTTTACTGCTGCATTGTAAAAAAAAAAAAATAGATTTTTTTACAGCAGTCGAACCCTTGCAGCAGATTCGGCCGCATTCGGCAGCCTACGGCAGCATTCGACACTGTTGTCGGGCTTGCCGTAGCCGACCGACCGACTACCGTCGGGTAGCAACTGACAACAATCGTTGTCCGCTGGACAGCGATCGCGGCGTCGCCTGACGTGTTGTCAGGGCTGACAGCAGATCTGATGTCGACTGACGACGTCGAGCGCTAGACTGCCGCGGCCGTCGCTGTCTGTTGACAGTGCGGCGCCCGAGGCCGAGCTGGCGGGAGCTGGCGCTGACCGTCGGCCCGTCAGCCTGACATTTTGTCAGGCTGCGGCCTCGGTGCAGCGAGCCCGACCAGCTGCGGCGCTGACAGCTTTGTCAGGCGTCTGCAGGCTTGGCTGCCTGCGACGCAGCGCCTGACGGGCGGCTGCACGGCCTGCGGTCCGCAGTGCCGAGCCGGCAGCGTCTGTCAGACGTCTGCCGGGCCTGCGGCCGACAGTGCCTAGGGTCAGCCGTAGTTCAGCTGCGGGCTTGGAGCCCGAAATTCTTAAAATTTTGTGCACGAATTTTTTAATTTGCACAGGAGTTTGTGCATGGCCAGGGTGCACAAAAATAAGTGCACAAGAATTTGGTGTCATTAAAAATTCTGCATGATTTTATTATTAAAATTTTTTGCACTTAACTGGATTTTGCTGTTGGATTATCTGCTCGGGAAGCGTGAACAGGAGTTTTGCCTCGGGAAGTGTGCCACAGTGGTAGCAGAATTTCATGCAGAATTTGGAAGGGTAACTTATTGTAATTATTTATTTAATTTTTACTATTTAAGGTTGCATGTTAAATTTAGTTTTTATTAATTTAATTTTTAATAACTTGATTAAAATTCATTAATCTTGGATTAATTGAAATTTAATTTTTAATTAAGTTATTTTTAAATTAATAAATGTTAAATTGCACCTTATGGTAGTTTAAAATTTCAAAAATTTTCAGCCTTAGGAGTAAAAATTTTCAAATTTAGAAGCACTCCATTGTAACAAGGAAAAAGTTCCATTTTCTTTCCTTGATTAGTGCTGTCTCATTTTTACTCCTGGCTTATACCCGGGAACACATGGCTTCTGACTTGGCTGCCCAAGTGGCAGAATTGGCCCATGTTGTAAACACTTTGGCAGATAAGGCTAATGACACTACCATGGCGAAGTCCTTGGCAATCTTGCCATGAAGGTAAATGACATTTCTTTGCATAATGCCTCAACTTCTGCTCATGATTCTCGTTTGAGAGTTCGTTGTGAAGTTCCATTGTATGATGGATCCAGGAACCCTGATGTCTTGAATAGTTGGATTCTTGACATGAGTTCTTGGTTTTCTTTCTCTCAACTTTCAGAAGATGATATAGTGCCTTATGCTAAGCTAAAACTTTTTGGCTTAGCCAAAGTACTTGTGGAACGAAAACGAGGACAAGAACTCACTACATGGGATGAGCTTGTACAATGTCTTAAGACCAATTTCTATCCTTCAAATTATTCTAGGGAATTGGTTATTAAATGGTTTCGTTTTCGCCAAGGTACTAATATGTCTGTACAAGAATATATTTTCCAGTTTAACAAGTTCGAGAATACTTGTGAATGTGGAGGATGATATTCCAGGTTTGATTCTCAAATTTCAAAGTGGCTTGTTGGAGCATTTGTATAGGGAACTAATGTTTGTTTCTATGGAAACGTTGGATCAAGTTTTCAACCAGGCGCAGCTTGCGGAGGACAAGTTTAAGGCGCAATCGCAGGAATTCCGCACTTTGTTACTCAAGTGGTTGCAAACTCATCAAAAGGGAATAATTCTTTCTCACAAAAGAAGAATTTTGCTCAAAAGAAGAATGTGTCTTCTCCATCTCCTTCTTCTCCTTCCCCTTCCGCTTCTACTCCTTCTTCTTCTTCTTCTAAATCTTCTTCTTCTTCTTCTAAGAAATTCTGCAATTATTGTAAGAAGAAAGGGCATGAGAAAGCTGATTGCTTTAAGCTCAAAAAGAAGAGTTTAGTAATTACTACTCAAGAGGAGGATGCTTCCAAGGGTCCCCTTGAGTCTGTAGGAGAGAGTAGAGTATATACGGAATTACGAGGTAAGCTTAATGAAGTTACCTTAGTAAATGTAAGTTCTTCAGAAGGGGCTCGTGATGCTTTGTTCATCACTCGAGCCCACTTACTTCATAATTTTGCAACTGATTGTATAGTGGATAATGGCTCGCAGAAAAATCTAATTGCGAGGTCCATTGTCGAGCGTTTGAAGTTACCTATGGAGCCTCATCCTCAACCTTATTCTTTGGGTTGGAAGGATAGTGGAAGAGGCTCAGAAATCACCCACACTTGCACTTTAAAATTTGCACTTGGCCCACATTTCATAGATCAAGTCACTTGTGATGTGACTCCTATGGATTGTTGTGGGATTTTGCTTGGACAACCTTTTGAGTATGATAGGAGAGCTGTTTATGATGCTTTCAAAAGAACCTACACACTTCAAAAATATGGTAAGGTCTTTCTCATTAAAAGCACCAACACTCCTAATATCATTCTAAGTTCCAAGCAAACGAAAAGAGTAATTAAGAAAGGTGGTGATGTTGCTCTAATTTTCATTCGCTCTCAAAACACTTCTACATCTACATCCATTACAAAGCAACACTCTTCAATGGATAAAATATTGCAAAGTTATTCACACATATTTCAGGAGCCAAAGTCTCTTCCTCCAATTCGCACAATTAATCACAACATTGAAATAATTCCAGGTTCTTCTCTTCCTAATGCTCCCATGTATAGACAATCTATTTTGCAAAATGAAGAAATAAAAAGGCAAATAGAAGATTTGTTGTCTAAGGGTTTCATTAAGGAAAGTACTTATGCTTGTGCCTCACCTATTTTGTTAGTTCTTAAGAAAGATGGCACTTGGAGATTATGCATTGATTTTCGTGCTTTGAACAGAATTTCTGTGAAGAATAGATATCCCTTACCCCGCATTGATGATTTATTAGATCAGCTTCAAGGAGCTAAGTTCTTTTCAAAAATAGATCTCAAAAGTGGATATCATCAAGTGCGTATCCAGGCTGAGGATACATGGAAGACAGCTTTCAAGACGAAGATGGGCCTCTTTGAATGGTTGGTCATGCCCTTCGGTCTTACTAATGCTCCTGCAACCTTCATGAGGTTGATGAATGATGTATTTCGTGAAGTCCTTGACAAATTTGTCATAATATATCTTGATGATATATTGATTTTCTCAAAAACTTGGGAGGAACACCTTAGGCATATCCAGCAAACCCTTGATCTTCTTGCGAAGAATCAATTATATGCCAATTCTTCCAAGTGTTCTTTTGGCAATACTTTAGTTTCTTACCTTGGCTATGTGATTAGTGAGAGTGGAATTCAGGTAGATCCCATAAAAGTTGATGTTTTACTTAAGTGGTCCCCTCCTACAACTCTCACTTGAGTTAAGGAGTTTCCTAGGACTTGCGAATTTTTATCGCAAGTTCATTCCTCAATATTCCACCCTTGCAGCTCCATTGCATTATCTCACTAAGTCCAAAACTCCATTTCATTGGGAGAAAAGCCAAGAAGTTGCCTTTGAGAAACTCAAAAAGAAACTGTGTACAACACCTGTGTTAACTTTACCTGACCTTTCTCAACCTTTTGAGATTGAAACAGATGCCTCTAAAGTTGCCTTAGGAGCTGTGCTCAAACAGAATGGTCATCCAGTTGCTTATCATTCAGAAACTTTTTCTACTGCTAAGTTGAACTATTCTACATATGACAAGGAGTTGTATGCTTTAGTTCAAGCTATTAAGTATTGGAGACACTATCTTTTGGGAAAAGATACAGTAGTACACACTGATCATATGCCTCTCAAGTTTTTACAATCTCAAAGTAAAATTGAAGAATCAAGACATATGAAGTGGGCCTCTTACCTCCAACAATTTCACTTGGTGATCAAGTACAAAAAGGGGAAGAGTAATACTGTTGTTGATTGTTTGAGTAGGCCTCCGGCCGCTCTTGCCTTAACAATTATGTCCACTTCGCACTTGGGATTTCAGACTTGGCCTAATCAGTATTCTCGGGATCCTGATTTTGGAAAAATATTTGAGCAAGTGAGTAAGCCTTCTTCTTCCAATTTGCGTCCTTTCCAAGATTTCTACATCAAAGAAGGACTTCTTTACAAATTGGACAAGGTTTGTGTTCCTTGTGAGCCTAGAGTGTCACTTCTTAAGGAAGCTCATTCTACACTTTATGGTGGTCACTTTGGGAAGCATAAAACACTTCATCATTTGCAACGATTTTTCTATTGGCCTAAAATGCGAGAGGGATGTGTTGAGATTTCTCAAACAGTGTGCAGTTTGTTGTCGCTCAAAACCAGCTAATAGGAAGTTTGGCTTAGGCATGCCTTTGCCCATTCCTTCCCATCCTTGGGAAAGCATTTCCATGGATTTGGTTAGTGGTTTTCCTATGACAGTGCGCCAACATGATTGTGTGTTCGTGGTGGTTGACAGATTCAGCAAAATGGCTAAGTTTATTCCATGCCGCAAGACAAGTTCTGCATCAGACTTAGCTCAATTTTTCTTTGACAACATTTGGCGTTCCTTTGGTCTACCTACCAGCATTATCTCGGATCGTGATTCACGCTTTGTGGGTCACTTTTGGCATTCTTTGTGGAAGATTTTGGGAGTTTCCCTTAACTTTTCTACCGCCTATCATCCGCGAGTCCGATGGGCGGTCGAAGTGGTAAACCGTACACTTGTGCAAATTTTGTGAATCTATCATCACGCTTCACCGGCAAAGTGGGACTTGAGTCTCACGCATATTGAACATGCCTATAATAGGGCCCTACATTCTTCTACAGGTCATTCACCCTTTGAAGTTTGTATGGGATTTGAGCCCTTGGCACCTTATGAGTTACCTTTGTCTTTGCCTTCTCCTGTCACTTCACATCTTCGAAGGAGCAAGACAAGGCACACTCATTTGTTCAACACTTGCACAATCTTCAATCAAAGGTGGTTGAGATTTTGCAAAAGACACAACGATGACGAGAAAAAGGCCATGGATCGACATCGAATTCCTCATCCATTTCAGGTTGGTGATAAAGTTTGGTTGCATCTTGACAAGCGGCGTTTCATTGATAAGACTCATAGCAAAATCAAACCAATTCGCTATGGGCCTTATACTATTCTTCAGCAGGTGTCCGAGAATGCTTTCCGCCTTGATCTTCCCGCACACTTGGGAATTCATGACGTCGTCAATGTAGATCTTTTGAAGTTGTACTTTGACTCTACATTGGAGACTGCACCAGCTATCAGTCATCCTGTGGACGTGGTTCCTGAAGCTCAGTTACCATTGGATGCGAGATCAGATCTATGACACGAAGACTCGACAGACTCGCCAGGGGTCTACCACCTCATATCTTGTGGCTCGGCGAGGACAGCTGCCGCATCAGGCTCGTTGGATTTCTTTTCATCAGATGTCCCGTGACTTTCCTATTCTTCTGAAAGCATTGGAGTCCAATGCTTCTATTGTGGGGAGGCATGATGAGGATTGATGTTAGATCTTTCATATGACCCCTCTAGTAGTTCCTAGCTAGGTTTGCATAGTTTATTTCTAGCAAATTCATATTGTAAGTGAGTCTCCTTCTCACATGCACTTGTGGGCACTAGTTGTCTTCTAGTTGTCATTTAGAGTGTTAGTTAGTAAGTGTGAACTCAAAGTAGGAAGTGTGTACTTCAAGATAGCTAAAATGGATCTTCTAGTTAGCAATATTCCTTTCTCTTAACTTAGAAGTTTACGTGCATTCTCCTTTGCACCTTTGTAGCTTTTGGTTAAGCATATTGGATCAAATCCATGATTTCATGGGTTGGTTATGTATTTTGGGCCATTAGTGCCTATATATTGAATTGTAAATAATAGAACACTTAGTTGGATTTTCAATCCTTTTCATTAGGAGGGATTTTAGCTCCATATAATCTGATGTAAGTAAAACCCTCTATGAAGAAGAAATATCCTATCTCTTTTTCTTTAATGAATGCCCTTACCCATGGCCCTAATATTTCTAGAATTATCCCAGTTAAGACCCAATGGATTTCTACCAAGAAGCAATCACAAAACCAACCCATGTGATTTCGTCCTTCATGAAGTCTCTAGAAGCTATTATGTACATAGGGGCTATCTACGACTTTTAATCTCTTACGGGCTTCTTCCCCCAATTGGCCCACTATTAAGTGAGTGAGAAAATAATATTATGAAAAGTGAGGCATATCCTGCATCAGTTTGAATATTGCTCTCTTTATTTCTACCATTTCTCTATGTATTTGTGAGCTCAATTCCAATTCCCAAGTGTAGATAGGGGTGTTATGTCGTCTATTACATTACGCAGCTAAATGCAAAATTCTTTTCATTATTTTACTCATATCTTGTACTCCCAATACTAGGTTTATCATGTCACAGAAGTCTTGTATACAGGGTTTAAAAGCACTTTTATTAATTGGGAATTTTTCTCTATTTCTGCATATGTATCAAATAATTTTTAAAAATTTCCATATCAATGAACATGTGATATTAGTGTTCGATTACCTGGTCCACCAGAAATGTGGTATACTTTGTCATATTGAACACTTCTTGGATATATGTGACTTTAGCATTGAACACCTTCTGATTCTTGTGGTCTCGAAAGGTCCTTGTTCTTTCTTCATATGCCACTGCTAACCAAGCCATCAAATCTAAGGAGAAATGCACTTTTGGGCATATCAGCTTTCCAAGGTTACTATTCCATCTGTTGTCTTTGGGGAAACCCTTGTACTGCCAGTTATGAGCTTTATGGAATAAATTTACCATTATCCATGGGGTTCTGTTATCACCTTCCATTACTCAGGCAAAACTCTTAATGCAGGCATTGTCGATCTTATACAGTTGACCTGAGTTGGGTTTTTTGTCTGCCCCACATTTTTGGGTAAAATCATACATAGTGGTACCAGGAACATGCGGTCCAAAAATCACAGAATAGGGTGATTTCTCTATGATAAACTTTATGGCTTCTCGTGTATCTGTAGATACGAACACATCTCCCCATGATGCCATTTCCCTCATGATTGCTGGTCAAGTTCTTCTTTGAGTTCTCATAAAATGAATACTCTCTTCCTTATGTGCTTATGATGTATCAATTCCAATTCTTGATATACCAGTGGGGTGGTCTTTACTAGTTTCATAAGTTCATATATAGGGTGGTGGAGTGAACTTGATAAATTTACACATTTTGTTATCGACCCAGTGCCACTAATCACTGTTGAAAGTTAGCCAATGGAATTGTGCCAACTTAGTATTTTCTAGAGTTTTGTGCTTTATGATGGGTGATATTTGTTAACTTGCGAGTCTAGGTCCCTCTGATATGTGGTCCTACAATCATTCATGCTTTATATTCATTCATCAATGGGGATCTTTTAATCTGATATTGAACGGTATGTTTTGGACCTCGTGCCATCTTAGATCCGAGTGATAACTACATATTTGGGATCCATTATGTATCCCTTGGGGTCTTTGTGATATCTGACTCTTGATGTGAGTGTAGGTATTTACCTCTGATGTCTCTAAGTCAACCGTGATTAATCATAGTCATTAGATTGATCTGAGATGAAGCACATCCATTGATCTTCCCAAAACATGTACGATACTTAGTGTATCTGTTCTTATGTAAACAATTGAAATAACATATTTTATTGGTCTTCAATTAATCATATTTATCCGATGTTAATCCTTATACTGTTAAACCTTAATAACCTATCATGGTAATCATAAAACACACTTACTTTTATTTTGCAATCGTCGTTTTATGGTGGTGAGGCACGACCGTTGGATCATACATATGCACGTATTATTTAATAAATGGAAGAAATTCATACATACCTTGACTAAATTAATCAACCCAATTCTTATATTAACCTTTGATTATCTTCCCACATGTGCACCATTGGATCTAGGTGGTCAATGTCCACCGTCGTTCGATTCGTATGTTATAAAAAGGTATTTATTTAGCCTTTGGATCTTTGTCACCAGTTACAGGCCTTCGCGTCTGTTGATTATCGATTTAGTTTGTGCACTACCATTGGATCACTGACAAGATGCATGCTAGATAATAATGTTATAGACCTTTTCTTTCTTATTAATCATGATTAAGGCAAAAAGGGGGAATATTAGTCAATGTAATAAACCCTTACTAAATATGATTAATGTCAATTAATTTCATCCTTACCAATGCCTTTTACCTTCCATCCTACGATTTTGGCACGACCGTCGAATCTGAGTGGAGACTAGTGCAGTCATTGGGTCTAATCAACCTGCACATTAGTTTAATCAAGCATTTATAATATTAATCATGATTAGGTCAAAAGGGGGAAAATTATCCGACGTATTAAACCCTTGCTAATCATGATTAAATTTAATTAATTTCTCTTGATACTTAACCTTTTTTAATGCATCTTTAATTAGTGCGCCACCATTAGATTAAAAATCGTTTGAGTGTGGTCATCCAATATTGGTAACTAGCACGATGATTAATCAAATGGGACGTGTTCTTTTAAAATTAATTTTTAAAGTTCATTTTAATTAAAGCAGTCACGACTGTTGATCTAAGCTTTGTTCAGTACGATCGTTCAATCTGTATGAATTGCTCGGATTTTAACTTGACATTTGACTTATGATGTCTTTACTTTAAACCTTTGACTCTTTGAATAGCATGTGGCCATTGATTTCATGGATGATTGAGCTTTGTCATCCAATTTTTTTATACTTACTCACTGCTTAATCAAAACGTTGACCATTATGACTCATGCTTAAACTTTTGACTTTTCGAACAATGTGCGACCATTGATTTGATCCTCGACGAAGCACTATTATTGATCTTTGTAAAGGTGCAAGGATTTTAACTTTAGTAGAGCCTTAGGTTTAACCTTTGGATTCTTTAGTGAGTGCACATCCAGTGGATTTGGTCCTCGACGAAGCGTTGCCATTAGATTGAAGACAACTTGCTCGATTTTTAAATCTTAGGTTAAGTTTTATTGACCCTTTGACTTATATTTCAAACTATTTCATGAGTGTGCATCCGTAAAATTTTCTTAGGTGATGTGCTTCCATATGATTAATTCTAAGGTGTAACCTTTTTACTTCCTGACTATACTTGACTTTTGACTTATCTTCAGTTTGATTTTATTAAAGTGTTATTGTCCAATTTATTTGGATCGTGCATGGCCCTTGGATTAAATCTGAGGTGCTCACTAGTTAGCTTAGCGAGGTGCATACCCTTAGGATTTTAATCAATTAATATTTATTTTAACCTTAGGTTTTTCGGACTTTGAGACCATGGTGAAATGACTTAACCGACTTTAGATTAAAATATTTATGAAGGTCGGACTTTGGTTTTAGGTTTTTAATTTGAAATTTTCTTCCCTAACCATTTGAGGTACTTTAATCAATATCATGAAGCCCACATTATTAAAAATGCTAAGGTTAGAATTTATCAAAACAACCAATAAAAAATTGAATTACCCACAAAAACTATAAGCAATGACCAACGGTATAAGCAGTTTGATTGAAACCAAAAAATTTAAATTTGGGGTTTTCAAAGTTGAGTCAAATTTTGCTCCAACAGTAGGGAATAAACTTGTCCTTTTTCCAATTACCAACATTTCCCAAACCGTCCACACAAGGGGATAAGCAAGAATAAAGTTTTCATCTTAGGATACTTGGTCCTGCTTCGTAGCTTTCATATTCCCTTAGTCCTTATTAGGATTGTTTAATTTTTTGATTAGTGGTAGAATTATGATATGCTAAGGGCTATACAAACTAGACCTCATCTACAAAAGAAAAGAAAGCTTTATATCAACTCTTGAAAATACCTCTAGGTATGGTTGAATGATCGAAAAACCCTAGTATATTCTTCATAGCAACAAATTGGGTTGTGTTGAAAAACACAATTACTCACAAGGGTGATGAATGATGGAAATTCAATGGTGCATGATTGAAACACAAACATGGTGTCATTTGTTAATATTGTAAACACAATGTATTATAATGCAAGTGCGACGAATGGATATGTCTAATGCAATACAAAATTGAAATGCATGTGGAAAATGAAATGCATGATGCAAATGAAATGTAATGATGCAAATGTTTTTGGATTTTGATATTTTTCCAAATTTTTTTTTTGGATTTTACATGTTGACTAAGGGATTTTAAAAACCATTGGAGCCTTTTGTGCTTTGAAAAAAGGGGTTATAGATGCCTTTGGGACATTTTTGGAATTGACCAAAGGACGTACAAATGCCTTTGGAGCCTTTTTGGAGTTGACCAAAGGGCTTACAGATGCCTTTGGAAACTTTTAATGGTTATTAGGCATAAAACACTTTATGATGAAGGATATTGAGAGGTTTAGGCTCTTCAACTCCTTTGAGCGATGTCAAACGATATGTCCCAGGTGGACCTAACCAGTTAGCAGTAAATTTGACTCACAGTTCTGGTAGCAAATTCGAGTTCTATTGGTTCTATTTCAGCACAAGATCACCAAAATAAAAGTCTCTCAGATGGACTTTGTTATTTTAGGCTCATTTTAAGTGCTCTTGATAAATGCAGAGGTTCTCAAGGGCATTCATGTGATGTTCATCAAGTAGCATTAGTTGATCTAGGAAAGCTTACCGTGTAGTGTCATCATCGATGAACTCTTTAAATGTGACATGTAGTGTTGGAATATCCAACTTTAAGGGCATAATAGCCTCAGTGCCATATACTAGTGAAAACAGAGTTGCCCCAATGGGTGTTTGAATACTAGTCCTATAAGCCCATAATGCAAGGGGTAGCTAGATGTGCCAATATTTGTGGTGCTCTTGTACCATACTTTTCAAGATAGAAACCACTATCTTATTTGAAGCTTCAACTTGCCCATTTTCTTGTGGATAATATGGAGTCACAAAACTAGGTTTGATTCTATACTTAGATGTCAAAGCTCTCACAGTTTTGTTTTTTAATGATGTTCCATTATCTAAAATTATCTTGGATGGTATCCCAAAATGAATTATGATATTTGGGAGTATGAACTTAAAAATACGCACTCCAGTTGTCATTGTTAAGGTAATGGCTTCCACCCATTTAGTAAAATACTCAATAGCCATAATAATGAATGTATGTTGACCTTATGACAAAGGAGAGATATTAACAATGAGATCAAATCCTCACTGAGCAAATGGCCAAGCCGATTGAATGGGTTGTAAGGCCTATGATGGCAAGTGCGTAAGATTAGCATGATGTTGGCATTTAATGCATTTCCTAACATACACATTACAATCCTTCTCCATAGTGGACCAATAATAACCCATGTGAAGGATGTGCTTGATGATAGCCATACCACTGAAATGGCCACCACATTTACCATCGTGAGCTTGAGAAATTACCCAATATGAATCTTGGGGCTCAAGATAATGAATGAGAACTCCATCGTAGCGTCTACGGTACATGATATTTGTTAAAAAGACATACTTTGTTGATTTTTGTTTAAATGTGTGCTTCACGACATGCGATAATATTTGAAGAATTACACCAATTCTAAGGAAATCATGTATTTGTGATGTCTAGTTATGATAAGCTTCAGTTTTGACTGACAAGATAGCATGTCGCCCCTACGGTTCCACATTTGCAAATGTAGACTAGGAAACAACCTTGTGGTGAATGGTAGTACCACTCCCCATCAGATCCTGTGAGATCAAAGACCTGTAGAATGCTCTCTTCAAAAAATATTTGGCTCTGTAAAACCATTCATGGTTTGGTTCTACATGGAACATGTTGATTGACTCGTTGTTATCCAATGCTTCATGCTGCATAACAGAGTGTGACAACATTTTTACATGGATGGTAGATAAATTGGTAGACATATTATGAGGGATTAAATATCCCAAAGATGCCATTGTGTCTACAAATATATTAGATGAATGATGGATTTACTTGATTTCATACCATTTTAGTTGAGCTAGATAAATGTCAACAAGATCCTTATAATATTTCAATAATGAATATCGACATTGAAATAATCCCTAACTTGGTTAAAAATGAGAATGGAATAGCCAAAGATATTTAGCCTTTTGATCTTCATGGTGATAGCTATTTGGAGATCCAAAATTAGGGCTTCATATTCAACATTATTTTTAGTGCAAGGAAATTCTAACTTGAATTACAAGGGCATTGAAGATCCTTATGGTGTGAACAATACTATTCTTGCACCACCCCCTTTCTCATACTTCGAACCATCAAATAACAAGGTCATATCGGCTTTGTTATCTGGTTCATTAGGTTTGGGTGCTTCTGATAAGGCAAATGCTGCATCATTAGGAAGGTTTATGGTGATGGGCCTACTATTCTTGAGAGGCACCTTAGCCAGTTGATTAGCTATGACTTATCCCTTAATGGAATTTTGGCTAATGAATTCCAAATTAAATTCTATTAGTAGCATGATCCACTTCATAGTATGTGTATTATGATATGTATTGCTCATTATATACTGTAAAGGATTTTGTTTGGATATGACGTACATCGTATGACTTAACATATAGTGCTGCAATTTCTTTGTAGCGAACACTACTACTAAACATAGCTTTTCCATGTATGCATATCCTAGCTCATAACTCACCAAGGTTTGGCTAATGTAATATATGACTTGTTCTTTGTTTTGCACATTATTTTGGGCTAACATGGTCCCTAGTGCAAATTATATCACCGATATATACAACAAGAATGGTACATTTGGCCTTGGTGGAGCTAGCATTGGCGACATCACCAGGTATTGCTTAATCTTAGAAAAGGTTGCTTGACAATCCTCATCCCAGTTGAAGGGGACCCCCTTGTGTAGCAATTAATTCATGGGTCGATATTTATCTAATAATAGTATGATAAATCACTTTAAGGATGCTACTTTGCCTTGTAGGTTTCTTAATTTCTTGATATTTGTGGGAGAACGTATTTTTGAAATAGCCTTGACCTTTGTTGGGTCAACCTCGATGCCTCATTTTCAAACGATGAATCCTAAGAGCTTTCCTAAAGTTACACCAAATACACACTTCTTAAGATTCAATCTGACATTATGCTCTATCAGGTGATCAAAGACCTTCCTTAGGACCTCAGAATGCTCTTCACATAGCAATGACTTTTCCAGCAAGTCATCAATATTATCTTCTAATATTTTATTCATATAGTTATGAAAGATATATGTCATAGCTCGCTGATATGTAGCACCAGTATTCTTCAGGATGAATTGCATAACCTTGTAACAAAATATTCCCCATTGCATTATGAACCCAATTTTATGTTGGTCTTCAGGATTAATTTAAATTTGGTTGTAACAAAAAAAAACATCCATTAAGGAGAGCATATCATGACCCAAAGTTGCATCTACAAGAGCATATATATATTTGGAAATGGAAATGAATCCTTTTGTGTTGCCCTATTTAGGTCTTTGAAATTCGTACAAATATGGATCCTTCCATCAGGTTTTCCTACAAGAACCATGTTTGATACCCATTTTGGATGGTCGATGGAAATGACAAACTCTACATCCAAAAACTTTTACAATTTGTCCTTAACCATTAAGGCTACTGTTGGATGCATCTTCTTGAGTTTCTGCTTGACTGGCTTCTTTGATATATCTAGAGAAAGTTTATGAGTAACCAATTTTAGATCTAGACCTGGTATGTCCTTATAAGTCTAAGCAAAGATATCTGATCTCTATTTTAGTAGAGGGATGAGGTTGGCACACTCATCAAGAGTCAAACTTTCTCCAAATTTAAACTTCTTAGGATTAGTGGGATCATTATTGATATCCACTTCAAATGTTTCCTCTACTAACATATGGGATCCCTCATAAAGCTGGTGAGGTATAGGAATCAAGTGGATGCCATCTGCTGGTTTTATAGGTCCCTCATTGGAAGCATACTTAGCATGATAGACATCATGTGTATAGCCAAGTGCAAAATGGAAAGGTTACAACATTTCTTCATTAGGGAAGAAATCTTCAGGATCTAAAGGTGAATCAATGTGGTCCCAATTGATAGCGTCTATATTAAGACACAATGGCTTGGAAGGATCATCTAGATTGCGGAGTGGAGTGGTCAAATAAATGGAGATCATAGTTATGGAATAGATCATGTCTCCAAGACCACATGCACGTGACTCAATATTAACAAAACTTCCATCCCTAATATGTGGTTTTGGGGGTATGGGGATCTCTAGATCTGGTCCATGAAAAACTGTTAGATGGGATCATTGGGCTCAAGGAGATCCATGTACGTTAGCATATTGGGAAACACCATGTGATAAATCACATTAATATTCGATGGTCTTCCCCTAAGGTGAGGATGGATATTGATCTCTTTATACATATCCTCAGTAGTATATGGTGCATTACGATGGTGCAAGTAGGGAGGTCCTAAATAGGCTCTCTTTGTTTCATCTTCATCATCACTATCATAATAAATACACTCACCTCTACCTAATGGAATTGGGAGATGCTCCAAATGAGGACCCATGTAGGCTATCTCTTAATAGCCATCATCGTCATCGAAGGGATCTTCACTCGTAGTTACTAATTTCAAAGGTAAAATATGATGCAAGAGTGTAGGGCCCTATTGAGTGGTGTTTTCACCCAATTGTGAAAGCACACTCTCCGGTAGGATCTGAGTCCTAAAATCCTCTGCTTGCAAAGAAGGTAACTTCTCCAAGGTTCTTGTTATGTTGATTCTTTGTCTACCAATGATGTTATTCAAGTGAAATGCTAGGAATACCTTAGGGTTTGCAAGTGGATGTTAACAAGGGGCACTGGGGTTTATATAATTTGAATTTATAGTGGACTCAAAGTGAATAATTGTACTTTAATCTTGGATTTTGATGGATTTTCAGTTATTAATTTGGATACAGTAATTAAACTGCAGAAAATAAAGCAAGGGTTTGAACAATAAAGAAAAGTAAATGAAGAGAAACTAAACTACAGTCAGAATGCTGCCATCAATTCGATGAAACCAAAGATAATGAGGTTTTCTGCATGCAACCTAACCTAATGAACCTGCAAACTCGCACAATCCAAATAGGCTAGGTGCGGGCTTCTAAGGTTTCTACTGTAATTCTAGATTCAGGCATTCGCATGAAGCAACCAAGAGCACTTGCATTAAACTTCACCTAAAAGCCTTATAAATCTGAAATGAATGATATAACATTAAATCATGCATACAAAAAATGACTCCTTCTTTCTCATCAATTAGATGCCAACTCTCTATATTTTGTATTAAATGATATGTCAATTACATTCAAAGAATGTTCCAGGCATAAATATTCCAGAACAAAAGAAGGAAATTGCCCAAGTGCAGGCCCAGAATAGCATGAAGCTCTTGTCTCTGCAACTCTGCAATCGGCAATTTCCAACCCTTCCTTCAATCTGCGCTTCTGGATTTATCCTGTCTAGCGTGGCTCTTCGATTCTCCCTGGTCGCTTCGCTTCACCTTCCTGCATGTGACCTTTCAAATTCCCACCTTTTCCTTGTCTTTATTCCATGTTTAACGCTGAAACGCCTAAAATCCTCCGTTGCATGTAACGCTTCTACAGACCTGACACCTGCATGCCACGTGTCACACGCTCTCTACGCCTTCTGTAATGCCATTCTATGAAAATCTCGACAAAAACTGCATGCCGCCTGTTCACCTTCTTGGCCGTGAAAATGTGACATGTCGCAAAATCGTGACATGTCGCGATATCGCGACGCTCTCCTCTTTCGTATGCCCTCAACTGCTTCTGTCGCGATATCGCGACATTTCTCTGCTTCGGGCATGGTCTTCATTTCTATCGTGATTTCGTGACATCTCCCTTGTGCCGTACAATTTGCTAAAACACGTCGTGAAATCACGACCACCTTCTCCTTCGGGCCATCTCTCCGAAACATGTCACGATTTCGCTACCACTTCCTGTTCCGTACACCTTTGCTGCAATCGGTCGTGAAATCGCGACGTCTTTCTACTTCGAGTCCTTTTTCTGTCGCGATATCGCGACGTTTTTCGCTTCCGTACACTTTGCCAAAACACGTCGTGAAATCGTGACACTTTTCATCATCCGTACGCTTCGGCAAAACACGTCGCGAAATCGCGACCATTTTCATTCTTTTCCAACGGCATGTCGCGATTTCGTGACACCATTTCTTTTCTTCTCAGCGACATGTCGCGATTTCGTGACAACTTTCAACTCTTTTCCAGCGATATGTCACGATTTCGTGACAACTTTCAATTTTTATTTTCTTTCTCCTTTTCGACAGCGATGGAGCTACATGTCGCGATTTCGCGACACTTTCTTTTGCACGATGGCGCGACAAGTCACGATTTCGCGACATGTCGCGATTTCATGACACTTTCAACACTTAGGCATTTTTTCTCTTTTTTTCAATTTTAGCATCTGGGTCACCGAGATTCTTCTCTGCAAGCCTCCAAAAAGGTGGGTCCCCAATTTTGGGGTGTGTTGTGGATCAACCACAACAAATGGTGACTCTGCTGTCAAATGCTCTTGAGCATTTTAGTAAGAACCCAACCTGAAACATATCACAAACTCGCAAACATATGTTAGCACATAAGCAAAATAACAAATGCCCAAAGATCAAAAGTACATGAATCATCAGAATCATCAAGTATTAGCTCAGTGTGTGCAATGTTTTTTCATTCCCTATCGTTTGAAATTGATCAACATTCCATTATCAGTTTTGCATGAATGCATATGTGGGATGGTGAATGATTTGTGTACCCTAATGAATGTGCAAGGAGATTTTGCTTCCATAAAAGGCATGGTCCTTCTTCTATTATTATGTACAAGCATTCAAGATTGCCAAACCCTCTTAGGATCCACTAATTCATTACCTTATTGTATCCCAAAGTTGGTTACGAGTCTCTACCATCTAGAACCCATGTGCAAGTGAATGTGAAATCAGAACTTTGGGGAATCAGACTCCCAACCAACCGAGATGAGAGTTTAACCCTATCCTTACTATTCTGATTTAGAGTTCATTACCTCACTTTAAGCAAAATAATTAAACCAGTTATGGAAGAAATGGTCATGCTAGTCTAACCCTCTAGACAATCAATGGTCTTGTTTTTTAGGCAAGACATGATGCCATGCATGGGCATATCTAACCCCACAATCCAAAAACTTATCTCCATTTCTTTGGACCTTGGGGATGACTACCCATCCTTTGCAGAGGACAAGTAGTACGATCCTTACAATCCAAAATAAAGATGAGATGGGAAAAATTTATTTATTATTATTTATTTTTTACTTCTTGGACCTTGGGGATGACTACCCATCCTGGCTAGGGACATGTAGTACGATCCTTACAATCCAAACCTTAGGTGTAAATGGAAAATATTAATTTTGTTGCTTAGACCTTGGGGATGACTACTTATCCTTTGTAGAGGACAAATAGTATGATCCTTACAATCCAAGACTGATTATGAAATGAGACATAAGAGCTTTGGGGAATTAGATTCTCAACCAACCGAGATGAGAATTTATACCCTATCCTTACTACTCCATGTGGGTCAAATCAAAGCTTTGGGGAATTGGATCCTCAACCTAAGTTTGATGAGGATTTAACCCTATCCTTACTACTCTGATTTTAGGCTTTAAGCTCTATGGAAATGGTCAAAACCACTTGTTTTAAGGATCATGTTGCATAACAGGATAGACATGAAAAACTTCTTTCGCCCAACCTTTTCCTCCAAGTTAGGTTTTGATCATTTTGCTCAAGAGCCTTTTTAATGTATGAGACGTGCTTGGTTCTAGATATCTCAAGACTCGGTTTCCAACCTTAGGATTTTTCTTATATTTATGTTATAACACAATCCTAAGAGGATTTGACATACTTTAATGACTTGCACCTAAGATGCATATGCAACTAAGATGAAATATATGTAAAGTGAGATGGAACATGAATGCATTATCTCTTGAAATGCAAATGAAATGATTTGTCATGCAAAACTGACTCTTTCATGCATCACAAGTTTCAAACGATGTAATTAAATTGCTTGTGTTACTTGTGGAGCTTTTACAAGACAATTTCAATATTTCATGTTCTCCTAGTCTTAAGCATAAGTTGACATCTCAATTTTATTTTATTTTATTTTATTTTTTATTTTTTTTATAAAAACAAACAAAGCATGCCAATTGAAATCAAACACACAACTTAAATCATGATTAAACTAAGGATCCAAAAAATAAAATTTGAAAAACACAAACCAAAACCAAAACCCAAACACAATCCCAAAAACAAAAACTTGAAAGCCCACACCAAAAAACCAAAAATTATATACACTATTGTACAAGATGATGCCAAGCTTGGACTATTACTTTCCTGGATCCCAAACATGATTAGAATATATCAAAAAACATATGACACAATACACATGCCAAATTTTGTAGGAATCCAACAACAATAAGATCAAACCGAGCAATGCAACAAATTTCAACTTGCCATGCTCACCATTCCACTTTGATTTAGTTCTATTACCAACGTCATAGGTGAGATTCAAATCAAATTGGTTAGACAATAGTTGATATTCAATTTTATCTTGTCTATTCTTTAAAGTGCAAGTTTCATCGTTCCCTTCATGATTTAGAAGTAGGCTCTCTTTTTCAAATGTGAGATGTTGCAAACAAGAGCCTATTTCTAAAAATCTTGACTTCAAATCATTTTCCAGGATTTTAAAGCAATCAAAATCATTCAAAACTTGACAAGCATCAACAAAGTTTGGCATTTCCTCATTAATGATGTTAGCATCCAAAGGGACATCATGTGACCTATCACTTGAAATTTTTGTAGCTACTACCAAAGGTACAGATTTCCCCTTGTCATCCATACTCAACCCATCATGATTAAAATTTATCATAACTTGATGAGTATTAGTAGCCTTTTCTTTTTTCTCTTTGTCTTCTTCATCATCCAATACCTGTTCAAAAACACCAAAGTTAGGCACCCAATCAAACATGCGTCCATATTTTTCAAAACAAGAGCCTAATTTTTCAAGATATATGTCACGTGACACCTTTCCCCGATCAATGGCTTGAGTTGCCTCAAACTCCATATTTTCATTAGCATCTAACCCACACCACTTAGGTTTTGTAATTTCATCATTTTGAGATGGCATAGACATTGTAGAAACAATAGGTGGATCAAGATTTTTGATTTCTTGCCCCCAAGGGGAACAAAAACAATTGATTCTCCTTCTTCATCCATGGTAGTAGAATCATTATCCTTCTCCAACCCTTGATGAGATTCCAAGGCTTCTTCCAAAACATTCTCAGATTGTGCGAGGACTTGTAATATCCTCATATGAAAGGGCAATTGTATTATCCTGCATATCAATAGGCACATAAACTCCATTAGAAGGTTTGGAGTGAGCATACTCTTCCCAAGAATCATAACAATCATCTTTCAAGATCAAATTGTGATGCTCAACTATTTCTTTATCATCTTTTAATTCATCAACATGTTTCTCATCAAATTTATCTTCTCCTTCCTTAGATAGTTCAATTACTTCCAAAATTGGGTTATTGCTTGCATTCAAATTGATAAGGCTATCATAATCCACATGTGTAACCCATGATTCACGTTTAACATGATTTGGAAGGTGTGAATTTCCTATGCCATTACTTTCAACAATGTCATCCAATGTGTCATCCGAATCAGATTCATCCTCATAGAATTCATCTTTTGGTGAGTCAAGGGTTTCCAATCTATCACATGTTTCCATACGAGTTGGATCTAGTATTCCTCCCTTGCCTAAAATCATATTCCTATGAAAATCATTGAAATTGATTTTAGCAACATCTTTTGAATCAAGATGAGTATTTTGAAGTTGATTCATACTTAAGAAAGATGGTTGATCTTGCAAAGTAGGTTGAGGACTTTGAATTTGATTGAAGCATGGGAATGATTGTTGATTCTGAAATTGATTCACACTTGAACTTGGTTGTGATGGATAAATCATTGGGTGGGTAAAGGAGTTATTAAATGATTGAATATTACATGATCCAAAACCCATACCATAATTTTGACAACTCCATTGTTGCTCAATTGCCATTGCTTGAGTATAGGCTTGTGACAAAGATGTGATTTGAGGCATCCCTCGCAAATATGTGGACATGGGTGAGTCAAGAGCATTGATGTATATTTGGAGAGCCATTTCTTCTTGAAGAGCATAAAATGTCACTAATTGAGCATATAATCCAAAGAATCTCTCAGAAAATGACTTCACATTTTCACTTGGTCCTTTTCTAATATAGGCTAACTGATTGTACATGAGGATTGGGTCAACTTGCTTTTTGTTGAATTGATTGAGAAATGTTGCCTCTAGCTGAGCCCAAGAAGTGATAGACCCTAAAGGCAGACTTGTAAACCAATCATATGCCACTTTGTCCAAGGTATAAAGGAACATTTTACACGCAACATCATCATACCAACTCGTCAAGTGATTCACAACAAATTTGAATGCTTGAATATGTTCTTCTGCAGTATTTGTCCCATTAGACAAAAATTGAGGAAGACATCTCTCAAAACCAACGGGCAAATAATGTTGAATTCCTGGTATATTCAATGGGCTACCTGTCATCCACGGTGTAAACATAGCCATTCGTGAATGTTAAAGAATATAACTTTAATAGCCAAAAATTCCTCTCTTTATTTTATTATTTATTATTATTATTATTATTTATATATATATATATATATATATATATTTTTTTTTTTTTTTTTTTTAAAATCAAATTAAATCATATTATTCTTGTATGAACCATCAAAGCATTAAGAACAGTGCATAGCAATCATAATAAAATAAACCGCTTCAACCCTCCTTGACGAAACTCTCGATTATCATCAAGAAAATGACTTGCTTAGTTTTATTCTTGGGAGTGCCAGTAAGGTCATGAAAAATGGTTTCCCCGGTTGTTTGGGACCTGGTTGCAATACGCCGTGGTGGGTCCAGCCTGCCCAATGAAACCCTCGGCTATTTCGAAGAAAACCTGCAATAAAAACAGAATTGCAGTTTAGCCGTAAATTATTTCAAAATTAACTCAAAAACAAAATATTCAGATATGAAAATCAAAATAGATAAACCAATTCAGGCCCTCCTTCTAGCGCCAATCTGTTGAGTGGTGTTTTCACCCAATTGTGAAAGCACACTCTCCGGTAGGATCTGAGTCCTAAAATCCTCTGCTTGCAAAGAAGGTAACTTCTCCAAGGTTCTTGTTATGTTGATTCTTTGTCTACCAATGATGTTATTCAAGTGAAATGCTAGGAATACCTTAGGGTTTGCAAGTGGATGTTAACAAGGGGCACTGGGGTTTATATAATTTGAATTTACAGTGGACTCAAGGTGAATAATTGTACTTTAATCTTGGATTTTGATGGATTTTTAGTTATTAATTTGGATACAATAATTAAACTGCAAAAAATAAAGCAAGGGTTTGAACAATAAAGAAAAGTAAATGAAGAGAAACTAAACTACAGTCAGAATGCTGCCATCAATTCGATGAAACCGAAGATAATGAGGTTTTATGCATGCAACCTAACCTAATGAACCTGCAAACTCACACAATCCAAATAGGCTAGGTGCGGGCTTCTAAGGTTTCTCTTGTAATTCCAGATTCGAGGCATTCGCATGAAGCAACCAAGAGCACTTGCATTAAACTTCACCTAAAAGCCTTATAAATCTGAAATGAATGATATAACATTAAATCATGCATACAAAAAATGACTCCTTCTTTCTCATCAATTAGATGCCAACTCTCTGTATTTTGTATTAAATGATATGTCAATTACATTCAAAGAATGTTCCAGGCATAAATATTCCAAAACAAAAGAAGGAAATTGCCCAAGTGCAGGCCCAAAATAGCATGAAGCTCTTGTCTCTGCCACTCTGCAATCGACAATTTCCAACCCTTCCTTCAATCTGCACTTTTGGATTTATCCTGTCTAGCGTGGCTCTTCGATTCTCCCTGGTCGCTTCGCTTCACCTTCCTGCATGTGACCTTTCGAATTCCCACATTTTCCTTGTCTTTATTCCATGTTTAACGTTGAAATGCCTAAAATCCTCCGTTGCATGTAACGCTTCCACAGACCTGACACCTGCATGCCACGTGTCACACGCTCTCTACGCCTTCTATAACGCCATTCTATGAAAATACCGACAAAAACTGCATGCCGCTTGTTCACCTTCTTGGCCGCGAAAACGTGACATGTCACGAAATCATGACATGTCACGATATCGTGATGCTCTCCTCGTTCGTATGCCCTCGGCCGCTTTCTGTCGCGATATCGCGACGTTTCTCTGCTTCGGGCATGGTCTTCATTTCTGTCACGATTTCACGACATCTCCCTTGTGTCGTACAATTTGCTAAAACACGTCGCGAAATCGCGACCACCTTCTCCTTCGGGCCATCTCTCCGAAACATGTCACGATTTCGCTACCACTTCCTGTTCCGTACACCTTTGCTGCAATCGGTCGCGAAATCGCGACGTCTTTTCGCTTCGAGTCCTTTCGTTGTTTCCTGTCGCGATATCGCGACGTTTTTCCGCTTTCGTACACTTTGCCAAAACACGTCGCGAAATCGTGACACTTTTCATCATCCGTACGCTTCGACAAAACACGTCGCGAAATCATGACCATTTTCATTCTTTTCCAATGGCATGTCGCGATTTCGCGACACCATTTCTTTTCTTCTCAGTGACATGTCGCGATTTCGCGACAACTTTCAACTCTTTTCCAGCGATATGTCACGATTTCGTGACAACTTTCAATTTTTCTTTTCTTTCTCCTTTTCGGCAGCGATGGAGCTACATGTTGCGATTTCGTGACACTTTCCTATTTTCGGCAGCGATGGCGCGACAAGTCGCGATTTCGCGACATGTCGCGATTTCGCGACACTTTCAACACTTAGGCATTTTTTCTCTTTTTTTTTAATTTTAGCATCTGGGTCACCGAGATTCTTCTCTGCAAGCCTCCAAAAAGGTGGGTCCCCAATTTTGGGGTGTGTTGTGGATCAACCACAACAGGCCCAAGTAGACCAACTTAGTTTCATCCTCGGATTGCTTGTTGCTTGATGATAACTCAGTGTCATTTGTTCCAAAATCATATTCTGGTCCATCACTTTCGACGATGGATACTACATGCATGTCCTTAAAAGTAACTTATGATTCAATGTCTATAGTTGTTTCCATACTTTAGATGTACATACCAATATCATCGATAGCTAAACGACTTTTATTGTCCAATTTGGCTCTTGGAATGTGTTCTAGGCCGGTCTCCACCAAGATGTTTGCATGGTATCTCTCGGGTGACTCTATAGTGACATAGGTTACCAACTGATTATCCATCTGAAATGCAAAAGAATTAGGGTGATAAGGATTGAAGTCAACTTCACCCCCCAGACTGAGGTACATGCGGTATAAAGATATCGCAAGAATTTCATCCTGTCCTTGAATATAGTATCCTAACCTGAAACTTATAGTTTGTAATTAATACTATGGTTCATATGGCCTCCTACGCCCTTGCTAGAATAGTATGAGACCATAACCATACCAATGTTAATGCTCAAAGTATTGCATGACATATTCTGAGTTAGAGAGATAATTAATATTCACAAAGAATGGCTCATTATCATCCTCATCCATGGGTGTGGGAGATGCAAACTAGTCTAGCCCTCCATATATGAATTTAGTTTGGTTAGGTCATACCCCTAATGGTTCCACCATCCCTATGGGAAGGTGATAGGCTCACAGTTGGCCCATGTTTTGTGTAGTTTTTATAATTGGTGTGAACATCACATTCTGCATGATATATTCCCCTAATCTAGGATTAACCAAATGGATGATCACATGCGGTGCAAATGACCCTACTGAAGATGCAAGTGAAGTAGGCTAAGGTGCCTCTTTGAATTCTTCTTGAATTTCCTCTACTTCCATAGGAGTAGGGGTTTCAGTGATAACTGTCTTGGGCACTTGCTTTATCTCTTTTTTCCCATATTTGCTTTCAACCTTCTATCATCCTGATGCATCATATATGTAGACGGTCTAGTAGAAGTAGTTGTCATGTGCTCCGATTGTTGAGATACGGATGTTGCAGGCTTAGCACACACTTCTTTGATTTCACCTCCTAGATCTTTGATTTGCGATACTGGTTGTACATCTAGGTGCATTAAGGGGAGCATGAATTCCCATAGAAAATATTCTAGATTCACGTATTTAAAGGGTTATTCATCTAAAGGCACCACGTGAACCTGTTCCTCATGAACATATTTGATACATTGATGTAGAATATAAGGGATGCAATGTATTTATCTGATCCAAGGTCTCCCTAGAAGTATATTATATTGCATATCACCTTCGATTACGTGACACATCACCGAGATGGTCTTCAATCCTACCTGGATAGGTAAAACTATAGTATCGATCATTGAGCATAATGCATCATTGAAATCTCTTAACGTGAAGGTATAAGGGATGATATGCATCTTGGGAAACTTCAAGTGAGTTAAAACCTTGGTAGTTATGATATTGATTGATGACCTTGTGTTAATCAAAACCTGCTTGAATAGTTTGTGATTCACACACACAATAATATGCAGTAGCGGGTCTGATATAATAGTGGAAACCATCTTGACTTCATGATCATGAAATTGTATGACCGGTTCGTGATGTTAGACTTACAATGGCACTGAGAGGGGGGTGAATCAGTGTAGCTCTTTAATCATGAATTAACAACTCTTAAAATAGCAGCAATTAAAACTTATAAATAGATACAACAAGTACAACAAGAGAACATCACACAACACAAGATTTAACGAGGTTCACCAATGTGGCTACTCCTCAAAAATGACTGCTTGGACTACCATCCAAATCCAGCCTTTGCAAAGCAACAACTTTTACAAACAGTTTACCAGCACCCACTGGAAGGAGCACCAACCCCTGATTTATCTGTACCAACAGAAAGGAGCACCAACCCCTGATTTGCCAAGCACCAACTGGAAGGAGCACCAACCCCTTATGCCAAGCACCAACTTGGACTTCAATTCTGAAACTAGAAGAATGATAGTAAGATACCTTTGCTTTTACAAGACCCTGATTGGTCTGCTTCACTTTTTCATCCTCTGTGCACACTCTGCTCTCTCTACGCTATCACTTCGCACAATCTGCTGCTTAACTATCGAACGATCGTCTTCTCCCCTTTGCGCACTCTGCTTCCTTTGCGATCTTCGCACTTAGAATGATTCGACGACTTGCACACTGCACACTACGACCGAACTTTGCACTCTACTTTGCACTTCTCAACTTTTTCAACTCTTCAAACAACCTTCCTTTTATAACAATATTTTCAAGATCAAAATCCTAATCTTAGTCGGTTGTAAACCCTGATCTCAGTGTAAACCCTAATCTTAGTCGGCTGCAAACCCTAATCTTCGTCGGCTTACATCGGTCTTCGTCGGCTTCAACTACCCCTGTAACTCTTCTGTTGTTGTTGCCGCGAAAACACATGTCGCGATATCGCGACACTTTCGCCTCCGTACGCTTTCTCTTAGCTTTGGCCCGTGAGAATACAACATGTAGCGATATCGCTACACTTTTTCTTTCGTACTCTTTCTCTTTACTTTTGTCACAAAATCATGACACTTTTGCCTTCTTACTTTCTCTCTCCTCCTTTAGTCATGAAAATGCGACATGTCGCGATATCGTGACACTTTTTCTCCTTAGCGCTTTATCTTGCCTTTGGGTCATGAAAATGCGACATGTCGCGATATCGTGACACTTTTTCTCCTTAGCGCTTTCTCTTGCCTTTGGGTCATGAAAATCCGACATGTCACGATATCACGACACTTTTTCTCCTTAGCACTTTTCTTGCCTTTGGGTCACGAAAACCTGACATGTCGCGATATCGCGACACTTTTTCTCTCACTCTCTCTCTACATGTCGAAATCAGACACTTTTTTTCTCTTCTAAATGTCGTGAAATCGCGACACTTTTTCTTGTGACTCTCTCTTGCAATATGTCGAAAATCGTGACACTTTTTCTTTCTCTACTCTCCTGCAATATGTCGTGAAATCGTGACACTTTTTCTCTCAGACTCTCTCTCCTGCAATATGTCATGAAATCATGACACTTTTTCGTCCGTACAACCTTCCTTGCAATATGTCACGAAATCGTGACACTTTTTCGTCCGTACAACCTTCCTTGCAATATGTCGTGAAATCGTGACACTTTTTCGTCCGTACAACCTTCCTTGCAATATGTCGTGAAATCGCGACACTTTTTCTCTACAACCTTCCTTGCAATATGTCACGAAATCGTGACACTTTTTCTACTTGCCTTTCTCTCTTCCAACATGTCATGAAATCGTGACAGTTTTTCTTGCTTCTCAACATGTCACGATATCGCGACGCTTTTTCTTTCTTGCCAACTTGTCGCGATATCGCGACAGTTTTTCTTTCTTCCAACATGTCGCGATATCGCGATAGTTTTTCTTTCTTCCCAACATGTCATGAAATCGTGACAGTTTTTCTTTCTTCTTCTCTCTCTTCCAACATGTCGTGAAATCGTGACAGTTTTTCTTGCCTGTTGTATATGTCGCGATATCGCGACACTTTTCTTACTTGTATTTTTCTTTGATCTTTTGCAAGTGGTCCACTTCGGTCTTCTTGGAAAATCACTGTACATACTCTGAGTAACCTTTGAACTCCTGTCTTCTGCATCTGACTAGCCTTTGAACTTCCTGTCCACTGCATCAATAGATCTATCTGACTGTGTTGACAACAATGACAATACTGTCGTTGCACCTTGCTCAACAATCTCCCCCTTTGGAATTGTTGGCAACACATGTGCAATTTTCTGTAACTCTTCTCCCCCTTTGTCAATAATACCAAAGGGCTACTGCAGACTCCCCCTGAGTCCATGCACAACATTCTCAGGCACAATTTGTTACACTTAGCACAAATTATGAACATGAGCAAAAAAATAATCAAATACTTAAATGCTCCCCCTGAGAATGTGATCCCTGTAGCTAGTCAATTCTTGGGAAGTGTGACCACTCCCAATTTGTTTCGAAGGTACTCAAACACTTCCTTGGGCAATGGTTTTGTGAAGATATCTGCTACTTGTTCTGTGGTTGGAACAAAATCCAATTTAACCTCACCTTCTACAACTTTCTCCTTCAAAAAGTGATACCTGATGGCAATGTGCTTTGTGCGTGAATGCATAACCGGATTCTTGGAGATGTTAATGGCACTGGTGTTATCACACTTAACTGATATTGGCTCACTGAAGCTAATACCAAGATCTTTTAAGGTTTGTTTCATCCATAATACCTGTGTACAACATGTTGTCGCTGCAATGTATTCTGCCTCTACTGTCGATAAAGAAACTGACTCTTGTTTCTTACTGTGCCACGCGACTAATCTGTCTCCAAGATAGAATGCACCTCCACTGGTACTCTTTCTGTCATCTACACATCCTGCCCAATCGGCATCTGAATACGAAATAAGGGTGAAGTCTTTACCTTTCGGATACCATAATCCATATTCCATAGTACCCTTGAGATATCGAAGAATCCTTTTCACCGTTGTTACATGAGTCTCCTTAGGATTAGCTTGAAATCATGCTACCATGCATACTGCCTATAAAATATCTGGTCTGGTAGCTGTCAGGTATAGTAAACTTCCAATCATGGATCTGTACATGGTTTGATCAACAGGTGGAGATTTGTCATCCTTGCTCAACTTACAGCCTGTCGTCATGGGAGTGCTAACTGGCTTACAGTCCTCCATTGTGAACCTTTTTAGCATCTCTTTTACATATTTAACTTGAGAAATAAATATGCCCTTCTTACTTTGATTAACTTGCAATCCGAGGAAATATGATAGTTCTCCAATCATTGACATTTCAAATTCTTTCTGCATCTTATTTGCTAAGTCCTTGCATGACTCATCTTTGCTGCTGCCAAATATGATATCATCTACATAGACAACAAGAACAATAAGATGCCCATTTTCTATTTTGACATACAGATTACTATCCACCATACCTTTCTTGAACCTTTGTTGAGTGAGATAGTTGTCTAGCCTTGCATACCATGCTCGGGGTGCCTGTTTTAAGCCATATAAAGCTTTCTTCAACCTGCAAACAAGGTTGGGATCATCACCAAGTTGGAAACCATCTGGTTGCTCAATGTAAACTTCTTCTTCAAGTTTCCCATTCAAAAACGCTGATTTCACATCCATTTGATAAACTTTGAAATTCTTGTAGACTGCTAAAGCCAAAAACATTCTAATTGCCTCTAGTCTCGCTACTGGTGCAAAAGTTTCCTCAAAATCAATGCCTTCAACTTGTGCATAACCCTTGCAAACTAATCTTGCTTTATTTCTGACTACCTGTCCGTCTTCATTCAGTTTGTTTCAAAAAATCCATTTAGTTTCGATGATATTTTTATTTGCAGGTCTAGGTACTAGTTCCCAAGTGTCGTTTTTCTCTATCTGATCTAATTCTTCATTTATTGCCTTCATCCAGCTTTCATCTTTGCTTGCATCATCAATATTTTTAGGCTCAATGCTGGATAGTAGAGAGTAGTTACTTACTGCTCTTCTTCTTGTCTGAACTCCAACTTTGGGATCTCCGATGATTTGCTCTCTAGGATGATTTCTCTGCTAGCTACCTGTTTTGAATTTCTTATTTTCTTCCATTTTCGCATCATCATCTGAGTCAATTTTTTGTATCTTTTCAATTTCGTTTTCCTCATCTCTTTCAATAACCTCTTCATAAATTGGGTAGTTCGTTTCATAGCTAATTACTCGTTCTCTACCTTCATCAAATTTAACATCGGCATTGTCCACAATTTTCTTTAGCTTCTTGTTGTAGCATTTGTAAGCTTTGCTTTTTGATGAATAACCAACAAAAATACCTTCATCCGCTCTATCTTCAAACTTACCAAGATTATCCTCAGTTCTTTTGATGTAGCACTTGCTGCCAAACACTTTGAGGTATTTTGTTGTTGCCCTTTTTCCGAACCATAACTCATAAGGAGTTTTGCTTTCATGTGTTCTCAGCATGTACCTATTTTGGATATACACCGTAGTATGGACTGCTTCTTTCCAAAATCTGTCTGCTACTCTGCTTTCAGCCAACATAGTCCGTGCCATTTCTTGCATCGTCCTGTTCTTTCTTTCTACCACTCCATTCTGCTTGAGGTGTCCTGGCTGCTGAAAACTGTCTCCTAATACCGTATTTTTCACAGTATTCTGTAAACTCCTCTGAGATGAATTCTCCTCCTCTATCTGATCTTAAACATTTGATCCTCTTACCTGTTTCATTCTCAACCTAGTTTTTGAAAATCTTGAACATACCAAAAGCTTCTGATTTATGCTTCAAGAAAAATATCCATGTCATTCTGGAATAGTCATCAATGCACAACATAAAATATTTGTCACCATTTATGCTTTGTGTTCTCATGGGTCCACATAAATCGGTGTGTATTAGTTCCAAAGGTTTGCTTGTGTAGTATTCTTTTGTTTTGAATGTGACTCTAGTTTGCTTCCCCCTTTGGCATGAAGCACAAATGTTGTTTGCAGGTTTGCTGATGGTGGGAATATCTCTCACTACCCTTTTTGAGGTGATTTTTACTAGATTATCAAAACCGATATGACCAAGTCTCTTGTGCCACAACCAATTTTCTTCTTCCTGTCCAATAAAGCAAGCTCCTTTTGAAGTCTCTCAGAGCGTGTACAGGTTACCAGATGTTCTTGACCCTGTTGCTATCAATTTTCCACTATTTGTTTTTCTGACTTCACAACCCCGCTTCATAAAGACTACTTCATGACCTTTATCACAAATCTGACTTACACTCAATAAATTATGTTTCAACCCATCCACAAATAAGACTTCTTCTGATTTAATCCTTCCATCACTAATTTTGACTGAGCCTTTGCCGACTATCTTGGCTCCATCATTATTTCCAAATTTTACTGATCCTCCTTCATATTTCTGTAACTTTTCAAATTTTTGTTTGTCACCTGTCATATGACTGGAGCATCCACTATCTAGTATCCATGGTACATATTTATTCTGTGCTTTGAATGCAGTTTGAACGATTAAGGATTCCTTTTCTTCCTTCAGTCGCTCTTTTCCTTTCCACACTGTTTTGATAGTAGTTTTGGGCTCTTGTTTTGCCTTTCCCTTATCAGTAGTTTGAGCATGTTTTCTGGGAAGCTTTCTATTTTGACTCATCCTGTATGGTTGAAATTTTCTTCCCTGAAACTGATTTGATGTAAATGTATTTCTACAGTTTCTTGCAATGTGCCCAAAATTATGACAGTTATAACATTCTACTATATAATTCATCAGAGGAGAAAAAACATTTCTACTGGTGAAATTCCTTGGTCTTACATTATATTTGCAGTCTGAGATTTTATGCCCATAGCCATTGCATTTAAAACAGAAACCAGAGAAAGGATAATTGAACCTGGGTGATGGTCTTTGCCATGTTGTCGTAGGAGCCATAGGTCTTCTTCTTCTTTGATGTGTGATATTGGTGAATCCATCATTGTCAGTTTTCCTTTCGTGCCTGGCATTAATGCTTTCTTTTGCATGAGACATTTTTCCTTGATCAACCTGTCTCTTAGCTTCATTCTTTGTGGATTCTATATTTCTGGCCTTTGATCCACTTGATGATTCTCCTTCGATGAAACCCAGACCAAATTTGATGCCTGTAGGTCTTTGGTCATTTATGATCTTATCCAGCTTCATAGAACTTTCTTCACGTTTGTGATAACAACTGATTTTCTTATTCATCTCTTCTAGCTGCATTCTTAAACCAACAATCTCTTCTTCTAACTTGCTGCAAAGATCTATTTTCATAGTTAATTGTACTTCGAGATCTTCGAAGATTTTCTTAGATTCTTCTATCTGTACTTTTAAGCTGGTTATGATTCCATTTGTATCCTCAAGCTTTCTTGATAGTTTCTTATTCTTTTTCTTTTCTATCTCCCACTCTTCAAGTGCAGATATCAACTCACCTTCTAAGTCTACTTCAGCCTCGAGATTTTCACCACAAACTTCAGAGGTCACTCCTTTTTCTTGATTTAACTTCTTCAAATGCCATAAAAAGAGCTTCATCTCTTTCTTCTTCAGACTCTTCACCGGAGCTATTTTCTGATGAACTAACATTCTTGGAGATGAAACTTTTCTTTTTGAAGTTGCCTTTTCTAAAATTTGTTTTCATCTTCCAGTCACTTCTTTCTTGGTGGGATCCTTCATCATTTTTGTTCTTCTCTTTCAGTGGACATTTAGTCACAAAATGCCCAATGCCTCCACAGTTGAAACATTTAAATGGAAGCTTCCCTCTGTATTTTCCTTTCCCCTTTTTTAGTTTTCTAACAAAGTTTGCTTCCATTTCATCTGATGTCTCTTCTTCCTCGGACTCTTGTTTTGTGTTTTTATTTTTAAGGGCTTTGAAAGTTGCTTCTCTGTCAGTGGGTTTAGATCTTCCTATCCTCATCTCATATGCAGTTAAAGAACCATACATTTCATCTATACTAAAATAATTTAGATTTTTAGCTTCTTCTATCACTGAGACTTTGGAATCAAACCTTTGAGGAAGAGATCTTAATACCTTTTTCATGACAGTAGAGTCATCGATATCCTCGTCGAGTCCTCTGATCGCATTGATGATTCCATTAACTCTCAACATGAATGCCTCAATGTTTTCATCGTCATTCATCTTCAATGCTTCGAACTGAGCTCGATGTGTCTGTAACTTGGCTTCTTTGATCTTATCATCTCCTTCATGAACACTCTTCAATTTGTCCCATATTTCTTTTGCCGATTTACAGTTCATGACCTTTACTAGTTCACTGTCTGCTAATCCACACAAGATGGCATTCGTTGCTTTCGAATTATTCTCAAACAGTTTCTTTTCATCCGCTTCTTTTGGAGGAGTGGTGGGAATTGTGTATCCACTAACTACTGAATCCCAGATGTCGTATCCCAAAGCACAGAGATATGTCTACATCCTGACTCTCCAGAATGCATAATTAGATCCATCAAACAATGGTGCTTTGTTTGATGAGAAGCCTTCACCACCTGCCATTGTGTTATTTCCAAGATCACCCTAGTTGGTTAAGCTTGTACAGGGACTTAGCTCTGATACCAATTGTTAGACTTACAATGGCACTGAGAGGGGGGGTGAATCAGTGTAGCTCTTTAATCATGAATTAATAGCTCTTAAAATAGCAGCAGTTAAAACTTATAAATAGATACAGCAAGTACAACAAGAGAACATCACACAACACAAGATTTAACGAGGTTCACCAATGTGGCTACTCCTCAAAAATGACTGCTTGGACTACCATCCAAATCCAGCCTTTGCAAAGCAACAACTTTTACAAACAGTTTACCAGCACCCACTGGAAGGAGCACCAACCCCTGATTTATCTGTACCAATAGAAAGGAGCACCAACCCCTGATTTGCTAGCACCAACTGGAAGGAGCACCAACCCCTTATGCCAAGCACCAACTTGGACTTCAATTCTGAAACTAGAAGAATGATAGTAAGATACCTTTGCTTTTACAAGACCCTGACTGGTCTGCTTCACTTTTTTGTCCTCTGTGCACTCTGCTCTCTCTACGCTATCACTTCGCATAATCTGTTGCTTAACTATCGAATGATCATCTTCTCCCCTTTGTGCACTCTGCTTCCTTTGTGATCTTCACACTTAGAATGATTCGACGACTTGCACACTGCACACTACGACCGAACTTCGCACTCTGCACACTATCTCCGAACTTCGCACTTCTCAACTTATTCAACTCTTCAAATAACCTTCCTTTTATAACAATATTTTCAAGATCAAAATCCTAATCTTAGTCGACTGTAAACCCTGATCTTAGTCGGCTGCAAACCCTAATCTTAGTCGACTGCAAACCCTAATCTTTGTCGACTTACATCGGTCTTCGTCGGCTTCAACTACCCTTGTAACTCTTCTGTTGTTGTTGCCATGAAAACACATGTCATGATATCGCGACACTTTCGCCTCCGTACGCTTTCTCTTAGCTTTGGCCCATGAGAATACAACATGTAGCGATATCGCTACACTTTTTCTTTCGTACGCTTTCTCTTTACTTTTGTCACAAAATCGTGACACTTCTGCCTTCTTACTTTCTCTCTCCTCCTTTAGTCACGAAAATGCGACATGTCACGATATCATGACACTTTTTCTCCTTAGCGCTTTATCTTGCCTTTGGGTCATGAAAATGTGACATGTCGCGATATCGTGACACTTTTTCTCCTTAGCACTTTCTCTTGCCTTTGGGTCACGAAAATGCGACATGTCGCGATATCGTGACACTTTTTCTCCTTAGCGCTTTTTCTTGCCTTCGGGTCATGAAAACCCGACATGTCACGATATCGTGACACTTTTCTCCTTAGACTCTCTCTCCTACATGTCATGAAATCGTGACACTTTTCTCTCTTTTACAATGTCAGGAAATCGTGACACTTTTTCTTTCGGCTCTCTCTGCAATTATGTCATGAAATCGTGACACTTTTCTTCTTTTCTATATGTCAGAAATCGTGACACTTTTCTCTGCTCTCTCCTGCAATATGTCGTGAAATCGTGACACTTTTTTTCGTACAACCTTCCTTGCAATATGTCATGAAATCGTGACACTTTTTCGTCCGTACAACCTTCCTTGCAATATGTCATGAAATCGTGACACTTTTTCATCCGTACAACCTTCCTTGCAATATGTCACGAAATCATGACACTTTTTCGTCCGTACAACCTTCCTTGCAATATGTCGCGAAATCGTGACACTTTTTCATCCGTACAACCTTCCTTGCAATATGTCACGAAATCGCGACACTTTTTCTACTTGCCTTTCTCTCTTCCAACATGTCATGAAATCGTGACAGTTTTTCTTGCTTCTCAACATGTCGCGATATCGCGACATTTTTCTTTCTTCCAACTTGTCGCGATATCGTGATGTTTTTCTTTCTTGCCAACATGTCATGATATCGTGATAGTTTTTCTTTCTTCCAACATGTCACGAAATCGTGACAGTTTTTCTTTCTTCTTCTCTCTCTTCCAACATGTCGCGAAATCGTGACAGTTTTTCTTGCCTGCTGTATATGTCGCGATATCGCGACACTTTTCTTACTTGTATTTTTCTTTGATCTTTTGCAAGTGGTCCACTTCGGTCTTCTTGGAAAATCACTGTACATACTCTGAGTAACCTTTGAACTCCTGTCTTCTGCATCTGACTAGCCTTTGAACTTCCTATCCACTGCATCAATAGATCTATCTGACTGTGTTGACAACAATGACAATACTGTCGCTGCACCTTGCTCAACATGTGACACTATTGCACGTGCCCCACAAAGTGTGTAAATACTTTAGGATCCTAATACTACACTTCTATGGACCTCAGGATGTCCATAAGCATATCCCTATGCTTGGGAGACTACTAAATCAACTCATAATAAATAAATTTACTGGAGTTGTTTGTAGGTTTTGGACCAATATACTCCTAATGGTCACAACCGGTCTAGTTGGTGGGCCTAGCACATGCTGGGCTGGCCTTGGAGGAGGTACAACTTGGACTCTGATGGGTGTTGGAGGTTGATTTTGTCATTCATACCTCATGTTCCTTGTGATAATGTTGACCATTTCGACGAACCCCTGGGTTGGTAGTTCAATGCGTACTTGGTTGACTTGGCCAACATTATTCTTTGGTGCCTCATGATTTGGTAGATAATTCTTGTAAATCCCCATATTTTGATTTTCAGGTTCTTGTGGGTTGTAGACAAGAAGCGTACCTCTTTTGATCATATTTTGCATAAGATGTTTGAAATACCAACATAACTCAATGTCATGGCCTTTTGATCGATGAAATATGAAAGATGAAATATTGATCATCCTTGTAGCCCTTAGGTTTAGGCTGATTAGGGTCCATTAACTTGACTTCGAGTAAGTTTATAGCCTTTGCCTTGCATAAATGATGAAAAATTGAAGCCAAAGACTTTGATGACTGAGTGAATACGTGAGGTGGGTAATGTTCCTTATTTTTACCCCTTTTATTATTGTTGCACTACTCATATTACACAGAAGGAGGTTGGGCTTGATAGTTTCATTTTTGTTACCCCTTATCCTCTTTTTGAAGGTTCAACACCACCTAATTAACGTGGGCCAGCTTGGCCTATTGTGTCTCAGTGCTTTTATTGTTCCACTCCTTCTTAGTTATGAGCTTCAAGTTACCCTCCTATAACTTGATGTCCTTTATCACCTTGGCTTGCACCAAAGCCTCTTTGAATGTCTGGTACTGCTACAACTATAGTAACAATGAAATGTGCTTGGTGCAACTCTTCATGAACATTCAAGTTAATTCAGAGGATGGGATGGAGAATGGTAGCTTTGCCATCATTTTACTCCATTGTTTTCCATAATCTATCATTGGATCATCATCATGTTGCGTTAAAGAAGCCAAGTCAGATAAGTTTACCTTTTTCATGATACTAAAGGAGAAGCATTCAAGAAATACATCGGCTAGTTGTTTGAAACTAGTGATGTTGTACCTCTTTAATTGGTTGAACCACTCATGAGTTGGGCCTGAGAGGGTCATAATGAAGGTGCATAGGATAAAAGCATCGTTGCTCTTGATCTAAAAGTATATATCTAGGAAACTTGTTACATAATCCTGTGTGTCTTCCTCTCCTTGAAACTTTTATAGTCTAGGCATCTTGAAATGCTCAGGATAGGCCAGAATAGACACTAACTTGCATAGAGGTTCATTATATATTTTGTTCAAGGTAGGGTTTTGATAATCCATTCTTTGCTTCTCTATGGCTTGGACCTTCTCTACTAAGGCCTTATAGGCCTACGAGGAAAGGAACTCCTCTTCTTGAGATTGCCTTGGAGGCACCTTCAAAGGTAGATTCTTCCTCTATCAAGGTGGTGGACTAGGCTCGTCCTCCTCCTCAAATTGAGATATTTTTGGATACTCTTTTTCTAATTACTCTCCCACTTCTTCCTCATACTACCTATACTCACGTTGTTTAGATGTTGGGTGCCGATCTCTATGCTAAGTCGTACGATGAGTATGTGTGTCTATGTTCACAGGGTATAGCTCAGGTTGTAAAGCCACTCATCTATTGACACACTTTCTAGCCTCACTATGAGGAGGTAAACTGGTGCTAGCCAATCAATCCTCTCTCTCTACACACTCCTGATCAAGGATGCGTTGTTACCGCATGCACTGTTCATATAATTTTTATCTTATGAACCTCTACCTCTGAGAGTTCTCATTTTTGAGGTGCTCTTTCTCTATGTGAACATCCTCCAATTGGTCTTGGAGAATCTGCCATCTTTGTTCTGACACCAGTCTATGAGATCTATCAACATGATAGGTCGTATGAGGCCTCTGGTGTGTGTGTTCTATTCAAGCAACACTATGGGTATGTCCTCCAATGGACTAATTTTCCACACTATTACCTTTGTCTATAAAGATAGCATTTGTATTAGGATGTCTCCTATAATCTATGCATACATGAGATGTAGGAGTACGTATGTCACAAGAACTCTTGGAGCAATCTCTAGGTTCTTGGGTGGTCTTAATGGTGCTTCCTCTACACTCACTCATAGGTTGAGAGGATGCAGGTGTAGGCTTATATCCTAGCTGCCCTAGGGGCTTATTTGTATCATCGATAGTGACATACTCCATTATTGGCTCGAGGAAATTCATACAAGAAAAAGGAAGCTCATAATGGTGCATGCCAAGCTTGGATCTTATGCAAAAATCTTTGTCAAAAACATCCTTCAACTTGGTGTCCCATTTGTGTTTCTCATTTCTGATAGACCTTCCTTTCGGTGGCTAACCAGTTAGCTCCACAAGAGTCTTGATATCCAAAACATAGTATTTACCTTGAATGGTGAACTTCCTATCATCCCAATATTCCATTTAGGCCAAATTAATTTTAGGGTCTTCATCTTCAAAATTTTGAAAGAAAGGAAGGAACTTTATACCATCAAGAATCCCTTCAGCAATTGAATCAATACTAAGGGTGGAAGGCTCAACATAAGTATCCATGATGCTTAAGCACATAGAGAGCATTACAGGAAAGACCTTCAGGGAAGAAATATGATGGAAGTAAAAAAGAGCAATGTGACTGAAGAAGCCATAGAGGTTTGTTATAATAGAAATATTACACTGGGTTAGGTACTCATGCCATCTAAGGAAGCACCACATTCCAAAACAATCAAAACTAACAAGATGGGAACGATCACCAAATATAATCAAGAGGTAATCCAAAAAATGATCCCTCAAAAAGGAAAAAACTAAAGGAAGTACCAGAACACAATGAGAGCCACATGGTAAAATAAATATGTGGAAGGTAGAGGTGGACGGAGGTGAAAGAAAAGAGGTGGTAGCATGGAAAAATTGGGAAAAGTGAGATAGAGGTAAACAACAATTATGAATATACATAAAAAGGGAAATCGACAATCAAGGAAGACACAGGTGAGAGACAACGCAAAAAAATTGTCTCTAAGGTAGGGATATTGATATTAAGGATGGCATTGCATAAATACATGAGATAAAATTGAGACAAATTAGCAAAAGATGAGGCAAGAAAGAAATTAAATCTCATTGACATGAGGATCATTTTGAAAGATGTTTACTTGCTCCACGTCAGCCGAAGGAGGAACGGGTCTTGAAGACACTTTGTCTTTTTAATTATATGAAGTAATAATTGAGGTAGTTCAGACATCCATGTCATAAATTCACTTGTGGATGTGCTAAAATTGGTAAGAGCATCAACAATTTTGTTGTTTTCACGGAAGGTATGCTGAAAAATGATGTCTTGAAATTGACTCTTGAGAAATTTAGCTTTATCGATGCAATTGTAAGATTTCCATGAAAGCATTTTGTTACTTTTGAAATAGTTGATGGTGGTCAGAGAGTCACCTTCCACAAGAATCTGATTGGTCACCCCATGTGATAAAAATAATCCACACCAAAGAGCATGAGCCTCAACAACCTGGTTATACTGGATCCCAAGAAATTTAGCATAGGAAATTACCATGATTTTCTTTGATAACTCCATCCGCACCTGATAGACCAGGATTACCCTTGGTAGAACCATTAAAAATTAGTTTGAACCAACCAATAGGGGGAGGAATCCAAGATGAAATAATTCCATTGGACGTAGGATGAACACAAGAATTAAAAATGGAAAAGTTAAAAGACCTCCCCATAGAGGCTTCAAAAGAAGAAGGGAGCAAGGAAGGTAAAGGGCATAGGGATGCATTATCAATAGCAGAGGTGAGAATTTTGTTAAATATGAACTCATAATTTTAGGAAATATTTGAGAAAACACGCCGATTTCTTAATGATGAAGACAAAATTACCACAAGGTCTTGAGGTGCAATTTTTTGAAAGGGTTTGGCCATTGAATAAAAATATCAAGGATAGAATAGGGTATAGCCTAGGATATATGAAAACTCTCAAAAATTTTATAAAGAATAGAAACAACATAGGAACACCCAAGAAAAATATGATAGGGGGATTCCCAGTCAGAAGAACAGAGATAACATCTATTAGGTATGGGTAGTCCCCGTTTCAACAAGTTATAAATAGTGAGAATATTTTATTGAATGGAAACCCAAAAAAATGAAGTAATTTTAGATATTAGTTACTTGAGCCAAACCGTGTTAAAAGGTAGCACAGGGGCCTCAATAGGTAACAAGAGTTTATAAGTAGTTTTGATAGTGAATTCGCATGATTCGAAGGTTTCCCAAAAAAATTGTTTTGAGGATCTCCTAGAAGGAATGAACAGAGAGCTTAAAAGAGTTTGCAACTATCTGGTCTCATCTGGACAAGTAGGAATAACAAGACACTTCCAAATTTTTCTACCATTCTGAGAATATATGAAATCAACAACTTTGGATCCATACAAAATGTCAGTATATGGTTTGAGGATAGCCAAGATAGGATGTTGAATGAGGGGAACATCAAGAATCCATTTGTCCCTCCAAAAATCAATATGAATATCATCACCTAGTATCCAAAAAAGGCCAAGACTAATCAAATATATGACCTACAAAATAGATTTCCAGAAGCACAATCCCATGGGAGACACCTCAACACTAAAAAAGTTGGAATTTTGCAAGTATTTATGGGAAACAATATGAGTCCAGTCAACATCTTCTTTGGAGATTAATCTCCAATCATGTTTAGCTAAGAGGGTAGATTTGAAAAGGTGAAGTCTCCAAATACCAACCCCTCCCAATAATTTCGGTATACAAACTTTGTCCCAAGCCACAAGATGAAACCTGCTTCTATTTTCAAAACCAAACCAAAGAAAGTTCTTTTGAATCTGCTTTATTTTTTGACAAACTTTGGCAGGAATTTTGAAGATAGACATAAAGTAAATAGGTATTTTCTAAAGAGAGGCATGAGTCAAAGTTATCTTCCTATATTGAGTCAATAAATTGCCTTTCCATCCAACTAATTTCTTCTAGAGTCTTTCAATAACATTATTCCACATGGATGCTTTAGGTTACCCTAAGAAAAGAGGGATACCCAAATGAGTAGCAGGGAAGGAAAAAATAAGGCATTCAAGAATGACAAGTTTTTTTTGCTATTCTACCCAACTTCTTCTTCATATAACAATAGGATATGCTTTATGACTTTTTCTTCAAAAATAGATGCTTTGGTGGTGATGATGGTATCATCCACAAACTGTTGATGGGAAACAAGTCTTGTTTGCAAAGCAACTTTTAAATCTGAGAGGAGGTGAATGTTACTTGCTGCTTTAATAGTTATCCCAAGAGCTTCAGTAGCAATTATGAATAACAAGGGAGATATAGGATCTCCTTGGTGAATGCCTCTATTGCTTGGAAAATACCCTACAATGGATCCATTGACAAGGACTGAAAACCAGGAAGAAGATATACAAACTTTAATGAGCACAACCCAATCAGGATGAAATCCAAATTTGATAAAGATAGCCTCAAGTAATTCCCAATTTAATCTGTCATAAGCTTTGTTTATGTATAATTTAACAACAAAGGTAGACTGCTTAGAAAGGTGAGCAGAGTGGAATACTTCATGGATAGTAATAACACCATCAAGAATAGACCTGCCTTGAACATAACTCCCTTGGTAAGAATCGATAATGGTTGGAAGGATCTCTCTCATCCAATTAGCAATAGCCTTAGTAAGGATTTTATAAACATCATTGCATAAAATAATAGGATGGAAATCAAACATTGATTTAGCATTTTTATTCTTAGTAATAAGGGCTAAAAATGTAGAGTTGAACCCATGAGGAATTGATTTTGCATGCTGGAATTCTTTGACAGTAGCGTAGACATCCTCAACAACAATGTCCCCACAAGTTTGAAAAAAACATGGAGGGAATCTGTCAAGATTAGGTGATTTATCGAGGTGAATAGCAAAAAGGGTAAAATAAATTTCTTCATTGGATAAAGGCACAATAAGTTTAGAATTGGCGTCATTGGAATAAGACTAGGAATGTGATACAACATTCAATTTACAACAAGGTTGGAGGGTGACCTGTCCTCTCTAAGGAGCTCTGTAAAATAGGACACAACCTCATTTTTTATAGCCTAAAAATTAGAAGTCATAGACCCATCAGAGCGCAATAATTCTTTGATTCTGTTATGACTTCTATTTCTCAAAGTAGAAGCATGAAAAAAATTGTATTAATATCCCCTTCCTTAAGCCATAGGGCTCAGGATTTTTGTTTCCAGAATATTTCTTCATGAGCTAATATATTATGATATTCAACTAAAATACTCCTTTCATCAGCTTGAGTTTGATCATCACAGACGCCTACTTGAATTTTACTTTCAATGGAAAGGAGTTTGTCCTTTAGAGATTATTTAACCTAAAAAAAATACCAAATACTTATTTATTCCAGATTTTGAGGTTAATTTTGACATGCTTTAATCTTTGGGCAAGATGAAGAGAGGGGTACCCTTGACCTATCTGCTGCCACCACTGAGAAATTTTTGTTTTTACATCTGGGTGCTGAAACCACATGGACTCAAATCTAAATGGTCTCCTGAACAGGTTGTCCTTATTAATATCCTAAGAGCAATGAACTATGAGCAAAACCTATTTTAGGAAGCAAAATAAGGTTACCATCACCAAAAGGTTGAACAACTTCATGAGACAATAAAAATCTATCTAGATTGATGTGGATGAGGTGGCTTCCTGATCTTCTATTACTCCATGTGAAGATAGCATTATTGAGCTTGATATCCATGAGGTTGTTGGAGTTAACAAAGTCCAATAAATCCTCCATAATTCTATTAGTGCATCCTAAACACCCATATTTTTTATAAGAATAGAGATGAGTATTGAAGTCACCAAAAAAATCCAAGGAATATTTTTATGATTCTTTTATACTACTAAGTGAATTCCAAAAAAGGGCTCTCTTAGTAGATTTGTTTGGAGCATATATGTTGGATAAGATCTAGGAGGTATTAGAATTGTGTTCTTAAAATATAACATTGATAATTTTTTCACTGGAGTGGATCAGGATACCATCTATCTTTCTTGAGTCCCACAACACCATGAGACCACCAAACACACCTCTAGTAGGGCAAAAAACAAATTCCCCTCTAATCCAAATTTTGCGAGCAATTGAAGTAGAATTATTTGGATCAATTTTGGTTTCCTGTAAAATAATGATAGTAGAGTTTACTTATTTCCTTAATGAGTTAACCACCCTATGCTTAGTTAACCCATTCAATCCTCTCACATTCCAATAGAGGATCTTCATTTGGAATCTTTAGAGGTTTTCTTACCTCCCTTACCAGTAGGTTGGGGAGGTTTGGTACTTTTATGATCATCCTGACCTTGGGGGCCAACACGAGGAAACAAGGTTATTTGAATACCATTGTCTATGTCATCTTGGACCTTGTTTTTCCATTGTTCATTCATGGAAGGTCTACCTTGCTTCTTATCACTACAAAAATCAAGTGGGGATTTTTTGGAACTACGATTTATTTTGGGGTTGAACTTATATTGGATAACCTGCTCAACTACTAGGCCAAAATCCATGAGTAGATTAGAAATTTTAGAGGGACTGAAAGTCTCAAGTGCAGGCATGGAGGGACCAGACTTGGAAGGAGAATCCAAATTCAGAGGAAGTTGGATATCAATATCTTGATGGAGAGGTTGATTCTCAATGTCAAAATTATTTAAATCAACCAAAACAGAGAATTTATTAGGACTAGTAGGGTTAGGTCATACCTATTTACTCAACTCAAGATAAGGAGATAGAGTTGTGATAGCCTGCTTGCCTTTACTAGTAATATCAGGAGGATGTGACACTAGCAGAGGATTGTAATTCTCTCGAATGACAACACCTTTGTTAACAGTATGATGTCCTTGCCTGGATTATCTAAAGCTTTTTCTAGGTCCCAAATTCTTCCATCCTTGGTTTTTATTATGAGAACCATCAGCTTCATTCTTTTTGAAATGTTACGCCTGGCAACCTTAAACCAAAGGTTGTTAATTGTTAGCATTAGTAGACTTGGATCAAAGAGAAGGGCACTGATCCCTCATATGATCTTGTGTATGGAATTTCATACAATAAGTAGGTTTGTTCTCATATTCAATGGCCTATTTGTAGTAAAAACCACTATGTTCAAGTTCAACGAAAGTTGGGAGTTCTGAATCAAAGTTGGCATTCACACAAATTCTTGTTGTTCTCATTCTTGACCTGGCAAGGGTAGCATGATCAATGGCCACCAAGGTCTCAATAGTATTTGAAATAGATGCAAGGATATATTTAAAGTATTAACAAGAATTATGGGTAGAATATATTTAAAGTATTATGATCAAGCATGTGTTATGAGCAGTCTTGAGAAAGTGTTATGAGTACTTTTGAGCATGTGTTATGAGTAGTTTTGAGCATGTGTTATGAGCAGTTTTGAGCACGTATTATGAAAATTTTTGAGCATGTGTTATGATAAATTTGAGCATGTGTTAGAGCAGAGTTGAGCAAATCCATTAAGACAATTTGAGTAAGTTTTGTGAGAAGAATTGAAGTAGGTTTGAGGTAGATTTGAGCAAGTCTTATGAGAAGACTTGAAGCAGGTTTGAGGTAGATTTGAACAAGTCTTGTGAAAATAATTGAAGCAGGTTTGAGGTAGATTTGAGAAAGTCTTATGAGAAGACTTGAGGTAGAGTTGAGATAGATTGGTGCATGTAATGTGTGCAGATTTAGGATATAGTTGAGATAGATTTGTGCATGTAATGTGTGAAGATTTGGGATAAAGTTAAGATATATTTGTGCATGTAATGTGTGTAGATTTATGACAGAGTTGAGACAAATTTGTGCATGTAGCATGTGCATGTTTGGATAATATTTAAGCAGAGGTGTGTAATATATTTAGAGGTGACTAGAGCAGAGGGAATAGAGTTCTACTATGGATAGAGTTCCACAAACCAAAGTAGAGGGGATAGAGTTCTCCTGTGGATAGAGTTCCATGAACCAAAGAAAAGGATAGGAGTCCCTTGTGGATAGAGTTCCATAAATCAAAGTAAATAGGATAGATTTCTCTTATGGATAGAGTTCCATAAACTAGAGCAGAGGGTATAGAGTTCTCCTATGGATAGAGTTCCACAAACTAGTGCAAAGGAGAGGAGTCTCCCTTGGATAAAGTTCCATGAACCAGAGAAAATGGTATAAATTTCTCCTATGTATAGGGTTCCACAAACTAGAGCAAAGGGGATAGAGTTATCTAGTGGATAGAGGTCCACAAAATAGGGCAGTTGGGACATAGGTCTCATGTGGATAGATATCTATGAAATTGAGCATACGAGATTAATGTTTCCTTTGGATAGAGGTCCATAAACATTGTAATAGGGAATTGGTTACTAAGATATTTTTTGATAAAATTTAGAAGAAATATTTTCTCTATGGACATAACCCACATTGGATGAACCATGTTAAATTTGTGTCTCTCATGTGTGTGATAGTTTGTGCATTGTTTTATTGCTGCTATTGATGATATTGGATAACACTGCTTTGGAAATATATTACAATTGATAACATTGGATAATATTGTCTAGGAAAGAAAAGTAAAATTTTATCTTATATTGTTCACCCCCTATCAGTATAATCTTATTTTCTTTAGTGATTAGGAGATAAGCTTAAGTTAAATCCTAGCCTTGGTGATGATTAGAAGATAAGATTAAGTAAAATCCTAGCCTTGGTGGTGATTAGGAGATAAGCTTAAGTCTAATCCTATCCTTGGTGGCAATTAGGAGACAAGCTTATTGGTTTGCTTGAATTTTTTTTTTATCTTTTATTTACTTTACCCAAGCAAGGAGGGTGCATGATTGTCTTTAGAAATAATTCTTGAATGAACACACTTTGCAATGATTGAGTGTTTAATTTTTTATTTTTATTATGAATTCTTGTTATTATGACTACCACCTCAAGCAATGAGTCAATGAGAAAAAGGACAAGTGATGAAAGTGATGAGTCACTTGACCAAGATGAATGATTTGGACAGTTCAAGATGTTTAATGTTGTTGTAAGGCATGTTCTATTATAGCTATGACTTCAACCATTAATAGTAATTGTACATCTCTATCTCATGGAGAAGTTCAACCACAATGGCCTTCTTAGGGAATCAAGATGATAGCAATTCAAATTTAGTATGTGATGAATCACTATGTTTGATGATATGATTAAAATTTCATAGAAGAAATGAAACAAAAGCCTTATTCTCATGGAGTAGTCCAGCCTCAATGGCCTTATTGGGGGTTGAAGTAAAGATATTTCAATTTTATGATTAATAATATGGTTCAAATGGCCTTATGGTAATTTAATTATCCTACCAAATTGCATGGAGCACAAGTTGCTGCAAACACCAAGTGTATAGGGTAAATAACTGTATACCAGACATATTGGAAATTTTGATTTATTTAATTTTTTTTAATATTTTGTGATTTTTTATGATTATGGACTGGTAGATATGCTTAAATGTCCATTATGAAGCTCCTTGTGGTGAGAAAATATGTGCATTTATATTTTCTTCTCAGTTTGCTGATGCATTTATGGATGCAATTCCTAGATGATGATGTAACTATGTTATATGTATGTGATGTACTAATGACATGCACTAGCTAAATGGTATATGTATGATTAGATGCAATGATCTATATGTGTAGATGCTCTATTATGTATGCTTATATGGATGCAATGATGTATGTTAAATGCATGTTAAATTTGTTTCAATTGTTTATGCATTTAATCTATGTGATAAGTGCTATGATATATGATGTATGTAATGCATTAATTACATGATGATCTAATGCAAATAAACCTATATGCTTTAATCACTTAAAACATAAGGAATGAATGTAATATGTGTTTAACAAACTACTGGATGACACCACATAATATATAAATATCATGAATGAAAATGATAAATCTTATCATAAAAATTTAATCATTCAAGCATCCATATGTGAGATGAGATGATGATGATATGTATGGGTTTTCCTTATAATCTTATGTAAAGTAAAATATATGTACAAAATAGTCAGTGGTCGTCTAAATATCATTGTTGATACCCATATGATATCTATCCTGTTTCATGAACATTCCTTAATAAACAAAACCTCATAAATAAAATAGTGATTGATTAATGATATGATTTGTTGCTATAGAGGATTTTTGAGGTTTTCCATGAGACTTAAACACCCTAGTTGATTAATCAAAAATTGTATAATGACTACACAAGACTCCTAAAATATAAAAGCTTTTTTTATAAAGACCAAGATATTCATTATTTTTATGTGTGTAAATGAATATATTAGATGAAGCATAAGACTATATTATTGCCAGGTGGGATTCATTCAGCCCATTGTTGTAATTAGGATCACCAAATGTTTATCATGATCCTAGGTTTCGACATAGTTGAACTAGACTACTAGGTAATACAGACCACCTAAAGCTAGCTCATTTGTAAATTACTTAGAACTACCCCATTGCTAGGTGGGATTCATTCAGCGCATTGATGTAATGGGGATCACTCAATGGTTTCAAAGTACTGACCATTCTAGGGATTCAAGATCTTCACCCCCTTATTTTCTTTTCATTTTTTGGGATACTTGCTCATGCTTAGTGATGAAAATCATTGTTTATTTTGCATTTTTTTTAGCAAGGTATTTTCTTTTTGCTTTATTTCAGGAATTTGCTTATTTTGTATGAAAGCAAGGGATTTCTTTGGGTAGGGGGGAGCTTGTCCTTTTGCCAATGATCAACATACTAGACCATGTGCATCACAATATGATTAAGTAAAAACCTTTTGCTTAAGGTGAATAGGACAAATTTATAGTGTTCATCTTTCCTTGTCCAAACTAGGATTATTAATGTTTAAAATTGTGATATGATTTTGAAATATGCAAGGTACTATCAAAACTAGATCTCATCTCTTGAAAGTGAAGATAGCTTTCTACAAAACTAAAAATGTCACTAGGTGTGGCTGAATGACCGAAAAAACCTAGTATATACCTTATAGCAACCGATGGGGTTGTGTTGAAAAACACAATTACTCACAGGGAATGATGGATGATGATGAATTAAAGATGCATGATTAACATATAGACATGGTGTCATTTGTAATATTGTAAACACAGCCTATCCTAATGCAAGTGCAATGGATAAAAATGCCTAGTGCAATGCAATTAAATGAATGCATATGCAAAATGTAAATGCAAGTGTTTTTGTGTTTTTAATGTTTTAAATTGTTTTTGAATTTTAAATTTTTAATGTTTTTGAATTTTTTATAATTTTTATTGTTTTTGTAATTTTATTTGTTTTTGATTTTTTTTGGATTTTATGCTTTCTGACGTTTTTTTAGAATTTTTATTATTTTATTATTTTTGTTTGTCTTATGATATTTAGGGGGAAGGTGCGATATCTTAGGCACCCCCAGTGGGCATTGTGCTAGATGTGATCTAATTGGGTTTTCTAGGAGGAGGGATAGAAATTGACCCCCCTTATTGTGATATGGAATTTCGTGCAATGCCAATGTCTCGATGAGATGAAATGAGTGAAGATGAAACATTGGATGAAGCCATAGGTTGCATAGATTGATACTGATATTTGTGGTTCTCTGTTACAACACTAATAATTCCCACAAACTCTTAGGGAGGTATATTTATATGCACCTGATTAGGTTGTTCAACTTGATTGGCAAGTGTTGTGTTTGCTTCGTGTGTGGGCAAGGGACCCTAGAAGACTCTTATTTGAAGTTCTTCCCTCTTGATCATATCCTGTACTAAATCTCTAAAGGGATAACATGTTTGTATGTCATGACCCATTTGTCAATGGTAAACACTATAGATTTTTCTTATGCACCTTTGATATACGCTTATTTAGTTTTAATGGATAAATTTTAGGAAAATTTAGTGTTTATGCTTCACATAATTGATCAAAGATCAATGCTAATATCTCTAGAAAATAAATACATTGTTGTTGTTGGTCTTGTATCTGATTCTATTGCATATTATTTTAGGCCTGAGGAGGCTGAGCTTGGTAATTATACTACATTGGTAGTTGTAGCGGTAAGGTTTGGTTTGAGGATTCAGGGATATTCAAAACAACTTGATTGATTAGCACCACCTTTTATTGCATGTTGCCACCTGTAATATTCTTGTTTGGCCATTCCTTTTTGTGGAGTTGAATATCACCCTCTTGGACCTTGATGTCCTCAATGACCTAAAATTGTGCCAAAGTCTCCTTAAATGTTTGATAATGTTGTAATTGCAAGAGAAGCGATATTTGTTTTGAATAGATTTTCATAAACATCTGAGTGAGCTTTGTTATGGGTAGGGTGAAAGGTAATTTTGACATCACCTTATTCCATTTATTGCCATACTCTATAACTAGATCATTTTCAAGTTGACGAAGGTTAGATAAGTCAATCAAGTTCATCGTTTTCTTATCACTAGTGGTAAAGCATTTCAGAAATGCACCAGATAATTTCTCAAAGGTGTATATTCTATGATGTGATAGATGATTATACCATTCCATAGAATCCCCAGCTAGTGTTGTAAGGAATTATATCAACATAAAGGGGTTGTTATATTGAAAATAGAAGCACATATGGATGAATATTATCATGTGCTCTTGTGTGTCTTCATCATATTTGAACTTTTCAAGTTTAGGTATCTTGAAATATTATGGGTATGTCGATGATGACACTAATGGATGCAAAGGCTGATTGCTAAGCTACTTTAGTGTAGGTGTTTGATAAACCAAACTTTGAGGTTGTTTTTCTAATAAATTTACCCAATCATTTAGTCCTTTGTATGGCCCTGATGAAATGATATGATATTCCTCTCATTGCCCTTGATTAGGTAATAGGGGATGATTTTGATGTTGAGGTGGATGATAAGTATAATAATTAGGTACCTCATCATAAGTATATTTTGGGTAGGTATCTATTTGATCCTTATGTTCCCATTTGAACTCTTCATATGATTCTTCGTCGTGTTGATCTTGGTACTATTGAGGAATATGAGGCTCTTGATGATAACCATATAATGGTCTTTGATGTTGAACACGATTTTGGCATGGCTAAGGGGGAATATTTTGATACTATACTGGTCATATTATATGTTGTTGCATCCTCTAGGTGCTAGGTGTAAGTGCCATTTAATGCAATGCATTTTGTAATTGCTCTTGTTATATATTTCATTTTTCTTGCATCTTTTGTTGATACAACCTTTGTAGGTGTGCTTGATGTGAGTCCCCCCATTGTTGATTTAATTATTATTGATCCAACTGGAGTTGATCTTGTTGAACACAAGCTTATACTGAGAGGGGGGGTGAACAGTATAAGACCTCTTTTTACTTTTCCTTTATACTTCAAAACAGTAAAGCAATATATCCAAAGCAATATCAAAACAAAGCACAAGATCATCCACAAAGTGACACCAATTTTAACGTGGTTCACCCAGAAATCCTGGGCTACGTCCACAAAACTTTTCTCTAAAAGTTATCTCAAAGTTCTTTGGGAAACCTTCCCAATTACAATGTTTATGGGCACCAACCCAAAGGAGACACCAATCCCCTAATCTCAAATTCGTGGGCACCGACCCACAGGAGACACCAATCCCCTAATCTAAAGTTTGTGGGCACCGACCCACAGGAGACACCAATCCCCTAGCTCAAGTTCGTGGGCACCGACCCACAGGAGACACCAATCCCCTAGCTCTGCTCTGGCTGGTGATCCTCTAGAAGACCTCTGCTCTTCAGGTTCTCTGATAGAACTATCAAACTCAGCTTCACAAGTCCTCTGCTAGGACCTGTTCAAATCTGCTCACAAGTCCTCAACAGAACCTGTCCAAAACCTGCTCACAAGTCCCCAATGGAACCTGTCCAATACCTGCTCACAAGTTTATCAAGAACACTTGCTTGGCATGAACTCACAAAGAGAATGGTTAGAGACCCAATGTGATTCATCCACCTCATAGAAGCATAAAGAGAATTTGTTGAACGAAGAATGTTAGAGACTCAATATGTTCTATACTTAACTCCCAATCTCAATCTCAACTCAATCTCAAATCTCAAAAGAATAAGATAGATGTAGTATGCTTTTCTCAAGAACATGAAACACAACCCAACAATTTCCAACCATGCAATATCTCATATAACAATGATACTCATGTTCTTTCCAAAACCAATATCTTTTCTCAACCAATTTGGCTTCAACAACAATGCTCATAGACAAGGTTTAACCAACAACATTCAACTCAACATTAACCTTGAAGCATTCAACCAATCATCACAAGAAAAGGAAACAAGTAGAAATCCTTTTCCCTCCAAAGATATTTGAACAAAATAGCCACCAACACAATATCACCAAAAGCATAGAATAACTTGTTCAAATCAACTTAATGGAGTAAGCCCAATATCATGTATCAAGTAAAGCATTAACTTGATCAACACAACCACTATGGAAGCAACTCATCCAACAATATCAAAACAGCCAACTAAGGGTTTCACCAACTCATAGCAAGTAGCAAGACTCACAACCATAAACCCTAGTGCACAATGCTTCCACTACCTCAAATCAGAATTATGTATTTCACCAAAACTCTCATCAATGATAACAATGCATAAGTAGTCTTCAACAAACCAGAAACTAGGAATTACACCCAACCAAAGGAAACCTTGTTGAATACCTTTTCACTCCAATCTTATTTCAGGAAAACATACACCAATCATACTCATAAGAAGAATGTGCCCATACCTTATTGAAGTGAAGGAACCCCTTTGGAAATCTGCCACAATCACAAAATTCTTTTGCCAATCTTCACAAGGGTTAGTAGATCACAACATAATCAACATTACTCCACTTTTCAATAATCATTACCAAAGTCTTTAATTGCACAACTTCCTTATCTCTCCTAAAACCACTTGTACCATAAAATAAATCACAACATTGCATACCTTATAACTCCCAAAACCACTTGTACCATAAAATAAAATAAATCACAAAAATTTTATTTCAACAACTTATTACACCTCTCTAATTATTTTTAACATACAATACCTTTTAATCTCACAAATAACTAAACCCTTATAACTCCCCGAATTCTAATAGTTTAAACAACAAAATTTAAATTAAACTATTTAGCCTTTCAAGCCCTTATGTCTCCCTATGCTTTAGAATAAGAACTATTTTAATTAAGAAAGACTTACCCGAATGTGCTGTCGTCACTACTGTGACTTGAATTCATAGCCTTCTCCATAATTTCGATAAAAATAATTCCATATTAATAAAAATGCCCTCAACCAGAATCGAACCAATAACTATCTCCTCACAAGTCTTATCACATGACCCATGCGCTGCAGACTGCTTGTTCATCCCGTGTCAAAGCATCTTCAACCGATGGGCCATTCTGGATTCATTCACTGTCACACTGCGCATCACTGCCCATTCCACCTGCTGGTTTCGTCAACACCGTGTATCACTTTCTTGAACAGTGGAGACCGTCGGGTAATATCCCTTACATCCGCCTCATCTGAGCTGTCCGCCATGTTGTGGCCATCAAGGCTACCACGACGTCTGTCTGCTAATTTGACTATTCATCGTATACTACTAGACGGCTAAAGCATGATAACGACCACTATGAAATCACCACTTCTACGTATCCCCTGTCAATCGACCTATTCGCCATAGCTCACGATCAATGCGTGACCTCGAGATTTCCAACGTCCATAGTCTCAAAGCCGTCATCCATGCTCAAACTTTTCGGTCTTCGACATCAAGAATGAATATACCAGTATTCGAATCCATCGCCCACATCTCGCTGTTCATCTTCGACTTCCTTCATCTCATGATTGTTGATTACACTATCGGTGACTATACCTCTGGCCCATAAACCTGTTGATGTCGTTTCTTACGATCTCATCCACTTTGCCTACGACTTAGCCTATGCGCTTCTCCAGGTTCTCCGTCGTTGGTCGCTGGAGTGATTCGAACGATTTACCACTTACCGCATAAGCTTGGACAAAATTCCAACTCTTCCAAACTTGCTTTTCGTAGGGGACTACTCAGATTATCGCAGCTTGTTCATATTTCTCATTTCGACAAATGAATAAGCGTACAAGGATCGATTTCATATCTCTACGACGATTAATATCGAAATCTTATATTTCCTATTTAAAAAAGAAATCCATTGCCTCATTTTATATGCACTAAGATGCATTAGAAACACGTCGGCAAATTTAATTTAATTTTAATTTAAATTTTAAATAAAATTTAAACTAAATATTTAAAATTAAATATCTTTATCACCGGAGCATCTTTTTCAACGAAACGAAGAGCCAACTTGGGTTTTAAGAAAAACCCATTTCAAATCTGTTGTCCATGGTTTTAAATAAAACCTATTATTTTGTCTGCCTTGGTTTTCACAAAAACCCTTCCGCTTCTTGACATCAATGACAACATCAACACTTGAGCAAGGGCAATGTACCCAATGTACCCAAAATTGCCAACAATCTCCCCCTTTGTCATTGATGGCAAACCTTTACTAAAAACACATCTTCAAGAGCCAAAACTGAAACCCACAACTGAGAATCTACCTTTGAAGTTTTGCTCCCCCTGACTTGAAGCTTTCCTCTTCACTTGAAGCTCTCCCCCTTACTCATATCTCTCCCCCTTTGTCATCAATGGCAAAGGGCCACCTTTGGGGCTCGAGACTAAGAATGAGCCTCTTAGCTTAGTCCCTCCCCCACCTCCTGTTGAGGTGATTAATTCTGGGGTGGGAGTAAAACTCCCATTAGGCACTGATCATCATCAGCGTCTATAACTTCCTTGTCGGGCCTTCTCTTGAACTCTTTGTCCGTATTCTTGTTCCTGTCATTGTTCTGATCCTTGGACCTGATCATGCCACTGTTCCTGTTCCTGTATCCTAGAATTTCAACTCTACACTGTCTGACTGTGTGACCTTCATTGTTGCACTTATAACAAGTAACAATGTTATTTCTTTTAGGCATACCTGTTCTTTGAATCCACAAGTTCTGACCAAACTTGTTCTGACCAAACCTATTTTGACCAAGCCTGTTCTGACTAACCCAGTTCCTGTTATTTGCCTTGCAATAAACTGCCTTATGCCCAAACTGATTGCAAGAGTAGCAATACCCATGAAAGAAATTACCACTTCTAAAACTGTCATTTGCCTTCTTCACTTGAGCCATGCAATGTACAACCATGTGACCAAATCTGTGACACGCAAAACATCTACCTTGAAACTTTCCATTATTTGACCTCTTAGGTTCTGAAGACTTCTTCTTCTCATTCTGAATTATGTTTTCTATTTCTGTGCATCTATCATTTAAGGACTCATGATCTGAAATACTTTTCTCATCAGAACTCTCTTCCTTTTGGAGTCTCTTACTAGACTCTCCAACTTGTTCCTTGTGAGGCTTAACAAAACCAAGACCTGTTTTATCTGTTGGATTTCTTTGACTTTGGATGAGAGACTTAACCCTTTTGGAGCTATCTTGAAACTTGTACAGCTTATCCTTGTACTCTTTATTTTCCTCTTTCAATGAAGCCATTTTCTGTTCTAATTCACTATACTCAAGCGCCTTAGATTCTAACTCATTCTTGAGTTCAGCATTCTTCTTTCTTTCCTTTTTCAAGACACTAAGAGCATTAGTAAGTTCACATTCAAGATCCTCTATTTGATTGCACTTTGAATTATCAAGGCCTTTTTCAGATTTCTTATCACTAGAGGTGCTACCCTTTTCAAAAACCATACATGCATCTTCCTTATCACTTTTTGAAGTATCCTCATACATACTAGCAACCAAATCATTATTTTTGCAATTATCCTCAAGGTGCCCACACTTTCCATATCTAAGACATTTCGGTTCTTCCTCCTTTTTCGATATGAACAAAATCTCATTTTTATAATCACCTGAAGAACTTTCACTATCACTACTAAAACACTTACTTGCTTTGTCAAGGTAGACGCTCTTCTTTTCTTGATTGTTGTGCTCATATTTGATTTTAAGAGTTGTATTGGCCTCTTCTAGTTGTTTCTTCAATGAAACAATCTCTTCTTTTTGTTTGCAGCAAACAGTCTCTTTCTCATTGATCTGATACCTGAGAGTTTCTTCACTCTTTTTGAACTCTTCTATTTTCAGCTCCAGATTGTTAACAACTTTGTTAGATTCCTCTTCATGTTTGCTGTATATACCAACTTTATTACTCATTTCTTCTGTCTGCATTCTTAAACCGTCAATTTCTTTTTCTAGCTTGCTGCAATACTCTGTTTTCCTAGAAGATTGTATTTCGAGATCTTCATAAATTTTCTTGTAATCTTCTGCTTGAACTTTCAAGCTGGTGATTATATCTTCTGCATCCTCAACCTTTTTAACCAAGTCTGAAATCAGTTTTTGTTCCCAATTTGCTTCTGCATCACTTCCTTCTTCATCACACTCTTGTTCTGAATCTGTTTCTTTACCAATTTTGAACGGATCATCTTCATCTTCACTGCTACTAAACCCATGGCACTGACGTTCATTATGACCGAGTTGACCACAAACAAAACATTCTCTACCTTGTGAGCAATCAGCTGCAAAGTGACCGGTCTTCCCACATCTGGTGCAAAACTTTATTAATCTGGCTTGTTCTCCATTGTTTGATTCATCTCTTGAATCTATTTTCATTCCCAAAGCAGCAACATTGAGATCATCTTCATTTTCTTTCATGACCCTGTGAGATTTCTTCTTCTTGTGTCTTATGGTTTTGCTTTTGCCTTTCCTTGCCATTTGTGTTCTTGTAAGATCTTCCTTCAAGTTGTCAAACTTTTCGAAGGAACCTTGCTCTAATACCAATTGTTGAACACAAGCTTATACTGAGAGGGGGGGGTGAACAGTATAAGACCTCTTTTTACTTTTCCTTTATACTTCAAAATAGTAAAGCAATATATCCAAAGCAATATCAAAACAAAGCACAAGATCATCCACAAAGTGACACCAATTTTAACGTGGTTCACCCGAAAAGCTCGGGCTACGTCCACAAAACTTTTCTCTAAAAGTTATCTCAAAGTTCTTTGGGAAACCTTCCCAATTACAATGTTTATGGGCACCAACCCAAAGGAGACACCAATCCCCTAATCTCAAATTCATGGGCACCGACCCACAGGAGACACCAATCCCCTAATCTAAAGTTTGTGGGCACCGACCCACAGGAGACACCAATCCCCTAGCTCAAGTTCGTGGGCACCGACCCATAGGAGACACCAATCCCCTAGCTCTACTCTGGCTGGTGATCCTCTAGAAGACCTCTGCTCTTCAGGTTCTCTAAAAGAACTATCAAACTCAGCTTCACAAGTCCTCTACTAGGACCTGTTCAAATCTGCTCACAAGTCCTCAACAGAACCTATCCAAAACCTGCTCACAAGTCCCCAATGGAACTTGTCCAATACCTGCTCACAAGTTTATCAAGAACACTTGCTTGGCATGAACTCACAAAGAGAATGGTTAGAGACCCAATGTGATTCATCCACCTCATAGAAGCATAAAGAGAATTGTTAGAGACTCAATAGATATCAACCTATAGAAGATAAAGAGAATTGTTAGAGACTCAATATGTTCTATACTTAACTCCCAATCTCAATCTCAACTCAATCTCAAATCTCAAAAGAATAAGATAGATGTAGTATGCTTTTCTCAAGAACATGAAACACAACCCAACAATTGCCAACCATGCAATATCTCATATAACAATGATACTCATGTTCTTTCCAAAACCAATATCTTTTCTCAACCAATTTGGCTTCAACAACAATGCTCATAGACAAGGTTTAACCAACAACATTCAACTCAACATTAACCTTGAAGCATTCAACCAATCATCACTAGAAAAGGAAACAAGTAGAAATCCTTTTCCCTCCAAAGATATTTGAACAAAACAGCCACCAACACAATATCACCAAATGCATAGAATAACTTGTTCAAATCAACTTAATGGAGTAAGCCCAATATCATGTATCAAGTAAAGCATTAACTTGATCAACACAACCTCTATGGAAGCAACTCATCCATCAATATCAAAACAGCCAACTAAGGGTTTCACCAACTCATAGCAAGTAGCAAGACTCACAACCATAAACCCTAGTGCACAATGCTTCCACTACCTCAAACCAGAATTATGCATTTCACCAAAACTCTCATCAATGATAACAATGCATAAGTAGTCTTCAACAAACCAGAAACTAGGATTTACACCCAACCAAAGGAAACCTTGTTGAATACCTTTTCACTCCAATCTTATTTCAGGAAAACATACACCAATCATACTCATAAGAAGAATGTGCCCATACCTTATTGAAGTGAAGGAACCCCTTTGGAAATCTGCCACAATCACAAAATTCTTTTGCCAATCTTCACAAGGGTTAGTAGATCACAACATAATCAACATTACTCCACTTTTCAATAATCATCACCAAAGTCTTTAATTGCACAACTTCCTTATCTCTCCTAAAACCACTTGTACCATAAAATAAAATAAATCACAACATTGCATAACCTTATAACTCCCAAAACCACTTATACCATAAAATAAAATAAATCACAACAATTATTTCAACAACTTATTACACCTCTCTAATTATTTTTAACATACAATACCTTTTAATCTCACAAATAACTAAACCCTTATAACTCCCCGAATTCTAATAGTTTAAACAACAAAATTTAAATTAAACTATTTAGCCTTTCAAGCCCTTATGTCTCCCTATGCTTTAGAATAAGAACTATTTTAATTAAGAAAGACTTACCCGAATGTGTTGTTGTCACCACTGTGACTTGAATTCACAGCCTTCTCCATAATTTCGATAAAAATAATTCCATATTAAAAAAAAATCCCTCAACCGGAATCGAACCGATAACTATCTCCTCATAAGTCTTATCACATGACCCGTGCGCTGCAGACGGCTTGTTCATCCCGTGTCAGAGCATCTTCAACCGGTGGGCCATTCTAGATTCATTCACTGTCACACTGCGCATCACTACCCATTCCACCTGTTGGTTTTGTCAACACCGTGTATCACTATCTTGAATAGTGGAGACCGTCGGGTAATATCCCTTACATCCACCTCATCTGAGTTGTCTGCCACGTTGTGGCCGTCAAGGCTACCACGTCGTCTGTCTGCCAATTTGTCTATTCACCGTATACTACTAGACGGCTAAAGCGTGATAACGACCACTATGAAATCGCCACTTCTGCGTATCCCCTGTCAATCGACCTATTCGCCATAGCTCACGATCAATGCGTGACCTCGAGATTTCCAACGTCCATAGTCTCAAAGCCGTCATCCATGCTCAAACTGTCCGGTCTTCGACATCAAGAATGAATATACCGGTATTCAAATCCAATCTCGCTATTCATCTTCGACTTCCTTCATCTCATGATTGTTGATTACGCGATCGGTGACTGTACCTCTCGCCCAGAAACCCGTCGATGTCGTTTCTTACAATCTCATCAACTTTGCCTACGACTTAGCCTTTGCGCTTCTCCAGGTTCTCCGTCGTTGGTCGCTGGAGTGATTCGAACGATTTACCACTTACCGCATAAGCTTGGACAAAATTCCAACTCTTCCAAACTTGCTTTTCGTAGGGGACTACTCACATTATCACAGCTTGTTCATCTTTCTCATTTCGACAAATGAATAAGCGTACAAGGATCGATTTCATATCTCTGCGACGATTAATATCGAAATATTATATTTCCTATTTAAAGAAGAAATCCATTGCCACATTTTATATGCACTAAAATGCACTTTTAACACGTCGGCAAATTTAATTTAATTTAAAATTTTAATTTAAATTTTAAATAAATAAAATTTAAACTAAATATTTTAAAATTAAATATCTTTATCACCGGAGCACCTTTTTCAACGAAACGAAGAGCCAACTTGGGTTTTAAGAAAAACCCATTTCAAATCTGTTGCCCATGGTTTTAAATAAAACCTTTTATTTTGTCTGCCTTGGTTTTCACAAAAACTCTTCCACTTATTGACATCAATGACAACATGCAAAGGCAATGTACTCAAGGTACCCAAAATTGCCAACAGATCTGTATGTTGTTGTCTATTAAGATTTGACCTAAGGGCCTAATGAGTATGATTTTCCTGCTCAGTTGTATGGGGTCTATGTACCCTTGTATTGGAAATACAAATGGGTTTGTCATGTATTTTCTCTATAGAAGGATCCATTACTTGTTTTCCATGCTCCCTAAAGGTTGCATTGACTTTATATTTTGGTTTATGAATGGGTTTGTATAGTCTAATGATGTAGAGCCACAATGTGGTTGCACCAAGTACTCTTCATGAGGAGTAGGAGGATGACTTGGATCCTCTTCGTCATCTATGAGGAATGACTCATATTCAAGCTTATATTTAAGCTCGATGTATTCATATTACATAGAAGAACAACGTGCATATACAGAGTGCTTTCTACGAGGAGTAGGGGGTGACTTGCTCGATCAAATGGGGTGGTGTTCTCATCTAATCTAGGCCATGAGTGTACTCATGTTCATTTTATGATTGATATACATAGAAAACTAGTATGTGAACCTGTGATATTGACCTACTAAGCCCCTCAGTGGGTGGATTGTTCCTTATATATAGTTCTATCAAGGTGTTCCAATCAAGAAGGTTTCCTGGAGGACTTATGGGTGCTTCCTTAGTAGGGATATCTTGAAGGTTTGACCCCCTATGTATGGTATTTATGTTATGATAAAACTCGGTATGCCATTCAGGGATGGACATGTCCTATGCACTAATTTGAAGATGTTCGATAGTGATGGATCTTGATTCTCTCTCTAAATTGGAGGTCTTGTTCACCATGGGAGGTCCCCCGACCATTTTTTTTTGTTTTAGAAAATTTTGAATTTCAAAAAATTTGTGGGTGTTATATACCAAAATGATCAGTGCAACAAACTGATCACAATGGGCTAGGACTCAAAAAAATGTTCTTTGGATCAAAATTTGTATTTTTGGAATATTTGGCTAACCGAGGCTCGTGGAAAAATGACCAATTTTAGGAATTTTGGGAAAATTAGGATCCATGTCTTAAAAATGCTATGAGAGGTGCACAAGGGGGTAACTAAGACAAAAAAACAAATTTGACAATTTTGGGGGTTGTCTAGGGCTTTTTATGACTATTTTAGTGCAATTTTTCCCTATTTTGGCTTAAAAATCACTCAAAATAGAGTAATCATAAAACCAACATAACTTTTTCGTTATAGCTCCGATTTGCATGATTTTTGATTAGCTGGATGCAAAATCAACATAAATTTGTTTTTGAAAAATTGGGGTTTGGTTCCAAATCAAGGATCTTATGTTGATTACATGAACAAATAAAGAAATACACAAAGTAGACAAAATGATTATCTTGTTTAAATATCAATGTGTTTCCTAAGAACTAATCTCATGTGTTATGACTTGTTGTGAATAAAATCTGAATTCTTATCATGTTTTGTAATGGTTGATGTAATTCTTAGATTGTTTAAGGTTTTAACCTATACACTCATAGCGACAAACCCAATAATGAAATCTAGGCTATCTACAAACCAAACTATAGAGTTGAAATCCATAGCCGATCAAGGCGCCTAGGTACTATCAATTCTCACCCAGCACACCGTAGGTAGCGATATACCTTCTAAAGAATATTACATACTATTTTCTATGGATATGATAGTTCTTGAATTGGCCTTGGCCATGGATGGGTCCTGATGATACAATGTCAAATAAGTCAATCGAGTGGTAATGAATTCCACCATTGGTCTTGATTAGTGGGTTAGATGTGAGATCCCAATGCCACTGATGTTTACTTTTAGATCATGGTGTGTGATTGGTTGATTTTAATTTACATAAAAATAAATGCATCAATCAACATGCAATGCTCTTTTCACCTACATGCATATAATTTATGTTTTATATTCAGATAATGCAAAATTAAAATGCATTTCAAAGAATGCAAATTAATATATGAAACAACCTTTGCATAGGATTCAATTAGGCACACCTATAAATCAGGTTAAATAGTAGCTACTACTTAAAATAGTGGCACATAGTCTTGGCTACTATAGATAGTAGCAGCTAAAATTCTAGCCATTGTCTTTTGGGACAGCTAGCAGAGCCAGCCGCTATTCCCAGTAGAAGCTAATAGAAGCATATCAAATGAAATTTATTTACCTTTAAATATTTTTTCTATGTGTTTTAATTACTTCTACTACCTTTGAAAAAAATAGAAGAAGCAAGAAAATAGAAATTGAGATAGGACCTCTTACCAATGGATCCACATCTGATGAAGAAATATGTTAATTGTTTTAAGCTGTGATTTTTACTAGCCTATGTTAAACAGGGTGGCTGCAATGCTAGCCACTGTTGCTGATGGTGGCTAGGACTATTATTAATTTTCAATTAGAGCATCTATACCTACATGAAGGAAAATTTTAAAAACATTAGTAACAATATAAAAATTGGGTCGATCGAGATGTGATTTCCACTTGAAGAATGCTAAAAGTCTAACATCTAAGAAATATGTATTCAAATTAGCAAGATGCATCAAATAACCAAAAGTAAAGAAAACAAGATGAAAATAAGGTGCCCATATTTATTAATATTCATGAAATTCTCTTTACAACCAGGTTACAAGAACATCCCTCTTAGGGATTGACCATCGTGATACACATTACAATCCACAACTCATGTGGTAGATGCCTTCAATAGACTCTTAGGATCTTCTCAAACTTGTTTATAGGAGGGATTATCTCTGGAACCTCCACTTTGTGATGCTCTTGAAGATGAAATGCTCCTAATGAGGCCTGAACCTACACACAAGGAAATCACAAAGCATTAATAGTAAAGCTTAGCCTCTCAAGATGAGGCCATTTTATGATGATAACAAGATATAAAGGGAATGCATGAAAGAATGATAAAATGCTTATAAAAACTAAAAGAAAAGCATGAAATAATACTAAAAATCATGTAATATATGATAAAAAAGCAATTGCAATACAAAGAAAATAAAATCTATAATGCAGAAAATGACCAATCAAACCCTACATGTTGTTGCCCAGAGTAGCTAGCTCTTCTAGCCTCTATCAAATTTAGTGGCTAAGCCTATGGGCCATTGTGAAATACAATGACCTTGGGAGAAGTATTCTACCCTCTAAATATTTAGCCTGAAACCAATCAATTCAGCTACATAATTTATGTTCAAGGGTTGCTTCTGCCTTAGCACATAGTTTTGCGATGGAATTGGTGTTGCTCCGTTTGAATTTGATCCTTGGATAGTGGGTTGTTCTCTTCAAAATTTGGTAGCCTCCATTGGTGGAAAAGTATATGGTATTGTGCAATTGGATAGAGCTTCGCTATGCCTCAGAGGGATGTTGATTCTCTCTTCAAATTGGCAAAGCTTTGCTATGTGATTGACACATCAATTTCTCTAGGATGTACTAATATTGATAGGAGACAAACCTGATGTCTTTTGTGATCTCATACCTCTAGTATTCGGTGCATATTTAGTAGAGATCGGTTCTTCAGTAGGGGTCTCTTCAGTAGGAATAGACTCTTCAGTCTCTTTATTCAACTCTTGGGTGCTGGTATCCTACTATCCAGGGATTTGTTCCACATTTTCCTCTATATTTATTTCCTTTTCCCCTATCTTAGGCTTAGTATGTAGTTCCTCCTACCTTCTTTTATTTTATTCCCTTACCTCTGCCAAATCTGATTTTCTCTTTCTCAAGATGAGAGAGACATCATCATAAGATTCTATGTTTGATGTGGAAGAGGGAATGAATTTTTGAACCGCATATTTTGGAATTTTTGTTTGTTCAACATCAATTTTCTTTCCTTTACCTTGGTTAGGTTCCCCCTTTCAGTAGTGAGTGGAATTGAGATGTCGTTGATACCCTACAAGACTTTATATGCAAGAGTCTTGGACCATATGGTGTGATATTTATCATATCTCTTGACAAATTCATTATCAATATTTATTATCCATCTAGATTTCATTTCAGTTTGTATCCTCATTTATCACCAAGCTAGGTTTTTTTCATATGTCTAGTATTTTCCATTTTTATTCATTATTTTAGTAAATTTTTCATCTAATACTTGGATTGTATTATCTATGGGGTTTCAATCCATCAAATGTTCATAGAAGTCATGCCATGGGACCAATGGTTGCATTTTTTCTACATGTCATTCTAGTGCTTCATATTCTTCATTGTTCCTGCCCTACTTGTTAATTTATTTATTTTTTAAATGAAATAATTTGAAAGTATTTTGGTTGAGGGAAGCTTGTCTTTAACTTTAAGCTTTTTAGAGCTTTATTGATTTGCTCATGGTCCCCTTTCTTTGCTACAATGACTCCTTCAAAATGGAAAGATATAAGGCATGTGTCAATTTTTCCAATCCTTGTGCTAAATTTATTGTTGATGTATTCAATTTACCCTACATACTCTAAGGTGAACAATCACCCAGTGACATAGTATAGGAGTAATAAAGGCTTACCTATGAAGCCATATAGTTTGATGACTACTCCTTGCATTAAAATAAACCAATCTCCTTCTTTCACATGAGGGTGTTGTAGAGTATCCCGTATTTTTTAAGGAATTATATGTACTGCACCATACATAATTTGCAAGGCAAGGCCTTGGAATTCCATGTTAAAATAATAGTATGAATCTACTTTTGAGAGCACCATTGTCCATTCGTATATAGGCAAACAATTTCCTTTTTTATCTTTCTGGGTTATAGAAATGAACTCTAGTTTCTTCAATTGAAATAAAAGGAACATCCATATTAGGTAAGAAGAATACCTAAAAGCTTCTTGTGAACCCCTTTGTATCTTGAACAAGCCTGCATGCATTTTATGAGATATATATGTTGGCTAGTTGAAGAAAATTAGCACTATGTTCTTATCTACACAGGAAGTGTCATAGAATTTAGGATTCAACATACACTATGCTACTACAATATGCCATCCATATACTTGTGTGTCTGATTCTAACCCTACCACCATAGCTAGCATGGAGAAAAGTTCCTTATTTTTTAATTTTGATAGAGGAATTGGTGATTTTTGTAGGCTTCCTTTGGAAGGGGTTCATGATATATGCTCTTGAAAAAACAACTTGATATTGAGAGTAGGGGTATAATATTTGGCAGACATAATTAGATCAAATGCTATGGGATTTACAGTGAGTTTTCTATTTGAACTAAATATGACCCTAATTTTATTAGCGTCTAGGTTAAAAATGACATCACCTTTGGAATTCCTAATAATTATATGTTTTACATCATAAAATGTTGCCATAGCTTTGACTAATTCAGGGTAGGTTTGAACTGGAGTGCATATATACCAAGAAAGTAGAGAGTGAAAATATAATGTACTCGGAGTCAATGGGGTGATGCATTTTTCTACTCTGGCTTCCACATATCTTAAAATATTCTCTAGATTTTTCCATGTTATGATGGTATCAGTGATGTGGTAATCTATATCTATGAAACCACTCTCACTTTTCTTGGCCTTATGCTTTTTCTTAGTATCTAAATAAAGTGTTGCCATGGCTATTTACTATGATTTCCTTACACGAAAAACCTTGGAAGCAACTCAAAAAAGCTCAAATATATTGGAAGAATTTGAGAAACACAGTATGCAGAGGAAAAAATTTAGAGAATAGGGAGACGAATAAAAAGCTTCTACGACATAAGTAGATGTTCATGCATGTGTTAGGATACCATGCATTAATTATGGTTGGTGGTGCACATTCTATGAATAATTTCAAACATTGCTATATGGCTTGTTTCATGTGCCACCTTCTACAAACCAAATTTCATGCATCGTCATTTATTTTGAACCAATAACTTTGTGTCATCTCTCCTCTAGGCCAATAATTTTGTGTCACCTCTCCTCTGATCCAATAACTTTGTATGATAGTACTTTGAGAGGAGCACATTTAAAATTTTAATAAAATTGATTTTCCCACCAAAATTAAGGTATCATTATTTGAATTTGACCACTGGACACTTAAAATATCACAAAATCATGATCATTTTCTTTTAAGTGGCCTTTGAGTACCAAAATATCACAAAATCATGATAATTTTCTTTCAAGTGGCCTCTAAATGCCAAAATATCATGAAATAATGACCATTTTCTTTGAAGTGGCCTCAAAATGCTAGAATGCCACAAAATCATGACCATTTTCTTTGAAGTGGCCTCTGAGTTCCAAAATATCATGAAATCATGACCATTTTATTTGAAGTGACATCTGAGTGCCAAAATGTTATGAAATTGCAACCATTTCCTTTCATGTGGTCTCTGAGTGCCAAAATATCATGAAATCATGACCATTTCATTTCAAGTGGCCTTTGAATACCAAAATATCACAAAATTGCAACCATTTTATTTGAAGTGGCCTCTAAATACCAAAATGTCATGAAATCACAACCATTACCTTTCAAGTGGCCTCTGAGTACCAAAATATCATGAAATCATGACCATTTTCTTTCAAGTGGCCTCTAAATGCCAAAATGTCATGAAATCATGACCAATTTCTTTTTAAATAACCCTTAACAACTAAAATGTTATGAAATCATGACAATTTCCTATGAAGTGACCCCTGAAAGTTAAATTGTCATGAAATCATGACAATTTCCTTTGAAATAGCTTTAGAAAAAGAAAAAACATATTTACATATAGTACATGCGAAGTGAAGAATTTCATCTTACTTATAGTATAGCTTTAGATGGAAGCCATTAACAGGGATGGGCTGAAATTGACCCTGTTCATTTTTTAATTGGAAATAATTTTGTTTTTTCTTCAATTATCTCAAAGGGGCCTTCCCAGAAAGCATCAAATTTTTTATGGTTTCTAGGTTTTGCTTTCTTTTCATTCCACCTTAGAACCAAGTCTCCTACCTTAAAATTCTTGAGAGTAGCCTTTTTGTCAAACCATTTCTTTGTGTCTCCCATATATTTCTAATAATGGTTGTAGGATTGTTCTTTCTGTTCTTCTAATTTTAGGAGTTGTATCAACCTATTTTCCATCAGTTCTGCTTCTTATGTGCTAGTTTGATTGCACAACTTTAAAGCAGGTATTTCTCTTTATATCAATAGGATTGCTTCCTTGCCATAGACTAATGAGTAGGGAGAGGTGTTGATGAATTTCTTGATAGTGTTCCTATAAGCCCATAATGCTTGGTTTATCAAAGAGTGTCAACTTATATTATTATATTTTAAAGTCCGTTATAAGATTCAAAGTAGATTTTTATTCGTTGATTCAACCAATCCATTTTCTTATGGATAGTAATTTTAAGAAGTCTTCAAATAGATCCCATATCTACTAGAAAAATAAATAATTTTAGCACCTGTGAAGTATGTGCCATTTTCCATGACCAATGTGTTTGGGATATCGAATCTTATGATCAAATTCTCAATGAATTCCATCACAACCTCTTGATCCACTTTCTTAGTCGGTACTACTTCAACCCACTTAGTGAAATAATCAGTAGTGGTTAGAATATATTTATGTCCAGAAGATGAGTTTGGTTTTAATACCCCAATGAAATCTAAAACCCATTATTTAAAAGGTTCTTCAACCTGAATAGATTTCAAAATCATTGAAGCATTTCTATTTCTCCCAACATACCTCTGGCACTCTCGCAATTTTTGATTACTTTGAAAGTATCTGAGAAAATGGTTGGCCATAGCATCCAATTTTTATAATTTTTAAAGTAGTGGTTCTCCCTCAGTAATTTCCTCTTGATGGACCTCCATGGAACTCATCCAATATCCTTTACTTTTGATCATCTTTTATGCATCGAAGTAATACCCCATCCAAATTTTCTATACAATATTTCAGGTAGTAAATTGTACTTCAAAGCTTGGATCCTATATCTCCTCCTCTATGAAGCATTTAAAATTATTGAACATTTTCCAGTTTGGAAAAATATGATCAATTCATTAGCCCAGTCAGTACTTTCCAAGGTTTGATAATCCCTATAAGATATTAAATTGTAGAATAAAACATGATATTACATTAAGTCAATGATGAATATTTATACAATATAATGTGAAGGGACATACCCTTACACATACCCTTACATAAACTAATGTGTCATGAAGAATTCCCTCCCACAATACATTAGATCTTTAGAGAACAAGACAGAAAACTATGAAAGTATTCAAAATTTCCATGATCCAAATATTTGGTGAAAACATCAGCAACTTGCTCCTTCATGTAAATGTACTGGAGTTGAATATTGTACAATGAAACATGGTCGCAAATGAAGTGCACTTGTATCTACATGTGTTTTGTGTGCTCATGAAAAGTAGGATTGCAAACCAGTTTCAAAACACCCTGATTATCGTAGTGCATAAGGGTAGGCTAACTCTGTGGAATTCTAATATCTATCAAAATGCAATGTAACCATACTACCTTACAAACAACATTGGTAGAAACACGATACTCTAACTCTGTGAAATTACAATTTCTATCAAAATATGACATAACCATACTACCTCACAAACAACATCGACAACAACATGATACTCTAAATCTGTGGAAGACTTTGATGTGATAGTCTATTTTTTACTACCCAAGAAATCGGTCCATATCCAAGGAAGAACACATATCCTATTATCGATCTCCTATCATCCAAGGATCCTCCATAATCTGCATCCATGTATCCAGTCAAGAAGAATTTATCATTCTTTTTGTACTCCAAGTCATAACTAGTAGTACCACAAATGTATCTCAACATATGCTTATTTTTTGTCCAATGAGCTTTCGTAGGTTCATGCATAAACCTAGATAGATAACTAACAACATAGAAAATATTTGATCTTGTAAATGTTAGGTAAATTAACCTCCAATCAACTGATGATAGAGAGTTACATCTACCTGTGGAGAGCTATCTTGACGAGATAGATGTAGACCAAGTTCAATTGGCATGGGTATGTATTGGCACTCTATCATTTTGAATCTCTCCAACAAGGTCTTGGTGTACTTCATTTGAGAAACAAATATTCGATCATGCATATTCTAGACTTCCAATTCAATGTAATAGTGAATTAAACCAAGATCAGACATGTCGAATTATTTTTTGAGATCATCCTTGCAAGATAAGATCAAATTCTTAGTACTCCCTATGATGACTAAATCATCGACATAAACTACAACAATGTATGTGTCCCCCTCATGTTGTTGAAGGTAGATATTAGGATCATAAGGATTCCTAACAAAGCCATGTTGTAAAAGGTGTTCATCAATTTTGATGTACCAGGCTTGTGGAGCCTATTTCAAACCATACAAAGACTTGATCAATCTACACACTTTTCCTTTGCCTGGATCAAGGACAAATCCCTCATGTTGCTTCATGTAGACCTCTTCTACTAAGTTTCCATTTAGGAATGCACTCTTAACATCCATTTGATGTACCTTCCAACAAAACTATGCTGACATTGCAAAAATAATATGAATGGTCTTGATATTGGTTGTAGGTGCAAATGTATCTTCATAGTTGATGCCTTCCTTGTATGCATACCCTTTTGCAACTAAACGAGCCTTATGCTTATCGAGTGTTCTGTTATCTTTATACATTATTTTAAAAACCTATTTGTATCCTATGGCCTTCTTACTTGGTGGAAGATCAAATAGCTCCCATGTGCCATTTTCATCAATGAATTTTACTTAGCCTCCATGGCTAACTTAGAATGTGGTAGCTCAAGAGCTTCACGAACCATTTCAGGTTCAGGGTTATTTACTATGGTGCTCATCAATGCCAAATTCACTTCCTCACAATCCATGCTATGTGTTCATGGTTTGGAGGTAGAAGTGTTAGGTGGAGTACTTGGATAGGAATCCTACAGTGTATTTATATACCATAATGGTCGATTTGAATGATTTTGAGGTAAACTTGCAATAGGAGTAACTCTGCTACTATTATCATCATCATCATGGATGAGTCTTGGACCATTGTCAAGATCATATGGTGCTACAGGTGGACTAGTTGGAGGGTTACTAGTTTCATCAAATATAACATCTCTACTAATATAAATCTATTGAGTAGTAGGATCCATGAGCCTATAGCCTTTATATTCACTGCTATACCCAATAAGAATACACCTTAAGTACTTTTCAATTTTATTTTGTTTATCTTTGGGAATGTCCATGTAGGCAGTACAACTAAGTACTTGAATATGAGATATGGATGGTTTCTCTCCTGACCATGCTTCTTGAGGATTCATTCCCTGAAGAGACTTTGTAGGTGCTCTATTTAGAAAGTATATGGTAATATTCACTGCCTTAGCCCAAAATACTAGACTCAATTATACATATTTAGTATGCTTCTTACCATTTCCATGATGGTAAAATTTTTCCTTTCATAAACTCCATTTTGTTATGGCATGTATGATGTTGTTAATTATCATTGAATCCCATGTTCCTTTAATAAGGTAGAGAATTTGTTTTATGTGTACTCTTCCCCTTAAACTAAGTGGAGTGCATGAATATGATGATGAGCAACACTCTCCATAAGAGCTTTGAACTCCTTGAAATATTGAAATGATTCATCCTTTGATCTCAAGCAAAACACCAATATTTTTTTGGAGTGGCCATAAACAAAGAGCAAGAAATAGTGAAGGCCAGTGTGGCTAGCCTCTAACGGTCCATACAGATTGGTGTGAATCACATCAAGAGGTCCTATAGCATGATGTGTTTTACCCTCAAATATAATGATGTGTTGTTTGCTTGCTATGCAAGTAGAACAAATAGTATAAGGAAGGGTAAGTGATGGAAGACCATGTACCAAATCATGCTTTTTTAAGGTCATCAAGTAGTGGGGATTCATATGTCCATATCATCAGTTCCAAATGGTAGGGACATATACAACATGAATAGTGAGAGTTTTATTGTTGTAAGCCACACAATAAATCAATAACATCTTCCCAACTCTTGATTCTATAGCGATGATGTAGGAATCTCTATATTTGTCTCGAATGATATAATATTTTTCTCCATCCACGATATCAAACTCCACTCGTAATTTTTATCCAACATCTGATTGACATACAAGAGGTTCTTCATGAGTCTAGGCACATACAAGACCTTCTTTATGTGGCAATAATTCTTTCCAAGATGGATTTGTACATCACCTATTCCTTCAATGTTATAGGGTGTGTCATCCCCCAAATGTACCTGACCTAGATAAGATTTTTCATCCAATGAGATAAACCAATATTTCCAACCAATCATGTTCCTGGAAGCTCCTGAATCAACATACCAAGTGGTAGGAGTTTATGGTTGCTCCTAATGAGCAAGAGCAAAATTCTCGATCTCCTCTTCGTCTTCAACATTAGCAACATTCCCTTGTTGTTGTCGGTGGGGTCTCCATTGGTTCCAATCCCCCTTGTCCTTAGGAGGTCATCCTTTTTGCTTGGAATTCTTGTTACTTTAATCGTCTTGAGTAAAATAATTGTACAAATAGTCTTTCAAGTCATGGCCCTTTTTACCACAAATCAAGCAACTATTTTTTTGCTTGTTGGAATTTTTTTGACCTTTTCCTTTCTAGTTGAATGTCATTGTGCCTTTATGATTCATTATCATGGATTGTTATTCTTCATTTGAGTTCTCATGGAATGATTCTTCTTGTTGCAATAGGTTGACCAATTCTTCAAAATCTGGCTTCTGGTTCAGGATGTTCAAGGATGTCACAAAGGTGTGATACGAATCTGAGAGTGCTCTCAAGACAATGGGTACAAGAATATTATCTTCCACAATCTCTCCTAGTGCTTGTAGGGAGGCATAGAGCATAGCTACTCGATGAAGAAATGATTCCAATTTTTCACCACCTTTCAACTTTAGAGTGTGCAATTGTCCTTGAATATGAAAAATTTGATTTTAATTCTTGGACTCATACACTTGCTACAACTTCACCCATACTTCAGTAGAAGTATTAGCATCCCAAACTTGAGGTTGGACATTTTTGAGATACCAAGAAGAAGGATCATACGAGATTTGTGGTTCTAGTGATAAAATATCTCCTGATTGTTTCCAACTATATGTGGACATTGCTTAGTCCTAGTAACAATCTCCCATAGGCCTTCAAATTCAGTAATGGCTTGAATCTTTGTTTTCTAGACCATATAATTATCACCTTTGAGGACTTAGGAATCAAAGAGAAGAAATTTTGGAGTAGTTGATATCACCATATGACTTGGGTAAAAAAAAGGCATATATTTACTTTCACATTTTCCTTTTTTTAAATTAAATTTATAAATTTAAATATTAAATATATAAAATTAGTAACTTTATAATCAGGGTTATGCATAGTGGCGAATATTCACCAATTGGGTGAATATTAGAATTTTCAAAATTGGAAATTGGTGAATGTGAGGACTCTTGACGTCAACCCATTCGCTTAAAATTTTCAGGATCAATTTTTTCTTAGGGTCAATTTGCCACAATATATATCCAAACATAGGCATATTTGTACTTGTTGGAAATCTCTTTTTAAGCCTGATCTAATGGTGGTATTTTTATGAAGTTATAAGATGATTTAATAGGTAAAAAGTGGCCCCAAAGATGAAATTACATTTTAGGGCTTCAAATACCCCAAAGTTTGGTGTGAAGATGCTTGATTTTATTTTCTTAGGATTCTCCATGATTCACCTTGATTTTGATTAGGATTCACCATTTTTTTACAAGTACATTTTGAGTCCAACCCCTTATGCATAACCCTATTTATAATATAAAGCTATTATTTAATATAACTTTATATTATTTAATATTATAATTAATATAAAGTTATTATTATAAATTTTTAATATAACTTTATATTATTTAATATATATTGAATATAAAGTTTAAATATAACTTTATGTTGGCACTGCATTCTTATAAAGTAATTTATAATTAATATAAAGTTATTATATAGTAACTTTATATTATATTTGTTGGCTATCGTATGTCTGTATCTGAGAGGGTCCCAATAATACGCTCATAGGTATTCCTCCTCGTAGGGATAAAAAAGCCCGCATGTTCACTTTTTATACATCGTGAAAAACTAATTTTGATTTGCTTGGCTTTATCATGAATTATGATAAGTTGATATACCTTCTCATAATATGGGTTTCGATATCTTCTAGCTATATCTTGCACATTAGATTTACTTGTATCCATCTTGTCAAAAAATGCAAGTACTACACCCCCTTTGATTGGCTTCGACCATTGCTCAAATTCTTCTTCATTACTGCCTTCTAGTTCAAACTAGGCCTTGAGTTATTGTTGAGTATAAAGCCTTCCTTCATCATAGCAAAGGTTTGGAAAGTCGAGGGAAATAATGTCTTATAAAGAGGTATCTATTCCATTTTATTTTACACTCAATGACTTAGTAATCCACCATTCTTGTTGTACCAACTCATGTCATTCTAAGACAATATTAGTTAGGTACATTGTTTCAGCTAGTTATTTGCTTGTGAATGCCACCAATTGTACTTCAAGCATCTTTGATAGGAGTTCCATAAGATCTTTTACCTCTTGCACCATTTATTCTATTGAGCTATGTATAGTTTGAAAGTCACTCTAAGATATTTTGATTAGTTGAAAGGTGAAGCTTAGGTATTCTATGACTAATTGTATGTGTATGGAATCTTCAAAAACTTTGTTCCATCTTTCCTTCTTGATTTGTACTAGTTTTTTTCTAGGAAAGTGGGAAGGTCATGATTTTTTATTCTCTATATGTAGTTGTAGGTTTCTTATTTCTTCCTCTAGGACATATATATGTTTATATTTCTCCTAAAACTAAGCTATGGTTGGGGCTTCTTGAATTTTTTGCTATAATTTTTCTAATTGAAACTAGAGGGCCTTCTTTTCATCCACCTCTTCATCTAGATATTTTTCTACGTATTCTATTTTTTGTTTATTCTTGCAGTATTTTTATTCTATTTGGACCACTTTTACATGTAGTAGGTTGAGTGATGAGTGGTTTTTTTATACTGTGCCATCTAAAGGAATCTCGATGGTATCCACTTCTTGGATCACCCTCTTATATATAATCTACTAGTGTCATTTTTGATTCCAACCTATCAATATTAGGGATGAGTATTGATACAAAATATTTTTCCCTCACTAAATCCATAATACCTATCATACTTATCGGTGCTCTTTTTAGCTCCTTTTGAAGTGTGTGCTCATTCATCCACCTTTGGACATCCACCTGAGATTTTTGAAATTTATTAAGGATGGATCTAGATTATTGGAGAGGGATATGTTAGTAAAGTATAATTATGCTAAAGGAAGTGGATAATTGATAAAGTATTGGTAGCTATAGGAGCCACATGATATGATATTCCTTGTCTTTCTCATGTTTTAGGAGTATGGTAGACGTGATACTTTTAGATGATGATTGGAGAAGTGTTTCTTCTAGTGAAGGCTACTTTTGATGCGAAAGAGTTGATATCAGAAGATTAAAAGAGTCAAGAGTAGGTTTAATAAGGGACATACCTATTCCTCACACTTTGGTCTACTTCTAAGTTGTCTAATTTATTTACTACCAAGACCAAGTCTTGAATTATGGCCTTCTTTATTCATTAATTTTATAAATGCATTAGAGAATCCTTTATTTTAATTTTACTTCATATTTTTGGCTATGTTGATAGCTCATAGGTTCTAGGTACAAAGTGAGGTATCACTTTTTTCTTTAGCCTAGCAGTGTTGGATACAAGCCCTATTAGCTTTCACCTTAACTCTAGATAAATAGGCTCAATGATCCCATATGAGATTTTTCTAGGACTTCTCTTGTGTAACCCATATTTTGAATGAGATCCACCCCTATCATATATCGTTGTTGAAGCTTATATATTTGTTGTGGTGAAGGAGATTGGACTTTTGGCTCTTTAGATAGGATATTCTAGGATTGCTACTACCTATTCAATTTCTTAGCTTGTTTAGTGCTAGATAGGAATTTTTGGGTAACCCAATCCTCTTTTGAGTCCGTATTATTGTGGAACTTGATCACTATGTTCTTATATTATTCCTTCTTTCTCCAAAAAGTCTTATTTCTCATCATTTTTCTTTGGGAGCCTGATGCTTCCATCATTATCATCATCTTTTTATTTTTCACAATTTTCATCATAAACTTTTTAAAACTTATAGTCTAAACCAAGGCCAAAACCATTTTTATTCAAACCACTCACATATAAAAATCCACCATTCATAAATTTTATTTGCATCCCATACTTTTTTATTCTTCATTGTATGTTTCTGTTCCTTGGTAAAAATATGAATTTTATTATTTGGAGGATCATATTATTCTGTTATTTCATATAAATCCTTCTAGGAAGGTCTTATTTTTATATGATCATATTTATATCAATAGCCTCTTTCTCCAAATTGTTTTTATATGCCTCCACTTCTGTCCTTTTGATATGCTTGAAGGTGGGAGGATTATTGTTCACCCCTGTAATTTTGGCCTAAAATTTCCATCTAGATCATATCTCCATCTATCTCAGGTTACCTTTAGCTTGAGGGTTTCTTGAAGATTATCTTTTTAGGCACTATTTTTCTATTAATGTCTCAAGGTAATTGGTCCATATCTCTAGGTTATATTGTATGTAGCAACTTTCCTTATTTCTATCCTAAAATATTTATGAGTAATCCACTTGTCAATAGAATTCCATTCCAAAAATCTAGTAAGTCACATAATAGGGAAGAAAGAAAGACTCCCCATTGAATCCACACACCCAAATTAATGTACAACTCTTGAGGAAGTACCAATATTTTATTTCATGCGCAAGGGTGCTATTGGAGCCAAATTTGACTCAAATTTTAAACCCCCATTTTTAAATTTTGGTTTTCAATCAAAGTATCCTTACTACTGGTCATTGCTTAAGTTGTTGTGAGTAATTTGATTTTTCATTGGTTGGTTTGATAAAGTCTAACCTTAACCTTTTTAATAATGTGGGCTTCATTGTATTAATCAAAGTACCTCAAATTGTTAGGGAATAAATTTTTAAATTAAAAACCTAAAGCCAAAGTTCGACCTTCATAAATATTTCCTTGGGCCTAAAAATCGATTAATAAAGTCCTTAAATCATAATTCGGTTAAACATTCACCATGGTCTCAAAATCCAAAATATCTAAGGTTAAAGAAAATATTAATTAATTAAAACCTAAGGGTATGCACCCCTCCAAGCTAACAATCGAGCACTTTATATTTAATACAAGGGTCACGCTTGATCTGGAAGAAATCGAATGATAGCGAACCAAAGGATAAGTCAAAAATTTAGCTCAGGGCCAAATAAAGTTAGCCGATCGGCTCACAAATGCTAAAATCTAGCCAAGAAATTTTTTCGGCCACCTTTGAACACTAGTTGATCGATCGGCTCCCGACCAACGTTGGCCAGTCGATCAGCTATCGATTATAACAAGTCAACCGATCTACTAATGACAAAAATACCATCACCTATTTGGTTAACTTAAAAGGTCCATCGATCGATCGGCTCCCAAAAAATAAATACCGATCGATCGGCTTGTCTGATTAATTAGTCGATCGATCGACTCCTAACTTCAAAAGATAAGTCGACGAAGGAGGAAACCCTATCGACTGGAAAAAAAAAGAAAGGAACCGATATCCCAAGTAACAAGGATGGACCGAAAGTTTGAACACTTGTCAAAAAGATCGTTAGCTGATGCATCACAAGAGAAAGTTGATCAGCTCTTGTGAGTTATCTATGAGCCCAAACTAATTGGTAAATAAGCAATAAATAGAAGCCAATCAACTCCTTTGACACATCACTCGACCGAGCTTCCCAGAATGGTGATCGATCGGCCTAAGAAAGAAAGCAGTTGATCAGTCAAAGAATTCTAGCAACTGATGCCTCGATAAGCGGAGCCATCATGCAAATATTAAGCTTGGCATGCAAACCAAGCATGAGGTATGCCTAACTATCCCACCAAATTAATTTAACCTTACTGATTAGTGGTTTCTTGTACAAGTAACTTTATGAGGTCGATTGGCTGAGGATTTGCTACCATCGGCTAGCACGAATCATAAAGAAGCCAAAATAATTGGCCAAGAACAATAAATGGCTACACATGCTAAAATTCAAGAACCAGCTAGCCTCCACACCTAAAAGGACATAGCAGAATGCTTAGTCAGACCACTAACTAAGGTGGTATCAAAATGAGTAAGAATGACAAGGCATCTATGTCAAAGAGCAAATATCGATGGCAGAACTCTCATCCAATCATGATGAGCCAAGACACATAAGGATCATCCTAGGATCCATGCAAGCATGTTCGCTCGAAATAAACCAATGGCACATCATTCAAATAGAATGTGCGAAAGACCAAAAAGGTGGTGAGCCCAAGATTGTCATAAAAACCAACCAGCTCCCCTCATTAAATGACCTTGACTCAAAGGAAGGTTATAAACCCCCCTTATTTCCAAAATAAAACCATCACCAATGTATTCACAGAAGTGTTCAGTGATTGAGTAGTGTGCGAGAGCCGAGGGTTTTTATGAGAGCTTAGAAAGATAGGATTTATGTAAGTGATAAAAATGGCATCTTTGAGTTCAAGTGCTAAGAAAGACAAAATTGAGTGTTTTGAAGAGAGAGTGCCATTTAAAAAGGTGATAGCTAGGAATCCCAGACACCAGGTCTGGAATGAAGAGGATCAGACTGAATTCCATTTTTAGGCCAGCATGGAAGATCGTAGTCGACCCCATCATGTATTAAAAATGGTATTTTTGAGGGCTTATGAGGCAAAATATAAGAAGGGTGTTGCTAGCAACCATTGGAACACCAATTTGGTGAAGTTGCTATGTCCTCGGGTTCACTTCTCTCTAGACCTATTGTCATGGCTTGCAATCTCTTATGATCCACAGAGTCGTTCCATTGTGAATGAGAAGGGAAAGGCTCTCTATCGCATCACACCTGACCGGATTTGAATGGTGTTTGAGTTAACCAAGGAATATTTGCTATATGAAGAAAATGTGGTAGCACTATAGGCTCAACACATGTTGAAGATTTCTTTCTACGTCGGTCTATTCAAAGGGCCAGTATTAACTGAATTCCCTATCCCAAAGTCCTTGTTGTAATGGTGGGTGAAATATTACTCAGACATGATTTATGTTGCCTTAGGCGTAGAGGACCTTACCTAGTTGAGCTTACCAATTACATATGTTATTTCTCAATGCAATAAGTGATGCTTTCCTCACTATCAATGGGAGGTAGTAATAAGCAAAACCATAGATAAGGAGTTGAAGCAACTCCAAGAGGCTTTAAAATAGGATAAAGATATAATGCCTCGGTTCTCTCACTATTCCTTTTTGATCCACCTGATAATGGGTCAATTCAAAAGAGAGGCAATAGCACAACTTTTGAGAAACCCTGACTGTATGATACAGGACCGACTTCTAGTCATTCACCAAAAAATTTCTTCGTTCTCAGAGTTTTACGATCATTTTCTCCTGACCATGTATCATGTCCTAACTGAGCAGCATCCTCCTAGAATAAGTTGAGGTGTTGCGGGTCACCTCAGAGAGAAAGAAGTCAGGGACATATTTTTCATGGAGAACTTTACGTTCATTCGAACATATGGGGAAAAGCTACCCCCAAAGGCCTTACCCACCTATTGCCCAAAGTCAGTAGGAGTTCTAGAGATATTATGATAGTAGATCGAGGGGGCTAGGCTATGATATTTGAGAAAATAGACCAAAATTTTGTGGGTATCCGCACCAGCAAAGATTGACCACATTGTATACAAAGGCTATCCCAGCCTCGTTGAAGCCATCTCCATAATGGACAAGTATTATTTTGATAAAATAGTGTGGAGGCCTTATGATCCTAAAGATAAGTACAGAGAAATCATGGTATAAAAGAATCCCATGAAACATCATGAGGATGATTATGAAAAAGCTTCGCTATGGGCTAGCAAGGATGAAAAAGAGATGAAAGCTATCTGGGAAAACAAGAGCATGCAAAGGACCTATACTCAATTAGAGATAGTGGGATGGTATTCCTTAGAACTTAAGATGGTTAGACAAACCACTATGGACAATATTACACCAACTCGACCAGTCATTCCTCCAAAAGAGTTCAATGACCCATTAACAAATATCACTACTACTGCTCCTGAGCAGCTGGTGATAGTGGCTCAGGTAGTAGAAGTCCCACCAGAGTAGGAGAAAAGGTCATTGTTGAGGCTTCGACCTTAGGCCCACAAGAACCAGGTAACCTTAGCCTCACCTTACATGCACCAAGACACTTACAGGTGGTTGTTATAGGCACCTCTCAGTCCATTCTAGTGGACATCAAATATAATAATAAAAAGGCCAAGATATCAAAAAGGACCTGGAAGGCCATAGAAGAGATTGGTGGATTGGTAGAAATCTTCCAAAATTATCAGGTGGAAGATATGGATGATGATGATACACCACTTGCCAAGAAGTCATGAATCGAAATAGGAGATGAAAGTACAATAAGCCTTCATTTGGTCAAAAGAAATGAAGTACCAAAATTCACTCCAGCTCAAGAAGCCGAGTTGGATGCCATCAATGAAGGGAGAAGGGTGGAGAAGCTCCCTGAAGTCCCAACACAAGAAGGTGGCCAAATGACCATCTCTTTGTCAACCCAAGGGATCACTTCTCTACAGATCGATCCAAAGACCAAAATAGTAGAAGCAATAGGAGATACCATTGCCATGGTAAGACAAGGAGTGAACATTCACTCTTAGACTGCAGAAGCCATAATATCAGAAATATCCACTTGGAAAGCCAAGGTCGGAGAACTACACACAGAAAATGAAAAGCTAAAATTTACCACTACTTCAGCTCTAGTATAGGCAATAGCCTCTAGCACCAAGGGTTCCAAGGAGACCTTGATTAAAAAATATATATAAAAAGCTATCACTTTGATCAATGACAAAGCAGAGATAATAAATGGTTGTTGCAAAGAGGCTAGGGAGTTGATTTCAGCTAACAAGAAAATAAGGCCTTTGATAATATACCTTTATAATAAGATGACCATTATACTTCCCATTTATGATTTGTGTAAAATTGTATACGATAATATTAGGACCGAGGAAGTAATAACTACAGATGGCCAAAGTCGAAGCTACTTGGATTAACATGAAAAAATCAACAACTACATCAATGAGAGATCTAAATATAAGTTAATGATTAAAGAACTAGAAAATGTTGAAAAATAGCTGACAACCATAGTGAGACAGTCAAGAATTGATCCAGCCACATTAATGGGCCAAGATGTTTTCAGCCAGACCATTATAAAATATCTAAAAGAAGTCAAATTTGACGAGCAAGACGATGAAAATTTGGTGGCCCAGTTATTTTTTGAAGTTGGAAACATACACAGTCAGGTCCATTTCTTTCAATACAAAGCCTCAATCTTGAAATAAAATAGAATCAAGGCTTCACAAATTTTGGATAGGGTCTCTCGACAAAGAATTATGCACATAGAAGTATGGCTTCGTATTGTTGAATTGGTGGGGGGCACATATGATGACATAGAGAAAATTAAGAAACTAGCTAATGAGTTAGTTACAGGATCAACCTCCACAGGAACAACTATGGACAAAGGTAAGGAAAATTTGGTTAGCTGACAATAGATAATTCTCCCCTCTCCTCAATCAAATTCTAGCAAGTGTACATACAAGAATGAACCAAGAATAACAGAATCAAGAACCAACAACTATAAAAGGAAGCAGATAGGTTCAGATTTTGCATAAAGCAATTAGAGAATAGCATTTTTTCTAAGAGGTATACTTGAGTGCCCTATTAGTTGTGTTGTATTTTATTTGTGTCTATTTTCTTTTATTCATTCTTTCTTCCTCTCCTTGTTGTGCAGGATTGTATGATAGGAAAGTGTTCGAGAAGCTGAAAATATTTCCAGTATATTGAGCTTAGGATTCAAATATTCTTCTGTTACCAGATTGGAATAAGAAGAATAGTATGGACCTATTACATCATTTGAACAGAGTCTTCTCTATTGTATTGTCATATTCTTTTGAAAAAAATAGAGTTAAAAGGCATTATGCCCACTTTGCATGTAATTTTTCTATAAATCAATACAATTATGAATCTTATTCATGTCATTTCTTTGTCTCAGTATTGTGTGTATCTGTATAATGGGTTACATTATTTGAATTCATTATACACATTTATTTTGTTAGTTAAATCTTGATTTTGTTACGATATTCGAATGAAAGCAAGAATGCTAATTTCCTTCTCCCCTTCTTTCTGTTCATGACTAAAGTAGTTGTTAAATTGCTATAATAGCCCAATGAATCTAGGCACTGGCCTACATAAGGCATAATAGTTGGTTGTTTCATGCTTGATCATTTTAATAAAAATACTATAGTTTAATATAAATTTGGAGCATGCAAATTAGAAGTTTAATTGTAAAATTGTCGTTGGGTTTTCCTTACCCATTCTACCGTCTTTTATAGCAATATTCAGATTTAAATAACATGAGGTAGGTCAACCAGATTCTGTAATAGCTTGTTGGTTTCAAATGGGTTCTTGTAGCGTGAAAATTGATTTCCTACGGATGCAATAATTGGCTTCGATAGTTTTTTGGCACTGTTGTCAGGGAGGACTTTTTGGAAATATCCAATTATCTTTTTAAAAGTTTTTCTTCAATGATTATTTTTAAATCAACGTACGACCATTTAAAGTAAAGAACCAATGTTTTAATTTTCACTTAGTTAGAAGTTCTTTATTTTTCATTATGTCTGTAGTTTACGCCTTGAAATAAGTTCTTTACATTCTTGATTTTCTTGAAATTTTGGTTTCCTGATTTTCTTGGTTTTCCCCAAGAACCCATTCCTTTGAGAATGAGAGATAATATCAAGCATTCTTGATAAGAGTATATGTTGTTATTTCTGCACCCAGTGCTGGCGACTCTGCTGGACGAACCTAGAAGAAAAATATATATATATATAAAAGAGAGAATAGAACGTGCTGGTGAACACTGGGAGAAGTGGTAAGGAGCTGTTTCCAGAACTCGAGAATCCAGAGGTATTTATACATACCTAGAAAACTCCACTTTTTAAGAATACAGTTTATAATAGTATATTAAATTCTATCAGTAAAAGGTACATGAAGAAAATCTAGAATACTATTACTACTGATATTTTTGTAGATGAACATTTAAAATCAATAGTAGAAGATATACGTGATTATTCTCATTCAAGAGTATATAATTCATCAATATATGTACAAAATTCCTAGACCCATACCACTGTAGGTATTACATCTATGAAATTAAATGCAACAGTAGCTATGGCTCAGGGTAATGTTCATTTGTGGAGAACTAACAGATATAGGCCTTTTGTATTACTAGTAAATTTAAATAACTTACCCAGTAAAGCTCACAAATACCTCCCTAAATTTTTAGGAAATAGTGTAGTAACTCGAGAGGATCATATCAAAATTTTATTATATGCAATGGACAACCTGAAGTCGAACATGAATATGTAGTATTAAGACTATTTCTGCAGACTTTAGAAAAATATGCTAGAGAATGGTTTAATTCCCTTCCTAACAATGATATCCCAGACTTCACCAAAATGGAAGAAGTGTTCCTAAAGAAGTATGGTGAAAGGAAAAATGAACAATCATTGTTAACTGAGCTAGCCACTATGAAGAATAAATAAAATGAGGTTGTTAGTGATTTTAACATGAGATTTTCAAAAACAAGAAACAAAATCCCTGCCAACCTTAGGCCTAGTTATATTCAGTATATTTGTTTTTATAAGAATGATTTTCAAGGAGAGTTTAACTATGAATTAAGGCAAGAAAAATCCAATACCATTTATGGTTGTATGGAAAAAGCAATGGATATAGAAATAAATATGCTTTACAGTGGTAATATGAAGCCTTATTCTTTAGAGGTTAACATACCTGAGAGAAAACCTAAGAGAGTGACTTTTGATATACAAAGAAGAAGTGAAATTGATCATGTGGAGAAGTTGACCAGTCAAATGACATAAATGTTCAACAACATGAGTAACAGGTTAGCAATAATTGAAAGAAATGGAAATAGTGGTGAATATTCATAGATAGAGCAACCACATGTTGATAATCATCCCCGATTTAAGAAAAATTACAAGAATTGAGGAAACAACAATGGTTTTGAAGAAGGGAATAGGAATAGGGGTAATGGGAATAACAACTAGAAAAATAGAGATCCTGATAGGGATCAGAACAATGTCCCTAACCCAATACCATCTGCCAATGTAGCTAAAGGTTTTCCCTATTTTTGCTCTACTTGTTATGCACCCCATAACCCTGATGCATGTGGAATACACCTGAGTAATCAACGTAATGTAGATATGCATGCAGAATTAGAAGAGGATATAAGAATCAATGCATGTTGGTCAGTTGAAGATGAATCCAGAGAAAGGTTGTTTGAAGAAGACATGGATAAATATGCTTCAAATAATCATCCTCAGATCTTAGTGACTGAAGGAACTAAAATCTTAGATAAATCACGAGTCACGATATGATAATATGAAGCAAGGGAAATTTATTCCCACTGCTCAAGAGGTTGAAGAATTAGAGGCAACCCATGTTTTAAATTTAAGGAATAGAACAATCCCTGAAAGAATAGAGAAATTATCTACAAATGAAACAAGAAGATAAAATTTCACTAATAAAAATATCAATAAAGAGAAAACTGATAGGAACCATAACAAAATTACTCATGAGGTAATAGAATCAATAAAATAATTTCCCAAATAAGAAAGTAATAAACCATTGGATATAAAGAAGATAGAATTTGATGTTGGGTCAAAACTTAGTAAATAAAAAGTTAATATCACATTTGGTGAACTTATGAAAGTTCAAACATATAGAGAGCAAGTATGCATAGCTTTTGGATTAGTAGAGCAGAAAGAAGATCCTACTTGTCATGCTGCTAGACAAAATCAACATGATAAAAGATCACCATCTTCTGTCAGACCCTTATACGTGTCATTAAGATATAATTCATATGAAGGGAAAATATATGTGATTCATAATTGTATGCTTTACAGTGGAGCTTCACATAATATCATGCCTAAGTTAATAGCTGACAAAATCAGATTAATCCATACTAGAGATTATGCCCCTGTTTTTGTAATGGATAGCATACAAATTCCTTGTGTAGGGGTGATAACTGGATTATTAGTTTTCCTAGACCAACACCCCAAAAAGGGTATTGTTATGGATGTAGAAGTAGTTGATGTTGACCCATTATTCTCACTATTACTTAGTAGGCATTGGGTAGAACAACTAGGGGGATCAATAAAACTAGACTGGTCCTATGCTACCATCCCCATATCAGATAAGGATAATATAATTTTAAGAAGGGAACAATTAAATAAACACTCTATAGAGTTAATTCAAATAGATGAAACCATGATTAACTTAGTTAACTCTATGGAAGAAAAAGGGATGGGAGTCTATTCAATATGGCACAACCCATTCCTGACGGGAGTACCAGATGCAAAGAACATGGATCCAGAGGATATGAGAATAACTGATGCTGAATCAAATTGAGTATTAACCCAAGAAATGTGGACCATGTCATTTGATGGGGCTAAATCCCAAATGGAGTAGGTGCAAGTGTAAATTTGATTGATATTAAAGGAAATTACCTTGGTATACCTTACATATTGCAATTTCCTTGCACAAACAATGTAGCTGAGTATGAAGCTTTACTATTAGGGCTAAGGAAAGTAAAAGAGTTAGGTATTAACTACTTAAATGTAACAGGGGATGCATAACTTATTATTCTACAAATAAAAGGCAAATATCAGACCAAACATCCTAAACTTAAGAAATATAGAAATACAGTACTAGAAGAAATTGATAAATTTTTGGCTTTCAATATTTCATATATTCCTAGAGAACAAAATCATGTTGCAGATATCTTAACTTTGAATGCCTCAGGTCTAGATCACCTAGAGATAACTACATAATATATGGATAGATTTCCAATGATCTCAGTCTATAAACCTTCTGTGCCAGATAACATAGTCTATCTTCAAGTCTTTCAAGATGATATAGATATTAAGGATTTTATGACTTTGCAAAATTAGTATGTAGATGTCATCTATGATGAAAAATATGAATAAAAGCTAAAATATCAAATAGGAGAACCAATAGAAGTAATCTAGTTGAAAACTAATAGAATACCCAAAGGATTCATGTCTCTTAAAAGCCTATTTGATGATTTTGACAAAGCCTATAAACCTATACGTAGAGAAGTGATATCTGAGGATATTAATATTGGCTCTATGAAAGAACCCAAAATAATGAAAGTAGACATGGCACTACCTACTAAAGAAAAAGTTGGATATATTAGTTTCCTAAAAAAGAACAAAGAACATTTTGCTTGGACCTATGAAGATCTAAAAACTTTCAAAACGGATGTGATGACACATAATACCCTTGAAATAAGAGGCCAAGCCTTTTAGACAAAAATAGAGAAAGTACAATCCAACTTTGCACCCAATAATGTAAAAAGAAGTTCAAAAATTGTTGGACTCCAAGATAATAAGAAAAGTTAGATTTTCCTCCTGGATATCCAACTTAGTACTAGTTAGGAAAAGGAATGGGGACATTAGACTATGCATGGATTTTAAAAATTTAAACAACAGCTCACTGAAAGACAATTACCCATTGCCTTATATGGAACGACTGTTGCAAGCAGTAGTAGGTTCAACTAGATTGTCCCTGTTAGATGGATTTTTAGGGTACAATCAAATTCTGATAAATATAGAAGATAGACACAAGGCAGCATTCACCACACCCTAGGGCACATTTGAATATTTAAGAATACCTTTTGGATTTATGAATACAGGTCCTACTTTCCAAAGAGTGATGGAATTTGCTTTCAAAGGACTAATGTTCAAAATTGTAGTAGTGTACTTAGATGATATCACAATTTTTTCTAAAAATCCAAAAGATCATCTAGAACATTTTACTGTAGTTTTTGCTTGGTGTAAGGAATTTGGAATTTCTCTAAATCCAAAAAAATGCATATTTGGAACTACACAAGGAAAGTTGCTAGGTCATATAGTTTCAGAAAATGGAATAAGCATTGATCCAGAAAGGATAGAAGCCATTTCTAAAATTTCCCCACCCAAGAATCTAAAAGGAGTAAGGTCATTCTTTGGAAAAATAATTTTTATCAGAATATTTTTCCCAAATTTTGCAGAAATGACCAAACCCATAAATGATATGGTAAAGAAAACTGGAGAAATTAAATGGACATTAGAAAATATGGAAACATTTAATAAGATCAAAGAAGCCATATCAACCACTCTAGCTTTAAGTTGCCCTACTTATGTAAAGGATTTTAATATTTATTCATATACATCTGAAAATTCTATTGCTGCAATCATTTCACAAAAAGATAATGAAAATAATGAAAGGCCAATAGCCTTTATGAGCTAAGAACTAAAAGGAGCAAATCTTAAATACACCCTATTGGAAAAACATGCCTATGCAGTCATCCAATCTTTGGAACACTTTAAAGGTATATTTGGCTCAAACAAAGTTTACTGTTGTATTCCCTTTATAGCAATAAAAGATATATTTTCTCAATCGGAGCCATTGGGAAGACCAGCAAGATGGATGGTAAAACTTTTGCAATATGATGTTGAATTCAAAATAGTTAAAATAGTCAAAGGGCAGGGTTTGGCTAAATTTTTGGCTAACAAAGAAGAAGTAAGATCTAAAAATATTATTACCATAGATAAGACATATGATGATAAAAGAATAAAAAATGAAGAATGTAAATGGTATGAAATTTTTTTATCCTATCTACAAACTCTGTCATTTCCCATAGACATGTCAATAAATAGAATGAGGTCAGTCAAGATGCAAGCTCAAAAATACTATATACATGATGGAGTGCTATATTGGAAACACCCTGATGGAATTTTATTAGTCTATTTATATGAAAAAGAAGTCCCATAAATAATTAATGATATTCATAATGGTTTCTGTGGGGGATATTTTTCTCCAAGAGTTATAGCCAATAAAATAATGAGAGCAGGATATTATTGGCCATCCCTTTTTAAGGATGTATATAAATATGTAAGGAATTGTCATAACTACCAGTTTTTTATAGGGAAAAAGCATCTACCAGCCATGCCCCTCAGGCCGGTAATCATTGAAGCACATTTTTCTCAATGGGGTATTGACCTGATTGGAGATATCAAGCCTAATTCATCTGGCCAGCATAAGTGGATCATAACTGCAACATATTACTTGACCAATTGGGTTGAAGTTGCACCTTTGAGAACATCTACATCGACTGCAGTCATTAGATTCATAGAAGAAAATATCTTGACCAGGTATGGATTTCCTAAAAAGCTTGTAACTGATAATGCTCAATATTTGGTGTCATATGAAATGGTAGAATTTTTTGCTAAATATGGAATTGAATTATCTCATTCTGATAATTATTATCCCCAAGGAAATGGTCTAGCTGAGTCATAAAATAAAAATGTAATAATAAGAATAAAAAGGTTATTAGGTAAAAACAAAAGGGGATGGTACAGTGAACTTAAATTTTCTTTATGGGTTGATAGGTTGTCTGTTAAAATAAATACAGATAGAGACCCCTATGAGATGGTTTATGGAGAAAAAACCCTATTGCTCCAAAAATAGAAAAAATGGCACTTTCCATTTTATTACAAGATCATAAAAACCCTGATCCCATTCAGAGAAGGCTTGACCAAATTGTCTTGTTAGAAGAACAAAGAAAAAAAAAACCCTTAAAAGAATGATGGAAAAAACACATAAAACCATTAAATTGTTTAATAAGAAAGCTAAGGGTACTCATTTTTCCCAAGGAGATATAGTCATCTATTGGGATCCTAAAAATGATAAGCATGGTGAAAAAGGTAAATTTGAACCTAAATGGATTGGTCCATATCAAATAACCCATGTTATCAATCAGAATACATACAAGTTGCAAACCTTGCAGGGTGAAATAATGGTTATTCCTATTAATGGCCAACACCTAAAAATGTACAATCCTTGTTAAAGGTCAACCAAAAAAATTAGAAAAGCAAAAAAAAAAACCCTAAAAATAGAGTGTTTTATTTCAAGTTTTTCATTTTTGTTTGTTTAAAATTTTTGAGTTCACTGTATCCAGGATGTTCTTATATTGATGAGTATGCATTACTGTGAATTCCTCCAAAAGCAATAAGAAGAAAGGGATTTATTTTAGACTCTGATGAGGTTTACAATTTTTCAAATGAGTGTTTATGCAGTAGTCATTTGATATGAGATAAAACAGAATAAAAACAGAGTGGATTTAAATATCATGTTAAAGCCTCACAATATTAATGATACTTAAAGTAATTTCAAGAGTCCTAAGAACCTAGTTATATTTGAGAGGGTAGTTAAGCTAAAAATCATTACACTCATCATTTTTAGCCAAAAAATGATCCTCAACTTAGGCATACTTGTTGCACAATTTTCTTATATCAAATACTTCTCTCACAAATAAGAAAAATATCAATAAAATAAAATTGAGTCACTACTTGAGACATCTTGTAAAATCTCTACTAGGGCTATAGACGCTTGATTGGCAGTAGAGTAAAAAAATATGGGATTAGAAGCAACTCCACCAGGGCTATAGATGCTTGACTGGCAGTGGAACCCTACAGAATGGTGAAATTTTTTAAAGAGTGAAATCACATATTAAGCTTATCTATTTTTTCTTAGATATGGTAAATTTCTGAAAGATTTAGAGCACAAAAACCCACATGGGCTTCAACATGATAAAACTAAATAGCTCTGTAAAAATCCTTGTGTAAACATATCCTATGACTCGGGTAAAACAACCATTACAAATTATTCAAAAACTCATCTATTTCTAAGAATCTAACTCGTCTCCAAAATGAATAAAAGGATTTTCATATCTGATATACTTTGATATCCTATTGCATGTACAATTTTTAAATTAAATTGTCATTTTTCTTTGTTTTTAAAGCTTTGATCATCATGTTTTGTGATGTAAATTTTTGTCCAAAAAAATTGCTTATAAACCAGGAGATTCTGTGGTTCTCAAGTGCTTCATGTTTTCAACATATTGTCCTAGTCAGAGCCTATGTTGGAGCCAAATTTGACTCAAATTTTAAACCCCCATTTTTAAATTTTGGTTTTCAATCAAAGTATCCTTACTGCTGGTCATTGCTTAAGTTGTTGTGAGTAATTCGATTTTTCATTGGTTGGTTTGATAAAGTCTAACCTTAACCTTTTTAATAATTTGGGCTTCATTGTATTAATCAAAGTACCTCAAATGGTTAGGGAAGAAATTTTCAAATTAAAAACCTAAAACCAAAGTTTGACCTTCATAAATCTTTCCTTGGGCCTAAAAACCGATTAATAAAGTCCTTAAATCATAAGTCGGTTAAACATTCACCATGGTCTCAAAATTCAAAAGGTCTAAGGTTAAATAAAATATTAATTAATTAAAACCTAAGGGTATGCACCCCTCCAAGCTAAAAATCAAGCACCTTAGATTTAATCCAAGGACCACGCTCAATCCAGAAGAAATCAACTGACAGCGAACCAAAGGACAAGTCAAAAAATCAGCTCAGGGCCAAAGAAAGTTAACCGATCGACTCACAAATGCTAAAATCCAGCTGATGGATTTTTTTGGCTGCCTTTGAACACTAGCCAACCTATCAGCTCTCAGAATACACTAACCAACCGATCGACTCCTGACCAACACTGGCCAGCAGATCGACTATCGGTTACAACAAGTCAACCGATCCATCGATGATGAAAAGACCATCAACTATTTAGTTAACTTGAAGGATCCACAGATCGATTGGTTACCGAATGATCAAATTTTTTGATTAACTAGCCGACCGATTAGATCTTGGGGTTAAAAGTTAAGCTAATGAAGGAGAAAACCTTCTCGACTAGCAAAAACAAGAAAGGAACTGATCATTCCTGCCATCGACTAAGGATTTACTGCCATCGGCTAGCATAAATTAGAGAGAAGCCAAAATAATTGGCCAAGAACAATAAACAACTACACATGCTAAAATTCGGGTGCCAACTGGCCTCCATGCCTAAAAGGATTTAGCAGAATGCTTAGTCAGACCACTAACCAAGGTGGTCTCAAAATGAGTAAGAATGACAAGGCATCTACGTCGAAGAGCAAATCCTGATGGTAGAACTCTCATCCAATCACAGTGAGCCAAGACACGTAAGGATCATCCTCAGATCCATGTAGGCTTGTTCGCTTGAAAAAAACCAATGGCACATCATTCAAATGGAATGTGCGAAAGATAAAAAAGGTGGCAAGCCTAGGATGGTCATCAAAAACCAACCAACTCCCCTCATTAAATGACCTCGATTCAAAGGAAGGTTATAAAAACCCCCTTATTTTAAAAATAAAACCGTCACTAGTGTATTCATAGAAGTGTTTAGTGATTGAGCAGTGTGCGAGAGCTTAGGGTTTTTATGAGAGCTTAGAAGGATAGAATTTACGTAAGTGATAACGATGGTGTCTTTGAGTTCAAGTGCTAAGAAAGGCAAAATTGAGGCTTTTGAAGAGATAGTGCCATTTAAAAATATGACAGCCAGGAATCCCGGACACGAGGTTTGGAATGAAGAGGAGCAGGCTGAATTCCATTTTTAGGCCAACATGGAAGATCGAAGTTGACCCCATCATGTATTAAAAATGGTCTTTTTGAGGGCTTATGAGGTAAAATATAAGAAGGGTGTTTCCAGCAACCGTTGGAACACCAATTTGGTGAAGTTGCTATGTCCTCGGGTTCACTTCTCTCTAGACCTATTGTCGTGGCTTGCAATATCTTACAATCTAGGAAGCCATTCCATTGTGAATGAGAAGGGAAAGGTTGTCTATCGCCTCACACCTAACCATATTCGAACTTTGTTTGAGTTAACCAAGGGAGATTTACTATATGATGAAAATGTGGTAGCACTGTAGGCTCGGCACATGCTGTGGACTTCTTTCTATGTCGGTCTATTCAAAGGGCCAGTATCAACTGACTTCCCTATCCCAAAGTCCTTGCTACAATGGTGGGAAAAATATTACTCAAACATGATTCAGATCACCTTAGGCATAGAGGACCTTAACTGGTTGAGCTTTCCAGTTATGTATGTTATTGCTCAATGCAATAAATGATGATTTCTTCACTATCAATGGGAGGAAGTAATAAGCAACACCATAGATAAGGAGTTAAAGCAAATCCAAGAAGTTTTAAAATAGGATAAATATATAATGCCTCGGTTCTCTCACTATTTATTTTTTATCCACCTGATAATGGGTCAATTCAAAAGAGAGGCAATAGCACAACTCAAGGGAAATCCTGACTGTATGATACATGATCGGCTTTAGATAATTCACCAAAACATTTCTTCATTCTTAGAGTTCTGTGGTCATTTTCTCTTGGCCATGTATCATGTCCTGATCTAACAACATACTCCCAGAATAAGCTCAGGTGTTGCGGGTTACCTCAGAGATAAAGAAGTTGGGGATGTATTTTTCATGGATAACTTTACGTTCATTCGAACGTATGAGGCAAAGCTACCCCCAAAGGCCTTACCCACCTATTGCCCAAATTCAGTAGGAGTTATGGAGATAGTACGATAGTCAGCTGAGGAAGATAGGCTATGATATTTAAGAAAATAGACTAGAATTATGTGGGTATCCACACTAGCAAATATTGGCCACATTGTATACAGAGGCTATCATAGCCTCATTGAAGCCATCTCCATAATGGACAAGTATTGTTTCACTAAAATAGTGTGGAGGCTTTATGATCCTAAAGATAAGTACAGAGACATCATGGTAGAAAAGAAGCCCATGAAACACCACGAGGATGATTATCAGAAAGCTCTGCTATGGGCTAGCAAGGATGAAATAGAGATGAAAGCTATCTGGAAAAACAAGAGCATGCAAAGGCCCTATACTCAGTTAGATATGGTGGACGGTATTCTTTAGAACTCAAGCTAGTCAAGAAAACCATTATGGACAAGATTACACCAACTTGACCAATAATTCCTCCAAAATAGTTCAATGACTCATTAGCAAAGATCACTATTTTCACTCCTGAGCAGCTAGAGATAGTGGCTCAGGTAGTAGAGGCACCTACACCAGAAGTCCCTAGTATCAAGGCTAGCATTCCCACCAAAGGAGGAGAACAGGTTGTTGATGAGGCTTTGACCTCAGGCCCACAAGAACCGGGTAACCTTACCCTCACCTTACTTGCACCAAGACACTTACATGTGGTTGCTATAGGCACCTCTCAGACCATTCCAATGGCCATCAAATTTAATAACAAAGAGGCCAAGATATCAAAAGGGGCCTAGAAGGCCATCGAAGAGAGTGGTGGATTGGTATAAATATTCTAAAATTATCAGGTGGAATATATGGATGATGATGAGACACCACTTTCCAAGAAGCCACGGATCGAAACAGGAGCTAAAGGCACAGTAAGCCTTCATTTGGTCAAAATAAATGGAGTACCAAAATTCACTCCAGTTCAAGAAGCCGATTTGGATGCCATCAATGAAGGGAGAAAGGTGGAGAAGCTCCTTGAAGTCCCAACATAGGAAAGTGGCCAAATGACATCTCTTTGTCGACCTAAGGTATAATTTCTCTATAGATTGATCCAAATACTAAAATAACAAGAGCGACAGGAGATACCATTGCCATGGTAAGACAAGGAGTGAACATTCACTCTCAGACTACGAAAGTCGTAATATCAAAAATATCCACTTGGAAAGCCAAGGTCATAGAACTACAGGCAAAAAATGAGAAGCTAAAAGCTACCACTACTTCAGCTCCAGTACAGGCAATAGCCTCTAGCACCACGGGGTCCAAGGAGACCTTGATTGAAAAATATAGAGAAAAGGCTATCACTTTGATCAATGACAATGCAAAGATAATAAATGGTTGCTACAAAGAGGCTAGGGAGTTGATGTCAACTAACAATAAAATAAGGCCTTTGATAATAGACCTTGATAATAATATGGCCATTATACTTCCCATATATTATTTGTGTAAAATTGGATACGATAAGATTAGGATCGAGGAAGTAATAACTATAGATGGCCAAAGATGAAGCTACTTGGATGAACATGAAAAAATCACCAACTATGTCAATGAAAGATCTAAATATAAGTTGATGATTAAATAACTGGAAAATACCGAACAGTAGTTGACAACCATAGTGAGACAATCAGGAATTTATCCAGCCACATTAATGGGCCAAGATGTTTTCAGCCAAACCATTATAAAACATTTGAAAGAAGTCAACTTTGATGAGCAAGACGATGACAAGTTGGTGGTCCAATTCTTTTTTGAAGTCGAACACATACATAGGCAGGTATGTTTCTTTCAAGACAAAGCCTAAATCTTGAAAGAAAATAGAATAAAGGCTTCATGAATGTTGGATAGGGTCTCTCAGTAAATAATCATCCACATAGAAGTATGGCTTCGTATTATTGAATTGGTGGGTGCCACAACTGATGACATAGAGAAATTTAAGAAACTAGCTAATGAGTCAGTTATAGGATCAACATCTATGGGAATAACTACGAATGAAGGTAAGGAAAAGTTGGTTAGATGACAACAGATAGTTCTCCCCTCTCCTCAATCAGATGCTGACAAGTGTACAGACAAGAATGAACCAAGAATAACAGAATCAAGAACCAACAGCTATAAAAGGAAGCAGACAGGTTTAGATTCTGCATCAAGCAATTAGAGAATAGCATTTTTTCTAAGAGGTATACTTGAGTGCTCTCTTAGTTGTGTTGTTGTATTTTCTTTTATTCATTCTTTCTTCCTCCCTTTGTTGTGCAGGATTGTATGATAGGAAAGTGTTCGAGAAGCTAAGAATATTTCCAGTCTATTGAGCTTAGGATTCAGAGATTATTTTGTTACCAGATTGGAATAATAAGAATAGGATGGACTTGTTACATCATTTGAATAGAGTCTTATCTATTGTATTGTTGTATTCTTTTGAGAAAAACTGAGTCAAAAGGCATTCTGCCCACTCTACATGTAATTTTTCCATAAATCAATACAATTTTGAATCTTATTCATGTCATTTCTTTGTCTTCGTATTGTGTGTATCTATATAATGGATTACATTATTTGAATGCATTATACATGTTTCTTTCATTAGTTAACTCTTGATTTTGTTACGATATTCGAATGAAAGAAATAACACTAATTTCCTTTTCCCCTTATTTCTATTCATGATTAAAGTAGTTGTTAAATTGCTATAACAGCCCAATGAATCTAGGCACCGGTCTACATAAGGCATAACAATTGATTGTTTTTATGATTGATAATTTTAATAAGAATAATATAGTTTAATATAAATCTGGAGCATGCAAATTAGAATTTTAATCATAGAATTGTTGTTGGGGTTTTCTTACCCATTCTGCCATCTTTTATAGCAATATTCGGGTTTAACAAAACATGAGGCAGGTTGACCAGAGCCTATAATATCTCATTGGTTTCAAATGGGTTCTTGTAGCGTGATAATTGATTTCCTATGAATGCAAGAATCATTTACAATAGGTGCATAGACATGCTATTGATCCATTAGTTATCTGAGGGACTAATCCATATATACATGTTAAGGAAGGACCTAGGATATTTTTATTAAATTCCATGTAGGAGTTTGAAATTTTGAGTACTGGGGTCCAATATACTATTGATAAGGCTTTCCCTTGGGGTCCAATATACTATTGATAAGGCTTTCCCCTCTAGTATTTGCTTATTTATTTTTAATTTTGAAAAAACATTTGCTTTATGATACACAAGCAACCATGTTAAGTATGATGGATACCTAAACACCATATATTAATTTTTCTTAAGGTTTGTGAGTTGAGCATGCATGGTTGAGCTGAGGTACCAGAACCAATAAAAATAAATGGGGTTCTAAGGGTTAGTCATAGTATATGCTATAACTATATGGTAATTATATACAAATTTATCAACTTCTAGCCCAAAAATAATAGTGAGTATAGCAAACATCTCTTGCAAGTACTTAAAACTAGCAAGATCTAATGGATCTTTAGGAATTTTAGGGATGCATTCACACAATTGCTTGTTGATCCAAGAGAATAGCTTGCTATCATAATATACCTTTTGATTTTCACTATAAAAATCCTTGGGATGGTTTTTAAGTAAAATTATTTTTACAAATGTAGCTAAAAACATTTTAAGGCTTAAGAGAAAAGAGTACCTAACCTTTGTCATCACACATTGTTCTAGTTTTGGATAATAGTAGTTTGATACTACTCCAACCAATTATAGATAGGTATGCATGCATTGGGGTATGTATAGTGCTAGCAAAGAGTGCCATTCAACTATATTTGTATTTTACCTTAAGTGTTTAAAGGCCTTTTGATCAACTACATCTTGAAAGTTTTTTTTTTAACAGTGATATTTGGATCATGGATATCTGCCATGTGGTCTTTGATCTCATTTATTTAGGTAGAAATTTGTATTGAGCTAGTTTTAGGTGGAGGGTTATGGATTTCCATAAAAATTAAATACTTCATGTGTAAATTATAATACAAGTTGTATCTTTATAGATGGATTCTTACGACACTATTAGTGCTCGCTCAAATTTATTGTCTTGAAATTGTCAGCACATGCAAGAGTCTTAAAATGTGTTTTAACTTTGAAAACCACTATTACCATATCCAATAACATATTTACATTTCAAAAAGTCTCATATGCCCTAAAATACCACATGTAATACTGCTTACTTTGTTATAATGCATGTTGGTACATATTCTTTTATTTACATTACAATACAACTTGGGGTGTTCTTATATATGTAGAATTCTTCAAAATTTTATCATCTATTGGTAACAACAAAGTTTGACCATTGGTTGTAGTTATCTAAAAGAAATTATTATCATGTTTCTTGTTTCTCTAACAAGGCCCAAGCCCTAGTGAATCAAGCCTTTTATGTTTTCTAGGCTTAGCTTTTACCTTGTTCCAATGTTGTGGGTTACCCTTCGAAGACTCTTGTGTCAAAATCTCTATTTTAGCTTAATGTTTAAAAACTTTGTATTGCTACTAGAGTATATAAACTACCCTCATATAATGGAAACCTTTATTTGGAGTGGTTGATAATTGTTGACCTCCTAACCTTACATTATTAGTAAAAACTTGTCCATCTTTAGATGTAGTAATAAAGTCCTCTAGGGAAAATTTAGCTTCCCTCTGAAAGTCTCAAGTCACCTCTTTAGAATAATAATCATCCTCCTTTTTATATTCTCCATCCTTTTTTATGAGTGTCATTAATTATTTCACTTTAATTAATTTTTCAAATCCAGGGCAACATCCTAAGGTTGTATGCGATAGATATCATTGTAATTGTGCAATAGGAATCAAAGCACTAGATTACCTAAAGAAGTAGAGGATCACAATGTCTTTGAAAAACTACACTAAATTGTACACCTTGTGTGAAAAGAAAATCTAACTAATTTGCACAAAATGAACATGCTAAAAGTGAAAGAAACTATACTGCATTGCTTGAATTGAAAGTGCAAAAAATGAAAACTAAATACTAAAGTTAAAATTACAACTGAAACAATTGCAAATGCTGAAAATGAACTACTAAATTGAAAAATGCTAAAATAGAATTCAAATCAATAAAAATAGAAATTAAATGTTAAAATTTAAGTGTTGTGACAGAAATGAAAAATAAAAGAATAAACTAAAACTAGCTAGTTGTAACAAAACAAAATACACATGCTTGAAAATAGAGGAAAAACAAGAGAAAACAAGGGATTTAATGCTACTAGAATTAATGTTAGAAAATAACAAAAAAAAAAATCTATAATTTATAGCTAATATCCTTCCACCAATCTTGAGAGTGGGCCCTTGCTCTAAGGCTGAGTAGAAGGTAAAAATTTTTAGAAGATGCTAACTCATGAAGTCAAAATATCATGCAAGAAATTGAAATAACTAAGTCTAAAATTACTGCACTTTTTATTGACTGCTTTCAACTTATATAATGGTTGCTTTTTGTAAAGAAAAAACAAACACCAGAATAATGATAACAAATCAAACACAAGAAATATTTTACAAAATAAATAAATGCTATTATATTGATATTAGGGAGCCTTGATCTCCACTATTATAATGCAACTTGTGTTGATACAAATGATTTTACAACAAGAGGGTTGGAACCCTTGATCAAATGATAGCTGGTGTCTTTGGGTCATCTTCACTCCAAATAATTTGTGAGTGGGCTTGCATATCCCTATGGGTCCACACGAGCTACAACAACCATCAATGAAGATATCTCCTGTACATGCAAATAGATCACAACACAAAAATATTAGCAGTATATGTGAGGGCTCCACTGTGTGAAATCCTTTGAATAACAGATCTACAAACCCTAGGTGCAGTGATGATAAAGTGTAATTCAAATATAGAAGATGTAATTTGAAAACCAAATAATACATGTTACCTTATTAGGATGTACTTGATTTTTATGATCTATATCTCTACTTCCTTGAATTGATAACGCATGGATGCCTGCAAGCGTTTGAGGGTTTATCGATGGTAAACCGATCAAGGCAAAATACTTAGGAGCATCTAGGAATGGTAGTGGATGCCCTACAGTATCTCAAGGATGCTCTATAGCATTTGAGGAATGCCCTGGAGTGTTTGGGGGTTATTTGGAGGTGTTCTGTAGAACCAGATGTAATTTGTAGTGGTTTCAATGATTTATATGGAAGATGCAGAGGTAGTGAGGGCTTGTGTGAATGCGAAGGAAGTATAAATTAATGGGATGCTAGGGTTCATGACTAGGATGTTAATGTTTCTAACCTCTCAAAATTGTTCATACCTTGATTCAAAAAATGAATCATATTTTATAATTTTTCCTTGATCATGTTAGGATTTTGACGACACCAAGAAGCGACCAAGATTAAAAAATCATAAAGGGTTGAGATTGAAATGTGATGGGTGGCTAGGATTTATTTACATATCTATATATCTATCTATATATATAAATATATATATATATATATATATATATAGATATTTAAATAAATATATAAATATAAAATATTCATATTTATGCATAAATATAAATAGATATAAATAAATAATGGATGGCTATGATTAGAGGATGCGTATATGACAAGTGGCTAGGTTTTACTATCTACAGATGCCCCTTTTTGTGTCGTGTTACATGAAACACAATGTGATGCAAAAATAAGAGACACCTACTGTGGTGAAGTAGTTTCTTTCCTTGGTGTGCAAGAAGATCCAGAAGAAAAATAAAATTTGTTGTAGCTTACCCCCTCAATTAGCGAATGAGTTAAGAATTAATCTCACTAGCCAATTGACATAATTGTGGGTGATGTAAATGATGTAAATGACTTTGGATGATGTAATAAGTGATTCTATTTTTACCGCAAAAAAATAAGGGGTTTTTCACAATGTGGATGATGTGAATGATTGACTCTATTTTTACCCCAACATAAAAGGGGTTTTTATGAAATGTGGATGATATGAATGATGTAAAGGAATGTGAATAATTGATTCTACTTTTACCCCAATAGAAAGGGGTTTTTTGTGAAATGTGGATGATGTAAAGGAATGAATGATTGATTCTATTTTTGCCCCAATAGAAAAGGGGTTTTTGTGAAATGTGGATGATATGAATGATGTAAAGGAATGTGAATGATTGATTATTATTTTACCCCAACAGAAAAGGAGTTTTTGTGAAATGTGGATGATGTAAAAGAATGTGAATGATTGATTCTGATTTTGCATTAATAGAAATGGGATTTTTGATTGGATGATATGAATGATGTAAATGAATGTGAATGATGCATTTTGATGTGGGAAATAAAAATCAAATTTTTCTGCCCCAATTTTGGGGTGATTCTATGTTGTTGAAAAATATGCCCTTTGGCATCATTGATATGCAAAATGATGAAGATGGAAAAATGAAAAAGTAAAAAAATAGTCATCCTAGGGGCTTGTTAGTGATTGTAGTAAGTTCCTGAATGTAGCATGAGGAACCAATCATCCTATTGGGTGTGTATCCCTGGTAACTATCGTAATGTAAATAAAATAATGTACTAAAAGTTATCCATGTTTGTTACCTCACGAAAAAGGGCATCAATGATAGCTTATGAGAAAATTAGTCAAATCATAGTCTCACTCAAGAAATGAGGGACCAAAAAGATTTTATTTTTGAACAAGATAATGATGGAGGATGATGTGGACAAGTTTCCTTATGGTGATCTACCCATCCTATCAAATTGCATGGATAACCAATCATTGCAATCACAAAGGGAATAGAGTAAACCACTATATATGAGGTTCACTTGATAATGCAAGTGAATTTGATAATGGAAATGCATTGAATTGTGGATTATGTAAATATGAATGGTGCAATGAATGTGGGTGATGCAATGATTGATTTTGTTTTTACCCCAATATAAAAAAGGGTTTTTTGGCATGTGGATGATATGAATGATGTAAATGAATGTGAAGGATGTGATTCTGCTTTTTCCCCAACAAAAAAAGGGTTTTTTGAACATGTGGGTGATATTAATGATGTAAATAAATTTGAAATATGTGACTGATGCATTGATTTATGGGTGAATTTTCTAATTTTGTGAAATTTAGAATTATTTTGGGATAATTTTAAATAATTTGAGGTGTTTTCGTGACTTTTAGTCATAAATAATAATTAAATGCTCAAATCAATCCAAATTATCACAAAAGGTAATGAAATGGTGTGATGAATATTTTGAATGGTGAATGTGGAAGTTTTTGAATTTTTGGACCATTTTGAGGTGTTTTTACATGATTTCAATGTTTTCATGACTTTTGGTTGCAATAAAAAATTAAGCGCCCAAATCAATTCGTGTCATCACAAAATGTAATGGAATAATGTAATGGATGAATGGATGATGTTTGAGGTGATTTTATGGGATTTTGATATGTTTTGAGATCTTTTGAGTTCTTTTGTAGCATTTTGGATCCAAACATCAGCCAACGTCCATATTATGCATAGATGTGGGAGAGCATTTACCACTTTGTATATGGAGGGTAGTATTTGAGTGTGCCAAGTAGATGCCCATGGGTATTTGAGCATGCCAAAATAAGATATAAAAGGGATTCAAGGAAAATTTTAATTTATTCTTGCATTCGATAATTTAAGAAGTTGTGTCTGAAGAGAAGTGAGTGAGTGTGAAGGAGTGTGGTGATGGTGATGGAGTATGTGGATGCGGAAACAAGAGTGGAGGCATAGGTGGTGAAAGTAAGTGCTCTTAGCTCTCTTGTTTGGATTTTTATAGTAAAAAAATTATTTTTTATGCAATAAATGTGATGGTAATATGCACTTCTTGTTGTGTTGTACTACAGTTGACGATCTTGGAGGCTCAAAATTGATTCTCACCCATCATACCAAGAGTGAGAAAGGTGTTGCATAATAACCATTCGGATTGGCTAGAGCATGTGGTATTGGTGGGATGTACCCAGATTTAAATCATGAGGGTTGATGAGGGGTACCTCTCTACCTTGGCTAAGAGGTGGGATCTAGATAGGGGAACCTTCCAACTCCTTATAGGGGAGATGATGGTGACACTAGAGGATGTATATCACATATTCTAAGTGCCTATGGAGGGGTTGTATATCCAAGTTGAGGATGATAGGGAGTATGATATGATATAGATATTTTGTGATGGATGGAGGGATCATATATTTGGACATGTATGTGAGGAATGAGTTGGAGGTACTACCTACCTTAGTCATATTCCTACTGGCTAATGTGTTGATGCCTAACAACATCAACTATTGGTTCCCATGGAACATGATTTGATTGGTGTTCTACATTATTGATGAGCCTTAGGAGTATGCATGGGAACCTACAATTCTAGCGTAGACATACTTGGAGCTATATGAGGTGAAGAGGTAGGGGTGGAAGGGGTTGGGCTGTAATTTGCTACTACATATCTAGAGCTGGAAGCATATCATTATAGCTTGTCATATGGGCCTATGATGTGAGAAGTGGTATAGGGATCATATTTATGCATTGATATAATAGGTAGTTGAGAAGGTACAATCGAGTCATCTTGGTCATAGTGGCTAGAAGTGTAGATATTTGTGGGTAGGGTTGACACCAGATTAGGTTTTCTAAAGATCATGGTGGGATTCTAGGTGGCCCAGTGATGAAGTGCATCTATGATGGGTTAGGTAGGCTAGATGGGTGGTTGTGTGGCATGGGAGTGAGGTGGAGATGATCTAGTTTTCATGGGTGTTACAATAGTTTGGGATATGATAGGGAGTACATGATGCTCCAGTGTTGTATAGGTATTGATTTGATGAGTTTATTTTGCATTGTGTGCAGGAGTGGTGATTGAAGTATGAGGATGATGAGGAGATAGATCTCTTGGATATGGATTATGTCAGGACCACCACTGACTATGATGCATGGTTCACTTAACAACCACGATGGGTATCTATTTAGGTGGTTGAGGAGGGGAGTGGGGATGATGGGGAGATAGCGATGGAGGATGAGGAGACTTCTTAATGTTAGAGACATTGTAATAAAACAATTAAGGGAGACACGTGAGGGTTTCAGTAGAGCAGCCCCAAGGATTGGGGGTGATGGTGATAGTGGTGGTGGTATGGAGGATGTTCTAGAGAGACCTCCTGGTCATATTTAGGAGGAGTGGGTTGAGCTCTAGGTAGATCAAGACCAGCTTTTACATATGGTAGTGGAGTAGGATGAAAATATTGTTTGACTATGGGTGGATTTGGATGCATGGGTGGTAGCAAGTGGAGGTGAGGATGTGGTAGAGAGGATCTAGGTAGATTTGGCATAGAGGGATGCTCATCAGAGGTAGTATGTGCTATTGCCTTTGATCCTGGGAGGGCTACATTCATGATCTTGAGGGTCTCCTTATGCAACATTATATTAGACTGCTAGTATAGCCTTCTTCCTCTATACCAAGGACTATTAGGCGTAGTGACTCTAGGTCTAGGGATCCATCATGATCTCAGGGATATGCCTGTGGGCATTAGCTAGTGCCTAGATGCACTTTTTGTATATGACCCTTAGTGCTCCATTTTATATAGCCTTAAGGCATTAATTGTACCTATGATTTAAATAAATAAATATATATATACATGGCTTTTATTTTGGTGATATGACTTTGTGTGAATGTTAATGCATGTGTATGTGATGTTATGGATGACCATATAATAATAATGTATGTGGATAGTGATAATAGTGCAAGTGAACTGATAAACTAATGGTCATTTATGATAGTTTAGATTTTTTTTTGTCATATTTATCATTGTCATTTAATCAAGGGCACCAAAATGGTGGTATGTAAAATGGAAGACTCATGTAAGGGTATGATAATGAAATGGAGGTTGTGTTGGATTATGAATGGCAGATTTGAAATTATTTTATAGAGACTCAAACATCCTGGTGATTTCAAACAAACTTACTAAGGTCTTTCTAATTTCTCCAAGACCAAATATATGTGTAGTGAATGTTCATTTACCAATCATGAGCATGGTAATGACTCAAGGAAATCAATAACCAATGTGTGCAAGTGAGTTCATTAACCCATATTGAGTAAATTGAGATGAAAATTATCATGGAGGAGATCAAGAAGCTAGCCTATCCTTATGTGTGGTCATAGGTCTCTTCAAAATAGAGGTGTTTCCATGCATGAGCGTACTCCACTACTAGTCAAGCATCTATAGCCTTGGAGAAGGTTAGCTCCATAGTCCAATGATATGATCTCTAAGATTTAAGGAATTAGACTACCTAACCATATGGATGGAAATGTAGTTCTATCCTTACTACCTAAGGATATGTGGTGTGTGTATGTGATGCTTAGATGTGTGATTTATTATGGATGCAATGCTTTCTCTTAATGCATATTTGATATTTCTCTATTGTATGCATTAATGTATGCGATGCTTTATTTACACGATGGTAATCTAATGTAAATGAACTTGTATGCTTTAATCACTTAAAACATAAGGAATGAATGCAAATATATTTATAAATATAATGGATGACACCACAGAATGTATAAAAATCATGAATGTAATTGAAAATATTTAAGATAAAAATTTAATCAATTAATCATCCATATATGAAATGCAATGGTATGTGATGTTATGATGCGAATGATATAATGTGTCATTCTATTTTATTTTACAAAATTTGAAAAATATGCACAATATAGTCAATGGCCATCTAAATATTATTGCTAATATTCATCTGATATCTATACTATATTTTGATTGTGCCTTATATGATGATGTATCATGGATTTGATACTTTACAATTTGATGATTTATATGGTTGCGAGATTTGAAATTTTGTTGCTATGAGAGAAATTTTTGAGGTTTTTTGTGAGACTCAAACACCTTAATATACTTATCAAATGTTGCATACTAACCACACTAGAATTTTGAGATAAAAGGCTTTTGCTAGGATAGGCCCTAACTGTTCATTATCCCTGTGTATGCACATGATTATTTTAAGATAAGACACAAGCGTTTCCCGATGTCAGATGGGATTCTTTCAGCCCTTGCTAAGATAGGGGTTCCAAAAATGTCTTATCCAATCCCAAGTTTATATTTTAATTGGACTAAGCCACTAGGCAATGTAGGACACCTGAAGCTAGCTCTTACACATTAAAACATTGGTCTTGTTCATAAGCAAGGTACTAATGCGTCAGACATATAATCATGTGTAAGGTATAGTAGTACTAAAAATTCCAGGGATTCAGGCTCATTCCTTTCTATCCTTCAGTTTTTGGGATACTTGCTCATATGTAGTGGATCAAGGGAGTCGATTCCATCTTCATTTTGAATTGTCTTTGGATCTTCATTTGATCTCTCTTCAAACTGGATTTTGGATCTTCATTTGATCTCCGATCGAACGTTGATTCATGATATTCATTTGATATTCACTTTGAACTTTGATTTAATCCTATTTTTTTATCTTTATTTGATCTTCACTTTTCAGCATTTACATTTGATAATTTTCTTCAAAACATTTCCTTTGGGGAGATTTACTTGGGAAAACAGTTTCTAGTATATCGATTGAGAATATTGATCTTATGATATCAATATGGGATATCAATCTAGGAAGTTGATCTATGATATCGATCTAGGGTATCAATCATGAGGATTGATGTGGGATATCTCTTTGGGATATTGCTCATTTTATTATAATAAAGGGATTCTAAATAGGGAACTAACCTATCATTTTTCCAACTACCAACATTTCCCATACCATCCACACAAAGGGATAAGCAAGAATAACTCTTTTCATTTTAGGATACCCGGTCCTGCTTCGTGGATTTCATCTTCCCCTAGTTCTTATTAGGATTATTTAATTTTTTGATTAGTGATAGGCTTATGATATGCTAAGGGCTATACTAACTGAACCTTAGCTACAAAAGCAAAGCAACCTTTCTATCAACTCTTGATAATACCACTAGGTATGGCTGAGTGACCGTAAAACCCTAGTATATCTCCATAGCAAAATTATAGGTTGTGTTGAAAAACATAATTACTCACATGAATTATGGATCATGATAAATGTAGAGATGCATGATTTAAACACAAACGTGGTGTCATTTGTAAGACTAACAAACATAATCCCTCCTACTATGGAATGCAATGGATGAAAAATGCCTATATGCAATGCAATAATGCAGCGAATGCATGTGTGAATGCAAAATGACAATGCAAAATTCAAATGCAAAATGCAAATATTTTTGGATTTTATGCTTTAACATTTTTTTTAATTTTATTGATTTTATAATTTTTATGGGTTTTATGCCTCATAATTGACCAAACAGTGAGTACATGCCTCTGGAGCCTTTAGTTTGACCAAGTGATTTTTAAGAATCCTTGGATATTTTAGGATTGACCAAAGAGATTATGGGTACCTTTGGGGCATTTTGGGATGACCAAACGATTTTGAGAATCCTTGGAGCCTTTGGGTTGACCAAGTAGTTTTTCAAAAACTCTTGGTGCCTTTTGAGTTTGACCAAAGGGCTTACAGATGCCTTTGGAGCTTTTTAGGATGACCGAGCATTTATAAGCAAACCCTCGAGGCCTTTGACTAACACGACCAAGTGGTTTCAGGAACCCTTGGAGCCTTTTGGTAGGTGCATGCTGCCCTATATACCCCCAGTGTGTGTGCCATTCAATAATGGTGAGGGAGGTTCGATACCTCTAGATTCCTCATTTTCCTTATCGAATGTGGCATGGATGGTGGGCAAGGTATGCTACCTTGAATACCCCCAGTGTGCATGCTATTCACTAAAAAAGTAATTAGCTTTTTTAGGAAGTATGAAAAAAATCAACTCCCCTAAGTGAAGATCGAACCTCACTGATGTGCCTATGATTTGGAATGGGTGAACGAGAGAACCATCCTCACGTATCTCATCCTGTTCTACCAGGTCTTCAATGAACCTCTTAAAATATTGACAACTTTGAATGTCGTGTCCATGCGCTCGTTGATACACACAAAAGGGGCCCCTATCAAGTGACCCAGTCTCGGATGCCCTATGCTTGACTTCGGGTAATATGAATACTTGTGCCTTGTGTAACTTTTGAAACAAAGTTAGAGTAGTCATCTAAAATGAAACTACTCATTGCACTGGCCTATTGGACCTACGATGTGACTGACGACTCTGAGGTCACTCTTGAGGAGGTGTGACCTCCACTTTAGCATGTTGGGGCACTCTGATAGAACCATCTACATGATAAAACCCCTTATATATCAAATTCTACACCACACTCTTAAAATCATGAGAATATTGAATGCCATGACCCTCTATTTAGTGATAAATGTAGTAGTGATGCTCCCTATAACCCGTAGATTTAACTCTATTTGGGTTTAAAGGGATGACATTAGGTAAGGTGATGACCTTAGCCTCTTGCATATTCTAAAATATGTCAAACATAGGCTCTTGAAATGGAGTCCCATTATATTGCAACTTTTTGAGCTCTTGCCCCGCATTGGTTTTCTTTGAGAATCCAATGGTTGGGTTGGCCACATGGGCTTTTGCTTTCATCGAGGCTTTTCCTGTACTTACATAGGAAGTGATTCATCCTCAAGAAAGGGTTGCTTTTGTAATTCCAAATTTTTAATCTGATTCTTGATAACATGCAATGCCTTATCCTGCTCATCCATTCGATGCTCCATCCACTTTAGATGGCCTAAAATGGATCGTAATACTGACAAAGAATTCATATGTATTTCCAATGATTGATTTGAAATACACTTGTCATTTGAAGGAAAGAGAAAAGTGGATGTTATGGATCCATTAGGTAATTGTAAATCACCTATTTCCTTCACTTGAGTTATTGTGGATGTTTCTTGATGACACACTTCATCAGTGCTATCCACATGTTCCTGCATACGACTCAGCTCAAGTTGTTTCACTTCGTTGTGTTGAACTGTGTCACTTTTAGTACCCCCAGTCTGATGTGAGGAACCTAATTGTTTGTGCTCTTGATATGGTGCCATGAGAAATGAGTCAAGAGTGACCAATTTCAAAAGTTCTAGCACTAGAAATGTGAAAACACCACTGGATTGCCCCATATCCTACTCTAGGAATCACTTGTTCGTCTGGCCTAATATCGACCATTCCTACAAACTCATGATAAAACTCTACAACTGCACATGTCATAGGTAATTCATCAACATACTGAGGCTGACCTATTGTAGTCATGATAAATGAACCTTCCTCATGCTCATACGATGCCTCCAAGATAGGATCCGCAGGTGGAGACCCGATGAATAATTGACCTAAATCCTCAATGGACTCTATGGTGGGCAACATCGTAATGTTGGCATCTAAAAGCTCTTCATATTCACCATTGTCATCATGAGAACTGTTTGATGATATGATGGATGAAGAGGGTGTGATACAGTCAGGTGTAGCCATGACCATGCTAGGTTCTTCCTCCTTGATAGGAGTGTGAATATCATTTAATGATACCTCCAAAGCGTCTATGAGAAACTCCATAAGGGCATTATCAATCCTTCCCTTCTAAGCAGTTTTGAGAGTGCAGGGGTTGTAGGTGACTCCACAGGTGACAACGATGGGAATGGTAGTTCCACCATAGTCTACAATGCTACATCCACACTTTGGATAGACTCATCCAATTTAACTTGTAGATGCATAGGTGCCTCACCTAGTTCCTATGGATGATCCTCAAGCTTATAATACTTGAAGAGATATGGGTCCGCCTCAACTACATGAACTTCACCTCCATGGGTGTACTTAATTCATTGATGCACTATTGATGGTACGCACTCCATGGCTCTTATCCACGGTCTTCCAAGCAGTAGATTATACTGTCTTGATCCCTCCAAAATATAGCACAATGTAGGAATAATATTTTGTATTTCCTTTATAGGGAGGACTACTATGCCTACTGTAGGGAATTCCATATTGTTAAAGGCTTGTACTATGAAATTTGTTTCCTTGATGTGGTATGGTGGAATTTTGAGATGCTTGAAAATTGAGGTGGTGATGATATTAATCAATGATCCTGTATCCACCAACACTCGCTTATACACAATATGTTGTATCCTCGCTATGATATGCAATAGAGGATCAAAATCCTTGATAGGGACAAGTTTGACTTCTTTTTTATGAAAAGTAATCATAGGTTCCTTATATGGTGGAATATACTGTATATGCCCCAAGGATTATGATGACTTTCGAGCATTGACACTGCTCACATGTCGTATTTGACTAGTCTTTACCTCATGCTTACACATGGGATCCCTAGACATCTCTTTATGTTGCTCTTCGATAACCCTAGGCATGTCTATCTATCTAGAAGAATGGCTATCTACTTGCTTAAGTGGCAACTCTTGACGATGCACTAGGTGCATTGCGTTGACTTGTTGCCTAAGCACTCTAGGTATGAGCTTATTTTCAGAAATTACCTCACATTATTGTTCTTCATATGATTTCTATTGGTAAATCCACTATTCACACCGTTGGAGCTCATCCAATATTTGTTGATGTGCTCTCTTTATTTCTATGGACTCACGCTCTAGACACTTACACTAACGGTGCGCTTTCTCCAATTGGTCTTGGAGTAGTCACCTCTTATGAGCTATATACTACTAACTCATGGAGTACAATCCACAACTCTCTATCTCACTAGGTGGAGACCTAACGACTTGGGTTCTAACCATATGTGAAGAAACCCCATGATATGTATGGGTGAACCCCCTGCACGATGAAGGGAGCTCGTGACGACTATCAAAATATCGCGATAGGAGGATTGGATCCTCAGGTGCATTATGAGTGCGATGCCTAGCAAGGAGGTGTATGAGGTTTGAAAGATCATCAAGAGAACATTGGGAGCATTCAAAACCTCTCCATGAACTCTCTGACTCATTAGCTCATGATTTATCTCTATCATGCCTAGTCATCATAATGCACCGACTAAACAAGACTTGAGAGGTTTCATCTCTTACTAAAAATTATGGCCTCAAGGAGGGCCTTATCTTGATGAATTAAGTAATAAAGAAGCATACAAAGTAAACAATGTGATTATCTCCTTTAAATTTTAAAAATTGAGCACTAAACTGTTTGACATGTTTTAAAGATTTGTTGTATCAGTGTAGACACTCTTATCATGTTTTGCAAAACTTGGATTTTATTCTTAGTTTAATGGCTTTCACTTGTACACTCGTAGCTCGACAACTTGGATATGAACTCCAAGTCGCGTAATCCAACCTCTAATATGTGGTAATGAAGCCCACACATGGTCAGGGAGCACAAGTCCTCCCATATCCTAACCCCTTTTCCCCTAGCCAGCATTATACCCTCTGAAGAGAATACATGCAAATTTTCTAGGGTATGAAAGGTTCTCAAATCTGGTATTGGTCTAGTATCCAAAAGGTTCATGGTATTTGGGCCAATTGATGGAAGTTATGCCCATCGTCGTTGAACCCTACTAGTGGTTGGATGTCAATCCCAACTTACTAGTGCTTAAGTGTTAAGTGGTGTGTGTGGTTCCTTTTAATGTACATAAAAGAAATGCATCATATAGCATTCATGCTCATTTTATAAATGCTATGCAAATGAAATAACATTTCAAATTTAGAAAATGCAAGCTATTCTAGATGCTCTTTGAGACCATGCACATTACGATGATAATTGGCCACTAATTGGGCCTCACACATGCAAACCAATTACACAAACTCTATCAAGCACACTGGATTCTAGGGCAGATTAAAATTAGAGATCCACTATTCCTAGCAGCGTCTTTCTAATGACATGAAAGATAAATGCAACTAAGATCTAATTCATTTATTTCTCTTTCTTAATTCTTAGTTCCATTCGAAATTAGAATTTTTGGAAAAACACAGAGACAAAGAAAGTTATAGAGAGTGAAAATTAGGGCCTACCTCAGATCCACATCTAAATGAGCTTTATCCCTCTGCTGTATGTAATGTCTATTAGAAACCATAGGTCTGGGTTGCGGTTCTGACTGTGTCCTATAGGTTGAACCTGTAGTTTAGTTGGCCCGTAGCTGATAGCTGTGGTCTATACCTGCAAGTCACAAAAACCAAAAAAACATAGTCAAATGCTAGAATTGCATAGTTCCACCATGATTGCCTTCTGATCCAACCAAAAAGTGTGCACCCATCTATTGTACTATGTCGTATTCATTCATTCGAAGCATAAAAATTGATAAGATTGCATAGATTCAACAAAATAGACTTTTCTTTTATTAATAATTGCAAAGAATCTCTATTACAATCATGCCCCTTGTTGAGTGGTATTTTCACCCAATTGTGAAAGTACACTCTCCTTTAGGATTTGGGTTCCAAATCCCCTCTTGCAAAGAAGTTAAACAAACAACTTCTTCAAGGTCTCCGCTATATTTAGCATTTGCATATGTGTATTAGTAATATCAAATAAATATATTCAATTTAAATGTTTGGAAAACCTTAATGATTGCAAGTAACTGTAAACAAGGGGCAATGTTGGTTTATTTTACCATGAAACTTTAGTGATTGTTCATTGAACCAAAAAAAACAAATGTGAGTTGGCCCTCATATGACCACGATGTAAAATATATTTTATTTTGAGAGTTTTAAGGTAGATTTTATCTTATTTATTAAGTCCAAATATGGTTTCTTATCATGAATATGAAGATAGCTTTCAATGTGATCGATAAACCATCCCTCTTTGGTGAAATAGACCTTCACAAAGAGGCAATAATTTATGGCCTTAAATAAAGTATTTTAAATGTCACTTTAACTTATCCCTCTTAAATGAAATCAAATTTTCATAAATATGAACAATTAAGTGTTTTGAAGAAAATACCTTCAATGTAATACTTGAATTACCCCTCTTTCGTAAAATTAGAATTTTTATGAAGAGGGTAATTTTAGGCTCAAAATGGAAATTTGTGAAAATGCCATAAAACATAACTCCTTCAATGAAATTGTAATTTTCATGAAGGGAATGTCATCATAGGCTCATGAGCGTAAAACAAAACTGAAAAAATGAAATTTGACTTTAAAACAGAAATTTTCTATTTTCAGATTTTTTTAAAATCTACAGTAAAATAGCAACTTCGATGAATTTTTAAAATACTAAACAACTCCGAAAATGAAATTTCAAAGTGATTATTGGAAGTCTGAAGTATAACCTATGCAATGGTGAAATTAGTTTTGGATTTTGAAGTTTTTTAAATGTTTATTTTAATGCCTGAAAATTTAAAAAAAGTTAAAATTTCTGGAAAATAAAATGCAGAAAATGAAAATGAAATGCAGAAAATGGAACACAAGATACATTCAGTTTGATGTTATCCTATTCCGACAAAACCGAAGATGTGAGGTTTTCATGCATGCAACCTAACCTATTGGACTTGCAAAACAAGCACAATCTGGATAAGCTAAGTGTTGGCTCCTAGGGTTTTAAATGAGGTTTTCAGATTTAAACATTCGCATGAAGCAACCAAGAAAAATTGCATAAAATCCATTTACAAGCCTAAAATCTGAAAAGGGGAAAAATAGACATTTAATCTTGCATGCAGAAAATGACTCCTTTTTTGTCCATAAGATGCAACTTTCTAAAATTTTATGTATTAAAAATTTGTCATTTTACAATAACAAAATTTTTTGGTTTTCCCAAACCAGTCCATGGAAGAAAAATAGCCCAAACAGGTCTAGAATGGCCCTCTTGCCTTCAAATCTGCAACTTTGCTTGTAGCAGTTTCCAACCCCTCAAAACATCCTTGCCTAGAATATTTAAAATTTTCAAAAAGCTTTTCGTTTTATTTTCTAATGACTGTTCGTTTCACCTTCCCTTGTGCATGCATGTGTTTTGGTTTCCAAAAAAGATTTTCGTTTCTATTTTGTGGCCCTTTGTTTCATTCCCATGGTTTGGCTTCCTCTGTTTGGTTTTCTTCACTTTTCGTTTGATTTCAAAAAAATGCTTCCTTTTCTCCACATGGGCATGTGTCCGCTTCCTTCCATGTGTAATGACCATCTTAAATGATTTCAAATCATTAAAGATTCCTTATGTAACGTTTTGTCTTATTCATTAGATTTTATCCTTATGTGACAAATTACCTTATTCAATCTTCGATTTATTTCTTATAGGTCCACGTCATTATGTAGTCTTCAGTTTCACTATCCTGGTGTTCATCACTAATATCAGACGCACTATCCACTACTCTGTTTCCTTGGTGAAAATGCAACATGTCGTGATATCATGACACTTTTGTTTCTCTGCCTACCTACCCTTTTTGAGTCACGAAAATGCAACATGTCACGATATCGCGACACTTTTGTTTTTCTGCCTGCCTGCCCTTTTTGAGTCGCGAAAATGCAACATGTTGCGATATCATGACACTTTTGTTTCTCTGTCTGCCTACCCTTTTTGAGTCATGAAAATGCAACATGTCGTGATATCATGACACTTTTGTTTCTCTGCCTACCTGCCCTTTTTGAGTCGTAAAAATGCAACATGTCATGATATCGTGACACTTTTCCCCCCTTCTATTGCTCTTGGCCACGAAAATGCAACATGTCACGATATCACGACACTTTTTCTTTCTTGTTCTTTCTCTTCTCTTTTGGCCATGAAAATGCAACATGTCACGATATCGTGACACTTTTTCTTTCTTGTTCTTTCTCTTCGCTTTGAGTCGCGAAAATGCAACATGTTGCGATATCGCGACACTTTTTATTTCTTGTTCTTTCTCTTCTCTTTTGGCCGTGAAAATGCAACATGTCACGATATCACGACACTTTTTCCTCCTTGTTTTTTCTCTTTTCTTTGGACCACAAAAATGCAACATGTCGTGATATCGCAACACTTTTTCCTCCTTGCTTTTTCTCTTTGCTTTGGACTGCGAAAATGCAACATGTCACGATATCGTGACACTTTTTTCTCCTTGCGATGTTTTGCTTTTTCTTTGATATTTAGCATATGGGCCACTTTGGTCTTGGAAAATATGCAAAAATGTGGGTCCCCAATTTTGGGGTACGTTGTGGAGCAGCCACAACAAATGGCGACTCTTCTGGGAAATGTTCCTGAGCATTTCGGTGAGAACTCTACCTGAACACCTTCAAAACTCAAACACAAGCATCAGCAAATATCCCAAGAATGAAACTAGAAAATAAATACATGAAGCATTAGAATTATTAAGCATCAGCTCGGTGTGTGCAATGTGCTTCATTCCCTATCATTTGAAACTCGTTCAACTTTCCATTGTCATTTTCACTTATGATTCGTGCATATGAGAATTTATGGATGATTCCTATAGGATTTAATGTATGGTGAAGATGCTAGAGATATAACAAGATTTGCAAAGGCTCAAACTTTCTAGTACCATGAACAAACATATTAAAACTGTCAAATCCTCTTAGGACCAAATATGAGTATACTGAATTAATTTACTAGATCCCAAAGTTGGTTATGTGTCACTACCATTTTTAACCCATGTGCAAGTGTAAGTGAAATTAGACCTTTGGGGAATAGGATTCCCAACCTAAGCAAGATGGGAATTTACCCCTATCCTTACTACTTTGATCTGGAGTTCATTACCTCATCTTGAACAAAATGATTTAACCTGTTATGGATGAAACTGTTAGGCTAGCCTATCCGTTTTGATATTCTCACAATGACACTGAGAGGGGGGGTGAATCAGTGTGGCTATTAAAATTCTAATCTACAACACTTAATGTTGAAGCAAATAGAACTTAAAAATAGGTAAAGCAATTTTTTACAAGAGAGCACACCACAACACACAATGTAACGAGGTTCACCAATTTGGCTACTCCTCAAAAATGACTGCTTGGACTTCAATCCAAATCTAGCCTTTGCAAAACACCAATTTTACAAACACTTTACTAGCACCCACTGGAAGGAGCACCAACCCCTTATTTTTTTGCTACAACAGATAGGAGCACCAATCCCTAATGCCAAGCACCAACTTGGACTGCAATTCTGATTTATTTCAGTGACATAAAAATGCCTTCATTGTTTACACGACCCTGACTGGTCTGTAATTAATTAAACTCTGCATGCTCTCACGAATCTACTTATCTCTCTCTCGGCCCTCTTCTAACCCTTTTTACGTAGCAATTTCTCACTTACAGCAGCGGCCTTATTCTTCATGTAGATCTGCTTTTATATCATATTAGTCTCTATTTTTAAATTCCATATTTACGCATGGAACCCGTAACTGATATTTTAATATTCTCTTTTGCCACTTGTCAACTGTAACGTCTTCTTTATGTAACTCCTTTTGTATTTTTAGAGTGGGCATTTCGTTAAATATGTTACATGCAACATATACCTCTACTATGATTGTTCGTCTTCTTTTCTATGCATGCATGCATTTTTTGATTCTATTTATGTGACTGTTCGATTTCTTCTTCTTCGATTGTTCTTAAAATAACTACATGCTTTCTATCTGTAACTGTCGCACTAACTTCAGTTAGCTCTACTTATTTTCACTGCATGATTTTCCTCTGCAACTACCCCTGTAACTATCATTCTACTTTCAGTTGACTTTCAGTAAGCGTGCTGTTGCGACCTGTCGCAAAATCATGATATTTCTATCTCTTTGTACTCTTCTCGCATTCTACTCATGAAAACATGACATGTCACGATATCGCGATGTTTTCCGCCTCCTTGTTCACTTCTTGGCTTGCACCTATGAAAAATAGACATGTCATGAAATTGCGACACTTTTGCCTTCTCGTTACTCTTCTTGGCTTCAATCAACGAAAATAGAACATGTTGCAAAATCGTGACACTTTCGCCTTCTTGTTACTCTTCTCTGTCTCTTGCCTACGAAATTGGAACATGTCACGAAATCATGACACTTTCGTTGCCTTGTGCCTTTTCTGTCTTTGGCTAGAAAAAACAGAACATGTCGCAAAATCATGACACTTTTTCTCCTTGGCGCTTTCCCTTTGAACCTGTCATGAAATCGCAACACTTTCTCTCCTTGGCACTTTCTCTTCGAACCTGTCGTGAAATTGCGACACTTTCTCTCCTTGGCGCTTTCTCTTCGATCCTGTCGCAAAATCGTGACACTTTCTCTCCTTGGCACTTTCTGTTCAATCCTGTCGTAAAATCGTGACACTTTCTCTCCTTGGCACTTTTCTTCTCATTAGATCATGAAAACCCGACATGTCACAAAATCGTGATAGTTTTCTTACTTGCCTTCTTTGCTTCCAACATGTCATGAAATTGCGACAATTTTTCCACTTGTCTTCTTTGCCTCCAACATGTCATGAAATCGTGACAGTTTTCCTTGTGTCTTCTCTCTCCTCGGCCATGTCATGAAATCGTGACAATTTTACTTGTGCCTTCTCTCTCCTTGACCATGTCATGAAATCACGACAATTTTGCTTACGCCTTCTCTCTCCTTGTTCATGTCACGAAATCATGAAAATTTTGCTTGCACCTTATCTCTCCTCGATCATGTCGCAAAATCATGACAATTTTACTTGCGCCTTCTCTCTCCTCGTCCATGTCATGAAATCATGACAATTTTGCTTGTGCCTTCTCTCTCCTCGGCCATGTCACAAAATTGTGACAATTTTGCTTGCGCCTTCTCTCTCCTCATCCATGTCATGAAATCGTGACAAAAAACATGTTGTGATATCACGACAGTTTTCTTACTTGTTTTTTTCTTTGATTTTTTGAATCTGGGCTACTTCTATCTTCTTGGAAATTCACTGTACATGTTCTGACTGACCTCTGAACTCCTATCCACTGCATCAACTACATCAACTGATTTATCTGTTTGTGTTGACAACAATGACAATACTTTTGCGGCACCTTACTCAACAATCTCCCCCTTTGGAATTGTTGGCAACACTCATGCACTCTCCTGAAATTCTTCTCCCCCTTTGATAATAATACCAAAGGGCTGCTACAGACTCCCCATGAGTCTATGCACAACATTCTCAGATACACATTGTTATAGTTAGCAAAAATCATGAATATGAGCAAAACTATAAATGTAAGCATAAATGCTCCCCCTGAGAATGTGATCCCAATTGATAGCCAGTTCTTGGGAAATGTGACTACTCCCAACTTACTCTGAAGGTACTCAAAAACTTCCTTTGGCAATGGTTTTGTGAATATATCTCGCTACTTTCTCCGTAGTCGAAACAAAATCCAATTTGACCTCACCTTCCGCAACTTTATCCTTCAAGAAGTGATACCGGATTGCAACATGTTTGGTTTGAGAATGCATAACCAGATTCTTTGATATATTTATAGCACCGGTGTTGTCACATTTAACCGAAATTGGCTCTTTGAAGTGAATACCAAGATCTTTCAGGGTTTGTCTCATCCATAATATCTATGTACAACATGTTGTTGCTGCAATGTATTTTGCCTCTGGATAGAGAGACTGATTCTTGTTTCTTGCTATGCCATGCTACTAGCCTGTCTCCAAGATAAAATGCTTCTCCACTGGTACTCTTTCTATCATCAATACATCCTGTCCAATCTGCATTAGAATATGCAATAAGAGTGAAGTCCTTACCTTTTGGGTACCATAACCCATACTCCATAGTACCCTTGAGGTACCTAAAAATCCTCTTCATGGCTGTCACATGAGTCTCTTTGGGACTAGCCTAAAATCTTGCCACCATGCATACTGCCTATAAGATATCTAGTCTAGTAGCTGTCAAATACAGCAGGATTCCAATCATAGACCTGTACATGGTTTGATCTACATCTGGAGATTTGTCATCCTTGCTCAACTTGCAACCTATTGTCATGGGAGTGCTGACAAGTTTACTATCCTCCATTGTGAACTTTTTTAGCATTTCTTTCACATATTTAACTTGAGAGATAAAAATGCCCTTTTCACTTTGATTGACTTGCAGTTCGAGGAAATAAGAAAGTTCACCAATCATTGACATATCAAATTCTGTCTTCATTTTATTTGCTACGTCTCTACAATATTCATCTATGCTACTGCCAAATATTATATCATCTACATAAACAACAAGTACAATAAGATGGCCATTCTCTATTTTGACATATAAATTGCTGTCCACCATACCTTTCTTGAACCCCTGTTTAATAAGATAGTTATCCAGCCTTGCATACCATGCTCTAGGTGCCTGTTTTAGACCATACAACGTTTTATTTATCTTGCAAACAAAATAAAGATTTTCATCGAGTTGGAAGCCATCTGGTTGTTCAATGTACACCTCTTCTTCCAGTTTTCCATTTAGAAATGCTGATTTTACATCCATTTGATATACTTTGAAATTTTTATGAACTGCTAAAGCCAAAAACATTCTGATTGCCTCTAGTCTGGCTATTGGTGCAAATGTTTCCTCAAAATCAATGCCTTCAACCTGAGCATAGCCTTTACAGACCAATATTGCCTTATTTCTGACAACCTATCCATCTTCATTTAATTTATTTTGAAAAATCCATTTAGTATCGATTATATTTTTATTTGCCGGCCTTGGTACTAACTCCTAGGTTTTGTTTTTCTCAATCTGATCTAGTTCTTCATTAATTGCCTTCATCCAACTTTCATATGTGCTTGCTTCAGCAATATTTTTGGGTTCAATGCTGGATAATAGAGAGTAGTTCCGTACTACTGCTCTTCTTGTCTAAATACCAACTATTGGGTCCCCAATAATCTATTCTCTGGGATGATTTTTCTGCACATTGGTCTGTTTTGAATTTCTTGTTCTCTTCTTCTTCTGAATCAATTCTTAAATCAGTTGGGTCAAATTTTTGATTTTCTTCTATTTTCATTTCTTCATCTCCTTCAATGACTTCTTCATAAATAGGGTAGTTTTCTTGATAAGTAATTTCTCGATCTCTACCTTCATCAACTTTAACATCTGCACTCTCCACAATTTTCTTTAGTCTCTTGTTGTAACATGTGTAGGGTTTGCTTTTTATCGAGTAACCAAGAAAAATACCTTTGTCAGCTCTATCTTCAAACTTATCGAGATTATCTTCAGTTCATTTGATATAACACTTGCTGCCGAACACTTTGAAGTATCTTGTTGTTGCTTTCCTACCAAACCATAGCTCATAAGGTGTTTTGCTTTCATGCATCCTTAACATGCACCTGTTTTGAATGTAAACTACAGTATGTACTGCCTCTTTCCAAAATATATCAGCTATTTTGTTCTTAGCTAACATTGTCCATGCCATTTCTTGCACAGTATTGTTCTTCCTTTCAACAACACCATTCTGTTGAGGTGTTCTTGCTGCTGAAAACTGTCTTCTGATCCCATATTTTTGACAGTATTCTACAAATTCTTCTGAGATAAATTATCCTCCTCTGTCTAATCTTAGGAATTTAATTCTTTTTCCAGTTCGATTCTCAACCTATTTTTTAAAAATCTTGAACATCTCAAAGGCATCTGATTTAAGCTTTAAAAATAGTACCCATGTCATTTTGGAGTAGTCATCTATGAACAACATAAAGTATTTGTCACCATTTATGCTTTGTGTTCTCATGGGTCTACATAAATCAGTATGTATCAGCTCTAACGGTTTTGAAGTATTTCTTTGCTTTAAATGTTGATCTAGTTTTCTTCTCTTTTTGGCATGAAGCACAGATGCTATTTATTGGTTTGCCAATGGTAGGTATATCTCTTACTGCTCTTTTTGAAATTATTTTTACCAGATTTTCAAAGCTAATATGACCGAGCCTCTTGTTCCACAGTCAATTTTCATCTTCCTGTCCAATCAAGCATGCTCCTTCTGAAGTTTCTGAGAGAGTATATAGATTTTCAGAAGTCCTCGATCCAGTAGCTATCAGCTTCCCACTGTGTGCTTTTCTAACTTCAGAGCCCTATTTTTTAAAGATGACTTCATGACCTCTATCACAGATTTGACTTACGCTCAGTAAGTTGTGCTTCAAACCAACTACAAACAAAACTTCTTTGGAATTGATCTTTCCATCACTTATCTTGACTGATCCTTTTTTAACTATTTTTGCTCCATCATTATTTCCAAATTTTACAGAGCCCCCATCATATTTTTGTAATTTTTCAAATTTTTGTTTATCTCCTGTCATGTGACTAGAGCATCCACTATCCAATATCCATGGTGCATATTTGTTCAGTGCTTTGAAATTTTTCTGAACAATCAAGGATTCATTTTCTTCCTTGGGTAGCTCCTTTTCTTTCCACTCTGGTTTGGCTGTAGTTTTGGTTACTTGTTTAGAATTTTCTTTGTCAGTAGCCTGTGCATATTTTTTTGGGAATTTTATATTTTGCCTTGAACTATTTGGTTGAGTTCTTCTTCCCTAATATCTGTTTGCTACATATGTGCTTCTACAGTTTCTAGCAATGTGTCCAAAGTTATGACAGTTATAGCATTCTACTGCATAATCCATCAAGGGTGAAAAGACATTTCTACTAGTGAAATTTCTTTGTCCTATATTATGAATGCAGTCTAAAATCTTATGACCGTAAGCATTGCATTTAAAACAATAACCAGAAAAGGAATAATTGAACCTGGGAATTGGTCTTTGCCATTTTGTAGTAGGAGCCACAAATTTTCTTCTCCTTTGATGTGTGACTTTTATGAATCTCTCATTGTTAGCACTCTTCTTGTGCCTGGCACTGTTGCTTTCTTTTGCCTGATTTGTTTTTCCTTGATCAACTTTGATCTTATATTCTTTCTTTACTTGTTCTACTGTTATGGCCTTTGATCCACTTGATGATTCTCCTTCGACAAAGCCCAAGCCAAATTTGATGCCCGTAGTCCTCTGACTATTTATAATATTTTCAAGCTTTGCAGAACTTCCTTCAAGTTTGTGATAGCAACTTAATTTTTGATTCTTTTCTTCTAGTCGCATTCTTAAGACAACAATCTCTTCTTTCGGTTTGCAGCACTCATCTATTTTCATGGTTAATTGAACTTCGAGTTCTTCAGACATTTTCTTAAATTCTTCTGTCTATACTTTCAAACTGCTTATTATGTCATTCGCATCCTCTAGTTTTCTTGAGACATTTTTATTATTTTTCCTTTCTGTTTTCAACTCTTTAAGTGCAGCAACCAACTCTCCTTCCAGATAAACTTTAGCCTCATCCTTACTTTTTGTATCACCTTCTTGTTTTTCTTTTGTTTTTGCTTCTTCAAATGCCATGAACAGAGCTTCACCTATTTCTTCTTCAGAATCTTCACCAAAGCTATCTTCAAAAGAGCTGACATTCTTGGATATGAAACTTTTCTTTTTGAAATTGCTTTTCTTAAAATTTGGTTTCTTCTTCCAGTCACTTCTTTCTTGGTGTGACCCTTCATCACTTTTGTTTTTCTCATTCATTGGACACTTAGCTGCAAAGTGACCGACCCCTCCACAATTGAAACACTTAAACGGTAAATTTCCTCTATATTTTCATTTTCCCTTTGTAAGTTTTCGAACAAAGTTGGCTTCCATTTCATCAGATGTCTCTTCATCCTCAGATTCTTGTTCAGCTTTTGTATTCTTGTGTGCTTTAAAAGTAGCTTCTTTGTCTATGAGCTTATTTTGTCCTATTCTCATTTCCTATGCATTCAAAGAACCATGCATCTTATTTAGATCTTTAGCCTCTTCTATTGTAGAAACTTTAGAATTAAATATTTTGTGAAGAGTTTTAAGTACCTTTTTCACGACAATCGCATCTTTGATTTTTTTGTCGAGTCCTCTGATTGCATTAATGATTTCATTAACTCTCAGCATATAGGCCTCTATGTTCTCATCGTCATTCATTTGTAATGCTTCGAACTGAGCTTGATGAGTTTGCAGCTTGGCTTCCTTGATCTTGTTGTCTCCTTCATGGATGCTCTTCAGTTTGTCCCACATGTCTTTTGTTGATGTATAGCTCATGATCCTTATCAGTTCACTATCTACTAGCCCACACATTATGGCATTCTATGCTTTGGAGTTATTCTCAAACTTCTTCTTCTCAATAGTATATGTTGAGGAGTAACGGGTACTGTGTATCCACTTTCTACTGATTCTCAAATGTCGTATCCTAACGCACTCAAATATGTATGCATCCTAAGTCTCCAGAATGAGTAATTAGTTCCATTTAACAAAGGATCTTTGTTTGATGAGAATCCTTCATTACCTGCCATTGTGTTCCTTCCAAGATCACCTTACTTGATTAAGCTTTGTTTAGAAACCTTGCTCTGATACTAATTGATATTCTCACAATGACACTGAGAGGGGGGGTGAATCTATTTGGCTATTAAAATTCTAATCTACAACACTTAATGCTAAAGCAAAGAGAACTTAAAAATAGATAAAGCAAATTTTCACAAGAGAGCACACCACAACACACAATGTAACGAGGTTCACCAATTTGGCTACTCCTCAAAAATGACTGCTTGGACTTCAATCCAAATCCAGCCTTTGCAAAACACCAATTTTACAAACACTTTACTAGCATCCACTAGAAGGAGCACCAACCCCTTATTTTTTTATTGCAACAGATAGGAGGACCAACCCCTTATTTTTCTATTGCAACAGATAGGAGCACCAACCCCTAATGCCAAGCACCAACTTGAACTGCAATTCTAATTTATTTCAGTGACATAAAAATGCCTTTGCTATTTACATGACCCTAACTGGTCTACAATTAATTAAACTCTACACGCTCTCACGGCTCTACTTATCTCTCTCTCGGCCCTCTTCTAACCCTCTTTACACAGCAATTTCTATAGCAGAGGCCTTATTCTTCACGTAGATCTGCTTTTATATCATATTAGTCTCTATTTTTAACTTCCATATTTATGCATGCAACCCATAACTGATTTTTTAATATTCTCTTCTACCACTTGTCAACTGTAACGTCTTCTTTATGTAACTCCTTTTGTATTTTTAGAGTGGGCATTTCGTTAAATACGTTACATGCAACATATACCTCTACTATGATTGTTTGTCTTCTTTTCTATGCATGCATGCATTTTATGATTCTATTTATGTGACTGTTCGATTTCTTCTTCTTCGATTGTTCTTAAAATAGTTGCATGCTTTCTATCTGTAATTATTGCACTAACTTTAGTTAACCCTACTTATTTTCACTGCATGATTTTCCTCTACAACTGCCCCTGTAACTGTTGTTCTACTTTCAGTTGACTGTCAGTAAGCGTGTTGTTGCGACCTGTCACGAAATCATGACATTTTTGTCTCTTTGTACTCTTCTCACCTTCTACTCATGAAAACATGACATGTCACAATATCACAACGTTTTCTACCTCCTTGTTCACTTCTTGGATTGCACCTATGAAAACCAGACATGTCATGAAATTATGACACTTTCGCCTTCTCGCTACTCTTCTTGGCTTCAATCAGTGAAAACAAAACATGTCATGAAATCATGACACTTTTGCCTTCTTGCTACTCTTCTCTGTCTCTTGCCCGTGAAAATGAAACATGTCATGAAATCATGACACTTTCGCTGCCTTGTGCCTTTTTTGTCTTTGGCTAGCGAAAACACAACATGTCGCAAAATTGTGACACTTTTCATTTCCTTGCACTTCTTTGACTTTTTCCTGCAAAAATGGAACATGTCACAAAATCATGACACTTTTGCTACCTTGTGTCTTTTCTATCTTTGGCTAGCGAAAACACAACATGTCACGAAATTGTGACACTTTTCGTTTCCTTGCACTTCTCTGCCTTCCGCCCGTGAAAATGGAACATGTCGCGAAATCGTGACACTTTCGCTGCCTTGTGCCTTTTCTGTATTTGGCTAGCAAAAATGGAACATGTCACAAAATCGTGACACTTTTCCTCCTTGGCGCTTTCTCTTTGAACCTGTCACGAAATCGTGACACTTTCTCTCCTTGGCGCTTTCTCTTCGAACCTATCACAAAATCGCAACACTTTCTCTCCTTAGCGCTTTCTCTTTGATCTTGTCATGAATACTCGACATGTCACGAAATCGTGATAGTTTTATTACTTGCCTTCTTTGCTTCCAACATGTCATGAAATCGCGACAGTTTTTCCACTTGGCTTCTTTGCCTCCAACATGTCATGAAATTGTGATAGTTTTGCTTGCGCCTTCTCTCTCCTCGACCATGTCACGAAATCATGACAATTTTGCTTGCGCCTTCTCTCTCCTCAGCCATGTCACAAAATCATGACAGAAAACATGTCGTGATATCGCGACAGTTTTCTTACTTGTCTTTTTCTTTGATTTTTTGAATCTAGGCCACTTCTGTCTTCTTGGAAATTCACTGTACATGTTCTGACTGACCTCTGAACTCCTATCCACTGCATCAACTGCATCAATCGATCTATCTGTTTGTGTTGACAACAATGACAATACTTTTGTTGCACCTTGCTCAACAGCTTTGAGCAGTCAGTGGTCTTACTTTTAGACAAGACATGTTGCCACGCATGAGCATACTCCACTACTAGTCAGGCGTCTATAGCCCCGATGGAGATCAACCCCATAATCTGGTATTTGAATTTACTTTTTATTTCTTGAACCTTGGGTATGACTACCCATCCTTACAAGGGACCTGTAGTACAATCCTTCCAATCCAATATCAATGATGCAATAAAAGTAGAATGAAAAATATTTTCTTTGGAACTTCAAGTTCTTGAGTGTAAATAACACTTTTAATTTCTTAAAGCATTATGGAGGTAAAATAGAAGCTTTGGGGAATCGAATTCTCAACCTAAGTGAGATGAGAATTAGACCCTATCCTTACTACTCCATGAAGATCAAATCAGAGCTTTGTGGAATTGGATCCTCAACCTAAGTTCAATGGGGATTTAAATTTATCCTTACTACTCTGATTTTAGGCTTTAAGCACTATAGGAGTGGTAAAAAGCCACTATTTTAAGGATTATGTTGCATGATAGGACAGACACGAAATACTCCTTTTGCCTCACCTTTTCTTCCAAGTATGGTTTTGACCATTTTGCTCAAGATCCTCTTTAATATGTATAGAACGTGCTTGGTTCAAGATAGTTCGGGCATCAGTTCCCAACCTTAGGATACTTTTAATATATGTTATGTAATAACCCTAAGAGGATTCGACACATTTTCAATGTTTTTTTTTGAAATGTAGATGCAACTGAGATGAAATGTATATGCCATGTCAAATGTAACATGAGATATGGATGAATGCATTGCTATTTTTTTGAAATGCGGATGGAGTATACCACCTACTTTACCATAATTTGTAAAACTGACAACTTCATGCATCACAAGTTCCAAACGATATTCTTTAATGTGTTTGCGATACTCGTGGAGCTTTCTGCAATACAATTTCGATGTTTCATATTCTCTTAGTCTTAGTCAACATTCATAAGGACATAAGTTGACATCTCACTTTTCTTTTTCTTTTTTTTAAACAAACCAAAAGTGTCCAAAGGACCAACACACAAAACTTAAAACCAAAATGAGATCCAATCCAAAACCAAAACACAAAACCAACAGTATATACAAATGTACAATATAATACAAGCTGGTGCAAAGTTTGGATTATCATTTTCCCGAATCCCAAACCTTATTATAATTATTTAAAATACATATGACGTGATACACATACCAAGTTTTGTAGGAATCCAACAAAAACAAGATCATACCAAACAAAGAAACAAACTTCCACTTGCCCCTCTCACCATACCAATTTGATTTAGTTTCATTAATAATCCTATGGTGGAGTCTCAAGTTTTCAAATTGATTAGACAATGAGTGATATTCAATTCCTTTATGTCTATTCTTTAAGATTTCCATTCTGCGCTTTGATTCATGGTGTAGAAATAATATTTCATTTTCATTCAATAAAGCCATAACATTAATAATATTTGAATCAAACCATTCATTAGGCAAACCTTCATTTGAATTTTGCATGGTGAAACAAAAAAGGTGAGATTTTACCTTTGGCATATTTTCATTTGACCTTACTTGAAGAGGATTTGAAAATTCCTCTTTTCTCTCATGACATTCATCATCATGTAGCACTTGTTCTTTCTCCATGACTTGTTTATCAAAGGCACCAAACTTAGGTACCCAATTGAAAATATGTCCATCCCTTTCAAACCATAAGTCTTGTCTATCTAGGGGTGGGTTAACTAACACATTTCCATGATAAATCACTTGGGTTGTTTTGGGTAATGTGATATTTTCAATTGGATCATCAATGATATCAAACCCAAATGATTTAGGTTTTGTAATTTTCTCATTTTGAAATGGCATAATCATTGTAGCATAAGTAAGTGGATCAAGATTTTCAATTTATTTTCCTTCAAAGGAATCTAAATCCAATGACTCTCTTTATTGATTCATGGTTGTATAATCCTTATCATGTTCCAAAATTTGATGAGATTCGAATTCCTCTTCCAAAACTTTCTCAAATTGTACAGGATTTATAGTATCCTCATGTGAGGAAGCAATTGAGTTATCCTACATATTAATTGACACAACAAGTTTGTTAGAAGACTTAGATTGATAATATTCTTCCCATTTCTTACATGAATCATAGTATCATCTTCCAATTTCAAATTTTTATGCTCAAGTACTTCTTCTTCATCTTCTGATTCATCAGCATGTTTCTTATCCAATTCATCTTCACCTTCGTTAGATGGTCTAGTTATTTCCAAAAGTGGGTTATCTCTTGAATTCAAATTGGTAAATCTATCATAATCCAAATTTGTAACCCATGATTCAATTTTATCACAATTTGGAAGGTGTGGATCCTCTTGGTCATCACTTTCGATAACATCATCCAAAGTGTCTTTCGAGAACAAGTGGTGAAATTCGATTATGTCTTCAACTTCATTTGTTGATTTTATTTCAAATTCATTTTCAACCACTTGTGATGGATTAGGAGCTTCTATAATGGGATCAATTTTTGAATTCTATGTCATATAGTTGCTCCAATACTTTGCAAGTACATCTGACCAAATCATATCCACATAAGTTCATTCATCCAAATCCTCCTTTTTATTTCTTTGCCAAACAAGATGGTGATCATTTGATTCCAACTTCTTGTTACCCATCCATAGAATTTCTTCTCCAAAAACTTCATGCTCTTCAAGACTTTTTGAATAGGTATTTACTTCAACATGAGTCACCTCAAAATATCTTGTATCTCTTGAAGAAGCATAACATGAAACATCATTAAGATCGGCATTATGAATTTTCTTCCTAGGATGATTTGGATGCATACATTGACGTGCTCATTTTTGTGGTGGAACATGCCTACATACCTTCTTAACCACTTTCTTTTGCTCTTTTACTTCCAATGTGAACTCTTTGTGTTGAGTGGTAGAAGTAGTAGGATTAGTTGGATTGATACCCAAGGAAAAAGATTGAACATTTGTTGCAATGGTTCCATGGGTGACCACATGATTCTCTAATTGAGGCATAGTTGGATGAATGAAAGTACCTGTATAAGCACATGTGGGAGCATAAGTTGGTATGGTAGGATAAAGTTTATTTTAGGAAAAGACATTTGATATCAAATTTTGTTATGCCCACGCTTGATTTACCATCAAGGTTTGATTGCAAGCCCCTAGTTGTCCTACCATGGTTGATTGCTCCATTTCATAACCTTGTGCCCTCAATTGTTGATCTACAATCATAGCTTCTGTGTAGGCTGATGCAAGATCAGTAACCAAGGGATTCATCCTAAAAAATATGGCACACCATGGATCCAATGCTCAAAAGTATATTTGAAGAGCACCACTTTCCTCAATAGTATAGGGAGAAATTAATCTCGCATAAAGCTTTTGAAACCTCAAGTTGAAACTTCTCACTAGCTCATTAGGTTCTCTTTTGCAAGAAGTAAATTGTTGATATATCGTGAGAGGATCAATGAACAACCTAAATTTATTGATAAAATCATATTTCAATTGAGTCCAAGATGTAATAGAACCAGTGGGTAAATTGATGTACCAATCATATGCCACCTCATCTAGGGTTCCAGGAAACATTCTACATGCCACATCCTCATGTTCAACATTCCATCTAACTAGGATATCCAAATAGGCTTGAATATGTTCCTCGGTTAATGTTGGACCATTGTGTTTAAATTTGGGCAAACATTTTTCTATGTTCTTGGGTAAATCATGAGAATCTCCACTAATGTTCAAAGGATTAACATGTATCCCATACCACGTTCCTGCAGTTGTAGCCATTAACGAAACTTAAAGAATGACTTCAAAACCAATTTGTTAGTCATAAATAAAGTAAGGAACCATGACAAAGCAATATTCTAAAAATGTAAATTAGTTTCTGATTCACTAGATCGCATATGCGCAAGTGAAGAGCATACTCCTAGTGTTGTAGGCTTTATGATTCACAAGATCGCATTACACGCAAGTGAAGAACATAATAACGACAACAAATACATTTTAGACAAAATAATTCCTTACAAATAAGCATGAAATGACTAGCAAATATCAAACATTTAACGTATGAATAATCATGTTAGCATCAACAAAGAAATGTATCCATTAAAATCAAATGAAAGTAATTGCATGGAGACAACCTCGTTAGTCAAGACCAAAATTTTTTAAAATCAAATCAAAACACATTATTCTTGTATGAATAATCAAAAGCGTTAGAACAATGCATAGCAATTCATGTCCTCCTTTTAACACTACAAGGTTGTATTGTTTAAAAGAGGGCTAAAGATAATAATCAATAGGGCATGAAATATTCAAAATTTAAATCCCTATAGCATTTAAATCACACTGAAATAAACCAAATCAGGCCCTCCTTCTAGTGCCAAAATTTTGAGTGGTATTTTCACCCAATTGTGAAAGGACACTCTCCTTTAGGATTTGGGTTCTAAATCCCCTCTTGCAAAGAAGTTAAACAAACAACTTCTTCAAGGTATCCGCTATATTTAGCATTTGCATATGTGTATTAGTAATCTCAAATAAATATATTCAATTTAAATGCTTGGAACACCTTAGTGATTGCAAGTAACTATAAACAAGGGGCAATGTTGGTTTATTTTACCATGAAACTTTAGTGATTGTTCATTGAACCAAAATAAAGCAAATGTGAGTTGGTCCTCATATGACCACGATGTAAAATATATTTTATCTTGAGAGTTCTAAGGTAGATTTTATCTTCTTTATTAAGTCCAAATATGGCTTCTTATCATGAATATGAAGATAGCTTTCAATGTGATCGATAAACCATCCCTCTTTGGTGAAATAGACCTTCACAAAGAGGCAATAATTTATGGCCTTAAATAAAGGACTTTAAATGTCACTTTAACTTATCCCTCTTAAATGAAATCAAATTTTCATCAAGATGAACAATTAAGTGCTTTGAAGAAAAGACCTTCAATGTAATACTCGAATTACCCCTCTTTCATAAAATTATAATTTTTATGAAGAGAAGGTAATTTTAGGCTCAAAATGGAAATTTGTGAAAATGCCATAAAACATAACTCCTTCAATGAAATTGGAATTTTCATGAAGGGAATGTCATCATAGGCTCATGAGCGTAAAAAAAACTAAAAAAATGAAATTTGACCTTAAAATGGAAATTTTCTATTTTCGAATTTTTTTAAAATCTGCAGTAAAATAACAACTTCAATAAATTTTAAAAATACTAAACAACTCCGAAAATGAAATTTCAAAGTGTGTATTGGAAGTCTGAAGTATAACCTATGCAATGGTGAAATTATTTTTGGATTTTGAAAATTTTTAAATGTTTATTTTAATGCCTGAAAATTAAAAAAAAGTTAAAATTTTTGGAAAATAAAATGCAGAAAATGAAAATGAAATGCAGAAAATGGAACACAAGATACATTCAGTTTGATGCTATCCTATTCCGAAAAAATCGAAGATGTGAGGTTTTCATGCATGCAACCTAACCTATTGGACTTGCAAAACAAGCACAATCCGGATAAGCTAAGTGTTGGATCCTAGGGTTTTAAATGATGTTTTCAGATTTAAACATTCGCATGAAGCAACCAAGAAAACTTGCATAAACTCCATTTACAAGCCTAAAATCTGAAAAGGGGAAAAATAGACATTTAATATTGCATGCAAAAAATGACTCCTTTCTTGTCCATAAGATGCAACTTTCTGAAATTTTCTGTATTAAAAATTTGTCATTTTACAATAACAAAAATTTCTAGTTTTCCCAAACCAGTCAATGGAAGAAAAACAGCCCAAACAGGTCCAGAATGGCCCTCTTGCCTTCAAATCTGCAACTCTGCTTGCAGCAGTTTCCAACCCCTCAAAACATCCTTGCCTGGCATATTTAAAATTTTCAAGAAGCTTTTCGTTTCATTTTCTAATGATTGTTTGTTTCACCTTCCCTTGTGCATGCATGTGTTTTGGTTTCCAAAAAAACTTTTCATTTCTATTTTGTGGCCCTTCGTTTCATTACCATGGTTTAGCTTCCTCTATTTGGTTTTCTTCACTTTTCATTTGATTTCAAAAAACTGCTTCCTTTTCTCCACATGGGCATGCGTCCGCTTCCTTCCATGTGTAATGACCATCTTAAATGATTTCAAATCATTAAAGATTCCTTATGTAACGTTTTGTCTTATTCATTAGATTTTGTCCTTATGTGACAAATTACCTTATTCAATCTTCGATTCATTCCTTATAGGTCCACGTCATTATGCAGTCTTCAGTTTCACTATCCTAGTGTTCATCACTAATATCAGAAGCACTATCCACTACTCTATTCCCTTGGCAAAAATGCAACATGTCACGATATCGCGACACTTTTGTTTCTCTGCCTGCCTGCCCTTTTTGAGTCACAAAAATGCAACATGTTGTGATATCGCGACACTTTTGTTTCTCTACCTACCTGCCCTTTTTGAGTCATGAAAATGCAACATGTCACGATATCGCGACACTTTTGTTTCTCTGCTTGCCTACCCTTTTTGAGTCGCAAAAATGCAACATGTCACAATATCATGACACTTTTGTTTCTTTGCCTGCCTACCCTTTTTGAGTCACGAAAATGCAACATGTCATGATATCGTGAAACTTTTCCCCCCTTCTATTTCTTTTGGCCATGAAAATGCAACATATCACGATATCACGACACTTTTTCTTTCTTGTTCTTTCTCTTCTCTTTTGGCCATGAAAATGCAACATGTCACGATATCGTGAAACTTTTTCTTTCTTGTTCTTTCTCTTCGCTTTGAACCGCAAAAATTCAACATGTCGCGATATCGCGACACTTTTTCTTTCTTGTTCTTTCTCTTCTCTTTTGGTCGTGAAAATACAACATGTCGCGATATCGTGACACTTTTTCTTTCTTGTTCTTTCTCTTCTCTTTTGGCCGCAAAAATGCAACATGTCGTGATATCACGACACTTTTTCTTTCTTGTTATTTCTCTTCTCTTTTGGCCATGAAAATGCAACATGTTGCGATATCGCGACACTTTTTCCTCAATTTTTCTCTTCTCTTTTGGCCACAAAAATGTAACATGTGATATCGCGACATGTTTTCTTTCTTGTTATTTCTCTTCTCTTTTGGTCACGAAAATGCAACATGTCGTGATATCACGACACTTTTTCCTCCTTTATTTTTCTCTTTGCTTTGGACAGCGAAAATGCAACATGTCGCGATATCGTGACACTTTTTCCTCCTTGCTTTTTCTCTTTGCTTTGGACCGTTAAAATGCAACATGTCGTGATATCGCGACATTTTTTTCTCCTTGCGGTGTTTTGCTTTTTCTTTGATCTTTAGCATATGGGCCACTTCGGTCTTCTTGGAAAATATGTAAAAAGGTGGGTCCCCAATTTTGGGGTACGTTATGTAGCAGCCACAACACCCCTCTTAGGGTCACCCAAATGATGATACGATTAATATAATACCAAAGCCCTCAACAGGGTAGGTGCATTAATAGTGCTTTTCAACTAGTCACAAACTTCTCTAGGGTGGAGTTGCTCTCTTCTTCGTATTGAGGAAGGAATTTGGTGGTTGAGTCCCCTTTGAATCTATTCCCTATGATCAAGAAACAACATAAAACTGTCAAAAATATAGGCAGCCTCTCATGATGAGGCCCTTTTAGGAAAATTGCATAAAGACACCATGAAGCATGTATAATCAAGAAAGTATAAAAAGCACTTCTAAACTATGTAAATTGAATCAAGATTCATGGAATTGCATGAAGGAAGACAACAACTACACTATGCATGGATTAATTATGTAAAATAAAGCATGAAAGTGCATAAAGAATCCATTAATGTCCTATTTGATGATTAACATAAAGAAACTTCTAACCTAATTCTATGAGTCATAAGTTTGCTAAACTACAATTAAACCATGAAAATAGCTAAACTAAGGTAATTAACCGAATAGAAATGAAAAAGGTAAGGCGATGATACCTCTACTGCAAACCGCAACTTTGGTGATCGGTCTGCACTGTAAACCATGATTGAAATACGCAGTTAGCAATTTGATAGGTTTACCCTCAATTTCAAGGGTAGTGGGCTTCACCTCCTTGTCCAAATTGATGTTAAATGGTCACCTTCGATGTCCTCAGATTTATTTAGTGGTTGATTCACTATGAAGTGTCTTCATTTGTCCGAATATGCATTTCTTGGCTCTCCTAGGCTCCTAGGGCATCCATAATGCAATTCATCATGAATCTTGGCAAGTCGGTAGGGGATAATTGCAATAGCTCTCTCTTAGTATACTCGGTTGAGTGTACAATTTGACAGGGCTTCATTGATCAAATCTCCAATGCTCTCCCTCTATATTTTGCCCTAATTTTGAGGGGTTCTTATAGGACTACCAAAGGGCTAGGAGTTGCTTCATGGAGAAACCAAGATCAATAAGGGGTGGTTAGGATAGTTGTATTGGAAGCTTTCATCCTCTAACCACCTTCTTCTAGATCAAATGGTCATTCCAACTGATTTGGCTCAGATGAATGCCAACTAAACTTTAGTTAAGACCATAGGTTACAGCTGTAGTCTAGACTGTAAATCGTAGGTCTCATCTGCGGTTCAACCTGTAAACCATAGGTCTGGTCTCGGTTCAGACTGATTAGGCCAAGGATCCCAAATTGAGTGGTTAGAACCACTACTCTATCTTAGAGTCTTTCCAAGATCCTCTATATGGTTTTGTACCATGTCCATATGAGTAGTCGCCCTCGACATGACACGTTTTAGGTGTCTACATGTGTGTAATATGTAAAAGAGTTAGAGCTTTGAGGAATTGAGTTCTCAACCTAGGTGTTATGAGAATTTTACCCTATCCTTACTACTCATTATTTTGTTTGAAAGTGTTGTGTAGTGGTGAAAAACCATTATTTTTTATTTTTGGACTATGTGAATAATGGGACAAGCAAAGATGACTTTTTTTCTTCGAGGTTAAACCCAATCATGGTGTTATCCCTCTTTGATGAAAGATATTTTTAATAATTGTGAGATGTATTTGGTTCAATATTATTAGAGTCAAATCCCAAAACTCAAGATTTTATTTAGTGAAAATGTGCATTGGTCCTAGAGAAAAATTGACATGTATTGGAGGTTGCTTGAAACACTAAGAGTGGATGAGTGACCGAAAACACCTAGGGATGATAGGAATTTTGTTTTTGCAAATGGTGATATGCCTTATGAAATGGCATAATGATATGAGTGTGAACTTTATGGTACCCATGATTAAGGCAACAAGACTTATTGAATCAATTACCATCTACACTAAGCAAATAACCCCTAATATGGTGAATGAAATGTGCGAGAGTGATAATGAATGTGATTGTGTAATGCAATGTGTATGAATGATGTTTTTATGTATTAGCCATATATATATATATATATATATATATATATATATATATATATATATATATATATATATATATATATATTGAGATGTGCTTGTCTAGCAGTATCATCATCTATGAATTACTTGCAGTGAAATGCACAATGAGGGGATCTCGATCTCAAGAGGTATGATGGCTTCAATACCATAGACTAATGAGAATGGTGTTGCCCCGGTAGGCATGTGAATGCTTATTCTATAAGCCCATAATACCAAGGGGATTTGTGTATGCTAATATCAATTATTTTCTTTGACTAATTTCTTGAGAATAGCGATCAAGGTCTTATTGGTTGCCTTAGCTTATCCATTTTCCTATGGGTAATAAGGAGTCAAGAAACTATGTTGGATATTATATTTCTCACAAAGTGATCAAACATCCTTATTTTTGAAATACTTGCCATTTTGAGAGATTATTTTCAATGGGATACCAAAGCGACAAATGATATGTTGAAGTATAAACTCCATAATTCAATATCATGTTGTACTAGTTAGAGGAATTACCTCGACCCACTTCATGAAGTATTTAGTGGTAGTGATGATGAATGTGTGTTGATCCAAGGAAGGAGGTGAGATTTTACTAATAAATTCCAAAACCCATTGTAAAAATGGCCAAATACTTTAAATAGGTTGTAAGGCTTGTGATGGCACATGAGTTAAAATTTAGCATGTTGCTGACATTGTTGACATTTCTTGACATAAGTGCAACAATCGTGTTCCATGGTGGGCCAATAATAACCCATGCATAAAATGCACTTTGCAATGGCCATTCCACTAAAGTGACCACCACAAGTACCGTCATGAGCTTTAGATATTGCTCTTTGGGCCTTTGTAGTATCAAGACAATGGAGTAGGACTCCATCATAGCCATGTCTATACAACACATCCCCCAAGAGAGGGAAACAAGCTACCTTTTTTTTTAAGTTTGATTAACAGTTTGTGACATGCCATATGGGAGTGTTCCAAACTTGAGGAAGGCTTTGACATGACTAGACCAAGGCTCATATGACTCTAAGTGGATAAAGCAAACATCCTTCTCATCTTTAGATTCATCATGGGAAATTACAGATTTAGATATTATTGTGACAATTAATGGTTGTACCTCTCCTTAAAATTTCTTTGGAATCAATGATCCTAGAGAGGACATTATATCTGCAAATCTATTAGTTGATCTAGGTAAGTTATCAATCTCATACTAGTCAAATTTTACAAGCAATTTCATTGCTACTTCATGATAAAGTTTTAAGACTAGTTATTTGCATTGGTATTCTCTATTTACTTGATGAACGACAAGTTGAAAATCATGAAATATCTTGATATAATTTATGCTTATAGCTATGGATTATTTAAGTCCTAAGATTAAGGCTTCATACTCTGCATTATTATTTGTGCATGGGAAATCAAGTTTGAATGATAAAGGAATAGGTATTCCTTATGGTGTATGAAATATGACTCTTATACCTTGTCCTTTTTTACACTTATAACCATAAAAGAAGAGTGTAATATCCACATCCTATTTAATAATGACATATTCCTCTTTTTTAGTGATGGTAAATACCGAATAATCTAGGATCTCAATAATCAAGGTTTGATCACTAGAAGTGGAGCTTTCGCAAGCTGATCGATTATTACCTGATATTTAAAGTATTTTTGACTAATGAACTCAAAATCAAATGCTATTAGGAGCATTATCCATTTTTTGGTGCATATGTTGTTGTAAGTGTGAGACATCATGTAACACAGAGGATTTTATATAGCTATGTTATAGGTAGTGTGACTTAGCATGTAATTTTTGAGTTTCTTAGTGGAAAAAACCACTACTAGGCATAGTTTTTCCACATAAGTGTATTTGGTTTCATAGCTTACCAGTGTTCGATAAATGTAATAGATTTCTTACTCCCGATTGTTTTCATTTTTCTATGCAAGCATTGTCTCTAATGCAAATTCTGTTGTTGAAACATAAATATGGAAGAGGATGTAGAACATGTGCTTATACTGAGAGGGGGGTGAACAGTATAATATAAAACTTTTCCCCAAATAGTAGCATCAACATTAATAAAGCAATAAATATCACACAAAGCATCACACACATGAGAGACATCATTTTTAACGTGGTTCACCCAATGTGGGCTACCTCCACAGAAAATATTTCTTCTAAATATTTCTCAAATAATCTCTTGGGAATCCTTCCCAATTACAATGTTTATGGACCTCTATCCAAAGGAGATGTTGATCCCCTAAATCTCAAGTTCGTGGATCTCTTCCATAGGAGAACTCTTTCCCCTTCTGCTCTAGCTAGTGATCTTCTAGAAGACTTTGTCTCTCTGCTACATTGACTGGTGGATCTCTCTCCACTTGAAGACTCCTCACTCAGATCTATCTTCAATTGTCCTGGCTATTGGATCTCTATCCACTGAGACTCTGTCCTCTATACTCTATCACCTCCAAAGCTCTGTCAATAGGTTCACTCAAAACCTCCTCAAATATGCTCAATAGGCTCACTCAAAACCTGCTCAAATCTGCTCAATAGGCTCACTCATAACCTGCTCAAATATTCTCAATAGGCTCACTCAGAACCTGCTCAAATATGCTCAATAGGCTCACTCAAAACCTGCTCAAATATGCTCAATAGGCTCACTCAGAACCTGCTCAAATATACTCAACAAGCTCACATAGAACTTGTCCCAATCTGCTCAATAAGTCCTCTCTAGGACTTGCTCAAATATGCATAGCAAGCTTTCACAAAAGCTTACACAAAATTAGTCCACAAGCCTTCTCAAAGACTTGCCTCAAATCAGCTCAATAAAATATCAACTCAATCTCATAGAAGCATAAAGAGAATTGTTAGAGACTCAATATGTTCTATACTCAAATCTCAATCTCAATTCAAAGCAATCTCAACTCAGCTCAATATTATAGAAGCATAAAGAGAATTGTTAGAGACTCAATATGTTCTATACTCAAATCCCAATCTCAACTCAAAGTAATCTCAACTCAGCTCAATCTTAACTCAATCTCATAGAAGCATAAAGAGAATTGTTAGAGACTCAATATGTTCTATTCTCAAGGCTCAATCTCAACTCAATCAGAATATAGAATAGTTTGTTTCATGGAACTTGAACAACCACTTCATGCAACCACTTGACTAGGCTCAATCAACTCTACTCAACCAATCACTTCAAGAAACAACTCTTTCTCACAAACCCTAGTCCAAGCATGAATCAACTAACTCAAAATGTTTCCAACAATGCTCAACAACAAATCTTACATAACAATGATACTCATGTTCTTTTCTAACTCAAGTTCAAGTTCTTTGCATCACCCATTGGCTTCAACAACAATGCTAATAAGACAAGGTTTTAATCACAACTCTCAATTCAGAAAACCTTGAAGCATAAACTCAAAGTACTTCACTCAACCAATGGTCTAAACAACAATGCTTATCAAACAAGGTTTAATCACAACTCACAATCCAGAAAACCTTGAAGCATTAACTCAACCACTTTCAAAAAGGAAACCCTAATCAAATCCTTTTCACTCCAAACTTAATTTTCAAAAATCAACCACCCAAATAAAATCAATGGAGAATATTACTCATACCTTTTTGATGCCTTATGAGTTGTCCACTAAATCTATCACACTCAACACACTTTCTTTTTCAACTCTTAACAAGGGTTAGAGATCTTGAGTAATAACACAACAATAATATCCAAATAACACCTTATTACTCCTACTTTATTTTAACATCCACCAAAGTTCTTTTTAAAAGAAAACCCTTACTCAAAATAACTTTCACTAAAAAGAACTTTATCAAAAACCCTTATTACTCCTAACAATTTCAAAAATCACAATTAAAAATAATTCACAACTCAAACAACCACCATGACCTTATTCCCTAAGGTTACTCAACAAATCAACTAACGAAGCACCTTTACCCCTTATCACTCCACCTTAGGCAATCCAAACAAAATATTAATAAAAACCTTAATACCTGCCTCGAGGGGAATCGAACCCTCATCTTGCCCCAACGTGAATGCCCTAGCCACGGCCAAGCTGCCGCACGAGCTATGGGCTCGTTGGTGAAAAAGAAGCGCCACCCGCTTCTTATCCTTCACCCTCTTCCACCAAGCGAAAAGTATGCGCCTTGGGCGCCTCAACAGAACAAAGCCAAAAATGATGCTTGCAGGAATCGAACGCACAACCTCCTTGTCACCAACACCTTTGCACAATCCAAGCTACCACTAGGCCATGCTGCCCAATGCATTTTGGGAAGTGGTCGCTGTCTCCCTTTAATGTTCGTTGCATCACTTAAACGAAAAACACGAGCTCTTTTTCTTCGCAAATACCAAGTGCAAATATCAACGAGCAAGGATGAATGAATTAAAAAATTCAATGGCATATTTATATGCCTTCCCTTTGCTTTGGAAATGTCGGCCTTTTTGAAACTTCCTTCATGATGTCGATGGATAAACTTTTAATTTTAATTTTAAAATTTAAATTTTAATTTTAAATAAATTAAAATTTAAACTAAATCTTTAAAATTAAATATCTCCATCATCGGGCACCTTTTTCGATGAAACGAAAATCCAACTTGGGTTTTAAGAAAAACCCATTTCAAATCTGCCATCCATGGTTTTAAATAAAACCTTTAAAATTAAATTTCTCCATCATCGGGGCACCTTTTTCGATGAAACGAAAAGCCAACTTGGGTTTTAAGAAAAACCCATTTCAAATCTGCCATCCATGGTTTTAAATAAAAACCTTTTGCAAAGCTTCCCTTGAAGCTCCTTTTGGAACCAAATGCCATGCATCCCTTCTTGAACCTTTGATCAAAAACCTTTGCTTCTCATGAAGCTCTTTGTGAAACACAAACATAGTGCTTACTTACATAGATCCTTTTGACATCAATGACAACTCTTAGCTTAGGGACTCAAAATGTCCAACAATCTCCCCCTTTGTCATTGATGGCAACCCATATCCTTTTACTAAAATCTGACCTTATTTTCTGCTCCCCTGGGACTTTGCTCCCCCTAGCTCAAAGCTTTCTCAAATATCAAATCTCTCCCCATATCAAAAACTCTCCTCAATATACACAAATCTCTCCCCCTTTGTCATCAATGGCAAAGGGTCACCTTTGGGGCTCGGGGCTAAGAATGAGCCTCTTAGCTTAGCCCCTCCCCCACCTCCACATGAGGTGGTTAATTCTAGGGTGGGAGTATTTCTACTCCCCGAAAGCACTTGCTCTTTACCTTTACCTTTCTCTCTTCCTTTCTGAGTTTTCTGAATCCTCTCACTGTTTCTTACCAAGTCATCATCCCTGTTCCTATCATCACTTTGTTCCTATTCCTGTTCTTGTTCTCATCCATGTTCTTGTTTCTGTTCCTGTTCCTGTTCTTGTTCCTATTCATGTCTGATTCTATGAATATTTGCTCTACACCATCTTGTTGTGTGACCATCATTATTGCACTTATAACACTTAATGTTATTATTCCTTGGAGGTGCAAATGTCTTAGGATATCTCCTAGTGAAGCTATATCCTCTTCTACCATGAACCCTGCAATTCATTGCCTTGTGACCAAACTCATTGCATGAGTAGCAATACCCATGGAAAATTTGTCCTTTCCCATATTCCTATCTTTTGTATGACCTACACTATGAAGCCATGTGCCCAAACCTGTGACATGAGAAGCATCTCCCATTGAAGCTTCCTTGCCTAGACCTCATTGGTCTCTTGTTATGATTGTTGTTCCATCTGTATCTTCTTTGTGCATTGTTTCTATCTTTGACCTCTTTGTTGTCCAACTCATCCTCTGATGTCTCATTCCAACTTACACTGTCACTTTCTGAAGTATCTTCTTCTGAAATTCCTTCTTCTTCAAGACTTGAAGTAGAATTTTCTTCCCATTTATTTTGAGCCTGTTTGGAACCAAGACCTGTCTTGTTTGTTGCTCCTCTTTGTATCTTGATTATTTTGTCTACACTCTTTGCATTGTTCACATATTTGTACAACTTTTTCTTGGAATCCTCTAAATCTTCCTTTAGTAGTGCCACTTCTTGTGTTAACTTTTCACACTCCAAAATCTTTGCTTCTAACTTATCCTTGAACTTACTTGCCTTAGCCTTTGACTTTTCTAAGTCCTCTATGAGCAATAATCTTTCTTCATCACATTCTTGAAACTGACTTTCAAGCTTAGAGTGTTGCTTTCTTACCTTCTTTACTGTGTCAAGAGCATAGATAAGCTCTCCCTTGAGATCATAACCATTCTCCACTGAATAATCCTCTATTTTTTTACCTTTGTCCTTATCATTACTTCCTTTTGGCTTGTCTTCTATAGAATTATCTTCTTTACCTTCCAAAGCCATTAGAAGATTCTCATTTGGTCCCAATATTATATGTTGAAAATGGATCTCATTTTCTTTGGATAAGAAACATTTCTCCTTTTTGATCTCATTGAGTACATAAAGATTTCTTTCTCTTATAGCACTAGCTACAAGTTTTCCAGATTCAGATTTTCTTACTTCACATCTATCTTGATGAAAAGTTACTATATGGCCTTGATCACAGAGTTGACTAATGCTTAGTAGATTATGTTTCAGACCTTCCACATATAGAACATTTTCAGCTTTTGCTTTCCCATTGCCTATACTTAGAGTTCCTTTTCCACAAATATTTGCTGAACCATTGTCCCCAAAGTTTACTGACCCTATATTTCCTTCTTTCAAAGCTATAAACTTGTATTTTTCTCTTGTCATGTGTCTAGAGCATCCGCTATCCAGAAACCATTTTTCTTCTCTATCCTGTGCATGCAATGCTATTTGAACTAGCAAGGATTTTAATTTTCCTTTCCCTTTTTCTTCTTTTCTAGTACTAGACTTAAAGATTTCTAGTTTGCACCTTCTAGCTGTATGCCCAAAACTATTGCATTTGTAACACTTAACATCATTATCCATATGTGGTGCAAGAGAATCTGTACTACTACTATCATTGTCTCTGCTAGTACATTGCATAGCTCTATGACCATATTTATTGCAAGAAAAACAATGTCCATGGAAGGAATTTTGTAACTTGTCTTGTTGAGGACTCGATCTGATATTCTTTCTTTTGTGGTCTTCTTTCCTTGAGATATGGTAAGATACCTCCTTTTTGCTTGATGTTCCTACCTCTTGCTGACATGCTTCTTTCTCTAGCTTACTTGGTGTTGTTTCTTGTAATCTCTTGTTTATTTCAGTTCTACATTTTAACTTCACAATCTCTGCTGCCACTCTCTCAAGTCCTACTTCTTTTGCTTCCAACATATCTCTCAATTGATGTTCAATCTCTCTTCTTTCTTTCACTTCTATTTCAAGTTCTATTAGCCTTTGTAGAAGCTCAATTCTTGCCAATTCATCATTTTAGATTTGTTCTTTTAGTTGTGCCCTCTCTTCTTGAATCCTTTCAAGATCTTGGAGACAATTGAAGAGTGCTTCCTCAAAGTTTATACTTTCTTCACTCTCTGAGCACATGTGTGATACTGATGGATCCTCTTCCAAGTTGTTAGACTCTTCACGGAGAGACCAACTCTGATACCAATTGTAGAACATGTGCTTATACTGAGAGGGGGGTGAACAATATAATATAAAACTTTTCCCCAAATAGTAGCATCAACATTAATAAAGTAGTAAATATCACACAAAGCATCACACACATGAGAGACATCATTTTTAACGTGGTTCACCCAATGTGGGCTACCTCCACAGAAAATATTTCTTCTAAATATTTCTCAAATAATCTCTTGGGAATCCTTCCCAATTACAATGTTTATGGACCTCTGTCCAAAGGAGATGTTGATCCCCTAAATCTCAAGTTCATGGATCTCTTCCATAGGAGAACTCTTTCCCCTTCTCCTCTAGCTAGTGATCTTCTAGAAGACTCTGTCTCTCTGTTGTACTGACTGGTGGATCTCTCTCCACTTGAAGACTCCTCACTCATATTTATCTTCAATTGTATTGGTTGTTGGATCTCTATCCATTGAGACTCTATCCTCTATACTCTATCACCTCCAAAGCTCTTTCAATAGGTTCACTCAGAACCTCCTCAAATCTACTCAATAGGCTCACTCAGAACCTGCTCAAATCTGCTCAATAGGCTCACTCAGAACCTTCTCAAATCTGCTCAATAGGCTCACTCAGAACCTACTCAAATCTACTCAATAGGCTCACTCAGAACCTGCTCAAATATTCTCAATAGGCTCACTCAAAACCTACTCAAATCTTCTCAACAAGCTCACACAGAACTTGTCCCAATCTTCTCAATAAGTCCTCTCTAGGACTTGCTCAAATCTGCATAGCAAGCTTTCACAAAATCTTACACAAAATTAGTCCACAAGCCTTCTCAAAGACTTACCTCAAATCAGCTCAACAAAATCTCAACTCAATCTCATAGAAGCATAAAGAGAATTGTTAGAGACTCAATATGTTCTATACTCAAATCCCAATCTCAATTCAAAGCAATCTCAACTCAGCTCAATCTTATAGAAGCATAAAGAGAATTGTTAGAGACTCAATATGTTCTATACTCAAATCCCAATCTCAACTCAAAGCAATCTCAACTCAGCTCAATATTAACTCAATCTCATAGAAGCATAAAGAGAATTGTTAGAGACTCAATATGTTCTATTCTCAAGGCTCAATCTCAACTCAATCAGAATATAGAATAGTTTGTTTCATGGAACTTGAACAACCACTTCATGCAACCACTTGACTAGGCTCAATCAACTCTACTCAACCAATCACTTCAAGAAACAACTCTTTCTCACAAACCCTAGTCCAAGCATGAATCAACTAACTCAAAATGTTTCCAACAATGCTCAACAACAAATCTTACATAACAATGATACTCATGTTCTTTTCTAACTCAAGTTCAAGTTCTTTGCATCACCCATTGGCTTCAACAACAATGCTAATAAGACAAGGTTTTAATCACAACTCTCAATTCAGAAAACCTTGAAGCATAAACTCAAAGTACTTCACTCAACCAATGGTCTAAACAACAATGCTTATCAAACAAGGTTTAATCACAACTCACAATCTAGAAAACCTTGAAGCATTAACTCAACCACTTTCAAAAAGGAAACCCTAATCAAATCCTTTTCACTCCAAACTTAATTTTCAAAAATCAACCACCCAAATAAAATCAATGGAGAGTATTACTCATACCTTTTTGATGCCTTATGAGTTGTCCACTAAATCTGTCACACTCAACACACTTTCTTTTTCAACTCTTAACAAGGGTTAGAGATCTTGAGTAATAACACAACAATAATATCCAAATAACACCTTATTACTCCTACTTTATTTTAACATCCACCAAAGTTATTTTTTAAAAGAAAACCCTTACTCAAAATAACTTTCACTAAAAAGAACTTTATCAAAAACCCTTATTACTCCTAACAATTTCAAAAATCACAATTAAAAATAATTCACAACTCAAACAACCACCATGACCTTATTCCCTAAGGTTACTCAACAAATCAACTAACGAAGCACCTTTACCCCTTATCACTCCACCTTAGGCAATCCAAACAAAAGATTAATAAAAACCTTAATACCTACCTCGAGGGGAATCGAACCCTCGTCTTGCCCCAATGCGAATGCCCTAGCCACGGCCAAGCTGCCGCATGAGCTGCGGGCTCGTTGGTGAAAAAGAAGCGCCACCCGCTTCTTATCCTTCACCCTCTTCCGCCAAGCGAAAAGTATGCGCCTTGGGCGCCTCAACAGAACAAAGCCAAAAATGATGCTTGCGAGAATCGAACGCACAACCTCCTTGTCACCAACACCTTTGCACAATCCAAGCTGCCACTAGGCCACGCTGCCCAATGCATTTTGGGAAGTGGTCGTTGTCTCCCTTTAATGTTCGTTGCGTCACTTAAATGAAAAACACGAGCTCTTTTTCTTCGCAAATACCAAGCACAAATATCAATGAGCAAGGATGAATGAATTAAAAAATTCAATGGCATATTTATATGCCTTCCCTTTGCTTTGGAAACGTCAGCCTTTTTGAAACTTCCTTCATGACGTCGACGGATAAACTTTTAATTTTAATTTTAAATTTTAAATTTTAAATTTTAATTTTAAATAAATTAAAATTTAAACTAAATCTTTAAAATTAAATATCTCCATCACCGGGGCACCTTTTTTGATGAAACGAAAAGCCAACTTGGGTTTTAAGAAAAACCCATTTCAAATCTGCCATCCATGGTTTTAAATAAAACCTTTAAAATTAAATTTCTCCATCATCGGGGCACCTTTTTCGATGAAACGAAAAGCCAACTTGGGTTTTAAGAAAAACCCATTTCAAATCTGCCATCCATGGTTTTAAATAAAAACCTTTTGCAAAGCTTCCCTTGAAGCTCCTTTTGGAACCAAATGCCATGCATCCCTTCTTGAACCTTTGATCAAAAACCTTTGCTTCTCATGAAGCTCTTTGTGAAACACAAACATAGTGCTTACTTACATAGATCCTTTTGACATCAATGACAACTCTTAGCTTAGGGACTCAAAATGTCCAACAGAGGACCCCTTGTTAGCGTAGTTATACTGTCTGTTATTTCATTATTTGTCTTATTTATGCATTTGTTATTTTGTTATAACAATATGCTATTGTACGCTGGTTGGTTTGGCAACCTCCGGCAAATTCTTGTTATTGCAGTCTTATTTAAACTGCATAATTTTCAATAAACAAATTGGTTCATTTTTCATAACATGGCATCAGAGCCAGATTGCTACGGCAATTTTTTGTAGTGAAGCGTGAGAAGCTGTGCTGGGGAGAGGACGCATTTTTTTTCTGCTGTGCTTGGGAGAGGACGCATTTTTTTTCGCTGTGCTGGGGAGGCAAATTTTTTTTTGCTGCGCGATTTGTATTTGCAGCCAAATTTTTTTTAAACAAAAAAAAAAAAAAATTATCGCGCGACAGTCGTCGCGCATCCACGTGCGACAGAAGGGAGGGGAGGCCCCCTCGCAGACAGCAAACATCGCTGGAACGCGCGCAGGTGCGTCCAGGATGCTACACAGCGCAGCACGCGGACGTGTCATGCGCGTGCGCCCCAACCCCCCCCGGAACGCGACGTGCGAACTACGCGCGCGCGCCCCCAACCCCCCCGGTGGAACGTGACGCGCGGATCGCGCACGTGTGCCCCCACCGGAACGCGACGACACAGCGCCGACGCATGAGCGCCCCCCCCGCTGACGCGCAGACCGCGCAAATTTTTTTTTTTTTTTAAAAAAAAAAAAAACCCGGACGTGCGCGACTGCGGACGTGGGCCGCGATTTGCAGAGGAGTCCGCTGCAGAGGAGGAAGCTGCGGCCAGGCAGCCGCGCTCGGGCAGCAGACTGAGGACCCTCCTCAAATACGAGGGGGCCCCTGATCCTTTCGGATCAGCCCGCTGGCTCACGTGGTCGTGAGCCGTGCGGTAAGGCTCTGGGAGCCTGCACGTCGAGGGTTCGAAGGTAAAAAAAAAATTTCAAAGTTTTTTTTAATTATTATTTTTTAGTTAAAATTTTAATTTTAATTTATTTTCTATAGTTTTAAAGCTTTATAAATTAAAATTTAATTTTAATTTATTTTTTCATAAGTTTTTAAAACTATATAAATTAAAATTATTTATTTTAACTTTAAATACATAATAATTATTAAAATGCTTTGTTAAAGAGAATTTTTTTTTTAGGGGGGATATTTTTTTTCAAAAAATCAAAGGGGGAATGTGAGTAATTTTCTGAAAAAAAGAAAATTTTTGGCATTATTGTAAAGGTGCATTTTCGGCTGTGTCCGACACCTGGAGGGTTAATTCTTGTGGGCACTTTTTATGTTGTATGTTGCATATTTCATTTTTGCACTACTTCATTAAAAGATAAAAAAAAACCAAATTCACTCCCTAAGTCTCCGAAATAATTAAAACCCATCCGTGCAATTTATTGCACTGCAGCGTTCGATATTTGTGATACCTCTGGCCAGCACTTACAGGTAAAGTTGTCGTGATTGCGCTACTGTATCCGCCGCCTAATATAGCTGCTACAATGACGTCTGAGATTGTTCTCTATAAATCGTCAAGGAGAGATAAGTTTTCCATTTTTGCATTTTTTTACTCCATCCACTACCCTTAATCGCTCTTGTGTTTAGGCGTAAATCCTGAAAAAGTATTCTTCATAGTGTTTAGGGGAATTTACGCCCCACTCATGAGAAGAATCTTCTATGGTAGGTGCCATCAACAAGGCGATTCCCTTTCAGTACTGCTTATGTTCCACGTATCGTATGATCTCTAAAACTCACCTATAGTCTCCCTCATGTAAGGGCGGGTGATTTTTGTTGATCTTTCTAAATACCTATAGTTTCCATCACGTAAGGGCGGGTATTTTTGTACGGTATAACGGCCTAGCAAAAGGTATATCGAAAGGGGGACCAATTGGTGTTATAAGGAACCTTCACTATGTCCGCTGTTGCAAAGTTGATGACCGATCCTCATCAGTTATTGAAAGGTCCAAATTATACACCATGGAAACATAAGATGAAGGCAATTCTCCAAATGGAAGATTTATGGGATATTGTTACTGGAGTAACACCTAGGCCTTCACCAGCATCAGGATCCACAGCTCCTACTACTGATCAGATAGCTTTTGACAAGAAAGACATTCGAGCAAAGGTGCTCATTTTGTTTGCTATTTCAGATGAAGTGCAACCTCATATAGCTGACAAAGAAAGTGGTAAAGAGGCATGGGATGCCCTTAAAACCATCTATGAGGGAAATAATGATTCCACCATTCTTCATCTTCAACAAAAACTTCATAACCTGAGTTTGAGATAGGGTGAAACAGTAGAACTCTTTCTATGCAGAGTGTCTGAATTAAAAGAGAAATTGAATTCTTTGGGAGATCCTATGGACAAAAAGCTTCTCGTTTCAATTGTGATGAGAGCTTTACCTTCTTCATTTGATATGTTGATCACCTCCATCCAGGTGTCTCGATGACAAATTACCTACATCGAGTTGGTCAATCTGCTTCAACAACAGGAGGCACGCCAACTTCACAAGGATGATTCTTCCAATACAGCCCTATACACCAACAGACAGGGTTCTAGGAAGAAAGGTAATGGGCAAAAAGGAGGCAACTTTCAGAAAGGAGGAAATTCTCAACAGGACATGAAAGGAAAAGGAAAACAACCTCAACAGAAGAAGAGGTGGTGCAAGATCTATGAGAAATACAACCATGACACCAATAGGTGTTGGCATAAGAACAAGTAGAAAGGCCAAAAAAAACCACAAAATAAAAACAAGAAACCCCAGGTGAATGTTGTTGTTGAAGAATCTGACTCAAATTCTGAATGGGCACACAAGGTGCTCATGACTACCACAGATTCCACACAGAGGGATCCTGTTTGGTATGTCGATTCTGGGGCTAGCAAACATATGACTGACGACAGATCGTGGTTTGAATCATTCATGGCCAAAGAGGGCAAACCTGTCACCATTGTTGATGATAAAACCTACAGGGTTCAGGGAGAGGGTACAGTTTCAGTCACTCTTCCTGATGGCAAGTGTCAGATTGACAAAGTCCTCTATGTTTCGGGATTGGCTAACAATTTGTTGTCAGTCACACAAATCTTGGATAGAAATATGGTTGTCAACTTTTGTGTTGATAATGGCAAGAAGTGTTGTACTATTACCAGGAAGGGTAAGCAGATTGCAATAGCCTCATATAAGCACGACTTATTTTCCCTAGATGCTATCTTTACTCCACATGTTGCCATGACTGTCTCTACCAAGGAGGCAACTTCCCTATGGCACAAGAGATATGGGCATCTTAGTTCTGGCTACTTACTTGAGCTCAGTAAGTATGAGATGGTAAAGGGTCTTCCTTCCCTTTCTACCACATTGCCAGTGTGCTCTGACTCGCTAGCGGGAAAGCAACATAGAGTACCATTTGAGAAGAGCTCAAAAAGAGCACAAAAAACTCTGGAGTTAATTCACACCGATCTGTGCGGTCCTTTCACACCCAACAGTTGTGGAGGGAAGAGGTACTTTCAGTTATTCGTAGATGACTACTCATGAAAGATGTGGGTTTTATTTCTCCAACTGAAATCCGAAGCTTTCACATTCTTCCAGCAGTTCAAGAAATCCGTTGAGAAGGAGTCAGGAGCTTCTATTAAAACCCTCCACTTAGATCGAGGGGGGGAGTTTACCTCTAAAGAATTTTTTGCATTCTTAGATAAGCATGGAATCAAGATACGGTTAACAACTGCCTATACTCCTCAGAAAAATGGAGTTGTTGAGAGAAGGAACCGTTCTATCATGGAAATGGTTCGTTGTATGCTCACAGGAGCTACTCTTGGGCAACAATATTGGGCAGAAGTTGTCACCACTGTAGTATATCTATTGAATAGGGCACCCACAAAGGCCCTAAAAGGAATGACTCCACAGGAAGCATGGAGTGGTCAAAAACCCTCCATATCTCATCTACATATTTTTAGATGTTACGCTTTCATGCACATACCAAAAGAGAAAAGGAAGAAGCTAGATGAGAAAACATTGAGATGTATTTTTCTTGGTTATGATGAACACTCTAAAGGATATCGTTTGATAGATCCTTTGACCAAGAAAATTCATGTCAGCAGAGATGTTGTCTTTGATGAAGCTTTCACATCACAGAGCACATCTAAAGTACACCTAGATCTTGTGGAATCTAAGGAAGAGAAGATTCCTTCGTCAACACAGATAGGAGGTCCTTCTACATCTTTTTCAACACCACCAAAGAAGAATCCAAAATGGTGTACAAATACAATCAGAGATGCAAATTTATCCACTCCTCCCAATTTGAACTTGGATAGACCTCGTACACGCAGTATGGCTCAAAAGGAAAAAGAAGCCAAAGAAACTGGTGAGGTTGATGATCTTTGCCAATCTTTTGAGGAACTTTTTGTAACTCCACGTACAGAAGTAGAGGATATGGATATTGATGATGACAGGGCGTTCATCTCTACCATAGACGATCTTGAACCTGCATCAGTGTAAGATGCTCTTAGTGAGCCTCAGTGGAAGGCCACTATGGATACAAAGTATGAGTCTTTGATGAAAAATAAAACTGGGAAGCTTGTTGATCTGCCACATGGAAAGAAACCCATTGGCTGCAAATGGGTATATAAATTCAAGTACAAGGCAGATGGAACAATTGATAAGCATAAAGCCCATATTGTTGCAAAGGGCTATGCTCAAAAGGAAGGCATTAACTACGAGGAAACTTTTGCACCTACTACTTGGATGACCATAATTCGAGTTATGTGTGCTATGGCAGCATAATATGGGTGGAAAGTTCACCACATGGATGTCAAAAGTGCCTTTCTAAATTGTGATCTCCAAGAAGAAGTCTACATGACTCAGCCAGAAGGATTTGAAGTGGAAGGCCAAGAGCAGAAGGTTTGCAAATTGGTCAAATCCTTATATGAGTCCGAAACAAGCTCCTCGAGCTTGGTATATAAAAATGGACAATCACATTATGCAGCATGGATTTAAGAGATGTCCAGTCAGATGCAAACCTCTATTTCAAGAAATAGGGTTCTGAGATAGTGTTGCTTGTACTCTATGTTGATGATCTGCTCATTACAGGGAGTTAAGAAACTATGATCTCTACTGTCAAAAGAAACTTGTGTAAATATTTTGAGATGACAGATCTCGGACTTCTCCATTACTGTCTTGGTCTGGAATTCAGCCAGAAGGAGCACTCCATCAAAGTGTCTCAAAAAAAATATGCCAAGACATTACTAGAAAAATATCGCATGATTGATTGCAAGCCAATGGCAACTCCTATGGAGAATGGACTTTAGTTATCACGATATGATGATTCACCTCAGGTAGATGGTACTCTCTATCGACAGTTGATTGGGAGTCTCATATATCTGACCAATACTAGGCCAGATCTCGTATTTGCTATCAACTATCTTTCGAGGTTCATGCAGGAGCCTAAGACCACTCATTGGAAAGCAGAAAAATGTGTTCTTCACTATGTCCGTGGTACTATGGAATATGGCCTAGAATACAAGAAGAACAACAAATTCTTCTTGCAAGGATACACGGACTCTAACTATGCCGGATCATTTGATGATCGCAAGTCAACTTCTGGATACATTTTTCATCTGGGATCCGGTCCTGTCTCTTGGCACAACAAGAAGCAACAGGTGGTTGCTATTTCATCAACAGAGGCAGAGTATTGCGCTGCACGTGAAGCTGTGTGCGAAGTGATATGGTTGCGTCGCATTCTGACAAGTATGGGCCATCCATAAAAATCTCCAATACACTTGTTTTGCGATAATCAGGGTGTTCTGAACCTCGTCAAGAATCCAGTCCATCATGAAAGAACAAAGCACATTGACACACAATGTCATTTCATTCGAGATGAAGTTCCAAAGCACCGAATTCAGCTTCAACACATTCCCACCAATGCTCAAGTTGCAGACATTTTCACTAAGGCACTTGCACGTGTCAAATTTGAATTGTTTCGCAGCTCTCTTTGTATTGCAAAATGATGTAATCAGGGGGGATGTTAGTATAGCTAGTAGTTCTCCTATTACCCAAATAATGTAATAAGGGGGGATGTTAGCGTAGTTATACTGTCTGTTATTTCATTATTTGTCTTATTTATGCATTTGTTATTTTGTTATAACAATATGCTATTGTACGCTGGTTGGTTTGGCAACCTCCGGCAAATTCTTGTTATTGCAGTATTATTTAAACTGCATAATTTTCAATAAACAAATGTATCCTTAGGACACGCTTTGTTAAGATCTCAAAAGTCAGTGCTAATTTTTACCACCCTATTAAGCTTACGAACGGGCACCAAATTTGAAAGCCACTTTGGATAGTAAATAGGTTGAATGAAACCCATGTCTAATATGTTTTTAACCTCTTCTTTGACCATTAGGGCAATAGTAGGATGTAACTTTCTTAATTTTTGTTTGATCGGCTTAGCTTTAGGATGTAAGGTTAAATTATGGATAACCAAGTTAGGACAAAGACCAGACATGTCTTTAGATGACCATGCAAACATGTCCTTCTTCTTATTGAGGAGAGTTATCAATTGGTCTTGTTCATCCATAGATAATTTTTTTCCAAGTTTAATAATTTGTGGATTGTTCGCATTTGTACTAAGGTTCACATCTATATTATCTTCAATGGCCATGTGTGAACCTTCCTCAAGTTTATGAGGCATTGAGATTAGGTGAATGTCATTAATGACATAAAAATCCTCTGGCATAATATCTTCCAATTTTTTCCTCAACAATAATCGAAGCTACGAGTGAAGGTGAAGGCTACAGAGAAATGTAGATGGTAGAAGTCCTTAACAATTCCTTAGAAAGGATGAACTCAAAAAATGATGGTGATGATGAAATCTATTCCATATCAATGAGGCTTATGTTAGTAGGAATTGGTTTTGCCAAATCATATGGATTATGTAGTGGGGTGAATAAGTCAACCAGATTCATGATGACTTAGTAGAAAATTGTGGTTGGCAAAGAGAAGGATGGTTTGTATTGTCTCTTGGAATCAATGAATGAATATTGAAAACCTATATAGTAGAAAGTAACACGTATAAATGCAAATGACAAGACCATGTAAATGCAATGCAAAGAATTTTTTTATTTTTTATTTTATTTGTTTTATATTTTTTTTATGTACATATGTTACATGATGTTTCGATGAGGTGATGAATAAAGTGGAAATGGTGGTTCACCAGTAGGCTCAGCTCACTCCCTTGGGATAAGCAAATAGAAAATGGGTTGATGGATGGGGAAAATTTTGAGGTAGTTCTCATACTATTCAGTGAATGGAATTATTGGGGCCGATTCCTCTTCGAATTCATCTAAAGTTATCAATATGACATCGTATTCTTCATATAAATCCTCAAATTCATTGTTGTGATTGATTTCCTCTTCTAAATATAAATGGATGCTTTTAAAATCTTGTTCAAAATAGGTTGTGGAAGTGGAAGAATGAGAATGGTAACCTAAACCTGAATGGTCATGCACTTCTCGATATGGAGTTTCAATGATACCATGCATGCCATGTTTATGTCATCCCAGACCATACCCTTACCAATTAACCTGATGAAATTATCATGATGGGAAACTAAAAATGTTCTCTACATTGGCAAGGACCGGTTGCTTGAGTTCATATTGGAAAAGTGGATCGAACGATGAATCAAGCCCCCCATATATGCAGTTAATTATATTAGATGTTGAACCCATATTGTACACCACTCCTATGGATAAGGGTGGGTCATGTGGATGATCATAATTCCCAATATTTTAGATGTTGAGTGGTGTAACTATGACATCTTAGACCATGTATTCGCCAATGCTAGGACTAGTGATGTGGATTACAACTTGTGTCGGTGATGAGGTGGATGGAGTGAATGTAGAGATGTGAGACTCATGAATGGCTTGTGGCTCGAGTGATGGGAGAGATGTATGATGAAATGGTATTTCATAGTCTATCAAATAAACTTTTGAGATATCAATTGGTGGATATGAGGATGAATTTTTCTAAGGTGTTTGATGGATGGTTGATGATGTTGATGTGGATAGAATGATAGTGGGTTTTTATGAAGTTGGTTGGATGGATGATGAATAGGTGATGATAGTGGGTGACGTTGATGTTGATGATGTGGATGGTGTGGATTGAGTTTGACCACATGTACATGTTACCAACTGTGATTAAGGTGTGAGTGTGGAAGTGGAAGCTTGATATGGGGTAGTTATGAGGAGCTCCTTAAGAATAGGGGAATTGGATGAAGAAGTGGTGTGATGTCAGGTGGATGGTGTAGTTGATGGAGTTAATAAAAGGTGGATGGATGGAAGTGTGGATTTTTATGGATTAGAAATGAAGTTACAGTACTTAAATAGTTTGATGTCCATTGGTATGCAATGAATATGTCCCTCATGTACATATTTTAAGCATTGATGTAGTATTGAAGGGACACATTTCATTTCCCTTATCCAAGGGCACCTACATAGTACATTGTAAGCCATGGACCCCTCTAGGATATGGAACATGGTATGCAATATCTTAACCCCCATTTTTATAGGTAAGACGATAGTGCCAACTGTAGATCAAAGAGCATTATTAAAAGCTCTCAAGGTGAATGTGGATTTGGTTATGTGCGAGGGTGGAAGATTGAGATGTTGAAGGGTAGAGGTGGTAATGATGTTGATGGATGACCTGGTTTTAATTAGAACTCATTTTAAAGGCTTCCTATCAACTTGCACCATAATGTGTAATGGAGGATCTGGCAATTCTGATGATATTGATTTGATCTCAGAATCATAGAATGTGATAGAGGGCTCCATACATGTTCGAATACTCCCCGTGAAATTGTTAAATATATTAGTGTATTGGGATTGAAGTTCAATGAACTTTAAAATTTCTATTAGTGTATCACGATGTGGGGGAGAATGTTGTATGAGTTCATAGATGGATAGTTTGGTTGAAGCCATTTTAATGCTAGTTGTTAGCCAACTACTTAGGGAGATGATGTGTCTTTGTGGATGACTTGGAAGATGAATGGGATGGGATGACTAAGAAAAAAATGAATGGGTGGAGATGAATTAGCAAGTTGTGGAGACACATTTGATTGAGATGCTATGGGAGGTTGAATTGATTGATATTGTTTGTTTTGGCAATTGGTGTGTTGTTGACCTCAATTGACTACATCAATAGCCCCCATAAAACCTTGGTATTGTTGCACATGATTGACTTGGTTAGGGGAGTCATGGTATTTGATCCCCCTATTGTCTGTTGTGTTTTCTCATGATGAGGAAGTGGTGTTTGGTAGATACCAATATTTTGATTTTGCTGGGCTAAGGGGTTATCCAACGTAATGTCCCCTAGGTATATCAAGTCTTGTACCATATTTTTAAACATAAAGCAATTGTTAATGTCATGCCCTTTTTGTTGATGGAAAGGATTAAATAAGTGATCCTTATATTTCTTTCCACATTTGATTTGATATTTTGGTTTAATTTTGGGTAAGGCAATGGCATTAGTGTCATACAACCTACAGAAGAGGGAGGTGTATGATTTATGAAAGGGTGTGTAGGTGTGGTCTTGTCGAACAAATTATCGATATTGATGGTTGTCCATAGTTGGCACTGTGTCATGAAATTTGTAGCATAGGGGTGTAGTATTCCCAAAGGGGTGTGTGATGAGATATTTTATGACTAATCCTATCAATTTGTACTTGATTTGGTGCAATCTATAAAGTTGTATGATTTACAATTGTACGATTCCCAAAACATATAGTTGTATGGTTATAACTATTCACTTGTACATTTTCTCCAAGAATATTGGAATGGCTCAATTTGCAAGCACTTTATCATTGTTCACTTAGAAATTCATTGATCTACCTTCCGAATGCTTAAACATGCAATTTTAGGCCATAAATGATCAATTGTATGGTTTGACAAACCACTTGTACGGTTTGGTACTTTGCTTGTACGGTTTGGTAAAACCCTTGTTATGCCAAATGTTTTAATCCTATAATTTTTTTGGTTGCATATTAATTGCACAATGATCATTACCAATAATGGGTAATAACAATTAATCTTGTTTTCTCTTCATTATGCATTCCACACAACAACACATGGTTGATTGTACATATTTTGGGTATGCACTTTTGCCACAGATCTAGAATCAACAATACCTGCAATATCAATAAAACTCCACACACAATATAATTATTGATATTGCACTTTGATTCCCACACATGCATACACAAATCTGACTAAAATGGAGGTTTATATTATTCTTGGTTATTTTATATAGTAATTGTACAACATTGCACACAACAATACATAAACTATAGCATTAATCCATGCTTCACATTCCACGAACTACACATGAATGATCAACCATGAAAAACCTCCAATAATCCACCAACAATCACCAAAAACCCTCAAATATAGTAATTTTTAACTAACAACACAAAACATTGAATGGGAGGGCTTATAATGGTTGTCTAGGCCATTCCAAAGTGGTTTCCTAGGACAATTCATTATTTACAACTTCCACCCGTAACTCACATTAATAACTTTATTAAAGTTTACTAAGGTTTTAATGTAATTTTTATCAAATTACATTTCATTTGCATGTATTTACATTTAATTTCATTTCACATGCATTTTACATTTATTTTCCAATTTATTTTCTAATTGTACAATTTCACCAAATTGTACATTTTACTTTCCAGTTGTACAATTTCACCAAATTGTACATTTTACTCAAAATTGTGCAAATCCAAACTTTATTCTTGCTTCTTCTTCTAGAATATGGATTTGCCTACCTACAAAGTTATTGTGGTGGGGGCACTACTTGATAATTTATTGTTATGGTTGTTGCGGTGATTTATGTTGTTGGTGTTGACTGTGGGGTTGTTGAGTCATTTGGGGTTAACTCAAAACCACTTGATTTAATTGTCCTAATTTTGATTGGCCAAAATAATTTCCTTTATATTGGCCCTTATTTTGCCATCATTTTTTCTTTGGTTTCATCTCACCCTCTTAAATTTTTATTTCTTTGATGATTCGGGCTTGGGCAAGAGCTTCATCATATGTTATATATTATTGTAATTGCAATAACAAGGAGATAGGTTTTAAACAACTTCTTGTAAATATTCAAGTTAATTCTTCCATTGGTATGAAGAATTACAACTTGGTGATGATTTCCCTCCAATGGTTTCTAAAATTATAGACCGGCTCTTCTTCAAATTATCTGAGATTGTACAAGTCAATCAATTTGGTCATTTTGCAAATATTGAGGGAAAATTTTTCCAAAACTTTATCTACTAATTGTTCAAATGTGTAAACACTATGGTTTCGCAAATGATTATACCAATCTAAGATGTATTCTACCAATGTATGAGGAAATTTTTTGAGCATAAAAGTATATTGATCTTGAATTTGAAAGCATGAGTGAATGAATGTCATGATGTGCTCTCTAGGATCCTCAATCCCTTTGAATTTGTCAAATTTTGGTATTGTAAATTCTATCGGATAAGGCATTGATGGTAGCAAAAAATAAATAGGTTGATTGATCAGCTATCTTAGTGTAGGATTATGGTACATCATACCAGGAGTATGCATAATCAAACTATCAATCTATTGTTGCATGGCTTGGATTTTAGGGTCTTCCACATGTGTGTAGAAGCCTTGAATTATTTGATGATCATGTGGAGTGTTGAATTATTGAGATAGAATGTGATGCTAATGTCTTGATGGATTGAGGGGTATTTTATGATGTTGGGTATGTTTTTGGGCTTTTTTATGGAGTAACTCATATTTATGGAGTGGATATGAGGTTTGTGGAATGTGAATGTGTTGGGTTGTGGAAGTAGGATTGATGTGGGTGAATGGAGCTGTGGGTATAGCAACCTGAGAAGATTGTGATACCTAGGATGGATCAAGGGTGAAGAAGGTGTGTTAGCTTAGAATTGAATAAAATTTGCTACTTGTGATTTCTATTGAGGGTAAGAATGAGCATCTTGTTGGCCCATGAGCATTTGATTGAGGTATTTCCATGCTTGATGTATGGCAAATTTTTATGCATATTATGTAGTTGTGGTGGAAGTGGATGTAGGTGTGATGTGAGGGTTGGAAATATTTTTGGAGTTTAATGGAGGGTAAGTTGTGAAAGGAATCACAACTGAATGGGAGGTGGTAGGTATAATGGTGGATAGAATCTATGAAGCAACATTAACTTATGCTTCATAGAGTGGGTTGGAATAGGTAGTGGTGTAGGTATATGTAATTGAGGTATTTTGACTAAATTATTATGGAGGAATTTGGTGTGAGGGTGTAGATGTTGCCTCAAAAAGAGGGTTGGTGTAGACTTGGCTAAAACTATTGGGATGTGAGTGAGCAAGTTCCAATTGAGAATAAGAAACTTGTTCATGTGGGATGTTAAGTCATTCTAGGACTAGTTTGGTTGGTCTTAAGTAAGATTTAACTTTCTCCATGTCTATGTGAGTGATGTGAGGGTTAGTGGGTGTGGCTAGGTAGTTTCTAAAATGGAGGTATACATGGCTCTTTGCATCACATCAACATTTGAATTGAATAATATGTGAGAGGGTACTGTAGATAAACCAAAATAGCTTGTCTATCTTATGTTGGTTAGGTTAGCCACAAAAGTGGTTGAGGAAGGAGTGGAGCACTCCATGGATGAGTTTGGTGCTTGATTCATGGCTCTAGCTTTATTTATGGTCAATACCATAAGCTATAAGCAAGAAAGTGTAGCGAGTGTGTAGGGATGTGTGTGGAATGTGAGATGGTAAATGAAAAACACAAAATCAAACAAACAATTGTATCCTATGTCTTGCAACAATGATATTTTTGTGTGTTTGATTTTATGCCCCTAAACCTGTACAACTATGTAGGGTGGCTTCCTAAGGTGGATGTCAAGTGAAGATTTTTCTAGTGATGAAATATAGAAAAATCACTCACGGGCTACTAAGTTATCTAAGGGGTGAGCCAATAAATGGATATGAAGTCTACCGTCACTGGTGTTGATCAGTGATTAGTGATAAAATCTAAATCATTGATGTTAAATATGGAACGTGCAATAAGTGTGATTATTTTTAAGTCTTTGTTGTCTATGGTGTACACAAAATTCAAAGAAACCCTCTTTCACTCAACCAAGTTGGTGACTAGGAACACTAATATCAATCCCCTCAAAAGAGTCAAGGGTACACCTCTTAAGATCCACTCTGAATCAGCAAGTGTTTCCAATAGTGGAGGGTTTTCCTAGCTCTCCCACTCTGAATCAGCAAGTGTTTCCAATAGTGGGAGAAATCTTGAGCACAAGTGACTTTGTGCTAGCCTAGAAGAGTGAGGATTGGGAAACTTTAGCCTTAAGTGAAACTACTATGGTTTTCAAATTTATTGCACACAACAAACAAGGAAGAAAGCAAAAACACCATGAAAGATAACCAAAATTTTGTATCTAGTGTAATGAATGTCTATTGCAACTAAAATGAATGCACAAATGCAGATTTATCCCTATGTGCAATTCTATAAGATTTTGAAAAATGCCTATGAATACTTAATATATTTAACAATGTAATATGTTCCTTTTTAAAAAGAACAATAAATATTTATTTTCTTTTCTCTTTTTAAAAAGCAAAAAATGTGAGCAGAGTTTAAATATGACTTACCAAAAGTCCTACATATTTTTCTCCAACCCTAAAAATGAGATGCAAAATCCCACAAATTTCTCTGTCAAAACCCATAGTTTTCTTTGTCAAAACTCGTAGATACTCTGTGGCATCCACCTATGATGAGTGTCGTTAACTCTTCATAATTTAATCATTATGTTTATCAATCCAAGGTGGTATCCAAGGCTATATACGATAGGAAAGTCAAGCATTTCAAGTATTAGTTCAATTAGGAGATGGCTTTATTGGTAAAATAGTTAGTGCTTAGGGGTTTCAGGTGTCACTTTTAATCTCCTATAAACTAAAAATAAGTGCATACTTATCCTTACATAATTGAAATTCACACAGTTGTAGAAAAGCAAATCTGAACTATTGAAAATGATAGAATTCAGTTGACAAAATTTAAAATAACAAAATTGAAATCACAGAATTAACTATAACAACGATGAAATTTTTTTTAGAATTGAAACTTCACACTTGAAAAAAATGAAACCTAAGACAATGATGAAATTCAAAGGTTGATAAGCAAATAATTGCAAATCTGGAGCAAACTAAATTAACAAGAAATTCTCTGATGCAAACTGGAAATACAGACTGGGAATGTTGAAGCTGAAACAAAAAATGTTATGCTATAAAATCTACTCTAGATGACTTAACTATAATGCATTCATGTACCACATGTTAGATGAAGTTTAATTCAATATTAACCATGTAAAAAGCTATCAGATTCTTGCTGACCTACTGCAGCTAGAAATTAGTAGAACTCTAGCAGGAATAATTCCTCTTCTGGGCCTGGAAGTGGCCCTTGCTTCCTGAACCAAAAGAGGGAAATATTACTTTCTCTACACTATAAAATATTCACACTGAACTCAGAAGAAAACATGAATGACAAACATTGCACCTTTATTTCATTCTCAGCATATCAGTAGTGCAAGGGAAGTTTTGCAGACTACTGATCTACTATAGTACACAAGTACAACACTTGGACTGCTCAATATCCTAGCACCTATATCTTATATCCTATATCCTATATGTTCAACAAAATAGGAGCATTTTATTTTTACTATCAAGGTACGCCAATGATAAAGTTTGATGCTTCAATACAGTACTATTACAACCGTTGTAGGATTGTGTTTCCTAAAAATGCAGGGATTTGATCCATTGAACCTTATCCATTCTAGTTGCTAGATTTATCTGGTGAGGGACATGTGTTTGGAAGGATATGGATATCCCTAAAACATCTAAAACCATTGTTTACCACCCTTTTTTTCAATTAAAGGTGCTTTTGACCCAAACTATTGCTCCTACGCTCATTCTGGAGCTGCTCCAGAATATCAGGCAGTAGAACAGATTTGGCATTAATTCATGCAACATAAGAATGTGTGACCAGTTGTGATAGCATAAATAATATCCATAGGTAACCAGATGATTGATTCCACCTTTTTTATGAGCTGGAGTGGACAAATTCCAAGCCATGTTGTATATGTACAACCGATTGGAATTTGTATGGAAAAATTCCAGTTTTCTACATAGTCAATTGTTGACAAGGTATTTGGCACATTTAGATTATTAAAAACGTATGAATGGAAAGGAAAATTTGTAAAATAAACACAAAAATAAATAGATATCAGTACCTTCATATTAAAATTCTAATTTAATACAAAATATACTAAGACATACAACTAAAACAGATTATAAAACATAGATAAATTAGTCAAAACATGCCATATGCACTTTATCATTTCAATATGCAAACATCATCATATAATGCATAATATCACTAAAATTGGTACAAAAATATATCATAAGTAGTTCAAAATAGTTTAATAAGTTATCAAAAGCAATATTTTGTATAAGGCAATGTTATGCCTCATCATTTCCCCCCAACCTATTACAATGTATGTCCTCATCCATTATGTTTTGCTACATCAGCACAAATATCTATGTCAAGATAGCACTCAACATATTTCCATAGTCTACTTCCAACCTTGTAATATCCTTTGTGCTCTATAATCTCCCTGAGCCACTCCTGGAATTGATCGTCTGATTGAGGGTCATTATAAAAGAAATATGAAACAAGGGTGCTAATTGTTGGATTCATGTACCTGAGACCTATCCATTGCTCCTTTACCTCAAATATGGTCTGGATTATACATTCTACCCTTATTCTAAACCACATTAGGTTATTTAAAGATATGGGTTCTCTTTTCTATAGTGATATAGGTAGCTCTCCCCATATGCTTTTGTAGGCTGACAAAGCATCAACAAATGATGTTGCACAAAAAGTTTGAAAACCATCTATGCATTTTTGCAAGTTCCCCAGATACATTTTTATTACTCTGTCATCCCTCATTAGAGTATAGTGCTCACTAGTGGAGGTCCTATGGTTCAAGAGAACAGGCCTAATGAGAAAAACTATATGTAATTCCATGGCTTTACTGGTTTTCTTTTCCTGCTCCCAATATATTTGATTTTGGAGTGTAGACTGAAAAGCCCTAAGCTGAATATCACCAGTGAAGACATGGGGAATAGCAGATTCTGGTGTTCTATAGAACTTTTCCAAAAATATTCCAAAAACTCACCAGGTGTTTCCAATTTATGAGAGAGACCAGAAGTGACCCTCATTGTTTTCCAATGGAGGTGTCTCTCTTTTAACATTAAGCTATAGAACCTGGCTGGCCTCTAACACAAAACCATACATTCTATGATCTGGCATACATCCTGCACTTGTTCGTTCAATTTTTCAATTTCTAAATTTTTTTGTTCTAACTCTTTTGTTAAGGTCTGTAATGATGAGACCTTTCCTTCTAATTGATGATATTTTTCCATCTAATATGCCACATATTCATTATATTTTGCAAGTGTGATTATGTATGGTGATCTAACAATTGGTTGCATTTGAGAAATGGTATTAACCTGGATGCCTATATCCACCTTTCCAATTGTAGGAGGTTATTTTTGTGTTCCAATTTCTACAAATTCAATCTCAGGTGCACTAAAATTATCAAGGTCTTGAGGAGACTGTGGTCTTACCTCTTCCTATACTGATATTGTTGCATTTGTATGTGCTATTGGTTCACTCAGTGGTTGTGTATCTTCAGAAACCTACACAAGTAATTTTGGATGTCCATCCCCTGTTTGATCTTGAGCCTGTTGTACTTCTTGTGTTGTTTCTTCTTCTATTGTAGCTCTAATAGGTGAGTTTCTTTCAGGATTGCCAGCTAAGTTTAGTAATATATTATCTAATTCATCCCATGAATAATTCTAACGAGGCTGATACTCTAGAAGTGTTAACCTAGCATTTACAGTCTCTATCTTTTTCCATAAATTAGCGATAGTATTATCTTTCTCTTTCAGGGAAGCTTCACTCTTTTTAATCCATCCTATCTAAAATTTTATGACACTCCTAGTTGCATGCAATTAAGTATTTATGTCTATTTCTTCTTCCTCTTTAGTGCTCAAATTATATTTCCCTTCCTCAGCTGCCTCATATTTTTAAGGTGAGGAGTAAATAGATGCAACGCCATAATGACTTCAAAACGTGCTAGGAATGTGAAATTGAAATGTGATGGCAAGTTATTGCACACAGAAGCTGTCATTAATTTGTACTACATGTTATAGCTATCGGGAGTGGCATGGCATATTTTATAGAAGTTCTTATTTTAAACAATTTTTGAATCATGTGCCAAGTGGTCACATGCTGTAGTATTTGAAACTCCATGCCCTCATCAAAATTCTACCTTAGAACTCATACTTGAAACATGCATCCCAAGTGCTATTTCTAACCCAATTGGCGCAAAACCTTAGGGCCTCACAAAAAAATTTATTTATTTGACTTTTTAGCCACATGGTTCTAGAGTAAAATGAATTAACCTTTTGTTAATTCATTCCAATCGGTTTTATCGCATAGTCCATTCCAGAGCATATACCCTTTTCATTTCGAAGCTAATTCTAAAGCTTCTTCATTTGGAAACTTGTTATGTGCAGCAGGTTCGTTCTAGAGCAGTACCTTTCAAGAGAATTTGAAGAGCCTTTTCTACCTTATACTACCTTGATAAATTTCTAGAACCATATCTTATGCTTTATACTAACTAGGGATATCATACACTACATAATAAATATTTACAATATTAAAATAGAAAAATGCACATACCTGAAGAAACCATTCTATCTATATTTTGTACAGATGTTGTTTTCTACTGATTTTAAACTAACTCCTCACAAAATGTAACAGGTGCAATCTAAAAAATAGCAGAATAGAGGTGAGAATGAATGAAATGGTAAATAGTGAAACAATGGTGAGAATGAATGGAATGGTAAATAGTGAAACAATGGTGAGAATGAATGAAATGGTGGCAAGTCCGTGAGGCAAACATGCCGAAAAAGCCAGTTTTCATGTAAGCCCAATTCAGATGTGCCTCAAAGAGTTTTTCACATTCTGAATTATTATTATTATTATTATTATTATTATTTATATATATATTTTTCCATTTTTTATATATATATTTTGGTTCGTGTCACTTGATCGAGTCCATATTGGAAGAAGTGGTTTCTTCCAATACTGATACATCCAAGTGTTCTACTTTCTTGAGAAACTCCTCCTTGGTTAACGGTTGGTGATATATCCGAATACGATGATCGTTAATCACCATCTTACTTCTTGAAACATCTATTGGTGAAATGCGTACAACTCCATTTGCAAATACCTCCTCAAACTGATAAGGTCTGAGCCACCGAGTCTGCAACTTGCCATGATACTCTTCATATCATGAGTCAAATAATAAAGCCCAATCGCCTTGTTGAAATTTTTGTTGTTGGATATGACTATCATGCCACAAACTGTGTTGTGACTGGATCACCTCGATCTGGTGCAATGCATCCCTCCTTAGCTCATCCAATGCGTTGAGTTGTAGAATCTGGTCCGTTTGTGCCTGTGACAAATCAATACCAAATTCTAAAGTAGTTCAAAGAGTTAGTAATTCAAAATCAATAGGCAAAAGAGGGTTTTTACCATAAACCAATTCATAGGGAGTAAATCCAGTAGTGGATTTCCAAGTGGTGTTATAAGCCCAAATTGCTTTAGGTAACTTCTCCACCCAATTCCTCCTATGGGCTACTACAGTTTTGGTTAAGATCCTCTCTAATTCTCTATTTTTCACTTCAACTTTACCATTGGATTGTGGATGGTAAGGTGAGGATTTTCGATGTTTGATTTCATACAACTTTGTAAAGGTTTCAACAAATTTTGAGGTAAACTGAGGCCCCTAATCAATGGTGATGGATTATGGGGCCCCAAAATGCAGGAAAATCTATGAATACAAGAAATCAACAACTTTTTCTTTTTGAGCATGCTTAAAAACATGGGCTTCTACCCATTTGGTTACATAGTCAGTACATACCAAGATATGCACTTTTCCTTAGGAAGGAGGGTCAATGGGTTCTACAAAATCTAACCCCCACCTCTCAAATGGTTTTGTTCCTACTTGAGGTTGTAATGGAATTTCACTAGTGAAGGTAGGTTTTTCCATCCTTTAGCATGCATCACAATGTCTAACATAATTTTTCACATCTTTATGCAAAGATTGCCAGTAATAACTAGTACCCAAGATATTTCGAGTTGTACTCTTGACTAAATAGTGTCCTCTTGAAGGTTCATCATGACATACCCGTAGGATATCATATACCTCATCCTTGTGGATGCACTTGCGCAAAATATGGTCAAAACTGCATTTGAAAAGTAAACCTCCTATCCATTTAAAAGAACTTTGCTTGATTAACTATTTTCTTTGTTTAGGAGTAAAGTGAAGAGGATTTTTTCCTATAGACAAATAATTAGCTATATCTACAAACCATGGAGACTGCATAGAAATAGCAAACAATTTCTCATCAGGAAATGCATCTTCAACCAACTCTCCTGTATCTTCATTTGGTAATATTGACAAAAAATCTGCAACTACATTAGCTTTCCCTGGTTTATTAACTATAGTGATATCAAATTCTTGCAACATTATTAACCAAAAAATAATTTTTGCACTAACCAAAGTTTTATTCATCAGGTATTTAATGGTAGCATGATATGTATCAATGAATACCTAATATCCTGTGATATAGTGTGGAAACTTATTAATAGCATATACTACAACTAAGAATTCCTTCTCAATAGTAATGTAGCTCTTTTCAGCTCCTGTAAAGTTTTTACTGATGTAATAAATGACATAATGCTCCCCATTGTCAATTTACCCTAATGCAGCTCCAATAGCAATATTGGAAGCATCGATTTGAATATGGAAGGGCAATTCCCAATTAGGTCCTCTCAATACAGGGGGAGTTGTTAAATTTTCTTTTAATTCATCAAAAGACTTTTGACACTTAGTAGACCAAGAAAATTCAATTTTTTTCATTAGTAATGCAAACATTGGATTGGCTACGGTACTAAAATTGACAATAAATATATGGTAGAAACAAATGTGTCCCAAGAAACTCCTCACATTAGTTTAAGTTTTTGGAGGAGGAAGGTTTTTGATGACTTCCACCTTTTTAGAATCAATCTTGATCCCATAATATGAGATATGATGACCAAGGACAATCCCTTCCTCCATCATTAAGAAGCATTTCTCAGGATTAAGAGACAAATGGTATGTTTCACAACGTATTAAAACTTTTTCAAGTTGTTCCAAAGTATATTCAAAACTATCCCCAAATACTATGAAATCATCCATGTAAATCTCTACACTCTCATTTGTCAAATCAGATAATATGGCCAAAATAGCTTTTTGAAATGTTATTAAAGCATTACATAAACCAAAAGGTATAACCCTATAAGCAAAGTTTCCCCAAGGACATGTGAGTAGTTTTCTCTTGGTCTTTAGGTGCAACTTGTATCTGATTATAACCACTGAATCCATCAATAAAACAAAAAAATTTCTTTCCAGCAAGGGTGTCTAACACTTGGTCTATGAAAGGTAATGGGAAATGGTCCTTATGTGTTACCTTATTTAACTCTCTATAAACCACACACACTCTCATTTTCTCATTTTTCTTTGGAACAATGACTAATGGAGAAACCCATCTACTGTATGATATTGGATAGATGAATCTTACATCTAAAATATTTTCAATTTCTTCCTTGACAATATATTTTAAAGTAGGGTTCAAACATCTTTGAGGTTGTCTCATAGGTTTAACATCTTCAGTGTATATTATCTGTGTACACACATAAGGGTGAATGCCAGTCATGTCCTTATAACTCCAAGAAAAAGCCTGAACATGTCTCTATAAAACAACAAATAATTTGGCTTCTTGCTCATTAGTCAACCAACTATTAATGTTCAAAGACTTTCCTGGTTGTATCTCAATCTGCTTAATCCCTAGATAAATGGATTTGATAGCCTCATATTTACTGATTAAAGCATTTAAGGGACAGTGATGTGTCTGCAGAGTATGACATACATGTTGCAATGGGAAGGAGCTTTCTTGTAGTGGAATAGACAACAGATATTTAGCAGTTTGTTCTGCATCTTTCCATAACAAACAATGGACAAGAATTTAATCATCCCTAAGGCCTTCTTCTTGCAATGTTTTCACCAAAACTATTTCATGTTCAAATATTTCTCTTTTTGGTGAATTAAGTTCTTTAATATGTTCCTTTACTACAACGGTGACCAAGGTGACAATAGTTTCTTGTTCTTCATCAGACTTAGCATACCATATTTTGTCTAGAAAATTTGGTTGAAGGTTGGGCTGGTGGATACAAGGAAATATTTTTTAGGTCTAAACCATTTGAAATAGTCATATCACTTGACCTACAGTCTATAAATGCAGCTGTAGTGGCAAGCCAAGGTCATCCTAGAATAATAGGATAGCCATTAGCTAAGTTTCTAGGCTATAATAGTAATAAATCTATAGGATATTCCTAAGAAGGCACTTCAATGGCAACATCCTCTAGAATTCTTTCCGGTTTGGCCACTGACCTATCTGCCATTTCCAAAATTGTGGTAGTAGGACTAAGATTATTAAGCTGCATTTTTTTGCATGGTTTCCTTAGTCATCACGTTGATTGCAGCTCCTAAATAAATAAGTACATTTGGAATTTGAACTAACCCAACAATAATTGTAACTACTGGACTCCCTAGATCACCATATTTGGGGGGTACTAGTTTTCTAGAGAGCAGGTCAGCCAACTTACCTTCTACTTGCACAATCTTAGGAAAGGCTTTCTTCTTCCTATCAGGTTTTCTAATGCACAAATCCTGAATGGTTTTCTTAATCAAAGGTACATCCTTTATTTCTTGCAAAAAAGGGAGAGAGATAAAAATTTTACTCAATTTTGTGATTAATTTTGATTCAGAAGGAGTGATAGTGTGGTCAAACCTTTTAGGATATGGAAGGTCTACTAAGGTAGGTTCAATTTTTCCTTGTAAACTTTTTGCTTTTCCTTCTTTTTTTTTTGTTTGTGGTTTTTTTGGACTTGAAAATTCTTTCTTTCGATCAATTTCTTCAATAGTGGGTGGTGTAGGATCAGGTAAAACTTTCCTTGAACATAACTAGATGTTACTACAATCAAGTACATGGACTGCAGTAGTCTCTTCAGACCCAGCTCCATAAATAGGGGTTGCTTATCTGTTGTTATTAGGGTTAGCCACAGACTGAGCTAGAAGTGGAGGTTTCTTAACTAGTTGTGATTGTTGTGGCGATATTCTTCCTTGAGATTTTTTATTAGGAGCTGGTAGCAGGTTTTGAGTCTATCCTTGATACCTCTTTTGCCCTTTATATGATGGGTATTTTTGCCCCCATCTCTGCCCATATTGTTGATTCTGTGTCCAAGATGGATTAATAGGGTTCCATGGTTGATTCCAACCAGAATGTGACTAGTCTTGAGGGTCTGAGCAAGATTGATTCCATGGTTGTGAAAGTGGTTCTAAATAACCCCAAGGCATATTCCAAAGATTTTATCCCCAACTTGTAGGAAAATGAGGGGCATTCTGGTATTGTGAAAATTTTCCTCCTAGCCTCTACCCAATAACATTAAGTTCTTCAATTTGGGTTTGCAAAATATTTTTAAGGTGAGGCAGGATATGGCACTTATCAGTGTTATGCTATTTTGAACAAATGCCACAAATAGTTGAGATAGAGGTTCTATCCAAATGACAATCATGTAGGGCATGCTTATTCCTACATCTAGGACAATAGATAGCTAGGGGTGGTGAAGAATTAGATTTTGCATTCATTTCCCCTAATGCAGTATTTAATTGAACAAGAATATCAGTTTTCATGTTAGCCATTTCCTCCATCAAATATTTTATTTAATTATTACTAGGATTCCTCTTCCTTCTTCTTTGCCTAGTGCAGGAATAATTTCTGCACAACTCTACAATATCATTAATCTCAAGCTAGTTTATATCTCCTTTTTCCATTAAGTCTAATACTTCTCTGGAATCATCTTGCAAACCTCTCAGAAATATAGTTTTTAATAAGTCAGTTTCTACAGGACCACATCTCTTTTGGATAAAGGCAAATCTATCAATATAATCCTCTAAGTTTTCATCCTCTTCTTGTCTAATCTAAAATAACTCATCCTTCTTATTTCTCACTCTACAATATTCCTGATACTTATCCAAAAATGTAGTTTCCATTTGCTCCCAAGTACAAATTGAATCTAGTTCAAGGCTCATAAACCATCATAAGGCTGCATCTTTAAGTGTAGAGGGAAATAAATTTAATTTTTGGTTGTCATTGACATAGTCATAATTCTGACACAGGACCTTGAATTCAAATAGAAATTGATCAGGATCTTCAGAAACAACTCCCCTAAATATTTGCAATACTGAGGGTGAAATTGTTTTCATAGGAGCATTCTGAGTAGGATTCATAAGAATAGGGTATTCAAAAGTTCTAACAGGAGGATTGCCAGCATCATGACCAAAAATTTCCCTATCAAGTTCTCCTTGTTCTTCCATAGGTGTTTCTTCAGTTTTGACTTGTTCAGATGGTTTATATGGATCAGCCCTATGGGTATGTCTAGAAGCAAGTGCCTCTAAGAGCTCTTCTTGCAAAGATCCTAAAATTTTAGTTGATGAAGAAGATAATTCTCTTTTAAGTCTTTCAGGAAGTTCATACACAGGAATATATTCACCTAATCATGAAGAACACCTTGGTGGAAAAGATCCAGTTCTGATAAACCTTCCTCTTTCATCTCTTGGCCTATGCATTCATGTTTATTTACTAAATGAACTAAACCTTGGGTTTCCAAAAATTGTTTCCTAAAATAGGATAGTTTTTTGACTACTATACATCTCCTAACAACACGTAAGTATCCCCAACAAAGGTAACAAAAATTATGAGTGTCTTCAACTCTTCATAATTTAATCATTATGTTTGTCAATCCAGGGCGGTGTCCAAGGCTATATACGATAGGAAAGGCAAGCATTTCAAGGATCAGTTCAATTAGGAGATGGCTTTATTGGTGAAATAGTTAGTGCTTGGGGGTGTCAGGTGTCCCTTTTAATCTCTTAGAAACTAAAACTGAGTGTCTACTTATCCTTGCATAATTGAAATTCACACAGTTGTAGAAAAGCAAATCTGAACTATTGAAAATGACATAATTCAGTTGACAAAATTTAAAATAACAAAATTGAAATCACAGAATTAACTATAACAACAATGAAATTTTTTTTAGAATTGAAACTTCACACCTGCAAAAAATGAAACCTAAGACAATGATGAAATTCAAAGGTTGGTAAGCAAATATTACAAATCTGGAGCAAACTGAATTAACAAGAAATTCTCTGATGCAAACTAGAAATACAGACTAGGAATGCTAAAGCTGAAATAGAAAATTTTATGCTATAAAATCTACTCTAGATGACTTAACTATAATGCATTCATGTGCCACATGTTAGATGAAGTTTAATTCAATGTTAACCATACAAAAAGCTACCAAATTCTTGATGACCTGATGTAGCAAGAAATTAGAACTCTGGTAGGAATAATCCCTCTTTTGGGCTTGGAAGTGGCCCTTGCTTCCTAAACCAAAATAGGTAAAGAGTACTTGCTCTACACTATCAAATCTTCACACTGAACTCAGAAGCAAACATGAACGACAAATATTGCACCTTTATTTCATTCTCAGCATATCAATAGTGCAGGGAAAGTTCTACAAACTACTAATCTATTATAGTACACAATTACAACACTTGGACTACTCAATATCCTAGCACCTATATCCTATATTCTCAACCAAATGGGAGCACTTTATTTATACTAGCAAGGTACAACAATGATAAATTTTGATGCTTCAATACAAGACTGTTACAACCGTTGTAGGACTGTGTTTCCCAAAAATGCAGGGATTTGATCCATTAAACCTTATCCATTCTAGTTGCTGGCTTTATCTAGTGAGGGACAGGTGTTTGGAAGGATAGGGATATCCCTAAAACATATACAACCATTTTTTACCATCCTCTATTGCAATTAAAGGTGATTTTGACCCAAACTATTGCTCCTACGCTCATTCTGGAGCTGCTCCGAAATATCAGGCAGTAGAACAGATTTGGCATTAATTCATGCAACATAAGAATGTGTGACCAGTTGTGATAGCATAAATAATCTCCATAGGTACCCAGATGACTTATTCCACCTTTTGTATGAGATGGAGTAGACAAATTCCAAGCCATGTTGTATATGTATAGCTGGCTGGAATTTGTATGGAAAAATTCCTATTTTCTACACAGTCAACTGCTGACAAGGTATTTGGCGCCTTTAGATTATTCAAAATGGGTGAATGGCAGGGAAAATTTGTAAAATAAGCACAAAAATAAATAGATATCAGTACCTTCATATTACAATTCTAATTTAATGCAAAATATACTAAAACATATAGCTGAAACATATTATAAAACATAGATAAATTAGTCAAAACATGTCATATGCACTTTATCATTCCAATATGCAAACATAATCATATAATGCATATCACTAAAATTAGTATAAAAACATATCATAAGTAGTTCCAAATAGTTTAATAAGTTATCAAAAGCAGTCTTTTGTATGAGGTAATGTTCTACCTCATCAACCTATATGTTGTGCGGCACTCCTTGAACATTGTGTGGCATCCATTCAACCATAGATCGAATATCATAGCTCCCAAAAATCCTAGCTTTGTATTACGTGATTTTTACATGATCGAATTCCTAAAACTCTACAATAGAAACAAAAAATCATAGATCAAAAACTCAATATTGACAAGGTAAATTAAAATATGAAACCCTTTTGGGGTCCCACCATGATCACTATTTTGTAAAGTTAAAATGAACAACATAAAAATAATGATAACATATCAAATAGAAGAAATATTTTTCACAATAAAGAAATGATGTTATATTGATATCAAGGAGCCTTGATCTCCAATATTATAATGCAACTTGTGTTGATAAAAATAATTTTACAACAAGAGGGTTGGAACCCTCGATCAAATGATAGCTAGTGTCTCTGGGTCATCTTCACTCAAAATTATTTTTTGAGTGGGCTTGTGTATCCCTATGGGGCCACTCAAGATGCAACAACCATAAATGAAGATATCTCCTACACCTACAAAAAAACCACAACACAAAAATATTAGTAGTATATGCAAGGGCTCCACTGTGTGAGACCCTCTAAATAATAGATCTACAAGCCCTAGGTGCAAATATGATAAAGTGTAAGTCAAATACAAAATATGTAAGTTAAAAACCAAATAATACCTATTATCTTATTAGAATTTACTTGATTTATCTGATCTATATCTTTTCTTCCTCAATCTAATGATGCACATATGACCACGAGCGTTCGATAATTTTTCGATGGTAAATCGATCAAGTAAAAATGCCTAGGAGCATCTAGGAATGTTTTTGGACACCCTACAACATCATGGGGATGCTCTACAACATTCGAGGAATGCCCTAGGATGTTCATCGGTTGCAAGGAGGTGTTATGCAAAACTAGATCTGATCATAGCAGTTTCAATGATGGATATGGCGGATGCAGAGGCGGTGAGGGCTTGTGTGAATGTGAAGAAAGTATAAAATAAATGGGATGCTAGGATTCATTACCAGCATATTAATGTTTCCAATATCTCAAAATTTTTTAGACCTTGATTCACAAAAATGAATCATCTTTTATAATTTGCCCTTGATTATGTTAGGATTTCAACGACACCAACAGGTAGTTGATATTAAAACATAATAAAGGGTTTTAATGTACATTATTAGAATGTACTTGATTTTATATTCATATTTATCCATAAATATATATAATGGATGGCTATGATTGAAATATGCATAGATGACAAGTGGCTCGGTTTTTGTGTCTACACTTTTTAATTCATTTATTTCTACTTTTATACTATATTTTCAAAGGGGGTAGATAAGGAGTATTTATAATTAAATCTTCAACTTGACTACCTACAAATGAGGGCACAAATATAAAATAATCCACTATCACATTAATTACATAATTACTTAGACTAGAATTTTTAAAAATTAGGATAGAACAAACCCCATAAGGGAGACGGAGGTCCAAGGTTCAAATCTCGAGCCTCGTCAGATTAAACGCTTGTCACTTTCCTGGTGCTTTCAATGGTATAAAATGTTTAAAATTATTGTGGCATGGTGATTATAGGGGTAGACTACGCGAAGATCTGTGTGGCGGATTCCAGGGCAGATAGTGTAGAATACTGTGGTATCCATAAAAGCAAGATAGCCTAGCCGTATTTGTGGTGTCTATTGATTCCACCATGTAAATTAAAAAAAAAAGTAGGACAAAAATTTAGTTTAGATATATGTCCTCATATTTTTGCCTCCAATTGATGTGGAATGCCTTGGAATAATCTTAGGAAAGTCTCATATCAAATATTAGCCCTCCAACTTGACATCTTCACTATAAACTTGATCAAAAACTAATTTTGTTTTTAATGTAGGAAATCATGTAGATGCTTTAGAACATGTGGTTGATTATTCAATCCATGCAAATTCTCTAGTTGCTAACTATTTGGCTAATATTCGGTGCATGGATATGCTTATCCCTTATCCCTCATGCATTGGAAATGCATTTGGACCCTTTATTTTGAGCTCTACACATATTTTTCAATAGACTATAGCTTGTTGCAAGGATGCTTCAGAGCAAAACCTACAGATTTTGTTACAACAAACCTATAGTTTCCAAAATTTGTGTAATTTTCACAATTTGATTCCAGAATGTCTTAAAACATAAAATAAGGGTGGGAAACATTTTCAAATATTTAGGCAAGTCATATTTTCAAACCTATAACCAAGACTTCCATTTATGATACTTTCTACTATACTTTATTTTATGCCTAATTAATCTTGCAAAATATCCACAAAAATATGGAAAAACGTATCTTAATAACAATAAATTATTTTTTGCAATTATACCACATTAAAATAAATAACAATCAAATACTTGGTATTAAACTATAGTTTTTAGGAAAAATGGATAGATTTAGGTGATATGTCATTGAAATAATGAGACATTTTGTTGTCTCATAACTCCCCGTACTTATCCTAATGCATGCCCTCATGTATTCTGGTGATCCATAGCAACATTTAGGTCTAACTCTCTATGCAGACTATTCTAAAATTTATGAGCTAGTTAGTGATAACATTTGTTCCTTTTGAATTCATCCAACTAAGTCTAAAATTATTGATATGGTTGTGGATTAGTGTTAAAGTAATAAGGAACAGGTCAAAGTAGGATGGGTGGTCGAAAGTGGAGGCCTATCCACTCATGTTTCATTGCTAATATCACTTTCGTTAGTGTCATTGCCCTTCTATGATACCACATCAAATTTGTTGGTGAGGTGGGATCCATTCTCTTAAAAAATTGGATAGTTCATCCCATTTTTGTTTGCATGCCAACCTTGCATTATAAAAGTTATCCCTATAGAATTTTAAAAAACTAGTTATACTTTCTCTTATATTTTCAAGATAGGTTGCCTTGATATTTGGAATTCCCGTCATAGAAAAGGGTGTGATATAGTGCTTTTGGATTAGGTTGGTCATGCCTAAGTAGAATTCCATACCCTATTTCTATTGCCTTATATTTTTGTAATTCTTGCTAACATAATATTTGATTGTTTAGAGTGGAAATGAAATATTTGAGTTGCACATATTCAGTATAGATATCTGTAAAGAACTAAACATCCTCAATAAGCATAAACTTGTGCAAATAAAATTCACATAACAAGTGTTTTTGCTCTTTTGGACTTTGTAAAAATATGTCAATAAAGATCAGATGAGAATGCAGTTCATAAGGAAGTTCAAAGAAAATACTCATTACTTGCCACCTGTAGTATCACTCTTTTAGGAATAGGCTATAAATTTTGGCAAGTACCCTGCATTGCACTACATGTTCTATTATGTGGCATAAATCCCTTACATTGCTTTTTAGAACTATTATATCTTCATTCTGTCTTTTGATATTCTCTTCCAAAGGATACAATTTTGCAATACACTCTTTCAAATAATGACAATGATCCATCCACATTGCCATTACTGCATTATGATTTACTAATAAAATCATATCCTATTGAGGTACAACAACTGGTTGGGAAACTGACTTCTATGGAAAATAATCCACCCCTACAACCTAATTTATATTCACGTTTTCCTTAATTACTTGTTTGATTTCCTCTTCCACTACTGATTTAGATTGATCTACCTCAGTATATAGTTCTAGAACTATGTATGTTGAGGCCTCTTTCTCTAAAGCTCTATTTGTTTCACCTTATTCTAAAACTCATTGTTTCTATTATTTTGGAGTTGCTTCTTTTTTGGAGTTGGCTCTTATATTGGTGTTTGTTCTTGTGACATCTAATATTGTTCTTACTTTGAAGCATCTTCTACTCATCTAGGGATCTCTCCAATCTCCATGGGATCCTTTTCTACCTATTTAAAAAACACTACTTCATTTTCCCCCCTTTCCTCTCTAGAAGCAAGATTCACAACAAGAGTAGGTAGGACTAGTTCTTGTTCTGCAGCAATAATTTCATTCATGCTAGAGTGAGGTGGAGTTGTTCCTATTCATTTTTTTTTAGAACTAATTAACAATTTCGAGCAAAAACTTTGTTGCTTCTTCACCAAGCATATATTTAAGGGGTACACTTTATTTTTCTCTTATTCTATCCTTCAATTAAAATGATTTTTGTATAAGTTAGTAAATATATCTGTATTTTTCTTTGATTTTTTCTTCTGCTTATTCCAACCACCTCTAATGTGTTTTGATAATAACCCTGGTAGCTTTCACATGGTTCTCAAGTTTCATTTTTGTATAATTTTCTTGTTTAGCTAGGACATCTGATTCTAAAGAGTATGTAGGCATGGTCATCTCAAGTGGAGAATAGGCCTATGCTTGATCTCCTATTTCTATAAGAAATTCAATATCCCACTCATATTCATCATTTGGAAGGATAAATTTCCTCCTTTTTTTTTGGGACTCAAGAAGTATTGATTATTTTACTTAAGAAATTGTATTCTACCTTTGTATTAAACTTATTTTGAGAGGAGGTGAAGTTTATTGCTCATGTCGCTCTTCTATTGCTTCTTCCTTATATTCATTAAATATGGCTTTAACTAACCTAGCCACATATTCAGTTGATTTTTTCTCTCCTAGGTTGTTTTGTTTCATTTTCCTATGTGGTAGTTTGACCCAGAGTTGCCTCAACTTTCCTTTTAGTAGCATACTTGGTTTTGCCTATTTGAATTGGTTGCTCTGGTTGGTATTCCTCTTCTATGGAAGAAGAATTTACCTGAGAAGAGTCTTTCTCTATGGAATATAGTTATTCCTAAGCAGATTATTCCTCTATTGTATTTGACATAGAGGGTTTTTTTTGGATAGGGATATTTTCCTAAGCAAATACCTCTATATCCCCAACCCTAATAGTAAGTCTTCTAGTCCTTTTCTATTCTATAAGGCTTATTTCATGTTTATTTTTTCCCCTCTAGTCTTTTTTTAGTAGATGTAGATATACTAGTTGAGGAAGGTTCTTTTATAATTTTATATTGTTTATCCCTGGACCTAATGGTTGCCCTGTTTTCAAATTTCCTAACAAGGGTCTCTACTGCACTGTCAGACTCTTATTCTTTCTTCTTATAAGAATTATTAGAAGTAGAGTCCTCTAGCAAGGGCTCAAGAAATATTTTAAATTATTAGATATTTCCTATAATGTGAAGTTTACATAGTAATTTTATCATGCCATGATGCTTGATATATCCTTGTCCCTCCCAAATTTTTTTGGTCATGTCATGCAGAGGATGGTGGAAGTATAAGAAAATATTTATCCTAAACACAAGTTTAATGAAACCATGTCTTAGGTGAGTTAGACACTTAATGTGATGCCCTAATAATACAACAAATTAATCTTTATAGGTCAAATATTAAATTACCTAGACAATGACCTCATCCCATGGCTTCTTCAAGCTCATTCTCTTTAAACCTTAATAAATACGATTACTAACATGCATTTGATGTTTTGGGTCACCATATTATTTAAACATATTTAATAGTTCTAGCAAAGTAGCCTTACAAATTTTTACCAACTCTACTCCTTCATAAAGAAATTTAAAATTTTCACTAAGAATTGTAGGGGTTACCTCAATTCAAATGTTATTGACATTTGCTTTGTTATTTAAGAGAGTGCATGCAAACCGCTTTGTTAGTCCTTTCAAATATCCATATAACTTCTACAAAAATGACATCCATCCTACTCGTTTAAAAATCATGACCACTTTAGGATGGCGTTGTAGCTCATCGGTATTATTTGGTTTGACTTTTCTTTTCTATCCACCCATATCATCTACTACATGTGCTATGTGGTTTTTTTCTATTCTATAATTTTTTGATGCACTCTCATTTTTCTTTCTACAATTTATGGTTACATAATGACAATGAGGGTTTCTAATTTCATGGATTTGGCACTCAATAAGTGATTATTATTGTGTACTCATGCTTGAGCAACACCATATGCTTTGAAATATGGCAAAGTCTCACTTCAAAAATGCACACACAATTTTGCATACTTCCCATGCACAAACTAAGACATGTGGTAGGTTATGAGTTAGATGCAAGATGATTTGAATCAGACATAGATAGCAATAATAGTTAGAAATTATGGTGATGAGTAAATCACATACGCATTACTGACAAACAGTTTCCCATGTGTTCAATATGGATGGTTGATTTGCTATCCAACGATGCATATTTTGCTGACTCACCCCAGGGTTCTTGATAATCATAACACCATTGTCCACCTTTCTTTCTACCATATTTACTTTAAAAATGTGCAATCACATGTTTCCAGGGGCTTTCTTGATTCAAAATCTGGTGATGCTTGATTTGAAAAGCACATTTCAAATCATAATGTCATGGTAGGTCCTAGATGGCCACCACCTAGCATGGCATTAGGCATCCATTATTTTATTTCTATTTTTTTTTACTTAGAATTTTGCACATGTGAAAGTTTGAATTTGATTGAACCTATTTGTATACAACTTATTATATTAAAGCACCTAGAGCAATTATTATTTTTTATCATTTTAAAATATTTCGAAGCAAAATCCCTTATAATTGAAGGTATGCCAAAGTATCCTTTGTGGGTACTTAGTAGGGTATTTTTTTGGAAATTTTGATAGGCAAGACAAAAATATTCTCCAAGTATGATGAGGCAAAGCAAAGTTGCATAATGGATAAGATAGAAATATGAGTTTAAAAGGATGGATAAAATATCAATGATGAACAATTATTTATGGCAAGCACATATTTCATATGGAGCAAAGCAAAGGAAATATTTTTAAGTAAAGGTGTATAATATTTAAATATTATAGAGAAAATTTTGAAAAGTTTGGAAGAGGGACAAAAGATTTGAGTTTAAATTTGTAAAAGGTTGCATGGCACAAAGGTTTAAAATTTTGAAAGAAAGGAACAAAGATTCAATATTATAATATTTAAAATTCTAAATTTTAAATATTATAATCAAAGGATAGCGAGCACCAAATATTATTGAAAAGGTCATAAGGCAAATATTAGAACCGACATAAAAGCACTATGGTTTGGAAACATATAAATATAATTTTTTTTTACCTTAATAATTAACAAAATTCAAATATCAATTCGACACGGAGTATGCAAACGATAGCGAATAAGGAATCAGATAACAACCAAAATATTGACAACATTATGGGAGATTCCAAAATTCTTTTCTTTCAAATATAATCCCATCCACTAGGGTAGCCTAGGTGGTGGGTCTGTTTGGGCTAAGTTGCTGCGTGGAAGGTGGTGTGCGGTTTGAAGCTCATCGACACCAATTTTGAAGGGGTTTTGAATTTTCCTTGGGCATGAAAATTGCACGACGAAGTCAAAGTCACCATCATGGCTTTTTGTTCCATCCGGTAGGGCATCCTAGGTGGTCACATGTTGTGTTTGGGTGCTAGAGGATAGGAGGTCAAATCACGCCAATTCCAGCAAAATTTTTATAAAGGTATTTATAAAATTTATAATTATTTTTAGGAGGTATAAGGTATGCACAATGGTTGATGGTGCTAGGGAGTTATAGGTTGTATTGAAAATATTAAATTTTGCATGTTGTGTTTTTTTTCATCATGATTATTTGAGAGTTGCATTTTAGGTATTATATGAGGGTGAAATAAAGTTGAAATTATTTGTGCATTAGTATAGGAGAAATAAGGTGTATAAGGTGGAATTAAAAATTGTATTTGCACATTAAGTTGTTTGGTGTTATAAGGCATATTGTGGTGTATTGAAAATTTAATTTTTGTATGTTTTGAAAGTAGAAGTGATAAGGTGTGACTATGATTTAATTTTTCAAATGTAAATTTTGCATGATATTTTGAGGGATTTGGTTTATTCTTAAGATATTTATCTTGTGAAACCAAAAAGGAGTTATAGGACATTATTTTCAGGTATTCTTGTGCACATTATTTGAAAGGGTTTTATGTGGATTATTTGAAAATGAGTTTTGCTAACTTGTTATGTGAGTGGCCAAAGAAATAGAGTTATTGTGAGACTGAATTTTGAGAGCACATCTTCATCAAGGTAGCTTTAGAGGTATGATGATTTGATTTCTTTCTCAAGGTGGTTTTGCTTAAGGGAAATATTTTTTATGTCATAAGGTGGAGATATAAGGTGTAGACACCAAAACAACACCAATCTGATTATGTGACAACAAACACTAATCGCACTAACACACACAGCCCCCAGGGCAGCCCCCAGAGGTTAAACAGTGGTTCTAACCACTCACATAGCAATTTTGCAAGTCAAGGATCAATTTGGCACCTTTTAGACACTTTATTGCTTATTTGTCCCACCTAGGGACAAGTGCGGATTTGTACTCGTTCTACCCAGGGACGAGTGTGGATTTATACTCATCTCACCCAGAGACGATTACCAGCGCTCACTTCGGGGTGGGACGAACGCCAGGTTTGACCGACAAAAAATCAGATCTCGATGCATGACAACTCAGAACTGCCACTTAGCTTTTCTTGCATGGCATAGGAGTGCGAGTGAGTTCTTTTGACAACTCACATCTACCAATTGACTCTCCCTTCACTGCATGGGAATGAGAGTGAGCTTTTTAGGACAACTCAGATTTGCCACTTAGCTATCCCTTCCTTTCTTGGGAGTGCAAGTGAGCTTTTCTAAAACATACAAAGACATGCACAGAGGCAGTTAAGAAGCCCTTGATCAAGAAGAAGTATTCTCTTCACACAAAAAGCATTCATGCAAAGAAACACTTTTGCATGTTAATTCAAAGAGACCCCTTAGGTCTATAAAATGGTGAATTTCCTCACCCAAAATATATACAGAGAAGGAGCATTTTGAGTGACGAAGTGCTGATAATTCATTTACTTGCGATTTGTGTTTTCAACATCCATAATCCCTTAATCGATTGAGAGGTTATTGGGTGACTTTTGAAGGCACAAATCAAGAACCAACCCCAATTTTTTTGACCACAATATCCTACCAATTTGTCGACAACACATCACATCAGGTTTCGGACCCATCCTAAGCGGATTGGTGTCGAAGCAAAGTTTCACCCGCGGGTGGTTTGCCTTCGAGCACCCCTCGCTTTATTTCTTTTGTAGTATTTAGCTAGTTTCATGTTTATGCTTTTGTCAAGTTTTCAGTTTATTTAGATTCATTTTAACCATCGTTAGATTTATCTTTTATTTTTCATACACAGGTGCTACTGATTCTTTGTTTGTTTCTTTGAATGTAGATTTGCAGCATTAGAAGAGCAGCAAGGAATTGACCTTTATCAACGCAAGCGGCGACAACATTTTGATTCGCCCATCTTACATGTGGGCACGCAGAAGAAGGAATTCTGAAACAAGTTGTAAAAGACCAACATTTAACGCTCCTATCCCCTAAAAAGGAAGGAGACGCATTGTAACACAAATTTGAAAAGCATATCAATAAAAGGGCCGATTTTTATATTGCTTTAATATCTTGTGTTCATGTTATTCCTTTTTATGCATTTTTCAATAACATAGGGTTTAAGCATTATTTTAGTTTCATTTACATTGCATTTTTAGTTTATCCTTTTTGTTTTCGAAATCTCGTGTTTTCAATGGCGATCACGGTGGGACCTTTGTCCTCTATTTTTTTTTAGGTTAGATTACTGATCTGAAATTGCTTGTTTTGATTATAGGTACCTATTTTTCAACTATCAGACTGTTATTCATTTCACCCAGAGACGAGTGCGGATCGGTAATCGTTTCACCCAGGGACGAATATACTATTCGTCTCACCCTGGAACGAATACTGTTCTGATATTCGTTTCACCCCGGGACGAGTATAGTTCTGTGCATTTTTCAGAGAAAATCAAAAACATCCTGTTAGGCAGAAAAGAGGTAGGGGTTTTTAAAGCTTATGTCAAATTTCTATTTTCTGTTTTCTGTTTTCTGGTTTTCAATTCTGTATGGCTTAGGGAAAGATTTCTTTTTCGTTTGCCTATTTCAATTTTTGCAAATTAAAATGAACCCCACACACCACGTGGTATTTTAACCACAAGGCGTTGGTCGTAAAACCCCAACCCTTGAGCAATACCAAAGGTGGATTCCATTATCACTTTGGCTTGAGATATTGCATCCATTACCCCAATCACGAATGTTGCTAGACGTAAATCCTAACGAAAGCTGACCGAGTGTAGCTAGGGTGATTCCTAGCGCATGAGGATAAGTCTTCTATAGTAGGTGTCATAAACAGAGTGATTCTCCTTTCGTACCGCCTATGTTCCACGTATCATCTTCTCTCACGTACCTATAGTCTCCCTCACGTAAGGGCGGGTATATAGAGAGGTTGGTATATCGGTCCGGCAATGGTATATTGAAGGGGCGACCATTTATGGGAGTCATATGAGCCAACATTCTGCATTTAAACATTCTTCAAAACTTGCAAAAACAAAACAAAATCATCAAAATGCACTAAAACCAGTTTAGGACACACCATTAATATTTAAAAGAGATAATCACCATTTGTGTATGTGTGTGTTCATTTATGCTTAGTGTAACAAAAAAAAAATAATAATAAAAAAAAATCATAAACAAAAAGATAAAAATATACGCATTTTGTCACTCGCTCCAAAAAGCTCCAAGGATTCCCGCAATCGCTTGGTCACTCCAAAATGCTCCAAAGGTTTCCATGAACCCTTTGGTCAACCCAAAAGCACCCTGAAGGTGCCCATAAGTGATGCAGGAGCATCCAACAAAATATGGGAAATTTTATATTTTTCCCTAAATTTTAGTGCATCTTGCCGGGGCCATAACTTCTCAACCGTAGCTCCGATTGACTTGAAATTTTACATGGAGTTAGTTAGGAGATTTTTAAACAAATATAACTCTTTAGAGTTGTATTTGTCCAAAAGAGTCAGTTTTCGGGGCCAAATTCCATCATCTAGTGCCTCGAAATTAGGTTTTAAAATTGATAACCTAATTTTTTATTCTTTTTGAGCTGTTTGGAGGTCAATATCTCCTAATGTATTTAGAGTTAGGACTTGAAACTCTATTTATGGCTTATATATGGTAAGAGGGATGCGCACCCCAATTTTGGGCCCCATATGACTCATTTCAATTTTTAGGGTTTTTAGAGAGACATCGTCATGGTGCTCACCCGCAGTCAAGCCCACTCACGGACAGACGCTATGGAGAATGTCCAAGGAGGCACAAGTCGCATCCATTATAGTCCCCAAGATTTGGTCATACCACCTTGGTGACCTAACACACAAGGTAGTCCCCTACACACCTTAACGAAAAGGGACTATAGGGGCACCTCTTCTAGGGGCACTCCTGTTCAGCATAGCACCCAACACACACCCTCCCATGAGGGGTACATCCATAGGAGAGCTCCCTTAGATGCTCGCTATGAGTGGTCATCACACGATGAAGTGCTAGGTCAACATAGGGTTCGACGGGAGGAACCACATGATTACACTATCCCTCCTTCACCCCCTCTAGTTGTCAGGACTACAAGGACAAATCCAGAGCACAGGCGAGGTGAGCCAACTCCACCCGTTCCTTTTTCACTTATAAAAGAGAGCACAAGGAAAACCCTTACCTTCATCAAGAACAATATACATCGTAAGAGCATTACGCCTTCGCAACTGCTAGCTCTCAGGATCACCTACTGAGGCCAAAGCCTCAGGGGAATGCTGCTACCCCCAACAGAGGGAGGCGGCCTATAGAGATCTCAAATCATCATGACCAAGATAGATATCTAGGAGAGGCATCTAGGCCTTCTAGACATGAGATGGTAGGACCAACTATCTTAGAATCTGCCAAGCATATTGCACACCGGATGCAACTCACGCTACTTGAGCTAGAACAACAACAGTTAGAGCAACAGTATCTTTTAAATCAAGAGTGCCTTCAGCGCCAGGAGGATGAGTTGTTACAACACACTATGCAGGTGAAGACTCCAACCCCTCACGAACATTATGAGAGACACAACTAGGTGCAAGATAGGTCTCTACGACCTTATCAAACGTTGCCCTCGACACCTCCTAGACTTGAGCGGGAGGCCAATCCTAAGACCACTGACGGGTGCCTTCTTCAGGCGCCCACCCAGGTTCCTAGGCCACCCTCAAAAATTCTTCCAAAAGCCTCTAAGGAACCTGAGCATGAAGAAGAGCGGGATGAAATGCCCTACCAAGACAGAGGGGGTGCTATTCGGTCATCCCTCCCAAGGCCCCAAGTTCCCCACAACCTGCAACGGGAACAAATCAAAGCAGAGGAGCCCAAATCCTCTGATACATGCAAAGCATTCGAGCACTTAGAGTCGATAGAGACCGAGATTTTAGGGTCCCAAATGCCCAACTCACAAGAAACTCCTCTCAAAGAGGATCAACCCTTGGTTGTAGAGCTACCTGATGATGAGGTCTTCCATATCTCAAAATCACCAGATTCTGATGAGCCTGACTCTCTCGCCAAAGATGAGTCAACATATGCAATAGTGCCATGGGACCCATTCAAGTTTGACAGCACTAATTCATAGGTGGTTCCCATGGATGAGCATCACAAATTCTCCTAGAATTAATCCCTTTAGAAGCTCCCATCGAGCCCATGCCATTGTCAAAAAATTAGGTCCCCCCACAAAGTGTGAAACAACCCCGTGAGGACCACATCAATTTGCTTGAACAAGAAGAGCCTAGCGTGTCGAAGATAGCTGTCAGGGCCAACGAGGGCCTTTGGATCACCGATAATGATTACAAAGATGAAAATAAGATGGCATATCTCAATCATGCACGATGACACAATCACCCTGTAACCCATGATGAACTAATGGCCCAACTAGGCATAAGACTAGGGCATGAGTGGTGCATAGACCCGGCCCACTAGCATCACATGTTGATCCCGTTACTTTGGGAAGATCGCGAGTAACTTCCACCCAAAGATATCATAGCAGCATCAGTGCCAAAGGTAGACCCTGTCCTCCTATCCATGCATAAGGCTGATCCATTCATGCCAATTCCTATAGAGCCAGATCCGGTGCACATAGATCATCAAGCTGGGGGTACCTCTATTCCCTGAAGAGCCAGTGGGTTACACCAAATGCTCCAAAGGTGTCCATAAACCCTTTGGTCAAACCAAAAGCTCCAAGGATTATTGCAATCACTTGGTCATCCCAAAATCTCCAAGGATTATCGCAATTGCTTGGTCATCCCAAAAGCTCCAAGGATTATCGCAATCGCTTGGTCATCCCAAAAGCTCCAAGGATTATCGCAATCACTTGGTCATCCCAAAAAGCTCCAAGGATTATCGCAATCTCTTGGTCAACCCCAAAAGCTCCAAGGATTATCGCAATCACTTGGTCATCCCAAAAAGCTCCAAGGATTATCGCAATCTCTTGGTCAACCCCAACAGCTCCAAGGATTTTCATAATCGCTTGGTCAGCCCTAAATGCCCCAAAGGTATTTATAAACCCTTTGGTCAACACCAAATGCTCCAAGCGTTACCATAACTGCTTGGTCAAAATACATATTCAAAAATCAACAAAAACAACACAAAAATCAAAATCACCAAAACATTTGCATTTCCATTCCATGCATACTCATAAAAAAATCAAAATCACAACAACAATTGCATTTCAATTCCACGCATACTCAAAAAAAAAAAAAACAATCAAAATCACAAAAACAATTGCATTCCAATTCCATGCATTCTCATAAAAATCAAAATACAAAAATATAGGTTGCATTCGGCATCGCATCCATACATTGCATAGTTGCTGGTCATACAAGTCAAAAGCACCATAGACTGCCATTACTTGGCAATTCCATCATTTCCATATCAAATCCATTTTCATAAACGTATACATCCAGCATATCACCCTTTTATTTTAGCATATTCAGTTGTCTCCTAATGTATATAGGGTTTTCGTCATTCAGATGTCTTTAAATTTCTAGCCAAAAACTATACATAGTTAAACAAATTTTACATGGGAAAGTTTTACTTGGGTTTTGAGAGCACATCTTCATCAAGGTAGCTTTAGAGGTATGATGATTTGATTTCTTTCTCAAGGTGGTTTTGCTTAAGGGAAATATTTTTTATGTCATAAGGTGGAGATATAAGGATCAATTTTATGTGCATTGTTGGAAATATATGAGTTAGGGTTTTGAGAATAAAGTTATGCATCATTGTTGAATGAAATTGGAAACACATGTGCTAGGGTTTGAGAACAAATTTGTGCATCATTGTTGAATGAAATTGAAACAGATGTGATAGATTTTGAGAACAAATTTGTGCATCCTTGTTGAATGAAATTGGAAACACATGTTCTAGGGTCTAAGAGCAAAGTTGTACTTTATTGTTAACTAAAATTGGGAATGTATGTGCAAGGGTTTGAGAACAAGTTTTGCATGAGCATTGAATGATATTGAGAATAAAAGTGCAAGAATTTGAGAACATAATCATGTAGAGATTTTAAACCATTTTGGTGGAGTAGATTTGAGCAAGCCTTGTGTGTAGGCTTGAAAAATATTTGAGCAGAGTTAAGAGCAGGTTTTGGTGAGCATATTTGTACAAAACTTGAGTATAGACTTGGAGCATATTTGAGTAGAGTTAAGAGCAGGTTTTAGTGGAGCAGATTTGGGTAAGCCTTATGTATAGGATTGGATCATATTTGAGCAAAGTTAAGAGTAGATTTTTGTGGAGTAGATTTGAGCAAGCCTTGTGTGTAGGCTTGGAGCATATTTGAGTAGAGTTAAGAGCAGGTTTTGGTGAAGCAGATTTGAGCAAGTCTTGCATGTAGACTTGAAGAAGATCTAAGTAGAATTGAGAGTAATAATTGAGTAAGCCTTGTGTTAAGACTTGTAGTAGAGTAGAGCATAGGGGTTTGAGTTCCTGTAGATAGAGGTCCACAAACCATAGCAAAGGGGATTGATATATCCTATGGATAGAGGTCCACAAACCATATTAGAGGGGATTGGTGTCTCCTATGGATAGAGGTCCACAAACTTGAGCATAGGGAATTGGTGTCTCCTTTGGGTTGGTACCCATAAAAATTATAATAGGGAATTGGTTCCCAAGATATTGGTTGAGGAAATTTATGTTGGAAATTTTGAGTAGTTGTGTTGTCATTGATGTCAAGAGTCAGTGTCAATGATGTCAAAATTCAGTGCAAGGAATTGACAAAAGGAGGGTTAAAATATTTATATTTTAAGCCCAAGATATTTGGTTTAAAGCTTCACATGATTGGTCAAAAGGTTGGCTAAATACCCTGAAGGAAGGAGATACCTAGGCCCAAAGGAAATAATATTATAATATTTATTATTATAATATTAAAGGTGTTAAGATAAGGCCTAAGGTTAAAAAGGAAAAACACCTAGGCCCAAAGGAAATAATATTATAATATTAAGGGTTAAAAGAAAAGCCTAAGGTTACTCATAAATTAATTATAATATTTATATTATAATTAATTTATAATATAAATTAATTATAAACCCTAAGTAAGGGTTGGGCGCAAAATATTAAATTTAAATATTTATCCCCGTCGACGTTCGAGCAAGGAAGGAGTATGGTATTTATACCATAAGGTTTAATGGTATAAAGGCAAGTCTCCGAATGCACATGCGTATATTGGTTTAATCTTTGATGCAAATTTGTGAGCACAAGAGGACAAAAGCTTTTAATTTTTAAGCAAAGGAAAAATCATGGAAGGATAAAGCGACAAAGGTTGATATTCCTATCACCAACCACGTGGTTGGGCTAGTGGAAAAACTTGGTAGCGTAAGTCATTTGCGAATGGGAGGTCTCACGTTCGATTCTTGATGGCAATAGAGGGGAGAAAGTTTTGTTTAAAGCTTTTTGGTGCCAAGCGGAAGATACAAAGCACAGTAGGAGCTTTAGAGGTCTCAAGTGAGTGCTTAGCTCATGCAGCGGTTAGGCCATGACTAAGGCACTGGTGGTAGTACAGTGGGGGATCGAATCCCATGGAGGTAGTGTACAAATGTATTTTTTTTTGCTTTAATAAATTTGTGCCTTTGGTTCTAAGTCGTATGGTATGCGTTGTTGTGGAGGTATAAGGTGTTAAAAATAATTTTTATTTTTGCCATATTGAGGGTGTTGAATAATTTGAGTTGTGATTTAATAAGTGCATTGGAATATTTTTGAATGGTGGTTATAATTATTTTGAAAATGCATTTTATAAGTAGGGAGATATAAGGGAATAATTTTTATTATTTTATGCATTTAAATTCTGAAGGAAGTCTTAGTGAATTATTTTGAAAGTGAATTATTGAAATCTTTGTTGATTATGTTTTGAGTGTGTTAAGAGGGAGTTAAAAGGTGTATGAGGTATTTTTATTATTTGTATGTTTTGTTAGGCATTTTGAAGGGTTTGATTATTTGAGAAACCTAGAGAGTGGTTTGGAATTTATTTAGGCACATTTTGGAAGGAATACCTTGTGGAGGTTTTGAAATAGATTGTTGCTATCTAACCTTTTGAGTGGCATAAGGAGAATTGATTGTGAAATAGATTTTGAAGACATATCTCCATAAAAGTAAAAAGGTATGGGCACATCATCCTTTGATTGAAGTGTTGTTGGATTAAATGTTGTGAAATATAAGGTGGAGTGAAAAGGATTGTTTGATAAGCATTGTTGGAAATATTTGAGTGGTTTTTATATGCATGATTGGTGAATGTTTAGAGAACATTTGGGATAGAGATTGAGGATTATTTGAGTTAGGGTTTGAGACCCACATTATGCTTTTTGTTGAAGAAGTATGAAAACACTTGTTTAGGGTTTGTAAGCAAGTTGTGCTTCATTGATTGAATAATTGAGTGAAACTTCTTGAGCATTGTTTTTGAGTGATATTGAAAGTGAATGTGTAAACATTAGAAATCAGATTTGTGGAAGCGATAGACTTAATGATTGAGTAGAACATATTGAGTTTTTGATAGAGTACATCATTCTCTATATGTTCCAAAGGTTAAACTAATTCTAAATAGAATATGTCTAAACTGCTTCAAGTTAAAGGAATTACTTTGAAGATTAGATAAAGCAATTGATAGCATTTTGTGCAAGATTTGAGATTGATTGAGCATATCTTGTGAGCTATATTGAGCATGTGTTTGAGCAGATTTGAGTAAGCTTTTGTGAAAGCTTAAGGACATAGTTTGACCAAGATTTTGTGAAATTTGGTAGGCAGATTTGAGCAAGTCTTGGTGAAGACTTGTAGGCAGAGTTGAGCAAGCTTTTGTGAATTCTTGAGAGCATATTTGAGGTAAGTCTTGGTGAAGACTTGTAGAGTAGATTTGAGGTAAGTCTTGGTGAAGACTTGAGAGTAGATTGAGCAAGTTCTTGAGAGGACTTGTAGATAGATTTTAGGCTTGAGGACAGATTTGAGGATAGATGTTGGTGCAGATTTGAGAGCAGATTTGTGCTAGACCTAATACAGAGTTAGAGCCAGATTTGTGCTAGATCGAGGATAGTGTTTAGTGCAGATTTGAGATAGAGTTTGAGTTGAGTTGAATAGCTTTGGAGGTGATAGAGTAGAGGATAGTAGTCTCTAGTGGATAGATATCCATTAGCCAGGGTAGTGAGAATATAGGTCTTTAGTGAGGACAGAGGTCTTCTATGGAGAGAGATCCACAAGCTAGTGTAGTGGGAGACGTAAGTCTTCTAGAAGATCACCAACTAGGAGTAGAGGAGAAAGAGTTCTCCTGTGGATAGAGTTCCACAAATTAGAGCATAGGGGATTGGTGTCTCCTTTGGATAGAGGTCCATAAACATTGTAATAGGGAAGTGGTTCCCAAAATATTTGTTTGAGAAAATTTAGTAGAAATATTTTCTCCATGGAGTAGCCCACATTGGGTGAACCACGTTAAATCATGTCTCTCATGTGTGTGATGATTTGTGCAATGTTTACTACTTTGATATTGTTAATGCTATTGATTGGATTAAAAAGTAAAAATTTTTATCTTATACTGTTCACCCCCCCTCTCAGTATAAGCATATGTTCTTCAATTGGTATCATAGTGGGTCTCTCCATGAAAAGACTAACAACTTGGAGGAAGATCCAATAGGAACACACATGACTTCAAAAAATGAAGAAGAGGCCATGATCGACATAAAAGAGGAATTCTTTGCTGCTCTCAGGAACTTGGAAAAGGTTAGAAATAAGAACTCAAGTTTGAAGGATCAAATTCAAGAGGATGAAGAAGCAAAAATGGAACTTCTACAAAGTCTCACAGAACTCAAGATAAAAGTGGAAGAAGGAAATAAAATTGAACAGGATATGATAGATCTATTAAGGGCAAGAGAAGCAAAGTGTGAAAGATTGGAATCAAAAATTGTCTCTCTAAGGAATGAAGTTGAAAAGACTAAGTTATGACAAGATATAAAGTTAGGGAAATAGAAAGAGGAGTCGAGCTCTCAAGAAATAGAGACATCAAACAAAGATAAGCTCATGACTCATACTAATACTCTAGAAGGAAAAGGCATCAAGAAAGAAGAGGGCAAAGAAGAACCATGGACAAGAGTCAATCACAAGAACAACAAAAGAAGAAGCACTCGACCATATTTTCCAAGGCACTCAAATAGGTTACAAAATCTCTTCCATGGCTATTGCTTTTCATGTAATAAATATGGTCATAGAGCTATACATTGCACTGGTTATGTGAAAAATAATGTTGATAGAAATTTCAATTCTTTTGCACCTCTTATGAATGATGATGTCATATGTTATAAATGCAATAATTTTGGGCACAAGGCTAGATGGTGCAAAATGGTATTTCCTGAGTCAAGTAAAAAGAATACAACTCCAACAATTAGGAAAGAGAGAAAAGAGCATGAGAAAGTTAAATCAATGTTAGTACAAATAACTCTTCATGTACAAGATAAGGGAAAACAATGGTTTCTTGATAGTGGATGTTCTAGTCATATGACAGGTGACAAAAGTAAATTTCTTGTACTCAAAGAAGTTGATGGAGGATCAGTAAAATTTGGTGACAATGGTTCAACAAAAATCTATGGGAAAGGGACTTTGAGTTTAGATAATGGAAAAACAAATATAGAGAATGTATTGTATGTCAAGGGGTTGAGGCACAATCTACTAAGTGTAAGCCAACTTTGTGATCAGGGGCACATGGTTACATTTCATCCAAATAGGTGTGAGATTAGAAAGTCTAAAACTGGAAAACTTATTGCAAATGCAAATAGAACTACAAACAACCTCTACATGCTAAGTGATATTAAAGGAGAGAAGTGTTTTCTATCACAAGAAGATGAGAGTTGGTTGTGGCATAGAAGAATGGGTCATTTGAAATTTGACAACATAGTGAAAATAAGCAATAAGCAGGTTGTCAAAGATTTACCCAAGATAAAAAGGCCACAAAACACAATTTGTGCACAATGCCAACATGGGAAGCAAGCTAGAACAAGTTTCAAGTCAAAAGGATTTATGTCATCTGAGCCATTGAAACTAGTGCACATTGACCTATGTGGTCCTACAAGGAAAAAGAGTCTACAAGGTGAAAGTTACTTTATATTATTTATAGATGATTATTCCAGAATGATTTGGGTAGCTTTCTTGAAAGAAAATTCAAAGGCTCTTGAGAAGTTTAAAGCTTTTAAAGAATTAGTGGAAAATGAAATAGGTAGAAGGATTAAGGGTTTAAGATCAGATAGAGGAGGAGAATTTACCTCAAATGAATTCATAGACTTTTGTGAACAACATGGGATCAAAATAGAATATTCAGCAACAAGAACTCCTCAACAAAATGGGGTAGTTGAAAGGAAAAATAGGACTGTTGAAAATATGGCCAGAGCCATGTTAAATGAGTCTAAGATTTCAGATGGTTTTTGGAAAGAGGTAGTACATACAATAGTGTATATCATCAATAGAGCTCAAATAAGAGTAAATCATCACAAAACTCCATATGAGCTTTGGAAAGGAAGACCAACCACTATGAAATACTTCAAAAATTTTGGAAGCAAATGTTACATAAGATGGGAAGAGAAAAATTTGGGTAAGTTTGACTCAAGATGTGATGAGGGTATTTTTCTTGGCTATTCCACTAAGAGCAAGGCCTATAGATGCTATAACAAAAGGACACATACTATCATAGAGAGTATAAATGTGACAGTTGATGAGAAGATAGGATCAAGAGAACCAACTCGAGAAATTGTGTATCAAGAAGAAGAAAGTTGTCAAGAAGAGTTAGGTGAAGAATCAGAAGAAGAAGAAGAAACACAAAGACTACTACCCAAAACTCCATCCAGGTATGTGCAAAAAAATCATCCAGGAGATCTAATCATTGGAAATCCAAATGAGAGACAGACAAGGAGAAGGATCATAGGAACAAGTGAGCATGCAAATTTCTCTTTGCTATCTAAAATTGAGCCCAAAGATTTCAATGAGGCAAGAGAGGATAAGTTTTGGATCAAGGCAATGGATGAGGAACTAGATCAAATAGAAAAAAGTGAGACTTGGGAACTTGTCCCATGACCAAAAGGTAAGAATGTGATTGGCACTAAATGGGTTTTCAGAAACAAGTTAAATGAATATGGTCAGGTAGTCAGAAACAAAGCAAGATTAGTATGCAAAGGTTATGCACAAGTTGAGGGGATTGATTTTGATGAGACGTTTGCTCCAGTTGCACGACTTGAAGCTATAAGAATATTTTTAGCCTTCTCAAGTTTCAAAAATTTCAAAGTATATCAGATGGATGTTAAATCAGCATTTTTAAATGGTGTCCTAGAAGAAGAGGTTTACATTGAGCAACCTGAGGGATTCAACCTAACTGACAAACCAGACTATGTTTGTAGATTAAAGAAAGCACTTTATGGACTAAAGCAAGCTCCTAGAGCTTGGTATGCAAGATTGGATAAGTACCTTCAGGAACAGGGGTTTAGAAAAGGAATAGTGGACAATAACTTATACATCAAAAATGAAGGAAATGACTTACTAATTGTGGTTGTTTATGTGGATGATATCATTTTTGGAGGCAATAATGATAAGATGTGTCAAAAATTTGCAAAGAGCATGCAGAATGAATTTGAGATGTCAATGCTTGGTGAGTTGTCCTTCTTTCTTGGACTTCAGATTTCACAATCAGAGAAAGGTGTATTTCTCTCACAAACCAAGTATATAAAAGAGATGCTAAAGAAATTCAAGTTAGAAGATTGCAAACCAGTAAGTACCCCCATGGTTACAGGATGCAAGTTAAGTAAAGATGATGAATCTCCTGAGGCAAATCAAAAATTATACAGATCTATGATTGGCAGCTTACTATATGTCACAACTACAAGACCAGATATAATGCAGGCAGTGGGACTAGTGGTAAGGTTTCAAGCAGCACCAAAGGAGACACATGTAGTAGCAGTAAAGAGGATTCTCAGGTATTTAAAAGGGACTATGGATTTTGGGCTCTAGTACCCCAAAAGCAATAATTTCACTCTCATAGCATATACATATGCAGATTGGGCTGGCAGCATTGATGACAGAAAAAGCACAAGTGGAGGAGCATTCTTTCTTGGAGATTGTTTAGTCTCTTGGCTAAGCAAGAAACATGCATCAATATCCTTATCCACAGTAGAGGCAGAGTATATTGCAATAGTTGCTTGTTGTACACAGGTATTATGGATGAAGTAAACTTTAGAGGACTTCAAGATAGAGCATGATCACCCTATCCCCATACTGTGTGATAATACAAGTGCTATAAATATCTCAAAGAATCTGGTGATGCACTCCAAGACCAAGCACATTCTGATTAAATATCATTTTTTGAGAGAGCAGGTGACAGATAAGCAAGTCAAGTTGGAATATGTTACTACAAAGGAGCAGATTGCAGATATCTTCACTAAGCCACTTCCAAAAGAGACTTTTGAGTATCTTAGAAGAAAATTGGGAGTAGTTCTACTCCCACCCCAAAATTAATCACCTCAAGGAGAGGAGGTGGGGAGGGGGCTGAGCTAAGAGTCTTATCTTTAGCCCCAAAGGTGTCCCTTTGCCATTGATGTCAAAGGGGGAGATATTTGAGTTAGGGGGAGAGCATTCAGTCAGGGGGAGCAGTTTCTTAGGGGGAGCAGAATTGGAAAAAGGAAAAAGGAATGGTTAAAGAAAAAGGGTTGCCATCAATGACAAAGGGGGAGATTGTTGGAAATTTTGAGTAGTTGTGTTGTCATTGATGTCAAGAGTCAATGTCAGTGATGTCAAAAGTTAGTGCAAGGAATTGATAAAAGGAGGGTTAAAATATTTATATTTTAAGCCCAAGAGATTTGGTTTAAAGCTTCACATGATTGGTCAAAAGGTTGGCTAAATACCCTGAAGGAAGGAGATATCTAGGCCTAAAGGAAATAATATTATAATATTTATTATTATAATATTAAAGGTGTTAATATAAGGCCTAAGGTTAAAAAGAAAAACACCTAGGCCCAAAGGAAATAATATTATAATATTTATTATTATAATATTAAGGGTTAAAATAAAAGCCTAAGGTTACTCATAAATTAATTATAATATTTATATTATAATTAATTTATAATATAAATTAATTATAAACCCTAAGTAAGGGTTGGGCGCAAAATATTAAATTTAAATATTTATCCCCACTAACGTTCGAGCAAGGTAGGAGTATGGTATTTATACCATAAGGTTTAATGGCACAAATGAAAGTCTCTGAATGCACATGCATATATTGGTTTAATTTGTGATGCGAATTCAAGAGCACAAGAGGACAAAAGATTTTAATTTTCAAGCAAAGGAAAAATATGGAAGGATAAAGTGGCAAAGTTTGATATTCCCTTATCACCAACCAAGTGGTTGGGCTAGTGGCAAAGCTTGGTAGTGTAAGTCATTTGTGAAAGGGAGGTCTCGCGTTTGATTCTCGATGGTAGCAAAGGGGAGAAATTTTTGTTTTAAGCTTTTTGGCACCAAGCGGAAGATACAAAGTGCGATGGGAACTTTAGAGGTCTCAAGTGAGCGCTTAGCTCACATGGTGGTTAGGCCACGACTAAGGCATTGGTGGCAGTGCAATGGGGGATCGAATCCTATGGAGGCAATGTGCAAAGGTATTTATTTTTGCATTAATAAATTTGTGCCTTTGGTTCTAAGTCGTATGGTATGCGTTGTTGTGGAGGTATAAGGTGTTAAAAATAATTTTTATTTTTTTCCATATTGAGGGTGTTGAATAATTTGAGTTGTGATTTAATAAGTGCATTGGAATATTTTTGAATGGTGGTTATAATTATTTTGAAAATGCATTTATGATAAGTAGGGAGATATAAGGGAATAATTTTTATTATTCTATGCATTCAAATTTTGAAGGAAGTTATAGTGAATTATTTTGAAAGTTGAAGTATTGGAATCCTTGTTGATTATGTTTTGAGTGTGTTAAGAGGGAGTTAAAAGGTGTATGAGGTATTTTTATTATCTGTCATGTTTTCTTAAAGCATTTTGAAGGGTTTGATTATTTGAGAAACCTAGAGAGTGGTTTGGAATTTATTTAGGCACATTTTGGAAGGAATACCTTGTGGAGATTTTGAAATAGATTGTTGCTATCTAACCTTTTGAGTGGCATAAGGAGAATTGATTGTGAAACATAGTTTTGAAGACATATCTCCATCAAAGTAAAAAGGTATGGGCACATCATCCTTTGATTGAAGTGTTGTTGGATTGAATGTTGTGAAATATAAGGTGGAGTGAAAAGGATTGTTTGATAAGCATTGTTGGAAATATTTGAGTGGTTTTCATATGCATGATTGGTGAATGTTTAGAGAACATTTGGGATAGAGATTGAGGATTATTTGAGTTAGGGTTTGAGACCCACATTATGCTTTTTGGTTGAAGAAGTATGAAAACACTTGTTTAGGGTTTGTAAGCAAGTTGTGCTTCATTGATTGAATGATTGAGTGAAATTCTTGAGCATTGGTTTTGAGTGATATTGAAAGTGAATGTGCAAACATTAGAAATCAGATTTGTGAAAGTGACAAACTTAATGATTGAGTAGAACATATTGAGTTTTTGATAGAGTACATCATTCTCTATATGTTCCAGAGGTTAAATGAATTTTGAATAGAATATGTCTAAACTTCTTCAAGTTAAAGGAATTACTTTGAATATTAGACAAAGCAATTGATAGCATTGTGTGCAAGATTTGAGATTGATTGAGCATATCTTGTGAGCTATTTTGAGCATGTGTTTGAGCATATTTGAGTAAGATTTTGTGAAAGCTTAAGGACAGAGTTGAGCAAGCTTTTGTGAAATTTTGTAGGCATATTTGAGCAAGTCTTTGTGAAGACTTGTAGGCATAGTTGAGCAAGCTTTTGTGAAAACTTGAGGGTAGATTTGAGGCAAGTCTTGGTGAAGACTTGTAGATAGATTTGAGACAAGTCTTTGTGAAGACTTGAGATTAGATTGAGCAAGTTCTTGAGAGGACGTGTAGATAGATTTTATGCTTGAGGATATATTTAAGGATAAATTTTGGTATAAATTTGAGAGCAGATTTGTGCGACCTGAGATATAGTTAGAGAAGATTTGTGCTAGACCGAGGATAGTGTTTAGTGCAGATCTAATATAGATTTGAGAGTAATATTTGGAGGTGACATAGCAGAGGACAATAGTCTCCAGTGGATAGAGATCCATTAGCTAGGGTAGTGAGGATAGAGGTCTTCTAAGTGAGGACAGAGGTCTTCTGTGGAGAGAGATCCACAAGCCAGTGCAGTGGGGGCAGTAGTCTTCTAGAAGATCACCAGCCATAGCAGAGGAGAAAGAGTTCTCCTATGGATAGAGTTCCACAAATTAGAGCATAGGGGATTGGTGTCTCCTTTGGACAGAGGTCCATAAACATTGTAATAGGGAAGTGGTTCCCAAAATATTTGTTTGAGAAAATTTAGTAGAAATATTTTCTTCGTGGAGTAGCCCACATCGGGTGAACCACGTTAAATCATGTCTCTCATGTGTGTGATGATTTGTGCAATATTTACTACTTTGATATTGTTAATGCTATTGATTGGATTAAAAAGTAAAAAGAATTATCTTATATTGTTCACCCCCCCTCTCAGTATAAGCATATGTTCTTCAATTTATAAGAAAAAATTTCTCTATGGACGTAGACCACATTGAGTGAACCACGTTAAATATATGTCTTCTCATGTGTGTGATGATTTATGCATTGTTTCATTTACTGCATTGATATTATTGTTGTTATCATTTGGAAATAAAATTAAAAGTTTTGATCTTGTACCGTTCATCCCCCTCTCAATATAATCTTGTGTTCTTCAATTGGTATTAGAGCGAGTTCCTTATGGAAGCCTAACAAACTTGAAGGAAGATCTTATAGGAACACATATGGCTAATCAAGAAGGATTTTTAACACATAGAGTTCCATTGTTTAATGGGACTAACTATACCTTTTGGAGTGTGAGGATGAAGATATTTTTTATGGCACATGGATTTGATACATGGAATTCAGTAGAGAATGAGTACACACCACCTTCAGCTCCTCCCACAAAAATAAGTGGTAAGAAGCTATATGAAAATAATGGCAAGGTAATGAATGTAATTTTAAGTGGATTACAATAAATAGAGTTTGTGAAGCTTATGAACTACAAATAAGCAAAATAAATGTGGGATAAATTACATAATACATATGAAGGATATGACAAGGTTAAGTTGGCAAAACTTAAGACTCACAGGAGGAAGTTCTAGGAATTAAATATGAAATACGAGGAAGATATTTCTAGGAATATACTTAATTTTTATGAGGTTGTTAACACCATCCATGGACTTGGAGAAAATATTGAGGATTCTACTATTGTTCAAAAAATTCTAAGATCACTTCCCATGAGGTATGATGCAAAGGTTTCAGCAATAAAATAAATAAAGGATCTTGTAACTTTGAGGATAGATGAACTACGTGGTATTCTCACATATTATGATATGAGAACAGAAAAGGATTAAACATCCAAAAGGGAGGCATCATTCAAATATTCAAAGAAAACAAAGGTTAAAGAATCATAATCATGTGATGAATCAAGCAGTGAAAAAGAGGTAATTTTTTTAAGAAGAAATAAGAAGCATCCAAGGAAACATAATAATATGTAGATTGTGAAATATTTTAGTTGTGGAAACATTGGTCACTATGTAGCTTATTGTCCACAAAATGGATATAGTAGTAGTGAAGATGAAAAATAATACAAGAAAAAGAAAGAAAGAAAATTTGGTTATGAAAATAAAATCAGGCATGGTCAAGGCAAACATGAAAAGAAGATTTTTCAAAAGCACAAGAAAAGTTTTTATGTTGAAGAAGCAAGTAGTGCTTCAAGTGATAGTGATGAAAGTATTTCAGATAGTGAAAAAGAAGATATTCTATTTTTAGTAATAGAAGAAGAAGAGGACACTTCCATTAAATACAAAGTAGAAGATAAAGAGAATACTCCTATTGAAATATAGTATAAGAGAAAGAAGATGCTCCTATAGTTGAAGACCTAGAAAAAGAAAAAGATTCAAAAAAGGAAAAGGAAATCTTGGTTGACATGAAAAAGGAAATTATTGTTGCTCTTGGAGAATTGGAAAGAGTGAAAAGAGAAAATTTAAGATTAAAGGCTCAAGTTCAAGAGGAAGAGAAAAAAAAGGAAAAGCTTCTACAAGATCTCACTAATTTAAGAGTTAAGGTTGAAGTGGCAAGAAGAGTTGAATAAAGTATGGCTAAAAAATTAGAGGCAAAAGAGTTAGAGTGTGAAAATCTAGAAGATGAAGTTATATCTCTAAATAAAGGACTTGGAAAATATCTTGATAAGCTAACTAGGTTTAAGGAAATCTCAAAAACCTTGGATGACATTCTCAAAATACAGAGATCTCCATTTATCAAGATAGGACTAGGTTATAAATAAGGCCAAGAGATGCAAAAATGGGATTCAAAATCAAAAGGAAAATAAGTTTCAAAGGAAGTTATTGAAGAAGAACCTAAGACATATTATGGTGAGTTGAGAAGCAAAGGTATCAAAGAGGAAGAAAAAATGCACCATCAAAGAATAGGGATCATCATAGAAAATGCAAAGAAAGAACCATGAGACCACACTCTCCAAGGCAAGACAAATAATACTTCCAAGGATATTATTACTCATGTAATCACTTTGGTCATAAAGCTTTACATTGCAAGGTTCAAGTCAGAAATGGTTATGGCTTCACCAAAAGGAACTTCAAGATATTTACACCTTCCAAGAACTACAACATCAGATGTTACAATTGTAATAAGGTTGGGCATAGAGCAAAGTGGTGTAGAACAGAATTTTAGGAACTACCAAGAATAAGCAAGAAACAAGGATGCTCAAAAGGTTCAAAGAGGTGTGACTACAAAGGTGTGGAAAAAGAATATTGAAAAAGGAGAAAAAGGAGAAGAGCATTGTAAATTGGGAGTAGCTTTACTCCCATCCCAAACTTGATCACCTCAAGGAAAGGAGGTGATGAGGGGGCTGAGCTAAGTGTCTTATTTTTTCCTCCAAGGAGTCCTTTGCCATTGATGTCAAAGGGGGGGAGAATTCAATAAGGGGGAGAGTATTCAGTAAGGAGGAGCAACCTGTCAGGGGGAGCAGTTTTGAATCTAGTTTCAATAAAAGAAACTTTTTCTTGAAGGGTTGCCATCAATGACAAAGGGGAAGATTTTTGGAAATTTTGAGTTGTCATTGATGTCAAAGGAGTATGATAGGCAAGACAGAAATATTCTCCAAGGATGATGAGGCAAAGAAAATTTGCATAATGGATAAGACAAAAATATCCTTCAAATATGATGATTTTAAAAGGATGGATAAAATATCAATGATGAACAATTATTGATGGCAAGCACATATTTCAGATGGAGCAAAGCAAAGGAAATATTTTTAAGTAAAGGTGTATTGTATTTTTATATTATATTTAAATATTATAGAGAAAATTTTGAAAATATTGGAAGAGGGACAAAAGATTTGAGTTTAAATTTGTAAAAGGTTGCATGGCACAAAGGTTTAAAATTTTGAAAGAAAGGAACAAAGATTCAATATTATAATATTTAAAATTCTAAATTTTAAATATTATAATCAAAGGATAGCGAGTGCCAAATATTATTGAAAAGATCATAAGGCAAATATTAGCACCGACATCAAAGTATTATGGTTTGGAGGCACATAAATATAACAGAGTTTTACCTTAATCATTAATGAAATTCAAAGATCAATTCGACAAGGAGTATGTGAACGACAGTGAATAGATAAGCATAGAACAATGAAAAAATCAGTAGTGATAGGGAAGATTACAAAATTCTTTGCTTGTAAATCTAATCCCATCTGTTGGGATAGCCCAGGTAGTGGGTCCACTTGAGCTAATTTGTTGCATGGAAGGTGGTGCATGGTTCAAAGCTCATCGGTGCTAGTTTTGAAGAGGTTTTTAATTTTTCTTGGTTGTGAAAATTGCACAACAAAGTCAAACTCACCATCATAGCTTTTTGTTCCATCCGATAGGGCATCCCAGGTGGTCATGCACTATGTTTGGGCACTAGAGGATAGGAGGTCAAATCACACCAGTGCTAGCAAAATTTTTATAAAGGTATTTATAAAAGTTTTAATTATTTCTAAAAGGAGGTATAAGGTATGCATAATGGTTGATGGTGCTAGGGAGTTATAAGGTGTATTGAAAATATTAAATTTTTAAATGCTATGTTTTTTTTTCATCATGATTATTTGAGAGTTGCATTTTAAGTATTATATGATAGTGAAATAAATTTGAAATTATTTGTGCATTAGTATAGGATAAATAAGGTGTATAATATGGAATTAAAAATTGTATTTACACATTAAGTTGTTTGATAAGTCATATTGTGGTGTATTGAAAATTAATTTTTGTATGTTGTGAAAGTAGGAGTGATAAGGTGTGACTATGATTTAATTTTCAAATGTAATTTTTGCATGATATTTTGAGGGATTTGGTTTATTATTAAGAGATTTATCTTGTGAAACCAAAAAGGAGTTATAGGATATTATTTTCAGGTATTCTTGTGCACATTCTTTGAAAGGGTTTTATGTGGATTATTTGAAAAGGAGTTTTGCTAACTTGTTATGTGAGTGGCCAAAGAAAGGAAGTTATTTTGAGACTAGATTTTGAGAGCAATCACCAGAAAAGCTCACACCCGAAGCAAGAATCTTGTTATTGCAATAGTAAATGAATAAGCAACATGCATAAAAGACAAAATTGACAACAAGATGTATGATAAACACTTTATTAATTTATGAAGTCAAATTTGTGTTACAATTACGTCCCTATTAGAGATAATCACGTTGATACAATATTACAATAAGGTTTCTTGTGATTGTAATCCTCTTCAAGATAGGTGTGATGCTCAATGTGCCTTTATAGGGTGACACAAACTGCTCTAGGGTGGATATGCCCTCTTCTTCACGATGGGGAAGGAACTTGATAGTTGGTTCTCCTTTGAAACTATTCCCTGCGATCAAGAAACAACACAAGAATTTCAAAAATATAGGCAACCTCTCATGATGAGGCCCTTTTAGGTAAATTGTATAATGACATCCTTAAACATGCACAATCAAGAAAGTATAAAAGATGCTTCTAAACTATGAAAATCAAATCAATATTTATACAATAGCGTAAAGAAAGACAACAACTACTCTATGCATGGATTAGATATGTGAAATAAGGCATGAAAGTGCATAAAGAACTTATTAATGTCCTAATTGAAGCATAAACATAAAGAAGCTAAATTAACCTAATTATATGGTCAAAAATCTACTAAACTACCATAAAATCATGAAAACAACCAATCTAAGCTATTTAACCGGACATAAATAGAAATAGGAAGGTAGTTATACCTATGTTGCAAACCGTAGCTCTGATGAGTGGCCTACACTGTAAACCACACCTAAGAGTTGTGGTTAACACTCCGATGTTGAGCAAGGTGCAGCAAAAGTATTGTCATTGTTGTCAACACAGACAGATAGATCAGTTGATGAAGTGGACAGGAGTTCAGAGGTCAGTGAGAACATGTACAGTGAATTTCCAAGAAGACAAAAGTGGCCCAGATTCAGAAATTCAAAGAAAAAGACAAGTAAGAAAACTATCGCGATATCGCGACATGTTTTCTGTCACGATTTCGCGACATGGCCGAGGAGAGAGAAGGCACAAGCAAAATTGTCATGATTTCATGACATGGATGAGGAGAGAGAAGGCACAAACAAAACTGTCATGATTTCGTGACATGTTGCAGGCAAAGAAGCCAAGTGGGAAAACTGTCACGATTTCGTGACATGTTGGAAGCAAAGAAGGCAAGTAAGAAAACTGTCATGATTTCATGACATGTTCGAAGAGAAAGCGCTAAGGATGAAAAGTGTCACGATTTCATGACATGTTCGAAGAGAAAGCGCTAAGGATGAAAAGTGTCACGATTTCGTGACATGTTCGAAGAGAAAGCGCTAAGGATGAAAAGTGTCACGATTTCGTGATAGGTTCGAAGAGAAAGCGCTAAGGATGAAAAGTGTCACGATTTCGTGACAGGTTCGAAGAGAAAGTGCCAAGTAGAAAAAGTGTCACGATTTCATGACATGTTTCGGTTTCATGGGCCAAAGACAGAAAAGGCATAAGGCAAGAGAAATGTCATGATTTCGTGACATGTTCAGTTTTCGTGGGCCAAAGACAAAAAAGAGACAAGGTAGCGAAGATGTCACGATTTCGTGACATGTTCCGGTTTCATGGGCCAAAGACAGAAAAGGCATAAGGCAAGAGAAGTGTCACGATTTCATGACATGTTCAGTTTTCATGGGCCAAAGATAGAAAAGAGACAAGGCAGCAAAGATGTCACGATTTCGCGACATGTTTCGGTTTCACGGGCGAACGGCAGAAAAGACACAAGGCAGAGAAAGATGTCACGATTTTGTGACATGTCTTGTTTTCGCGGTTGCAAGCGAAGAAGTGAACAAGGAGGCCGAGAATGTCATGATTTCGTGACATGCTGTATTTTCATGGGTAAAATGCGAGAAGGGTAGAAAGAGATAGAAGTGTCACGATATCATGACAAAAGCAAAGCAGAGGCTATCAAAGACAAAAGTGTCACGATATCATGACAGGAATAGAACGCAAGTCTTTTATAGCAGTAGTGTCACGTTTTCACGACAAAAGTGAAGATGAAGTCTCTAAAGGCAAAAGTGTCACGATATCGCGACATGTTGTGTTTTCACGACAACAACAATAGAAGAGTTGTAGGGGCAGTCGAGGCCGACAAAGACCGATGCAGGCCGACAGATTTTAGGGTTTGCAACTGACCAAATTTAGGGTTTGCAGCCGACCATGTTTAGGGTTTGCAACCGACTAAGATTAGGGTATTTCAGCCAACTAAGATTAGATCTTTGCTCATGAAAAGTTTGTTATAAAAGGAGGGCTGTTGGGAGATTTGGTCATCTTGATTTTGTGCGAATGAAGTCTGCTGTGCACATAAAGCGAATCGTGTCGAACCAAGCCAAGTGCGAAGTAATAGCACGTAGAGAGCAAAAAAGCGCAAAGGGGCAGAAGTGATCGATCAACTGTTTAGCAATAGAGAGTGCGAAGCATTATCATAGAAGTAGTTGGATAGTGCGAAGCGTTTGCGCAGAAGAAGCAGAGTGCATAGAAACTACAGACTATGCGCAATAAGGTGAAAGTATTATTCTGTAATTTTCATTGTTTTTATTGAAGTCCAAGTTGCAGCTTGGCATAAGGGGTTGGTGCTCCTTTCTAGTAGGTGCTGGTAAATAAGGAGTTGGTGCTCCTTTCTGTTTGGTACAAAAAAAATCTGAGGGGTTGGTGCTCCTTCCAGTTGGTGCTGGTAAAAGATATTGTAAAGTTGTAGCTTTGCAAAGGCTGGATTTGGATGGTAGTCCAAGCAGTCATTTTTGAGGAGTAGCCACATTGGTGAACCTCGTTAAATGTTGTGTTGTGTGTAATGCTTTCTTGTTGTATTTGATATATCTGTTTATAAGTTTTAAACTACTGCTGGTTTTAGAACTGTATATTTGAAGTTTAAAAGATCACACTGATTCACCCCCCCTCAGTGTCACTGTGATTATAACAATTGGTATCAGAGCTAGGTTCCTGAACAGGCTCAATCAGCTAGGGTGATCTTGGAAGTGACGCAATGGCAAGTGGTGAAGGTTTCTCCTCAAACAAAGCACCATTGTTTGATGGAACTAATTATGCTTTCTAGAAAATAAGGATGCAGACATATCTCTGTGCTTTGGGTTTTGACATCTGGGGTGCAGTAGTTAATGGTTACAAAGCTCCCGCCACTGCTCCAATAGACACTACCGGTAAAAAGGCATTTGAAAATGATTCGAAAGCAAAAAATGCCATCATGTGTGGATTAGTGGACAGTGAGCTAGTCAAGATCATAAATTGTGAATCAACGAAAGATGTATGGGATAAACTAGAGAACATTCATGAAGGAGACGATAGGATCAAGGAGGCCAAGCTTCAAACACATCGAGCTCAATTCGAATCCTTAAAGATGGACAATGATGAGAACATAGAGGCTTTCATGCTAAGAGTCAATGGAATCACTAATTCAATCGGAGGTCTCGACGAAGATATGGATGATGCTACGATCGTGAAAAAGGTATTAAGATCACTCCCTCCAAGGTTTGATTCTAAAGTCTCATCCATAGAAGAAGCTAAAGATCTAAATCGCTTTAGTATGGATGAGATGCATGGTTCTTTGACTGCTTTTGAAATGAGAATAGGAAGGTCTAATCCCATAGATAGAGAAGCAGCCTTTAAAGCCCTAAAAGGCAAAGACACAAAACAAGAGTCTGAAGAAGAGGAGGTATCAGATGAAATGGAAGCAAATTTTGTCAAAAAACTGAGAAAGGGAAAAGGAAAATACAGAGGAAAGCTACCATTTAAATGTTTTAACTATGGAGGCATTGGGCACTTTGCGACAAAATGTCCACTCAATGAGAAGAACCAGGGTGAGGAAGCTTCGCACCAAGAAAGAAGTGACTGGAAGAAGAAATCAAACTTCAAGAAAGGCAACTTCAAAAAGAAAAGCTTCATCTCCAGGAATGCAAATTCTTCAGAGGACAACTCTAGTGAGGATTCTGAAGAAGAAACAGGTGAAGCTCTGTTCATGGCATTTGAATCAAAAAAATTGAAAGAGGTAGAACAATCGAAAAAGAGGGAAGTAATGAATTCTAAAGTTTCTGCTAAAAATCCTGAGGCTGAAGTAGATCTAGAAGGTGAGCTGGTCTCTCGCTCTTGTAGAATGGAAATCCGAGAAAAGAAAGAATTATAAACTTTCAAGAAAGCTTGAGGATGCAAATGACATCATAACCAGTTTAAAAATACAGACAGAAGAATACAAGAAAATGTCTGAGGATCTCGAAGTTTAGATAACCATGAAGATAGATTACTGCTGTAAACTAGAAGAAGAGAATGTCAGTCTACGAATGCAGATGCAAGAACTGGATCAAAAAATCAGCTGCCATCAAAAGCGTGAAGAAAGTTCGATGAAGTTGGATAAAATTTTAAGTGATCAAAGACCTGCTGGCATCAAATTTGGTCTAGGCTTCATGGAAGGAGAATCGTCAAATGGACCAAAAGCCAAAAATGTAGAAACTGTAAGGAATGAAGAGAAGAAACAGACTGATGAAAGAAAAACAACTCAGGCAAATGAAAGCAGTAATGCCAGGCCCGAAAGGAGAACTGACAATGATGGATTTACCAAGGTCACACATCAAAAGAAAAGAAGATCTATGGCTCCTACAACAACCTGGCAAAAACCATCTTTCAGGTTCAATCATTTCTTTTCTGGTTTCTGTTTCAAGTGTAATGGTTATGGGCATAAAATTGCAGATTGCAAGTATAATGTAGGACCAAGAAATCTCTTCAGTAGAAATGCTTTTTCACCATTAAATTATGCAGTAGAATGTTTTAATTGTCATAACTTTGGACATATTGCAAGAAACTGTCGTAGTCCTTTAGCTGCAAATCAACCTCAGAAAAGAAAATTTCAACCAAATAGGACAAGACAAAATAGAAATCCTTCTGAAAGATATACTCAAGATACTGGAAAAGGAAAGTCCAAACTAGAGCCCAATACGGTAGCCAAATCAGAGTGGAAACAGAAAGAGCAGCCTCAGGAAGAAAAGGAATCCCTAATAGTTCAAACAGCTTTCAAGGCACAGAGTAAAAGGGTACCATGGATACTTGACAGCGGATGCTCAAGTCATATGACAGGTGATAAACAAAAATTTGAAAAATTACAGAAATATGAGGGTGGTTCTGTAAAATTTGGAAATAATGATGGAGCTAAGATAATCGAAAAAGGATCGGTTAAAATTAGTGATGGGAAGATCAAGTCGAAGAAGTTTTGTTTGTGGATGGTTTGAAACATAACCTCGTTGAGTGTCGATCGGATCCGTGATAAAGGACATGAAGTTGTTTTCAAGAAGCAGGGTTGTGAAGTCAGGAAATCAAACAGTGGAAAATTGATAGCTACTTGGATCAAGGACATCCGGCAACCTGTACACACTCTCGAAACTTCAGAAGGTAATTGTTTCATTGGACAGGAAGAAGAAAACTGGCTATGGCACAAGAGGCTTGGACACATCAGTTTTGATAATCTAGTGAAAATCAGCTCGAAACAGGAAGTAAGAGACATTCCAACCATTAGAAAACCTTCAAATAGCATTTGTGCTTCATGTCAAAAGGGAAAGCAAACCAGAACCTCATTCAAAACAAAAGAGTACCACACCAGCAAACCTCTGGATCTTATACATACAGACTTGTGTGGACCCATGAGAACTCAAAGCATAAATGGTGACAAATACTTTATGTTGTGTATTGATGATTATTCCAGAATGACATGGATATTCTTCTTAAAGAATAAAACAGAAGCTTTTGGAATGTTCAGATCTTTCAAACATCTAGTTGAGAATGAAACAGGAAAAAGAATTAAATGTTTGAGATCAGATAGAGGAGGAGAATTCATCTCAGATGAGTTTACAGAATACTGTGAACGGCATGGTATCAGGAGACAATATTCAGCAGCTAGAACACCCCAACAGAATGGCATGGTAGAAAGAAAGAACAGAACAGTACAGGAAATGGCACGTACTATGCTAGCTGAAAACAAAATAGCAGACAGATTTTGGAAAGAAGCAGTCCACACTGCAGTATACATCCAAAACAGGTACATGCTGAGAACTCATGAAAGCAAAACTCCTTATGAGCTGTGGTTTGGTAGAAAGGCAACAACAAAACACCTCAAAGTTTTTGGCTGTAAGTGTTACATCAAAAAAATTGAAGACAATCTTGGGAAGTTTGAAAATAGAGCAGATGAAGGTGTCTTTGTTGGGTATTCGATAAAAAGCAAAGCTTATAAATGCTACAACAAGAGACTCAAGAAAATTGTGGATAGTGCTGATGTTAAATTTGATGAAGGAAGGGAAAGAACAGTTAACTATGAAGAAAACTACCCAATTTATGAAGAAGTCATTGAAGGAGATGAGGAAAATGAAACAGAAAAGAAACCAACTCTTAACTCAGATGACTTAATTGATGACTCAGAGGTGGAAGAAAACAAGAAATTCAAAACAGGCAGCTGGTAGAAGAATCATCCCAGAGATCAAATAATTGGAGATCCCACAGCTGGTATTCAGACAAGAAAGAAAGTAGTAAGTAACTACTCTCTTTTATCCAGCATTGAGCCCAAAAATATAGCTGAGGCAAGCAAAGATGATAGCTGGATGAAGGCAATAAATGAAGAGTTAGATCAGATTGAAAAGAACAAAACTTGGGAATTAGTTCCTAGACCGGCAAATAAGAATGTAATCGGCACCAAATGGATATTTCAAAATAAATTGAATGAAGACGGACAGGTAGTTAGAAATAAAGCTAGATTGGTCTATAAAGGGTATGCACAAGTTGAAGGCATTGATTTTGAAGAGACTTTTGCACCTGTGGCCAGATTAGAAGCAATCAGAATGTTTCTAGCCTTAGCAGTTCATAAGAATTTCAGAGTTTACCAGATGGATGTAAAATCAGCTTTCTTAAATGGGAAACTTGAAGAAGAAGTTTACATTGAACAACCAGATGGTTTCCAAATTGGTGAAGATCCCAATCTTGTCTGCAAATTAAAGAAAGCTTTATATGGCTTAAAACAGGCACCCCGAGCATGGTATGCATGGCTAGATAACTATCTCTCTCAACAGGGGTTTAAGAAAGGTATGGTGGACAGTAATCTGTATGTCAAAACAGAAAATGGGCATCTCATTGTTCTTGTTGTTTATGTAGATGATATCATATTTGGCAGAAATAAAGATGAATCATGTAAAGACTTAGCAAATAAAATGCAGAAAGAATTTGAAATGTCTATGATTGGTGAACTGTCTTACTTTCTTGGGTTACAAGTTAATCAAAATGAGAAAGGCATATTTATTTCCCAAGTCAAATATGTGAAAGAGATGCTAAAAAGATTCACAATGGAGGACTATAAGCCAGTTAGCACTCCTATGGTGACAGGCTATAAGTTAAGCAAAGATGACAAATCTCCACCTGTTGATCAAACCATGTACAGATCAATGATTGGAAGCTTACTTTATTTAACAACTACCAGACCAGATATTCTACAGGCAGTTTGCATGGTAGCAAGATTTCAGGCCAGTCCCAAAGAGACTCATGTGACAAAGAGTAAAAGGATTCTCAGGTATCTCAAGGGTACTATGGAGTATGGGTTATGGTATCCGAAAGGTAAAGACTTCACCCTTATAGCTTATTCAGATGCAGATTGGGCAGGATGTGTTGATGATAGGAAGAGTACAAGTGGAGGTGCTTTTTATCTCGATGACAGGTTGGTTGCTTGGCACAACAAGAAACAAGAGTCAGTTTCTTTATCAACAGCTGAGGCAGAATATATTGCAGCAACAACTTGTTGTACACAAGTTTTGTGGATGAAACAAACTCTGAAAGATCTTGGTATTAATTTCAGTGAACCAATATCAGTTAAGTGTGATAACACCAGTGCAATTAACATCTCCAAGAATCTAGTAATGCATTCACGGACAAAACACATTGCTATCAGATATCACTTCTTGAAAGAGAAAGTTGTTGAAGGTGAGGTTAAGTTGGATTTTGTTCCAACTACAGAGCAAGTAGCAGATATATTCACAAAACCTTTGCCCAAGGATGTTTTTGAATACCTTCGCAATAAACTGGGAGTGGTGACCCTTCCCAAGAAGTGACTAGCTACAGGGATCACATTCTCAGGGGGAGCATTGAAGTGTTTGATCATCTTCTTGCTCATGTCTTTATTTATTACTAAGTGTAATAAATTTTGCCTGAGAATGTTGTGTTTGGACTCAGGGGGAGTCTGTAGCAGCCCTTTGGTATTATTGTCAAAGGGGGAGAAGATTTACAGGAGAGTGCATGTGTGTTGCCAACAATTCCAAAGGGGGAGATTGTTGAGCAAGGTGCAGCAAAAGTATTGTCATTGTTGTCAACACAGACAGATAGATCAGTTGATGAAGTGGACAGGAGTTCAGAGGTCAGTGAGAACATGTACAGTGAATTTCCAAGAAGACAGAAGTGGCCCAGATTCAAAAATTCAAAGAAAAAGACAAGTAAGAAAACTGTCGCGATATCGCGACATGTTTTCTGTCACGATTTCATGACATGGCCGAGGAGAGAGAAGGCGCAAGCAAAATTGTCATGATTTCATGACATGGACGAGGAGAGAGAAGGCACAAACAAAACTATCATGATTTCATGACATGTTGCAGGCAAAGAAGCCAAGTGGGAAAACTGTCATGATTTCGTGACATGTTGGAAGCAAAGAAGGCAAGTAAGAAAACTGTCACGATTTCGCGACATGTTCGGAGAAGAAGCGCTTGCAAGGAAAACTATCACGATTTCATGACATGTTCGAAGAGAAAGCGCTAAGGATGAAAAGTGTCACGATTTCGTGACAGGTTCAAAGAGAAAGCGCTAAGGATGAAAAGTGTCACGATTTCATGACAGGTTCGAAGAGAAAGCGCTAAGGATGAAAAGTGTCACGATTTCGTGACAGGTTCGAAGAGAAAGTGCCAAGTAGAAAAAGTGTCACGATTTCATGACATGTTCTGATTTCATGGGCCAAAGATAGAAAAGGCATAAGGCAAGAGAAATGTCATGATTTCGTGACATGTTCAGTTTTCATGGGCCAAAGACAGAAAAGAGACAAGGCAGCGAAGATGTCATGATTTCGTGACATGTTCCGGTTTCGCGGGCCAAAGACAGAAAAGGCATAAGGCAAGAGAAGTGTCATGATTTCGTGACATGTTCAGTTTTTGGGCCAAAGACAGAAAAGAGACAAGGCAGCGAAGATGTCACGATTTCGTGACATGTTTCGGTTTCACGGGCGAACGGTAGAAAAGACACAAGGCAGAGAAAGATGTCACGATTTCGTGACATGTCTTGTTTTCGCGGTTGCAAGCGAAGAAGTGAACAAGGAGGCCGAGAATGTCATGATTTCGTGACATGCTATTTTTGCGGGTAAAAGGCGAGAAGGGTAGAAAGAGATAGAAGTGTCACGATATCATGACAAAAGCAAAGTAGAGGTTGTCAAAGACAAAAGTGTCATGATATCACGACAGGAACAGAATGCAAGTCTTTTATAGCAGTAGTGTCACGTTTTCGTGACAAAAGTGAAGATGAAGTCTCTAAAGGCAAAAGTGTCATGATATCGTGACATGTTGTGTTTTCATGGCAACAATAATAGAAGAGTTGTAGGGGCAGTCGAGGCCGACAAAGACCGATGCAGGCCGATAGATTTTAGGGTTTGCAGCTGACCAAATTTAGGGTTTGTAGCCGACCATGTTTAGGGTTTGCAGCCGACTAAGATTAGGGTATTTCAGCCGACTAAGATTAGATCTTTGCTCATGAAAAGTTTGTTATAAAAGGAGGGTTGTTGGGAGATTTGGTCATCTTGATTTTGTGCGAATTAAGTCTGCTGTGTGCATAAAGCGAATCGTGTCGAACCAAGCCAAGTGCGAAGTAATAGCACGTAGAGAGCAAAAAAGCGCAAAGGGGTAGAAGTGATCGATCAACTATTTAGCAGCAGAGAGTGCGAAGCATTATCATAGAAGCAGTCAGATAGTGCGAAGCGTTTGCGTAGAAGAAGCAGAGTGCATAGAAACTACAGACTGTGTGCAATAAGGTGAAAGTATTATTCTATAATTTTCATTGTTTTTATTGAAGTCCAAGTTGCAGCTTGGCATAAGGGGTTGGTGCTCCTTTCTAGTAGGTGTTGGTAAATAAGGAGTTGGTGCTCCTTTCTATTTGGTACAAAAAAATTCTGAGGGGTTGGTGCTCCTTCCAGTTGGTTCTGGTAAAAGATATTGTAAAGTTGTAGCTTTGCAAAGGTTGGATTTGGATGGTAGTCCAAGCAGTCATTTTTGAGGAGTAGCCACATTGGTGAACCTCGTTAAATGTTGTGTTGTGTGTAATGCTTTCTTGTTGTATTTGATATATCTGTTTATAAGTTTTAAACTGCTGCTGGTTTTAGAACTGTATATTTGAAGTTTAAAAGATCACACTGATTCACCCCCCCTCTCAGTGTCACTGTGATTATAACATCTGATAGGCTTGCCCTCAATTCCAAGGGTAGTGGGCTTGACCTCATTGTCTAATTGATGTTCAAGGGTTGCCTTAAATTTCATTTCGATAGATTTGGCAGTTGAATCATTTTATTAGGCCTATGTTTGCCCGAATTTTCACTTCTTGACTCTCTTAGGCACCTAGGGCATCCATGACTAATTGATATTTATAGTATTGGCAAAGTAGCTCCCAAATGCATGTGTTTAGTATGCAATTCAACAGGGCTTCACTGCTCTTTTGATCAATCAACTCTGTATCCCTCTTCCCCATGAATGGGGTATTTATAGAATGTCCTTAAGGCTAGGGGTGGCTTCATGGAGAAGCCAATATCAAGAATGGGTGGTTAGGACAGTTTGAATGGAAGCTTCTAGCATCTTTCATCCTTCAACCACCCTTTTCTAGATCCAATGGTCGTTTCAACTGATTTGGCTCGTATTGAAGGCCAACTAAACTTTAGTTAAGATCGTAGGTTACAGTTGTAGTCTAGATTGCAAAGCATAGGTCTCAGTCGCGGTTCAGCTATAAACCATAGGTTAGGGTTGTGGTTCATACTGATTAGGCCAAGGAGCCCAAATTGAATGGTTAGAACCACTAATCTATCTTGGATTCTGTCCAAGATCTTCCATATGGTCTTATAGCATGTCCATATGAGTAGTCACCCTCAACATGATGTGTTTTAGGTGTCTACAGATGCCCTCTTTGAGATGCATTGTGAGATTGAACAACATTGAGAAAAAATAGACCTCCTAAAATGATGTCGAAGGTTCTATTATGATCATTAGTCATATCAACATTAGATGTTCTAGGTCCAGCAAAAGGATGCCCATCCTAGAATCATTGCTCCCAACTCATTGGAGGCTTAAAATTGAAAATCTTGCAATCGCCATTAGTCATTCGGGTAGCATTTTTATGCTACAATAGTATTGGCCTATATAACTGAAATGAGATGATATACAAACAAATTATCATATTTGCTATTTTTCCCAAGAAAAGGGGTAAGCTTATGATAGTTTTTTACAATGATTCACAAGGACGAACACAATTTTGATAGGATCAAGGGATATACGATATCCAGGATCTTATACTGATTTTAATTATGATTTGATATTATGACTACCCCCTCAAGCGACGAGTCGATGAGGGTAATGACAATGTATGAAGTGACGATGTCGCTTGACCACCATGGATGATCTGAACAAATTTATATTTGAGCAAATTAATGCCTTGGCTAGGACTAGTTCAACTTTTGATTCCAACTGTTAATAGTATTTACATGCTTCTATCCCATGGAGCAGTTGGGCTACAATAGCTATCTTAGGGAATCGAATTGATACAAATCTCATAAAATTTGTGTTGAATCAAATTGTTGATGATTTGCTAAAAAAGAGGTCATAGAATAAATTGCATGCAATGCCTCGTTCTCATGGAGCAGTCTGATCATGAAGGACTTCTTAGGGATTGAAAAGAAACATATCAAATTGACGATGAAAATTTTTGCCCCAAATGTCCTTATGGTAATTTACTCATCTTGTCGGATTGCATGGATCATAAGTCACTGCAACTACCAAGTGTATAGGGTAAATTACTGAATACGAGGCACATTTGGTGTTTTAATTATTTTATTGGTTTTTTTTTTGTTGTTTTGAATTATGCATTGAGCTTATTTATTTTGTTGGGAGGTGTGTCACTCCATGAAAGGATTTTCATAGCAACGACCTCGGTTGAATGTACTTTATAATCTCAGCCATATTTTTAATTTTTTTTATTGGATCCCGATGCTTGATTATCACCAAATTTCCAAATTAGCTTGGTTTTATTGCATTTTGACCCAATGGAAGGCATTAATTGATAGTTTTAGCCCTTCCCATGGTGGGGTTTTCTAAAAAAAAATTCTAGTTACAAACCATAGCTAGGGTTTGCGGTCCTCTAGTACGCATGATGAAAACAGTCATACTAGGACCAAGGAGGCAGGGCAGTCTACTTTAGCATCTAGTCATAGGTCCCAATAGATAGAGGTGCCCATCGCTCAGGGGGCAGTTGGATGAGTTTTAGGCCTCTTTGGGCTATGTGGTTCTCAGGGCTCACAACAGGATCCACAAAAATTAGCAAGGCAGCAGGCAGAGCAAGCTTCTGAGCATAGTACTAAGGGATGCGGTGAGAGCTCTGGTATAGGAGGAGCAGATCATAGCTAGAGCTATATATTGCAAGACACATTTTTTATGTATCTCATTTTTGGTGTAAGGTCGAGGACCTACACATTTGTAGCCTACGGGTATTTTTGTACTCCCCATGTACTTTGAGACACACATTATATATATGATATGATCATCATTATGGCTCATTATTGTGTGCTCATTTATTTTTAATTTTATGTTTATATGATGCACATGGATGTAATTCTTATATTATTCTGATGCTATATGATGTGATGTATGGATGACATGCACTAGATAGCTATTAGATTTATGATGATGATATGCAGTGATCTTAGATTCTTAGATGTGTTTTTTGATGGATGCATATGGATGTGATGTTTTTCTCTTAACGCATATTTGATATTGTTTTCTTTTCATGCATTAATGTATGTGATGCATTATTGACATGATGCTAATCTAATTTAAATGAATATGTATGCTTTAATCACTTAAAACATAAGGAATGAATGCAATTATGTTTATCAATCTAATGGATGACACCACAGAATGTATAAAAATCATGAATGTAATTGAAAATCCTTAAGATAATAATGTAATCAATTAATCACCCATATATGAAATGCAATGATGTGCAATGTTTTATGATGAGAATGAAAAATGTGCACGATATAGTCAGTGGTCCTCTAAATATTATTGCAAATATCCATCCGGTATCTATCATATATGTTGATTGTGCTTTTTATAATGATGTATCATGGATTTAATACTTTACAATTTGGAGATTTATATGGTTGCCATTTTTGACACTTCGTTGCTATGGGAGAAATTTTTGAGTTTTTCCACGAGACTCAAACACCCTAATAAAATTATCAAAAATTGCATACTAAGCACACTAGACTTCTGAGATAAAAGTATTTTGCTAGGATAGACCCTAACTATTCATTATCCGTGTGTGTGCAAATGAATATTTTAAGATAATACACGAGCGTTCCTCGATGTCAGATGGGATTCTTTTAGCCCATTGTTAATACAGGGGTTCCACAAATGTCTTATCCAATATCAAGTTTATATTTTAGTTGGACTAAGCCACTAAACAATGCAGGATACCTGAAGCTAGCTCTTCCACATTCAAAAATTGGTCTTGTTCATAATCGAGATGCTAATGCACCAAAAATATCATCATGCATAAGGTACAGTAGTGCCGACAATTCCAGGGATTCAGGCTCATTCCTTTCTATCCTTAAATTTTTGGGATACTTGCTCATATGTAGTGAAGCAAGGGAGTCTATTCCATATTCTTTTTGAACTATCTTTGGATATTCAATTTTTTTTTAAATGGATACAAATTTATTGATAAAATTTTTGGATTACAGAGTACAACTGAGCTTCCAACCAGGACTCAAATAAAAAGCCAAACAAGCTAAAACCACTAGACTAGAATGACACCCAAAAATACAAGAACAAACCACATTAAGTCTGTACATCCTTGTGGATCAACTCCCATAGGATTTGAGAGTCCCCAGATGAGAGACTCTCCCAATTATCGATACTCCAAGGATCCAGAAGCTCGGAAGCCCTTTTGGTTAGGTAATTAGCAGCCACATTCCATTCCCTTGGAATGTGCACAAAGGATATAAATTCAAACTCTTCACTCATTATGATAATCTGAATGGCTACAAAGGCCAACTACCAATTAACTTCCTCCACCCTTTTACTGTTTAAAATATTAACCATAATTTGAGAGTCAAACTTGCAGATAATCCTATGCCAGCCAAGAGAAAACCCCCTTCACAAGGCCTCAAGAATTGCAATAGCTTCCATAAAATTGTTGAAGTGAACACCTATATAAATGGAAAAGAAAAAACTGACACCACCATTAGAATCTCTCCCAACACCGCCAATTCCAGCATGTCAAGGATTACCCCTGGATGATCCATTAGTATTAATTTTTAAAACTCCTCTAGGGGGTGGCCTCCACCTACCATCTCTCCTAACCTTCTTGTTGAGCTAAGGAACCTTACTAGGGCTAGAAGAGTTTACACAATCCCCAAAGAGACCAAGGGCTTATTGTACCTTATCTTCCCTAGAATTCAAAAGAGGGTCCACATCACATTTGCTATGGATGGTTTCCTGAACAATATATAGGATCCTTTTCTAGATCTATTGAATAGCTAAATAACTACCCTAAAATATACGCTGGTTCTGTTCAAGAAATTTTTTCCAAATGATGCAAGAAAGGCCCAAATTCCAAGCCACCCGAAGGAAGGTGGCCTTGGCCGGAGGTCTGCCCAAACTACTCCAAAACTCCACCAAGGACAGCACATGAAAACATGGATGGTTCCAAGCGCTCCACCAATGGTGCCAAATGTCTTTGGAAAAGGAGCATTGAAAAAATAAATGAGAAGAGTCATCCTCATTCTTACTACAAGGACACAAAAAGAGGGACCCTGAAATCCCTTCCTCAAATTATCCCAAGTGAGGCATTTATTACGAGCTACAAACTAGAGAAAGAAGTTACATTTTGGCCAAGAAAATTTGTTCCACACCTTTTTCCACCAAGTGACAGGAAGACTCCCATACTTTTGCTTATCAAGAACCTAATAACCATAGGCTACCGAGTAGGTTCCCTTAGTATCAGGGTCCTAAGCTAGAATATCTTTACCCCTCAATGAAGAACAAGGCCTCCCCATAATAATAAGAGCACGCACCTCTATGTCCTTGGCCAGTCCCATCTAGGGCCATTCTTGCGGATATTTCCACCTGTACATATCCATATTTCCAAAAGACTATATTTTTTTAAAGTCCTCCACATGAGACCAACCTGCTTCCAATAAAAAAATACTTAGGGAACGTAACCTAGGATATTGATTCAAGATAGTATGGTGGCCATCCCAAGAATCCTCCCAAAAAAGAGCATTTGATCCCTGATTGCAAATCCAAAACAAGCTCTGCTTGATTAAATTAGCTCCTCTTTTCATAGTGTCCCAAATAACTAAACCTTTCCCAACCAAGCTAACTCTAGGGATTTCAGCCTCAGAAATACCTCTCAAGTATTTACAAGATAATATTTTAGCCCAAATCTAATCTTGAGAGGTACACCATATCCAATAAATTTTTGCAGCCAAAGCCTTCCCAAAAAGAGTTGTCTGTCGCAACCCAAGGCCTCCCTCCTGCACCGGCCTACATATAGAATCCCACCTAACTAAAATCTATTTATATTGATCAAGTTTTCTAGACCATAAAAACTATATTTACAAAGCATCCATGTCCTTGATGAAGTGAGAGGGAGCTATTTGTACAAAACATCTATATATGGGTAAATCTCAAACAATAGATTTTAAAAAGCAACACTCTACCTGTAGTGGATAGCCATCTAAAAGTCCAGTGATTCATCTTCATTCTAAACTTATGAAGCATATACTGCAAAGAAGATCTATTTAGAGGGTGAGATGAAATTGGAACAAGATAAATGAAGGGGGAGTCCCAACCTAGAATATTAGAATGCAAGCAATCCTGGCTTGAATAAGAGGAGGGGTATTGAAGAAGAAAATAGAAGACTTGTCCTCATTAATCAACTATACAGAAGCACCAAGATATATGTCAAGACATTGTCTAATATTTCTAGCTTCCCTGATAGTGGCAACTCCCAACAAAGCAGTATCATCAACAAATTGAAAGTGGGAAAGAGGTGGCAAACTTCTATCCCACTTCCACCCCTGAATGAGACCCTGCATGACTTGAGACCTGAGCAATCTTCCCAACCCTTCTGCAATAATGATAAACAAATAAGGAGATAAATGATCTCCGTGCCTCAATCCCCTTGAGGCCTCAAACAACTCTGATGGATCATTATTAACAAGAACATAGAATGAGAAAGAAGAAACATATCTCATCACCCATCTAATCCATTCCTCCTTAAATCCAAAAGCAGCATGAACTTTCTAAAGAAAGGACCATCTGACCCAATCATAGGCTTTGTCCATGTCCAACTTAATAAACATAGTTTTCTCCTTAGAAGTTTCCATCGAGTGAATAGCTTCTGTAGCAATAAAAACCCCATCCAATATTTTTCAGACAGAAACAAACCCTCATTGCTCCTTAGAAATGATTTTTCTCAACCATATATTCAGCTTCTCAGCAATAATTTTTGTGATGATCTTATACACAACATTGCAGAGAGCAATATGCTTGAACATATCCAAGGAATTTGCTCCCTATTTTTTGGGTATAAGCACCACAAAGGTAGCATTTAGGGCCCTTAGCATCTATTTGTTCTTTTGGGACTCATGGACCACCTCCAAAAGATCAAATTTGATTAAATCCCAAAACTCCTAATAAAACTCAATCGAGAATCCATTTTGACCTGGGGATTTTCCTTTTTTCATCTTGAATACAACATTTTCCAACTCCTTAAGGGAAATTGGACCCATCAAGTGCTCATTCATCTCTCTAGAAATAATTGTTGGAATACAGTTTAGAATAAGCTTTTCATTCTCATCATCTGATAGGGAGTCCTCCTTGAAGAGAGAGGAAAAATACCTTTTAGTCTCTTCTAAAATATCCCTAAAAGAAGAGAGCAAGGCACCATGAGAATTCACAAGAGAGGTAATTAGGTTACCATTACGGTGAGCCTTAACTGAGTTATAAAAGAAGGTTGTGTTCCTATCCCCTTCCTAAAGCCAATCTACTCGAGCTTTTTGTTTCCAAAAAAATTCTTCACTCAGTTCCCATTCAGAAAGGTCTTTTGCAGCCTCAGATTCCTCAACAAGAAGCTCCTTCGTGAATCCTTGATCTCTAATATTCCTTGAAGCTTCTTCCATCCTCCTAAGAGCTGCCAGCTTAGCCAAGGAAAGGTTCCTAAAATTTAGTCTATTCCATCTCTTCAATTTATGTTTTACAAATTGTAGTCGCTTCATAAAGGAATACATAGCGGTGCCATGAGGAGGTTTTCCAGTGGTCCACCAGCCTCACATGAAATCATGAAGCTTAGGATCATGAAGCCACATAAGTTGAAACTTAAATGAGGGATTATTTTTTAGCCCTAACTCCAAAGTAGAGAGTTTGATAGGCCAATGATCAGATCCCCTACCCTCCAAAATCATAGAACTAGCACCTATGTTATTACCCATCCAATAACTGGATATCAAAAACCTATCTAGTATCTCTGATAAGGAAGCTTCCCCACACCTTCTATTATGCCAAGTAAATATCCCATTATCTGGCTTGATGTCAATCAAGTTTAGGGCCTAGATATGAGCACTGAAGATAGAAGAAAAAGGCTCGAGACGGTCCGCCCCACCACGTTTCTCCTCTAGACAAGTGATAGAGTTGAAGTCTCCAGCCAAAATCCATGGGTACAAGGGAACCAAAATTATCACAAAGCAAATGTGCTTCCACAAATTCACTTTACCATTGTAATCAATAGGAGCATACACATTTTTAAGTAGGATGATTTCACTAGATTCATTATCATGCCCGACCATTGAAATAGACCATCTGCTAGAAATCCAAGTAAGAGGGGATATCTTAACCGGATCCCATAAATAAGCGATGCCACCAGCATATCCACATGCACCAATACACTGGCATTGCCCCCTTCTCCACAACTTGGGAGCAATATTGAACATACTATCAATAGCCAATTTAGTCTCCTAAATAAACACCACATCCGGAGAATGCACATGAACCAAATCACGAACAACTTTTTGTCTGGGGATGTTGTTCAACCCCCTTACATTCCATGACAGGATAATCATTTTTGGGGGTTATAAAAATGGGAGTCCAATGTTCTCACCAAGACTGACTCCACCAAAGTATCCCCCATTAACCTAATTTTATCATAGTCCTTCTTCTGACCCACCTTCATATTCTTATATGAAAAACATTTTTTAATTATTTTTTGTTGCAATCCCAACACCGTAGGAGTTTTGCAGTCCAAGGATGACTGCATTAGTGCCTGAGTAGGAGAGGGCATAACTAAATCTGTACCACTTTCCAAAATAGTTTTCATTATAGGGCTAGACCCAACCATGTCCCCTATACTCAGATCCAAAGCCCTTTGTTCTTCATTTAAACCCCCTAGATATGATTCCTTAATTTCCCCCTCAAGAAGAGACATCTGATTTGGCCTTGTTATATTTGCATTAGGTAGCAACGTTTTAGGTATCTCCATGCACTAATCAAGATCATCTAATATTTCAAAATGGTTGAGTAGAGCATCTAGCTGGCTATCCTTAAGGTCTTTGTTTGCCCTTCGTCCTCTATTTCAGGATTTTATAGATACAAAACCTTCCTTATCCCATTCCCCTTCCTTTCTCGAGGATTTTCCTTTATCCAAACTTTGTCCAAATCGAGAGGGCCTAGGATTTGAAGCCATAGGTGAGACAAACTTTGGGCATTTTCTTTGCAGGTGGCCATATTCATAGTAAATCCGACAATGAAATGGAAGAGCTTCATAGTCAAGTTTTTGAACCCATGTAGTTGATCCAAATTGTATTTCAATAAAATATGGAATAGGATTATTTAAGTCAATTTCAACACAAATACGAGCAACAAAGATTATATTTTTATCCATTGTTTGTTGTGACGGTCCAATCAGCTTCCCAAGTAGAATGGCAATCTTATGTAAGATATCAGTTCTCCAGAATTCCAACGGAAGCCATGGAAGCCACACCCATACTAGAACCTACGATGATCGCTCCTCTGATGGGTTGAAACCCACATGCCAGGGTTTAAGAAAGAGTCCCACTTGGTTATAGAAATAAGGACCCCCTTCAAATGATTTGTTATGATCTACAATACAAGAGAAAACCACCATAAAATAGTTGTTCGCACTCAGCATCACCTCCACATCACCTTTAGGATTCCAAGTCTTCCTGACACAAGCCTCCACAAAGGGGAGAGAAATTTGGATGTCAAAAAAATTGCCAATAAGGGTATGTTTGGTTAGATACTCCACATCTTTCACCACCGATTCTGGTTGAACCACTAGAACTGGCCTGGCTTCACATCGTTCCAAACATCCATTGTTATTTAACAAGCGGTTCCCGACATGCACTAGAAAATCTTGTTCCTTCCAGTCATTTTCAGATGAAAAAACATCATGAGCATGCACTCTCTGTGCCGAACCCGATGCCATCACAACATTCCTCAAATTTTTTAGACATCCTCTAGAAGTTGCTGCCATCCCTGTAGAGCAATTTTTCTTCATCAAACCCTAGCCTCTAAACTATAAAAGATGACATTCTTTTAAATTGCATAATGGCATCCTTAAACATGAACAATAAAGAAAGTATAAAAGATGTTTCTAAACTATGCAAATCAAATCAATATTTGTACAATAGCATAAATAAAGACAACAGCTACTCTATGCATGGATTAGATATGTGAAATAAGGCATGAAAGTGCATAAAGAACTTATTAATGTCCTAATTGAAGCATAAAAATAAAGAAGCTAAATTAACCTAATTCTATGGTTATAAATCTACTAAAATGCCATAAAATCATGAAAACAACCAATCTAAGCTATTTAACCAGACATAAATGGAAATAGGAAGGTGGTTATACCTCTGTTGCAAACTGTAGCTTTGATGAGTGGTCTGCACTATAAACCACGGATGAGAGCTGTAGTTAACACTTTGATAGGCTTGCCCTCAATTCCAATGGCAGTGGGCTTGACCTCCTTGTCCAATTTATGTTCAAGGGTGGCCTTTGATGTCCTTTCGACAGATTTGGCAGTTGAATCATTTGATTGGGCATCTATTTTCCCAAATTTGCACTTCTTGACTCTCCTAGGAACCTAGGGCATCCATGACTAATTGATATTTAGAGTATTGGAAAAGTAGCTCTCAAATGCATGTGTTTAGTATGCAATTCAACAGGGCTTCGTTGCTCTTTTGATCAATCAACTTTGTATCTCTCTTCCCCATTTGAAGGGGGTATTTATAGCATGTCCCTAAGGCTAGGGGTGGCTTCATGGAGAAGCCAATATCAAGAAGGGGTGGTTAGGATATTTTTAATGGAATATTCTGGCATCTTCCATCCTTCAATCGCCCTTTTCTAGATCCAATGGCCGTTTCAATCGATTTGGCTCGGATTGAAGGTCAATTGAACTTTAGTTAATACCATAGGTCACAGTTCTGGTCTAGATTACAAACCATAGGTCTCCATCATGATTCAGCTATAAACCATAGGTCTGGGCTATGGTTCATACTGATTAGGCCAAGGAGCCCAAATTGAGTGGTTAGAACCACTGGTCTATCTTGGATTTTGTCCAAGATCTTCCATATGGTCTTGTAGCATGTCCAAAGGAGTAATCGCCCTTGACATGACATGCTTTAGGTTTCTAAAAATGCCCATTTTAAGATGCGTTGTGAGATCAAACAATACTGAGCAAAAATAGACCTCCTAAAATGATGTCAAAGATTCTATGATGATCATTAGTTAGATCAACATTAGATGTTCCAGGTCCAACAAAATGATGCGCATCCTGGAATTATTACTTCCAACTCTTTGGAGGCTTAAACTTGAAAAGCTTTCACTTGCCATCAATCATTTGGGTAGCCTTTTGATGCTATAATAGGAGTGGCCCATATAACCGAAAGGAGATGATATACATAAAAATTATCATATTTGCTATTTTCCCTAAGCAAAGGGGTAAGCTTATGATAGTTGTTTACAATGATTCACAAGGACGAACACAATTTTGATAGGATCAAGGGATCTATGATCTCCGAGATATTCTACTAATTTTAATTATGATTTGATATTATGACTACCCCTCAAGCAACGAGTCGATGAGGGTAATGAAAATGCATGAAGTGACGATGTCGCTTGACCCCCATGGATGATCTGAACAAATTTATATTTGAGCAAATTAACACCTTGTCTAGGCCTAGTTCAACTTTTGATTCCAACTATTAATAGTATTTGCATGCTTTTGTCCCATGGAGCAGTCAGGCTCCAATAGCCCTCTTAGGGAATCGAATTGAAACAAATCCCATCATATTTGTGTTGAATCAAATTATCGATGATTTTCTGAAAAAGAGGTCATAGAAGAAATGGCATTCAATGCCTCATTCTCATGGAGCAGTCTGGTCGTGAAGGCCTTCTTAGGGATTGAAAATAAGCATATCAAATTGACGATGAAATTTTTTGCCCCAAATGTCCTTATGGTAATTTACTCATCTTGTCGGATTGCATGGATCGCAAGTCACTGCAACTACCAAGTGTATAGGGTAAATTACTGAATACGAGGCATATTTGGTGTTTTTATTATTTGATTGATTTTTTTTGTTGTTGTTTTGAATTATGCATTGAGCATATTTATTTTGTTGGGAGGTGTGTTGCTCCATGAAAGGATTTTTATAGTGACAACCTCGATTGAATGTATTTTATAATCTTAGCCATATTTTTAATAATTTTTATTGGATCCCGATGCTTGATTATCACCAAATTTCCAAATTAGCTTGTTTTTATTGCATTTTGACCCAATGGGAGGCATTAATTGATATTTTTGGCCCTTTCCATGGTGGGGTTTTCTAAAATTGTCTGCCAGTTACAACTCATGGGTAGGGTCTATGGTCCTCCAGTACGCATGGAGGCAATAGTCATACTAGGACCAGGGAGGCAGGGCAATCTACTACAGTGTCCAGTCATAGGTCTCAGTGGACAGACGTACCCATCGCTCAAGGGATATTTGGATGAGTTCTAGTTCTATTTGGGCTAGGTGGTACTCAGGGATCATAGTAGGATCCATAGAAATCAATAGGGTAACAGGAAAAGTAGGCTCTTGAGGACAGTACTGAGGGAGGCGATGAGAGCTCTGGTACAGGGGGATCAGATCAGAGCTAGAGCTCTAGATTGTAGGACACATTTTTTTATATATCTCATTTTTGGTGTAAGGTCAAGGACCTACACATTTTTAGCCTACGAGCATTTTTGTACTCCCCATGTACTTTGAGACACACATTATATATATGATATGATCATTATTATGGCTCATTATTGTGTACTCATTTATTTTTAATTTTATGTTTATATGATGCACATGGATGTAATGCTTATGTTATTCTGATGCTATATGATGTGATGTATGGATGACATGCACTAGATAGCTATTTTATTTATGATGATGATATGCAGTGATCTTAGATGCTTAGATGTGTTTTTTGATGGATGCATATGGATGTGGTGTTTTTCTCTTAACGCATAATTGATATTGCTTTATTTTCATGCATTAATGTATGTGATGCATTATTGACATGATGCTAATATAATGTAAATGAAATTGTATGCTTTAATCACTTAAAACATAAGGAATGAATGCAATTATGTTTATCAATCTAATGGATGATGCCACAGAATGTATAAAAATCATGAATGTAATTGAAAATCCTTAAGATAAGAATGTAATCAATTAATCACCCATATATGAAATGCAATGGTATGCAATGTTTTATGATGTAAATGATATAATGTGCCATTCGGTTTTATTTTACAATTTTGAAAAATGTGCACGATATAGTCAGTAACCATCTAAATATTATTGCTAATATCCATTTGGTATCTATCCTATATGTTGATTGTGCTTTTTATAATGATGTATCATGGGTTTAATACTTTGCAATTTGGAGATTTATATGGTTGCCATTTTTGACACTTTGTTGCTATGGGAGAAATTTTTGAGGTTTTCCATGAGACTCAAACACCCTAATAAACTTATCAAAAGTTGCATACTAACCATACTAGAATTTTGAGATAAAAGAATTTTTCTAGGATAGACCCTAACTGTCCATTATCCCTTTGTGTGCAAATGAATATTTTAAGATAAGACACGAGCATTCCTCGATGTCAGATGGGATTCTTTCAGCCCATTGCTAAGATAGGGGTTCCACAAATGTCTTATCCAATCTCAAGTTTAGATTTCAGTTGGACTAAGCCACTAAGAAATGTAGGACACCTAAAGCTAGCTCTTCCACATTCAAACTTTGGTCTTGTTCATAAGCGAGATGCTAATGAACCAAAAATATCATCAGGCGTAAGGTACAGTAGTGCTAACAATTCCAGGGATTCAAGCTCATTCCTTTCTATCCTTCAATTTTTGGGATACTTTCTCATATGTAGTGAAGCAAGTGAGTCGATTCCATCTTCTTTTTGAACTATCTTTGGATATTCATTTGATCTCTCTTTGAACTGGATTTTGGATCTTAACTTGATCTCCACTCGAACTTTTGATTTATGATCTTAATTTGATCTTCAATTTGAACTTTGATTTAATCTTGTTTTCTGATCTTCACTCGATCTTTACTTTTTGACATTTACATTTGATACTCTTCTTCAGAAACTTTTCTTTGGGTAGATTTACTTGGAAAAACTATTTCTGGTATATCGATTGAGAATATTAATCTTATGATATCAATATGGGATATCACTCTAGGAAGTCGAGCTATGTTATCGATTTAGGAGATCAATCATGAGGATTGATATGGGATATCTCTTTGGTATATTGCTCATTTTATTGTAAGAAAGGTATTCTTAATAGGGAACTAACCTATCCTTTTGCCAACTTCCAACATTTCCCATACCGTCCGCATAAAGGGATAAGCAAGAATAACTCTTTTTGCTTCAGGATACCCGGTCATGCTTCATGGCTTTCATCTTCCCCTAGTCTTTGTTAGTATTGTTTAGATATGCTAAGGGCTATACTAACCAAACATTAGCTACAAAATCAAAGCGAGCTTTCTACCAACTCTTGATAAGACTACCAGGTATGACTGAGTGATCAAAAAACCCTAGTATATCTCCATAGCAACATTATAGGTTGTGTTGAAAAACACAATCACTCACATGAATTATGGATCATGATAAATGCAGAGATGCATGATTTAAACACAAACGTGGCATTGTTTGTAATACTGAAAAACAAAAATGCCTTCTATTATAGAATGCAATGGATGATGAATTCCTATATGCAATGCAGTAATGCAGTGGATGCATGAGTGAATGCAAAATGAAAATGCAAAATACAAATACAAATGTTTTTGGATTTTATGCTTTATCAATTTTTTTGTATTTTATTGATTTTATAATTTTTATGGGTTTTGAGCCTCATAATTGACCAAACGACGAGAAAATGCCTCTAGAGCCTTTAGATTGACCAAGCAATTTTTAGGAATCCTTGCAGCTTTTAGGATTTACCAAAGGTATTATGGGTACCTTTGGGGCATTTTGGGATGACCAAGCAATTTTTAGAATCCTTGGAGCCTTTGGGGTTTACCAAGTAGTTTTTCAAAAACTCTTAGTGCCTTTTGCATTTGACCAAAGGGCTTATAGATGCCTTTGGAGCTTTTGGGTTGACCAAGCAATTTTTTCAAAAAACTCTTGGTGCCTTTTTGAGTTTGACCAAAGGTCTTACAGATGCCTCTAGAGCTTTTTAGTATGATCGAGCGATTACAAGCAAATCCTCAGGGCTTTTTACTGACATGATCAAGTGGTTTCAGGGACCCTTAGGGCCTTTTGGGAAGTGTAGGCAGCCCTATAGACCCCCAGTGCATGAGCCACTTGATGAAGATGAGGGAGGTGTGATACCTTTTGATCCCTATCGTTCTCTTATTGCATTTGATGTATATGGTGGGGAATGTATGCTACCTTGGAGACTCCAAATGTGCATGTTATCCACTGAAATGTAATCAACTTGCTTAGGAAGAGTGACAGAAATCAACTCTCCTATATGAGGAATGAACCTTAGTGGAGTGCCTATGTCTAGGTGCAGGTGAACAAGAGAACCATCCTCATGAATAACATCTCATTCTACTAGGTCTTGAACAACCCTCTTAAATGTCTAACAACTTTGAATGTCATGTCCATGTGCTCAATGATACACACAAAAGGGACCCCCATCAGGTGCCCTAGTCTTAGACACTGTTTGTTTGACTTTGGGTAGTGCAAATGCATTTGCATCATGTAAATTTTGGAACAAGGTTAGCATAGTCATCTAAAATGAAACTACTCACTACACTGACCTATCAAGCTTATGAGGTGACTGACGACCTCGAGGTAACTCCTAAGGAGGTGTGACATCCCCTTCAGCATGTTGGGATGCTATGTGGGAACCATCTTCCTATAAAACCCCCTTATCTATATAGCATTGCACCACACTCTTGAATTCATGGTAATCTTGAATGCCATGACCCTCTATTCGGTGGTAGAGACAATAGTGATGCTCTCTGTAGCCCATAGGTTTAGATCTATTTGGGTCTATAGGTATGATTTTAGTCAAGGTAATGACCTTAGCCTCTTGCAACTTTTGAAATATGTCTGACATAGACTCTTTAGCATAAGTCAAAATGTGATGTGACTACTTTGGGTGTTCGACCCACATTGGTTTGCTTTGAGTACCCAATGGTTGGGTTGGCCGCATGGCATCTTGCTTTTCATGAGACCTTTCTTGCACTTGCACAAGAATTGGTTTGACCTCTACCAAGGGTTGCTTTTGTGATTCCAGGTTTTTAAGCTGGTTTGTGATAAAATGCAATGTATCCTGCTCATCCATACGATGTTCCACTTTTTCTAGGTAACCTAGAATGGATTGCAATACTGACAATGAATTCATATGTGGTTCCATTGATTGATTTAAAATACCTTTGTCATTTGAAGGAAATAGAAAATTGGATGCTATGGATCCATTAGGCAATTGCAAATCACCTATTTCCTTCACTTGGTTTGACATGGATGCTTCTTGATAATACACTTTATTAGTGCTATCCACACGCTTATGTCTATGACTTAGTTCAGGTTGTTGTTTCACTTTGTTGTATTGAACTATGTCAATTTTAGTACCCCCAATCTGGTGTGGGGTGCACACTTGCCCTTGTCCCTAAGAGGGTGGCACAAGAAATGAGTCAGGAGTGACTAAATGTAAGGGTTCGAACCCCTCTACTGTGGAAGCAATGCCTGATTGCCCCATATCCTAGTCTATTTGTTCTAGAGTCACTCGATCTTCTGGTCTAAGGTCGACCATTCCCACAAACTCGTGAGAAGATGACTTCGCAATGGCATGAGCCATAGGTGACTCATCAACATACTGAGGTTGTCCTACTTCAGTCGTGATGACTGAACCTTCCTCATATTTACTCGACGTATCCAGGACTGGATCTACAAGTATAAACTTGACATAAAGTTGACCTAAATCCTCAATGGACTCCATGGTGTGTAGCGTTAGAATGCTAGCCTCTATAAACTCTTCATACTCACTATCGTCCTCATGAGGACTATCCTGCGATATGGTAGATGACGATGGTGTGATACACTCGGGTTCATCCACATCCACCATAAGCTCTTCTGATCTGGTAGGAGCATGAGGCTCCTCTAAAGACATATCAAAGATATTTGTAAGCATTTTTGTGACTACATTCATCAATCCCTCCCTGCTAAAATATTTTGAAGATGGAGGGATGATGGACGAAGCCACTATAGATAGTGGTGCTGAAAATATTTCTTCCACAATCTGCAGGATTGCATCCGAACTCTGAATAGACCTCTACATGTGAGTGTTCAGACGTTCAGACAACCCACTAGATTCCTAAAGATGATCCTCAGGTTTATAGTATTTGAAGGGATCTAGGTTTGCCTCAACTATATGGACCTCACCTCCATGGGTGTACTTAATGCATTGATGCACTATGGATGGTGTGCACTCCATGGCTCTTATCCACAGTCTTCCAAGAAGTAGGTTATATTTTCTTTATCCCTCCATAATATAGCACAACATAGGAATAATATTTTGTCCTACCTCAATGGGAAGGACTATTGTTCCTACTGTAGGGGATTCCACATCGTTAAAATCTTGTAACATTAGCATTGTTTCCTTGATGTGTGCCAATGGAATATTGAGATGTTTGAGTGCTAAGGTGATGATGATATTAATCGACGATCATGTATCCACCAACACTCACTTATATGCAATCTGGTTTATCCTCACTATGGTATGCAATGGAGGATCAAATTATTTGATAGGGATAGGTTTGAATTCCTATGTATGGAAAGTAATCATAGGTTCCTTATACAAAGGAATAGACTGTATATGCCCCAAGGATTGTGACAACTTTTTAGCATTGCCATTGCTCATCTGTATAACATGACTACTCTCAATATCATGCCTAAACATGGGGTCTCTAAGCCTATATTTTTATTGTTCTTCAATAGCCCTAGGTATGCCTACCCGTCTATAAGACTGGCCATCTACTTGCTCAAGATGTAACTCTTGATGACGCATCGAGTGCATCACGTCGGGTTGTTGCCTAAGCACTCTAGGTATGAGCTTCTACTTAGGAGTTACCTCATATGATTGTTCCTCATGTAATTTCTATCGGTCAATTCTCTCCTCACATTTTTGGAGCTCATACAACCTATTTTGATGGGATCTCTGCCTTTCTACGCATTCATGCTCTAGACATCCATGCTCAATACATGCCTCCTCCAATTGGTCTTGGATAATTTGCCTCTAATGGGCTGCATGGGATTGAGATTCCCTATACGACTGACTCATGGAGTACAGTCCATAACTCTCTACCTTGCTAGGATAAGACCTAACAATGCTAGTCTTTTCCACGTGTGTGGAAATCCTATCACCTTTATGGGTGGACCCCCTACGTGATGATGGAGCCTCGTGATGACTATCAAAGTGTCATGCTAGGAGGATAATAACCTCATATGGATAACATGTGTGATGCTTATTGAGAAAGAATGCAAGATCTAAAATATCCTCAAGGGAATATTGGAGGTATTGAGAGCCTCTCTCTACATGTCTTGAATCATCAGCTCGTGAGTGAGCTCGACTATGCCTAGTAGTCATGATGTGCCAACTAGGCAAGTCTCGAGAGGAAACCTCTCTTACTAATAATTTTAGCCTCAAGGAAGGTCTTATATTGATGTTTTTAAGCAATAAAGAAGCATACAAAGTAAACAATATTATTATCTCCTTTACATTTTAAAAATGAGCCCTAAAATATTTGTTGTTGTTTTCAAGATGTTTTGTATCAGTATAGAAACTCTTATCGTGTTTTGCAAAACTTGTTGGATTTTATTCTAATTTTAATGGATTTCACCTGTACGCTTGTAGCTTGACAACTTGGCTATGAACTCCAATTCGTGTAAATCCCCTGTGTGTGGTAATGAAGCCCACACCCAAAAAATGAGCACAAGTCTTGCCATATCCTCACCCAATATCACCCAGTCAGTGTTATACCCTTCGAAGAGAAGTATATGCAAATTTTCTAGGCTACAAATGGTTCTTGGATCTAGTATTGGTCTATATATCAAGGGTTCATAGGATTTGGTCCAATAAATGGAAGTTACGCCCACTGTCGTTGAACCCTACTAGTGGTGGAATGCCAATACCAACTCACTAGTGTTTAAGTGTTTTGTGGTGTGTGTGGTTCTTTTTAATTGTACAAAAAGAAATGCATCATGTAGCACTCATGATCATTCTCTATATGATATGCAAAATGAAATAACATTTCAAATTCAAAGAATACAAATTAATGTAGATGTTATTTCATACAATGCACATTACAATGATGAATGGCCTCTAATCGGGCCTCAAACATGCAAACCGACACACAATATTTATCAAGCATGTTGTATTCTAGGGCGGACTACAATCAGATATTCGTTGTTCCTAGCAATGCCTTTCTAATGATACAAAAATAGAATGATAATCTAGGAATTAATTCATTTTCCTTTTTCTTAAAATGCCCTAATTAAATTTCCTTTTATGCATTTTGGAAAAACACAAATAGTAAGAACAGAGACAAAGACTAAAAATTGGACCTACCTCATACCCTCATTTGATGGATATTTATCCCTCTGCTGTCTGCTGCATTTACTATAAATCGTAGGTTGGGTCTGCGGGCAGCAGTATGAACCACAATTTGTAACTCCATGCCAACAATTAGACCACAACTATCATCTACGGTTTGCACCTGATATCAGAAAAAATGCATGGGTTAAAAATTAGGGGCATAAAATGTGGAGTTCCACCGTGATTGCCATATGTAACCACCATAAAGGCTCACACCCGAGGCAAGAATCTCGTTATTGCAATAGTAAATTAATAGGCAACATGCATAAAAGATAAAATTGACAACAAGATGTATGATAAACACTTTATTTATTCATGAAGTCCAATTTGTGTTACAATTACGTCCCTCTTAGGTATAATCACATTGATACAATATTACAATATGGTTTCTTATGATTGTAATCCTCTTCAAGATAGGTGTGATGCTCAATGTGCCTTTATAGGGTGACACGAACTACTCTAGGGTGGAGATGCCCTCTTCTTCGCGATAGGGAAGGAACTTGATAGTTGGTTATCCTTTGAAATTGTTCCCTGTGGTCAAGAAACAACACAATAATGTCAAAAAGATAGGCAGCCTTTCATGATGAGGCCCTTTTAGGTAAATTGGATAATGACATCCTTAAACATGCACAATCAAGAAAGTATAAAATATTCTTCTAAACTATGCAAATCAAATAAAGATTTATACAATAGCATAAAGAAAGATAACAGCTACTCCATGCATGAATCAAATAAATGAAATAAGACATGAAAGTGCATAAAGAACTTATTAATGTCCTAATTGAAGCATAAACATAAAGAAGCTAAATTAACCTAATTCTACAGTCAAAAATCTACTAAACTGCCATAAAATCATGAAAACAACCAATCTAAGCTATTTAACTGGACAAAAATGGAAATAGGAAGGCGGTTATACCTTTGTTGCAAATCGTAGCTTTGATGAGCAATATGCACTATAAACCGTAGCTGAGAGCCATAGTTAAAACTCTGATAGGCTTACCCTCAATTCCAAGGGTAGTGGGCTTGACCTCCTTGTCCAATTGATGTTCAAGGGTCGCCTTTGATGTCCTTTCTACAAATTTAGAGACTGAATTATTTGATTAGACCTTTGTTTTACTAAATTCGCACTTCTTGACTCTCCTAGGCACCTAGGGAATCCATGACTAATTGATCTTTAGAGTATTGGAAAAGTAGCTTTCAAATGCACATGTTCAATATGCAATTTGATAGGGCTTCACTGTTCTTTTGACCAATCAACTCTTTTTCTCTCTTCCCCATTTGAAGGGGGTATTTATAGCATGTCCCTAAGGCTAGGGGTGGCTTCAAGGAGAAGCCAAGATCAATAAGGAGTGGTTAGGATAGTTTTAATGGAAGCTTCTAGCATCTTTTGTCCTTCAATCACCATTTTCTAGATCCAATGGCCATTTCAACTGATTTGACTCGGATTGAAGGCCAACTGAACTTTAGTTAAGACCGCAAGTCACAACTACGGTCTAGACTGCAAACCATAGGTATCAGCTATAGTTTAGCTACAAACCATAGGTCTAGGCTATGATTCATACTGATTAGGCCAAGGAGCCCAAATTGAGTGGTTAGAACCACTGCTTTATCTTGGAGTCTGTCCAAGATCTTCCATATGGTCTTGTAGCATGTCCATATGAGTAGTCGCCCTCGATATGACATGTTTTAGGTGTCTATACTTTCTCAAGGTGGTTTTGCTTAAGGAAAATATTTTTGATGTTATAAGGTGGAGATATAAGGATCAATTTTATGTGCATTGTTGGAAATATATGAGTTACAATTTTTAGAACAAAGTTATGCATCATTGTTGAATGAAATTGAAAATACATGTACTAGGGTTTGAGAAAAAAATTATGCATCATTGTTGAATGAAATTGAAACACATGTGCTAGGGTTTGAGAAAAAATTTGTGCATCATTGTTGAATGAAATTGGAAACACATGTGCTAGGGTCTGAGAACAAAGTTGTGCTTCATTGTTAACTAAAATTGGGAATGTATGTGCAAGGGTTTGAGAACAAGTTTTGCATGAGCATTGAATGATATTGAGAATAAAAGTGCAAGAAGTTGAGAACATAATTGTGTAGATATTCTAAACCATTTTGGTGGAGCATATTTGAGCAAGCCTTGTGTGTAGGATTGGATCATATTTGAGTAAAGTTAAGAGCAGGTTTTGGTGAGTAGATTTATGCAAACCTTGAGTGTAGTCTTGGAGCAAATTTGAGTAGAGTTAAGATCAGGTTTTAGTAAAGCATATTTGGGCAAGCCTTGTGTGTAGGATTGGAGCAGATTTGAGAAAATTTAAGAATGGGTTTTGGTAGAGAATATTTGAGAAATTCTTGTGTGTAGGCTTAGAGCATATTTGAGTAGAGTTAAGAGCAAGTTTTGGTGAAGCAGATTTGAGCAAGTCTTACATGTAGACTCAAAGCAGAATTGAGAGCAAGAATTGAGTACACCTTGTGTAAAGGCTTGCATTAGAGTAGAGTAGAGGGGCTTGAGGTCTCCTATGGATAGAGGTCCACAAACCATAGCATAGTATATTGAGGTCTCCTATGGATAGAGGTCCTCAAATCAGATTAGAGGGGATTGGTGTCTCCTGTGGATAGATGTCCACAAACTTGAGCATAGGGGATTGGTGTCTCCTTGGGTTGGTACCCATAAACATTGTAATAGGGAATTGGTTCCCAAGAGATTGGTTGAGGAAATTTATAAGAAATATTTTCTCCATGGACGTAGCCCACATTAGGTGAACAACGCAAAATCTGTGTCTCTCATGTGTGTGATGATTTGTGCATTGTTTCATTTACTACATTGATATTATTGCTATTATCATTTGAAAAGAAAAGTAAAAGTTTTGATCTTATACTACTCACCCCACTCTCAGTATAAGCTTATGTTCTTCATATTTAATTTTACCATTTATATGTATAGATATGCCAAGAATTTAATCATTATTGTGCAATGTTAGAGCTAATTAATAGTAAAATTGAAAAAAATACATACCTTACTATTTTGAAGAGATTTCATGCATTCTCTTGGATTACTTGTTGATTGCATAGGATTTCTAAAATCTAAAAAATACATAGATGTTGTAATTAGAATTTGTACAATGGATAAAACTTTCATAAGGAAAACAAGCCAAAAACTGGTTTTCATGTAAGCCTTAATTCAATAGCACCTCAAAGAGGTTTTCACTATTGAATTATTATTATTATTTTAAAGTTAGAAGGAGCCACCATTTTTGTTTTTCAACTTTCTTCTATTTTGATTGTGTCCATGAATGATTTTCACAATTAAAATTATATATATATATATATATACATATATTCATGATTAAAATATGTGATCATTTGGAATCTGTATCAGAAGAGAAAACCTCTTCTATCAAATATAAATTAGACTATGAAAATTGTTGAGCAAATTCCACCTTAGTCAATGTTTTATGGTACAATCATAGATGATGTCCATTGACTATCAATTTCCTCCATGAATAATCAATAGGAGAAATTTGAACAACTCTATTCTCAAATATTTCTTCAATCTGGTATGATCCTAGCCTTTGAGTTTGTAGCTTTCCAGGAAAATAAGCATAGCAAGAATAAAAAAACTATACCCCATAACTTGGTTAATAGTTGTTGCTCTTAATGTGATTATCATGCCACATTTTTTTTTTTGTTGAATTATATTTGTTTGGTGAAGTGCCTCCAATCGAAGTTCATCCAATGCATTCCATTATAAAATGTTCTTTTTTTGTACTTGCAACAACTCAATGCAAACTTCCAAATATGTATGAAGTGTTAGTAATTCAAATTCAATTGTAAATAATGTTTCTTACCATAAACCAATTCATAAGTTGTAAATCATGTAGTGGATTTCCATGTAGTATTGTATGTTCAAACGACCTCTAGTAACTTGCTCATCCAATATTTCCTAAGAGAAGCCATTATTTTTGTTAGAATATTATCTAGTTCTCTATTTGTGAATTATACCTAACCATTTTCTTGGGGGTGATAGGGTGATGATTTATTATGTCTATTTTCATAAAATTTAGTAAATGCTTCTATAACCTTAGATGAAAATTGGGGTCCATGATCTATAAGAATAGATCATAGAGCACAAAATATTTGGCAAATTTGGTTATATATGAAATTAGCTACCTTCTCTTCTTGAGCATGTTTAAAAGCACATACTTCATCCCACTTGGTTACATAATTAGTGCACATAATAATGTGTTGCTTACCTTGAGAATGTGGGTCAATGCATCCAATAAATTTGAACCCCCATATTTCAAATGATTCTAAAACTACTTCAGGTTGTAGAGGTATTTCATTTATTGCAGTTGGTTTTCCCATTCGTTAACATAAACCATAATGTTGTACATACTTCTTTACATTCATATGAAGTGATGGCTAATAATAACATGTTCCCAAAACTTTTTGGATAGTGCATTTTACTAAATAGTGTCCTCCTGTTGGTTCATCATGAAATGCACAAAGAATATCATACACCTTATCTTGTCAAATGCATTGATGTAAAATATAATCAGGTCCACGTTTGAATAGTAGACCATTCATCCACTTAAACAATGAACTCTATTTAATTAATCATAATTTTTCTCTCAGAGTGAAATGAGAGGGGAATTTTCTTGTTGTTAGATAGTTAGCAATATCAGAAAACCATGGTGATTGTGCTAAAATTACAAATAACCTTTCATTGGGGAAAGATTCCTCTACTAGTTCATCCTCACCTATGATGTTTAGTCTTGATAAGAAATCAACTACTACATTAGCTTTACCAGGTTTTTCTACTATGGTAATATCAAATTCTTGTAGTAGTATCAACCATCATATAATTCACCCACTAACCAATGGTTTGTTCATGAGGTATTTAATTACAACATGATCAGTATGAAAAATACTTGATATCTGATAATGTAGTGTTAAAATTTATTAATGGTATATACTACTGCTAAGAATTCCTTTTTGATAGTAGTATAAGTATTTTGAACTCCTGTTAAGTTTTTTCTAATGTAGTAGATGACATAATATTCTCCATTTTCTACTTGTCCTAAAAATACTCTGATTCCAGTGTTAGATGCATAAATTTGAATGTGAAATTAAAGTTTCCAACTTGGACCTTGTAATACAGGTGGAGTAGACAATTTTTATTTTAAAGTGTCAAATACAATTTGAAATGTTTTTTTTCCAATTGAATTCAAAATATTTAGTTAATAATATAAACATGGGGCTTGCAATTGTATTAATTTTTAATGAAATGACAATAGAAATCAATATGACCCAAGAAACTTCTTACATCTATTTGAGTTTGAAGAAAAGTCAAGTTTTTAATAATCTCTATATTCTTAGGATCTACTTGTATTCCTATAGATATGATATGATGTCTAATAACAATACCTTCATCCATAATCATAAAACATTTTTCAAGGTTCGGGGATAGATTGTAAGTTTCACATGTTAAAACTTTGTCAATAATTTCTATGGTTTCATCAAAAAAATTACCACATACTATGAAATCATCCATGTACATTTCAACATAGTCATTGGTCAATTCAGATAAAATAGCAAGGAAAACTCATTGGAAAATTGTTGGGGCATTGCAAAGTCCAAAAGATAAAAATATATAAGAAAAAGTTCCCCGTGGGCAAATGAAAGTTGTTTTCTCTTGATATTAAGGTACTACCTAGATTTGATTATATCCACTAAATTTGTCAAGAAAATAAAAATAATTCTTCCCAACGAGTGTATCTAACACTTGATCTATGAATGGTAATGAAAAATGGTCTTTATGTGTAGCTTTGTTTAGTTCTTGATAATCAACATGCACTCACATTTTTCTATTTTTCTTTGGAATGATAACCAATGGGTAAACCCATTGGCTATCTGAAATAGGGTAGATGAATCCCACTTCTAACAGTTTCTTAATATCATATTTAACAGTATCGTGTAGCATAGGATTCACTCTCCTTTTTTGTTATCTTAGAGGTTTAACATCCTTTGTATAAGTATGATGAGTGCATATATCCAAATGAATTCTTGTCATATCTTTATATTTCCATGCAAAATCATTGGGATATTAACTGAGCATATCAAACAATTTTTCCTCCTAGTCATTAGTCAACCAACTATTGATATTTAAAAACTTATCTGGTTATATTTCAATTTGATTTGTACCAAGTTGTATTAAATTAATTTCTTAAAAATTTCTTATTAGTGATTTGAGTGGGCAATGATGTGGTAGAAGAGAATGGAAAATTTGTGTATCTTTATCAAAAGTAATTCCTGATGGAATTAGATTTGACATAGGGTAATGACAATATGAGAGAATATGACGTTGTCATCTATGTGGCAAATTAAAGGAACTATATTGTAATGGAATGGGTGATAAATTTCTAGGTTCTTGTTCTTCATCATTCCAAAGTAATAATTGAATAGTAACTAGTTCATATTCAAGTCCTAAATCATACAAATTGTTTATCAGAACAGTCTCTTAAAAAAATAACCTTTTTAGATGGGTCCAATTCTTCTACATGATCCTTTACAACTATGGTGGCCAAAGATGAAATGTTCTCTTAATTTTTTCATCTGATTCAAGAAACCATAAGTTACCAAAAACATTTATTGAAGGTTCACAAAAGGATATAGGGGGATTTTATTTTAATCAATTCCATTAGAAATGGTCATATCTCCTTATCTACAATCAATGAAAGCAACTATCATAACAAGCCAAGGCCTTACTAAAAGTATTGGGTAATTATTCATAGTGTTTTGAGGTTGCAATACCAAAATTTTGACTAGATATTCCTATGATGAAACCATCATAGGAATATTTTCTATGATTCCTTCTAGTTTAGCAATTGACCTATCAACCATTTCTAGTAGTGTAGACATAGGATTTAGGTTGTTTAGATATAATTTTTGCATTGTATCCTTGGCCATGATATTAATAGTTGCCCTTGGGTCAACCAAAATATTAAATATATATATTAATCCTATGGTTACTATGACTACTAGACTTCTTAGATCACCATACTTAGGTCGGATAAGTTTTCCTGCAAGTAGGTTTGCTAATTTTCATCGACTTGTATGGTCTTGGAAAATGTTTTCTTCTTTCTTCTTGGTTTCTTAATACACATCTCCTAAATAGTCTTGTTAATTAGTGGCACATATTTAATAGCTTGAAGTAAAGGAATTATAATTTTAAAACTTTTTAATTCCTTTACAAAATCTAATTCTAAATATGTTGTATTTGATATCTCGAATTGTTCAAGATATGGTACTTTTTTTGATGAAGAAGGTAAATCATATTGATGGAGTTTTTATTTTCCTTTTTCAAGAATTTTTTATTGTGGTTTTAGTGTATATGGGTCCTCTTGTTTGTTCTCATTAGCTCCCATTTCTATAATGATAGATGGAGTGGGTTTAGGAAGTGTTTTTCCTAAATGTAATTTAAGGTTGTCATATTCAATGACATTTATTATGGTTGTATCTTTTAGTTTAGCCATGTAGATGGGGGATTCTTATCTAGTATTATTAGTAATGGCCATAGATTAAACTGGAATTAGAGTTTATTTTACTTGTTGTTTTTATTATTATTGTTGTCTTTTTTTTGTTACATAGGAGAGTAGGTCACAACCACACTATTTTTAGTAACTGACAAGTACAGGGTTTAAACCATAGGGGTTGATTCTACCAAACCTATTATGCTTCATTATTATTAACTTGACATGAAGGGGACCATCTATATCTCAAGATTCATACCATCATCATCGGTCTAGCGCACATTGAGAGGATTCAGATCAGATTACTACTTTTGCAAATAGGCTACCCCCGAGGTTTGGACCTAGGTGTTTTCTATTATTATTGTTGCCTTTCCTGAGGGTAATTTTGAGTAGGACTAGGAAAAAAAATTGATGGTTGTTTTTGATACCTACATTGCCCTTGGTATGGTTGATGTTGTTATACCCATTATTGTCCTTACATCTATGGATTCATCCATGGTGGATTTTTTTGATTCCATTGTAGATTCATCCATATAGGTTGAGACCATTCTTGAGATAATGCCCATGGTGGTTGATCCCAAGTTTGTTGAGGTGGCTCTGAATTAGACCATGGCATAGACCAAGGATTATTTTCCCAATTTGTGGAAAATTGAGAAGCATTATGGTATGGGTATTGAGGGAAATTACCCCCTTGTATTTTTCCTACAAAGTTGATTTCTTCCATAGGTTGAGACTATTTTTCCAAGATACTTTTGAGTCCTGGTAAAAAATGACATTGTTTTATAGGGTGCCCTTTTTCACAAATGCTACATTTAACATATATGAAAATTTTGTTCAAAATAAATTCATGAAGAGCATGCTGATTTTGACATCATGGACAATATATGGATAAAGGTTCAATATATTTGGTCTTTGTGTTGAATTCACCTAATGTCATGTTAAGATGTACTAGAATACAATTTTGAGGTTAGCAAACTCTTCCATTAATTATTTCAAGTCATTTCAATTACTACTAGCTTTTCTTCTTCTATGTCTTGTATAATTATTATAGGGTTCCATGATTTCTTCAATTTCATGTGTACTTACATATTATTTTCCTATAAGATCCAATACTTCTCTTTATTCATTGTGTAATCCTCTCAAGAATATGGTTTTGTTGTGTTTTAGTTCTACACCCCCACATTTCTTATGAACAAAGGTAAATCTATCCAAGTAGTCTTCCAAAGTTTTTGAAGAACATGAACTTATACTGAGAGGGGGGGTGAACAGTATAAGACTTAACCATTTAATAATTTTAAATTCAGATAGCAGAGGCATCAACATGATATTAAACAAGATAGAAAGCATCACACATAGAAGACTCATTTTAACGTGGTTCACCCAAAAAGGCTGGGCTACGTCCACAAAACTTTTCTCTAAAAGTTTATTTCAAATTCTTTGGGAAACCTTCCCAATTACAATGTTTATGAGCCTCTGCTCAAAGGAGATACCTTCCCCTAACTCTGCTCTGGCTGGTGATCCTCTAGAAGACCTCTGCCTCTTCTGCCCTTAGCAAGTGGAACTCTATCCACAGAAGACACCTGTCCACCTCAAAGCTGGTCCTCGAATTTGCACCAAAACATAGTCCTTCGGTCTGGTACAAATTGTCCTCTTCCTCTATTCTGCAAGACACAGTCCTTCGCTCTTATTACACAATTACAGCTGCACTCGATCGAACATCGACCTTTGCACCTCTGCGCAAACGCAACAACATACAACACTCTGCGATCGAACTTCTCACAGTGCGCATCAACTCGCCACTTCTGCGCTAATTACGTTGTTATGGCTGCATCTCGCACACTTCGCACAAATCGACTCGACTCGACTCACTCTCTTGTGCACAACAAAATTCACTTGCGCAAATTTGATACTCACATTCGATACTTTGAAACTCAAAAATAGTCCTCCTTTTATAGCATTAATTCATGATCAAAAACTTAATCTTTAGTCGGTTGTTACCCTAAAGATCATCGACTGCAAAACCCTAAACTTCGTCGGCCCAGATTTAACTCTGTCGACTTCAACCGCCTCTGCTGCCTCTGTCACTTCCCTGTAGCTTCCATCGTGAAACTACAACATGTCACGATATCGTGACACCTTTGCCTGCCATACACCTTCTTTTGCCCACTGTCACGAAATCATGACATTTTTGCTTTTGTTACCTTGACTGCATCCTTGTCGCAAAATCGTGACACTTCTATCTTTTGCTGATGTCATCTTCACTCCTGTCATGAAATCATGACACTTTAGTCTTCATGGCCTTCTTCTCTTCTTTTGTCATGAAATCGTGACACTTTTGCTGCCTTGAGATTCTTTTTGCCTTACACCCATGAAACTGGAACATGTCACAAAATCATGACACTTACGCTGCCTTAAGCTCTTTTCTGCCTTATGCCTATGAAACTGGAACATGTCACGAAATTACGCTTTCGCCTTCGAAGCTCTTCCTTCTTCAATTCATCATGAAATCATGACACTTCTCCTATAGAAGACTTGCTTCTAGTTTCTGTCATGAAATCGTGACACTTTCTCCAACTCAATGCTGCCTTCTCAACCTGTCACAAAATCATGACATTTTTTGCTAAAGCTTTCTCTTCAACCTGTCATGAAATCGTGACACTTTCAGCTTCCGTTCACTTTCTCTACTGCCTGTCATGAAATCGTGACACTCTCTGCATCCGTACGCTTTCCTTGCAGCCTGTCACAAAATCGTGACGCTTCTCCTTTCAGACTCTTCCCTTTGCTGCATGTCACAAAATCATGATAGTTCTCACTTTGAGCTTTTTAGCATGTCACAAAATCGTGACAGTCCTCAACTTGACCTTTGCAGCATGTCATGAAAACGTGATAGTCCTCACTTGGAACTTTGCATCATGTCGTGAAATCATGACAGTTCTGAATAACTTTCTCTCTCTTTGATCTTGTCACGAAATCATGACAGTTCACACTGCGGACTCTCTTTTCTACATTATGTCATGAAATCGTGACACTTTCCCAAACTTTCTCTCTCCTCAAACATGTCATGAAATCATGACGAGTTTTGCCAGCTTTCTCTCTCCTCAAACATGTCACAAAATCGTGACAGTTTTGCCAGCACTTTCTCTCTCCTCAAACATGTCACGAAATCGTGATAGTTTTGCCAGCACTTTCTCTCTCCTAAAACATGTCACGAAATCATGATAGTTTTTCCAACTACCTGCATACTTTTTCTTACTTGTCTTTTTCTTGATCTTTTGCAACTGGGCTACTCTGATCTACTTGGAAACTCACTGTCCAAACTGAAACCTTCATCAAAACACATTCTTTGACATCAAACCAAAATGCTTCAAGACCTTCTTGACATCAATGACAACATCTACACTTAGAGCAAAGGCAATGTACCCAAGGTACCCAAAATTGCCAACAATCTCCCCCTTTGTCATTGATGGCAACCCTTAACTGAAAACACTAGTCAAGAGCCAAAACTGAAACCAATTGATCCATCAACTGAGAATCTTCCTTTGAAGTTTTTGCTCCCCCTGACTTGAAGCTCTCTTCTTCACTATGAAGCTCTCCCCCTTACTCATATCTCTCCCCCTTTGTCATCAATGGCAAAGGGCCACCTTTGGGACTTGGGACTAAGAAAGAGCCTCTTGGCTTGGTCCCTCCCCCACCTCCTGATGAGGTGATTAATTCTAAGGTGAGAGTACAACTCCCAATTTCTCCCTTAGATACTCAAACGTATCTCTTGGAAGAGGTTTGGTGAAGATATCTGCAATCTGCTCTTTAGTAGGCACATACTCTAGCTTGACCTGCTTCTCTTGCACTTTCTCCCTTAGAAAATGATATTTGATGGAAATGTGCTTCGTCCTTGAGTGCATTACCGGATTTTTAGAAATACTTATGGCACTTGTATTATCACAGAGAATGGAGATGGGTTGTTCATGCTTGACTTTGAAATCCTCCAAGGTGGTTTTCATCCATAAGACCTGTGTGCACCCAGCCACTGCTGCTATGTATTCAGCTTCTACTGTAGATAAGGAAACTGAAGGTTGTTTCTTACTCAACCAAGAAACCAGACTCTTTCCCAGAAAGAATGCTCCACCACTAGTGCTTTTCCTATCATCAATACTGCCTGCCCAATCTGCATCTGTATAGGTTGTGAGGGTGAAATCATCACCTTTGGGATACCAAAGCCCAAAGTCCATAGTGCCCTTCAAATATCTGAATATCCTCTTGACTGCTATAACATGAGATTCTTTTGGAGCTGCCTGAAATCTTGCAACTAATCCAATGGCTTGCATGATATCCGGTCTGGTAGTTGTACTGTATAGTAAACTGCCAATCATAGATCTGTACAACTTTTGATCTGTCACTGGAGATTCATCATCTTTACTCAGATTGCACCCTGTAATCATAGGAGTACACACGGGTTTGCTGTCCATCATCCCGAATTTCTTCAACATTTCTTTGATATACTTTTCCTGAGAGAGAAATATACCATCTTTTGATTGCGCAATCTAAAGCCCTAAAAAGAATGACAGCTCTCCAATCATAGACATCTCGAATTCCTTCTACATGGTGTTGGCAAAAACTTTGCACATCTGAGTATTATTTCCCCCAAAAATAATATCATCAACATAGACAACTATGATCAACATATCATCACCTTCATTCTTAATATACAAGTTGCTATCTGCCACGCCTTTCCTGAAACCTTGCTCATGAAGATACCCGTCAAGTCTTGAGTACCAAGCCCTGGGTGCTTGCTTTAACCCGTACAAGGCCTTTTTTAGTTTACATACATAGTCTGGCTATTCTGAGAGAGACACTCCTTCTGGCTGTTCTATGTAGACTTCTTCATTCAACACCCCATTTAGAAAGGCTGATTTTACATCCATTTGAAATACCTTGAAATATTTGAAACTAGAAAGGGCCAAAAACATTCTGATAGCTTCAAGACGAGCAACAGGTACAAACGTCTCCTCGAAATCAACACCTTCTACTTGAGAATAACCTTTACAAACTAACCTAGCTTTGTTTCTGACAATATTTCCGTCCTCATTGAGTTTATTTCTGAATATCCATTTTGTGCCAATGACATTCTTGTCCTTAGGTCTAGGAACCAAATCCCAAGTTTCACTTTTCTCTATTTGATTTAGCTCTTCATCCATTGCTTTTATCCAAAATTTATCTGCACATGCTTCACTGAAATCTTTTGGCTCAATCTGAGACAATAAAGCAACATTCGTAGAATCATGTGAAGGAATGACTCTTCTTCTTGTTTGCCTGTTGTTTGGATCACCAATGATCAAGTCTTTGGGATGATGTTTCTGAACATACCATGAAGGAGTTTTGGGAAGCAGTTGTTGTCTTTCCTCTTCTTCATCCGAAGCCTCTCCGAATTCTTCTTGACGATTTCATCACCCAGTTCCTTGACTGGTTCTTTTATCCCTGTCTTTTCATCTACTGTTACATTTATGCTTTCTACAATAGTATGAGTTCTTTTGTTGAAACATCTGTAGGCCTTGCTTCTACTGGAATATCCAAGAAAAATTCCCTCATCACACCTAGGATCAAATTTTCCCAAATTCTGATCTTCCCTTCTGATGAAGCACTTACTCCCGAACACTTTGAAGTGTTTTAATTGTAGCTGGTCTTCCTTTCCACAACTCATAGGGAGTTTTATGATGATTGACTCTGAGTTGAGCCCTGGTGATGATGTAAACTACTGTACTGACTGCTTCTCTCCAAAAGCCATCTGAAAGTTTTGACTCATTTAACATAGCTCTAGCCATATTTTCAACAGTTCTATTTTTCCTTTCAACTACTCCATTTTGTTGAGGAGTTCTTGCTGTTGAATATTCTCTTTTGATTCCGTGTTGCTCATAGTATTCCACAAATTCATTTGAAGTGAACTCTCCTCCTCTATCTGATCTTAAGCATTTGATTCTCTTGTCAGTCTCATTTTCAATCATTTCTTTAAAAGCTTTAAATTTTTCAAAAGCTTCAATTTTTCTTTGAGAAAAGTAACCCAAGTCATTCTAGAATAATCATCTATAAACAACATGAAGTAGCTATCTCCCTGAATGCTCTGAGTTCTGGTGGGGCCACACAAATCAGTATGAATAAGATCCAATGGTTTGGAAGAAGTATACCCTTTTGATTTGAAACTGGTTCTGGTCTGTTTACCATGTTGACAAGGACCGCAAATGATGTTATGGGGCCTTTTTATTTTAGGCAAGTCTCTGACTAGCTTCCTTGTTACTAATATCGACAAGATTATCAAAACTCAAATGTCCCAATATTTTATGCCATAACCAACTCTCATCTTCTTGAGTTATAAAACACTTTTCCCTTTTTATCTCACTTAGCATGTAAAGATTGTTTGGAGTCCTTGTAGCACTAGCAATGAGTTTTCCATTTTTCTCTTTACTTATCTCACATCTATCTGAAAAGAAAGATACTATGTGCCCTTGATCACAAAGTTGACTCACACTAAGAAGATTATGTCTTAGGCCTTCTACATAGAGCACATTCTCTGTTTTGGATTTCCCATCCAAACTAAGAGTCCCTTTACCACAGATTTTTGCGGACCTGTTATCTCCAAAACTGACTGTTCCTCAGTTTGTTTCTTTGAAAACCAAAAACTTTTCTTTTTCACCAGTCATATGTTTTGAACAACCACTATCAAGATACCATTTTTCTACTTTGTCTTGAGCATGAAAAGCAGTTTGAACTATCATTGACTTAGATTTGATCTCATTCCTCTTTTTAGTGAACTCAAAGCTAAATCTATTCAAACTGCACATCCTTGCTATATGCCCAAAATTCTTGCACTTGTAACACATGATATTTTTGTTCATAAGAGGTGCAAATGAGTTAACATTTTCCTTACTATGGCTATTCAGAGATTTATTGCAATGCATAGCTATGTGACCAAATTTCTTACAGGAAAAACAATAGCCATGGAAGGTATTATGTAACCTGTTTTGATGCCTTGGATGATTGTTCTTCTTGCGATCAACTGGAATCCACTGTTCTTCAGGATGAAGATTGATCTTGCTCGAAGACCCTATTTCATGAATGGTGATACCATCCTTCTTTTCACATGGAGTATTCTATCTGAGAGTCAAATGTTCCAACTTTACTCTAAGAGACATAATTTCTTCTTCTAGTTTCTCACAATCGGCTTCCTTTCCTTTTAGAGCCTCTGTTAGAACCTGTTCAACCTTCTTCCCTTCTTCAGCTAGAATTTTGAAATCTATAACACTTTGAGACAATTCTGATCTTGCTATCTCTTCTTCCTGACATTTATGCTTGAGAACAGAATTCTCTTCCCTGAGTTTCTCAAGCTTTCTCAAGGCCAAGAAGAATTCACTTTTGAGATCGAACTCAACCTCTTCATTTCTTTCTGAATTTATATGTTCCTCTGATAGATCCTTCTCCAAGCTGTTAGGCTCTTTTTGGAGTGACCTGCTCTAATACCAATTGAAGAACATGAACTTATACTTGAGAGGGGGGGTGAACAGTATAAGACTTAACCATTTAATAATTTTAAATTCAGATAGCAGTGGCATCAACATGATATTAAACAAGACAGAAAGCATCACACATAGAAGACTCATTTTAACGTGGTTCACCCAGAAAGGCTAGGCTACGTCCACAAAACTTTTCTCTAAAAGTTTATTTCAAATTCTTTGGGAAACCTTCCCAATTACAATGTTTATGAGCCTCTGCTCAAAGGAGATACCTTCCCCTAACTCTGCTCTAGTTGGTGATCCTCTAGAAGACCTCTACCTCTTCTGCCCTTAGCAAGTGGAACTCTATCCACAGAAGACACCTGTCTTCCCTACTCTGGCTGGAGACCTCTGTCCTCAACTCTGTCACCTCAAAGCTGGTCCTCGAATTTGCACCAAAACATAGTCCTTCGGTCTGGTACAAATTGTCCTCTTCCTCTGTTCTGCAAGACACAGTCCTTCGCTCTTATTGCACAATTACAACTGCACTCGATCGAACATCGACCTTTGCACCTCTATGCAAACACAGCAACATACAACACTCTACGATCGAACTTCTCACAGTGCGCATCAACTCGCCACTTCTGTGCTAATTGCGCTGTTATGGCTGCATCTCGCACACTTCGCACAAATCGACTTGACTCGACTCACTCTCTTGCGCACAATAGAATTCACTTGCGCAAATTCGATACTCACATTCGATACTTTGAAACTCAAAAATAGTCCTCCTTTTATAGCATTAATTCATGATCAAAAACTTAATCTTTAGTCGACTGTTACCCTAAAGATCGTCAGCTGCAAAACCCTAAACTTCGTCGGCCCAGATTTAACTCTGTCGAGCTGTCAACCATCCTCTATCGCCTCTGCTCACTCCCCTGTAGCTTTCGTCGCGAAACTACAACATGTCACGATATCGCGACACCTTTGCCTATCATACACCTTCTTTTGCCTACTGTCATGAAATCATGACACTTTTTGCTTTTGTCTGCCTTGACTGCATCCTTGTCATGAAATCATGACACCTTTGCCTTTTCTCGACGTCATCTTCACTCCTATCATGAAATCATGACACTTTAGTCTTCATGGCCTTCCTCTCTGCTTTTGTCACAAAATCATGACACTTCTGTTGCCTTGAGCTTCTTTCTACCTTACACCCGTGAAACTAGAACATGTCATGAAATCATGACACTTACGCTGCCTTAAGCTCTTTTCTGCCTTATGCCCATGAAACTGGAACATGTCACGAAATCACGACGCTTTTGTCTTCATAGCCTTCCTCTCTTCTTTTGTCATGAAATCGTGACACTTCTCCTATAGAAGACCTGCTTCCAATTCTGTCATGAAATCATGACACTTTCTCCAACTCAATGCTACCTTCTCAACCTATCACAAAATCGTGACATTTTTTGCTAACGCAAGCTTTCTCTTCAACCTGTCATGAAATCGTGACGCTTTCAGCTTTTGTTCACTTTCTCTACTGCTTGTCATGAAATTATGACTCTCTATGTTCGTACACTTTTTCTTTAGCCTGTCATAAAATCGTGATGCTTCTTATATCAAACTCTTTCCTTTGCTGCATGTCATGAAATCACAATAGTTCTCACTTTGAGCTTTTCAACATGTCATGAAATCGTGATAGTCCTCAACTTGACCTCTGCAGCATGTCACAAAAATGTGACAGTCCTCACTTGGAACTTTGCATCATGTCACGAAATCATGACAGTTCCTGAATAACTTTCTCTCTTTGATCTTGTCGTGAAATCATGACAGTTCACACTGCGGACTCTCTTTTCTACATTATGTCACGAAATCGTGACACTTTTTCCAACTTTCTCTCTCCTCAAACATGTCGCGAAATCGTGACAGTTTTGCCAACACTTTCTCTCTCCTCAAACATGTCACGAAATCGTGACACTTTTGCCGCACTTTCTCTCTCCTCAAACATGTCACGAAATCATGACAGTTTTGCCAAGCACTTTCTCTCTCCTAAAACATGTCACGAAATCGCGATGAGTTTTTCCAGCCGCCTGCATACTTTTTCTTACTTGTCTTTTTCTTGATCTTTTGCAACTGGGCTACTCTGATCTACTTGGAAACTCACTGTCCAAACTGAAACCTTCATCAAAACACATTCTTTGACATCAAACCAAAATGCTTCAAGACCTTCTTGACATCAATGACAACATCTACACTTAGAGCAAAGGCAATGTACCCAAGGTACCCAAAATTGCCAACAGCTTTTATCTTCCTCTTGTTTTATCCTAAATAATTCATCCTTCCAATTATTTACTCAAAAATATTCTTGGTATTTCTCCAAAAATACTTTTTTCATTTCAACACAATTTTGGATTGAATCAGGTACTAAAATCATGAACCATTGTAGGGTAGAGTGAAATAATTTGAGTTTTTGATTGTCATTCTATATTCATAAGTTTGGAAAACAACCTTAAACTCAAATAGAAATTTATTAAGATCCTTATATGCAACTCCCCTAAAATTTGGTAATAAATATTGTGAAATGTTTTTCATAGGAGAGTTTTAAGTAGGATTTAATCATATAGGATATTGAAAATTTATGGAAGGGGTGTTGGTGTCACCTAGATTAAAAATATGACTACCCCTATCTATATTTTCTTCTAAATATATCATTATATGATCCAACACCAAGTATATATTCTTTTGAATTTATTTGATCATATAGATCTATCAAAAGAAGGTGGTATTAAACTAACAATTTGTTCCTCTTGCAATTCTCTCTTATGAGATCCTACAAAACCTGAATATGATTGCGAGTCTAATTAAAATTTTTCAAGAATCTCAAATTCAAGTAATTCAGGGATAGGTTCAACCTCTCATCGTGGAAATCATCTTTCTATGGCTGGTGGAAAGTTTGATCTAATAAATATACCTCTTTTATATCTTAACCTATTCATACATCCTATTAAATAAAAACTTCTATTCTAGTGTCTTAATGTCTGATATGCAATCCCAAGCAATGAAACTATTTTCATACAAAGTTGTTCTTGTGTCTTTATTATTTTATGGTTTTTTTAGTTTACATGGTCGAATCAGTAGCCTCCAGTATGATCCAAGCACATTTTTTGTCTTTTATGGAAGATATATTACTCTACATTGTCCACCTCAAAACCCACCACACAGTACTCGTACAGTCTGCCCCTACAACCACCATGCCACAATCATATTAAACCTTTTACATCACTGAAACCACCAAGAAAAAGACAAGCATTTAGTTTTATGAGGCCCAAGATTTTAACCTTGGACCTCCATCCCCATTATGATATTTGAAATAACCAATTGGTCTACACCTCAGACCTTGTTTTATGGTTTTTTTATTTTTGTTATTTTTACAATTTTACAAGACAATAATTGAATGACTTTATTTGTTCTCTAACAACGCCAATTTGATCTCAGCAATAGTGCTAAAAATTTTCTAGTGTTTTTAATTCTCTCACTTTAATTAATTTATCAAATCTAGGGAAATGTCCTAAGTTTGTATGCGATAGATATTTTTGGAATTACAGCTTATAAATCAAGACACTAAATTACCTAATGAAAGCAGAGAATCATAATATCTTTGCAAAACTACACTAAGTTGCACACCTTGCATGAAAAGAAAAGCTAACTAATTTGCAAAAATTAAACTAGACAAAAGTGAAAGACAATATACTAAATTTCTTGAATTGAAAGTGCACAAAATGAAAACTAAATACTAAAGTTAAAACTACTTTTGATAGAATTGAAAAAGCTGAAAATGAATTGGTAAATTGAAAATTGTTGAAATAGAATTCAAAGCAAGAAAAATAGAAATTAAATGCTAAAATTTAAGTGTTGTGATAGAAATTAAAAATATAGGAATGAATTAAAACCATCTAGTTGTGACAAAACAAAACACACATACTTGAAAATAGAGGGAAAATAGGGGAAAACAAGGGATTTAATGCTGCTGAAATTAATAAAAAAATAGCAAAAAAAACTTGCAATTTATAGCTAAGATCCTTTCACTAGTCCTAAGAGGGGGCCCTTGATCCAAGGTATGGTAAAATGTGAATGTTTCATAATATGCTATTTAACTCATGAATTCAAAACATCATGCAAGAAATTAAAATAACTAAGTCTGAAATCAATGCACTTTTTATTGATTGCTTTCAACTTGTATAATGGCCGCTTTATAATTTGTCTATTTCTACTTTTCTACAATATTTTCAAATGGGTTAGACAAGGATTATTTATAATTAAATATTCAACTTGACTATCTACAAATGAGGGTGAAAAAATAAAACATTGTATCATCCCATTAATTGTAGAATTGGTAAGACTAGACTTTTCTAAAATTAGGATAGAAAGTTAGTTTGGATAGATTTTATCATATTTGTACCTTTAATTTATATGAAATGCCTTGAAATATTCTTAGGTAAGTCCCATGTCAAATATTAGCCCTACTACTCACCATATTCACCATGAAATTGATCAAAAACTAATTCTATTTTTAATGCAGGAAATCCCGTAGATGCTCTAGAACATGCAATTGACTACTCAATCTATGCAAATTATTTGGTTGTTAATTGTTTGGTTGATCTCCAGTGTGTGGATATACTTCTACCTTACCCCTCATGCACTAAAAATGCATTTGAACCCTTGATTTGGAGTGCTACACATCTTTTTCAATAGATTATAGCTTGTTGCCTAGATGTTCCTGAGCAAAACCTGCAAATTATGTTACAACATGCTTGCAGTTTCCACAATTTGTGCAGTTTGCACAATTTGACTCCAGAATATCTTAAAACATAAAATAAGGGTGGAAAAAAATTCCAAATATTTAGGCAAGTCAAATTTTCAAACCTATAACCAATACTTCCACTTATGATACTTTATACTATCCTTTATTTTATGCCTAATTAATGCCAAAATCTTGTAAAATAACCACAAAAATGCAAAAAAACTTATCTTAACACCAATATATTATTTCTCACATTAATATCAACATTAACATAAAAAAAATCAAAATACTTTGCATTAAACTATAGTATTTAGGAAAAATATGTATATTTAGGTGAAATATCATTAAAATAATGAGACATTTTGTTGTCTCATCACATATCTTGAATGCAATCCCAGTCTTCTTCAACCAAGTGGACCTACTTAATTTAGTCTACATCCTCCTCTAGTAGGTTAACCCTTTCATCTTCAATTTTTTTAATATGGAAGGGATATGGCTTTTCCATGTAGATCTTGATATTTCAGCCTTTGTAACAGATGACCATATGAGAATAATCTTAGGATAAATATCCTCCTAAGTTGGTAGTGAACTCTCTAGATAGGCATAAATCAAAGTAGACCAAAAGGTCAACCATGACTACCTATTTAATAATTGTCACCTCTAGTATATTTTTTAGCACCATTGTTATGTCCTTGACCACCATAACTATCTAGATAGAAGTACCATCCAATTGTAGAAATCTAGGTATCAAGCAAGTCTATCCTATTCCCATTTATTTATACACTACCTTTGAAATCTTAGTCTTGGTTGCTCCTGATTCAATTATGCAATTGTGTAATATCCACCTCTCCATTAGCAAAGATATGTATAATGAGGGTGGCTATATCTTACCCATGTTGGGGGTTGGTTGGTCTTGATATAGATTTAAGTCTGACTACTTCTATTTATCAAGATTTATGCATTTTAATGCTACTCTAAGCATATATATCTGACCAAGGATTAGCAATGCATCATACATGCTTGCCTTGGAAGGAGTCTTCTTGATTTCTTCAACAATACTATACTGACTCCCTCCTAGAAGCTTGTGTTCCTTCTTGTCAGGCTCTTTGAGCCTTATATGATATTGCTCAATGCCTTCCAACCTTTGCATTTTTGTCATAGAGGGATACCTAAGCCTTCCTAGTTTTTTTTTCTTAGGATCGTCCTATGCAAACTTTTATTTTTCTAGTTTTGGAATTGGCTATTCTTTTGCTTGTTATTTGTAAGGTTGATAGGGGACTTTTAATAACTACAACTTTTATGGATCTACTTGTAGAGTCTTCTTTCTAGATCTAGTTAGAAATTGAATAGATTCTTCTTCCTCAGGTTGCTTGACTACCATGACTTATTCTAGATCCATTAGAATGTTATTTGCTTCCTTCTATACTGTTTATGTCCTTTATATTTTATTTATTACTACCAACTAAGCTTTGTGCTAATAGACCATACATGTGTCTACATTATGGGGATCATTGTAGTCCAAGCACCAGTAGCTTTCATGAGGAGTGAAAGTAGATTACATCTCATCTAATTAATTATATGAAATATTTGTTCATATGATAACATTACTACTACCTATTTGTTCATTATATGCAACATTTTTTCATTATAGGAAACCTCCTGGGATGATAGTCCTCATATCTCTTCTTTGCATTATACCTTTATATCAAAATAAATTTATTGCTTAGGTTATTAAGTGTATCTCTTAGTTCTAGTAAATTTATAATTTCTTTAAGTTCTAGAGCTGGTAAGAGAGGTTGAGATGGTGCAAAATGCTTAAGAAAAGCTCTATATGTTGAAATACGAGCATATTGTAGCACAACAATGGTAAGATCTTATTGTGTAGGATGTGACAACTTTGGGAAGTATGGCATAGTAACATTAAGAGGGAGCTTTCCAAATGATATCAATGCATATTTTGTAGCAATTACAACCTAGAAGACTTGAGGTTATCTCATCTCATTGGCTAGCTAGATTTGCAGGCCTAGATCTGGATCAAAGGCTTAGATGTAATAGATATGCTTGATGTTGGGAAGGTCTAATGTCCTAAGGAATCTACTTCCACATTTTTCTTAATGTGATGTTAAAATTAGTGCTATTTTTTTATGGATACCTCTAAATAGAGGTGAACTAGATAAGTAATAAAAATAGATCTCCTACCTGATTGAATTCCAATATGAATAGTCTAGCAAGCTAAGCCCACGATGTTATACTATTATCATCAAGGGATCTATACTAGGTGAGCACTTATCCTTTAAAATATATGGTTAGAAACCTCACCATCACATCTAAATATTGGATATTATGAATAGTATGTAAGGTAGCCATATATTGGTAGTGTTCATAAGCAATTTTATTAGTTCCATCAAAATTTTATAATGATTCAAAAACAAAATAAGGGATTTCATGGAGATCTATAAGGAAGAGGGAACCATTGCTATTACACCTTAGGTATAATTTTTATAGCCATATTTTTTGGGTAGGTAATATCGATATATTGCTTGTAAAATTATTATATAGGAATGGGGCTTTGAATGAAATGATATCTAACTAGATAGTGGGATTTATCTAGTCTTCTACAAGATCTTTGGTCATATAGTTTAGAAAACTGCATAGGTTCTTTGAGCTTTTTGACCTTCAATATTGTTGACACGCAATTATGGAACTCATATCTCGAGCTTATTACTTCAATAGACTCACCAATATAAGGTTCTTTCAATAGTGAAGTCACTAGGGTGTATTATATACTAGTGATGCTTAGATATTCACCATAATCGTGTGTCCTATAGGTAAATTAAATGAATATTGAATGACTTATTCTATCGATAATGCATTTTTAAAAATAAAATAGATAGGTTTGGTCCCATTAAGCATGCCAAAAACTCTTGGTATGTGATCTTCTTAATGGATAGATATGTGTCCTTGACCATAAGGACAAGATTGGATGGCTCAATATTTATCCTTAGCCAACATCTAGAGTAGGTTGATTCTTTGTTGCAAAACAAAAATAAAACGATGGAGGACTAGAGTAAGAAATGAAATGTTAGATATATAAATTATGGATTAGTTGTATATGGCATTTGGCTAGCTACATTGTCATATACTATACAAAACTCACTACAACTAAACTACATATAGGACCTAACAAACTAGTTACTAGACAAAGTATCAATGGATATGAATTAAGTCTAGATCATGCCCTCCATTACTCCAATAGATTTTAGAACCCTAAGAAATTTTTATAGAAGAAATAATTACCACACAATTGAAAACTAAGCATCCCTAATATTCCAATAGCTAGACTAACAAAATACACTACTAGACCTTTGGTAGAGCTTTTACAAAATATCTAGGGCCTATAGAGCATCCACATACAAAATAATTCAATAGTATAATGCTACAAAAAGTCAAAAAAGAATCTAATTTATTAAAATTTTAGAGAAAATTATATAATATATAATAGTCAAACATTCAAGTTACCAACCCTTATACTGAGGTAAATATAGATCTATAGATTTCTATACTAGTTTATCTAATGATTACAATGATGGTCTGTCATAGGCCTAAAAATACAAGCACAACCTAGCTTGGTCTAGATCTCATGCTTAGTCAACATGTTGGGAAGGTGTATGTCACTTTCTACTCTATTTTTACTAATTAAGTTTGATCAACACCATCCACCATTTGTAGTGTCCATATGTATTCAATATGTTTATGCCACCTAAGCATGTCCAACTTCTTCCATCATACTTTGTAGTTGCACCAACTATCATATTTATAGTGATCTCTACTTATTATTAGTGATGATTGATGTTGTTGCAAGTTCTAGGAGTTTTCTTATCACTTTCTTGTAATTGTCTTATCTTGTATGGTTGAGAAGTGTCTAGGTGACCCATACCTTTAACATGTATGATTTCCCCTAAAAGAGACCTTCCTAGGAGCCATTATCCTCTGTATTATCTATTGTAATAATTTACTAGTTGCTAGGAGTTCAGGGACCTAGCCAGAGCTATCGTAAGGCTTTAGAGTTATTGGCCACTAGAAAACACCTAGCCACCATTCACCCAACCATTTATGCATCTGGTTAGTCCAAATTTGGCCACTCAAATTCTAACCACTCGAAAGTGATCAAATTTCCTTGGCTTAGTTAGTTTTAGGCCCAACAAGCTACTTTTTAGTTCCCAATTGAGTCTTAAAATCATAGGCTTAATAATGTTTCCTTGTAATTAGTTATCAATACTTTACAAAATTAATAGTCTAGAAAAATTGCTAGGAACTATCTATGTGGGAGCTCTCATGGGCCCATATTACATATGATAATGATGCCCTATAATATGTTCCTATTACCTCACTTATATGTCCCCTAGTCTTGTGTCTTGGGGTAAGCTTGAGTGTTGATACATGGAAAAATGCTCATAGATTCATTATTATAACATGAATATTTGACTAATAGTCCATATATAATGGTCCTAGATGTGTTATAGGTTATGGTATAAGAGAGATAGTAAAACCCTCCCTAAAACCCCCTTTCTAGTCTTGTATGGCCCTCCTCCATGGCCAAATACAATGAATAGATCAAAAAAATCATAATCCTATTTGTGATCTTATTATAAAACACATAGGCAAATAAGAGGATCCTTACATGTCATACAAATGGTATGACAATGGTTGTTTGGATCGTATTGGTGCAAAATCTGCCTTTGGTTACGTTTGCATCCAAGACTTTGCCAATATTGAAATATCGGGTGCAAAACAGAGTTTACCCGGTTCAATCTCCAGAGGAGGTTGGTTCCTTGCTTTTTTAGGGAAAAGGGGGTGAGAATAAAGTGCATAAAGAAAGGGAAATATAGCTATTTCTAAGAACGTTTATATGGTTCAGATTAGATAACAACAAAGAAACATCTATAGCCTTTTATAGATAAGCATTCTATGAACCATCAATTTAGAATAACCAGTCCTCTGGTGTAAATTTAATCAAACACAAGCTTATTTGAAACGTTAATTTCAGAGCTAGCTAAAATTTAAACATAGAAATTTAGAATAATAATTAAGGCAATTTCTATCCAACATAACTTATACAGTAATCAACAATTCATACATCATAACAAACCAATGAGCTAGAAACTAGAATGAGTAGTCTTTATTTGCTTTCAAAAGTCTATGTACATTGCCTTGTAAACATCCAAGATCTGACCATTTTTTTGGGTCGCTCATCCTATATATCTATATATATATATCTATATATATATATATATATATATATATATATATATATATCTTTTTACATAATAGAAAAATTGAAAGTTGTTACAACAATATGCCCGTAGGCTCATTCTAGTAGAGTGGAAGTTAAGAGAGCATGGGGTCTTCAACTAAAAATGGTTGGGATATTCTTGTTATTGCAATATACCTTTATCTTCTTAGAGGCATCGTGGCCTAGCTATCTTCCACTTATTTACTTCTAGCTCAAAAATATCATGCAACCATGACCTTTTATCTTCACTTAGCTTCCCAATTTCAAAAATATCGTGAAACCACAACCTTTTCTCTTTACTTAGTCTTCAAGATCAAAAATGTCATGCAACCATGACCTTTTCTCTTCATTTAGCTTCCTGATTCAAAAATATCATGCAATAATTATGTTTTATCTTCACTTAGCCTCTCAGCTCAAAAATGTCATGAAACTACGACCTTTTCTCTTTACTTAGTCTTCGGGTTCAAAACTGTCATGCAACCATGACTTTTTCTCTTCACTTAGCTTCTTAGTTCAAAAATATCATGCAATCATGATATTTTCTCTTCACTTAGTCTTTGGGCTCAAAAATATCATGCAACTACAACTTTTTCTCTTCACTTAGCTTCCCCATTCAAAAATGTCATGCAATTGTGATTTTTTCCAATTACTTAGTCTTTTAACTTAAAAAATGTCATGCAATCATGACATTTTCTCTTCAATTAGATTCCTAGTTCAAAAATATCATGCAATCATGATGTTTTATCTTCACTTAGTCTCTTAGATCAAAAATATCATAAAACCATGAAGATTTATCTTTACTTAGTCTTCGATCTCAAAAATATTCTGCAACTGCAATCTTTTCTCTTCACTTAGCTTCCCAGTTCAAAAATATCGTGCAACCATGATTTTTTCCCATTAATTAGTTTTCCAACTTAAAAAATGTCATGCAACCATGACCTTTTCTTTCCACTCAGTCTTCAAGCTCAAAAATGTCATGAAACCATGACATTTTCTTTCCACTTAGTCTTCAAGATCAAAAATGTCGTGCAACTATGACCTTTTCTTTCCACTTAGTCTTCAAGCTCCAAAATGTCGTGCAATCATGACCTTTTATTTCAACTTAGTATTTGGGGAAAAAAATATCGTGAGATCATGATGTTTCTTCTATACTTGGCAAAATTTTGAGAAGAACACTCCCTACTCCCCTTGATGTGGTCATTTTGACCTATATTATTGGTACCTCCTAGGGGAATTCTACTAGAAAAATGTTAGAATCTAGAGTCTTTATCCATTGGGGAACGGAGTAAAAAGAACAACTAAAAAAAGAAGAGGAGAAAAGGGAGTGATACCAAGTAAAAAGGGATGTTTCTTGCTCAATGTGATCATGCATCGGGAGTGTATTCCTCTATGGATTTCTTTGTGTCCTCTTGCTCAGGTGTTGTCGTATTGCTTGTTGAAGCTTTCTTAGATTTTTCATGTTTCTCTTTCTCCTAGACAACTTCATTGTAAGTGGCATAGGCCTTTTTCCAAGTCTCTTCGTCTGGGTCTAAATTTTCCATGAAAATTAAGTACAAATATTCTAGTTATTCTACTTTTTCATACGACAAAACTTTCGACCTCATGTATAATTCATGCAAACAGAAGTTGATCTAGGTGAGGTCTTGAGCCATATTAAATATTTTTTCTTGTTGGACTGGCTCTTCCCAGCTGTCTATCTTTGATTTATCTTCTTTGAAATTTTTCCAAGAAGCCTTCATCTCATCTTCCTCCAAGAATTTTGAATCTTTATCTGAGAAACTCAGCATGTCACGGTTTTCACTATGCTTACATGTTTCAAAATTTTCTTAGCATTTGCCTTGAGTTCTTACATTATTTTTGTACTTTATATCACCTACTTGTGTCTCTTGAAGAAAATTTTGGCAACTATTTTAGCTTGGGACCATTTTTCATCTCGGGTTCTGTATCCAAATATTGCCTATGTGCTTTCTGCCAAAACTTAGATTTTGGTTGCTGTAGATAGCCTTGCTTTTAGGAAGTTGATGGATGCAGTAAATTCATCTTATACCTAACCCAATGTCTCCTTAATTTTTTCCAAGTATGATAATGTGGGCCTTGCTTTTAAGCTCATCTTTTAGATGTCCCAAATCATTTATTTCCTAACTACCTTGGCTTTTTCCTTGGATAGCCCACTCGTCTTACCAGTGCCATCTAAGATCTACTTCTAAAGGTCTTCCACCTATTTTTTCAATAGCTAGATTTGTTTCATGGCCTTTTTTTCTTCTTCCTTATAAGATATCGCTTCATTGAATATTTGGTCCCATATTTTTACCTCATTTTTAATGCCTTTTCAATTATATTTTGTTGATTTTAGGCTTCTTCTAAATGCTTCCTTTTCTATTCAACCTAAGATATTTCTCTTTGTAATACTCAGCATTCAAATATATCATCCCCATGTGAGTTTGGTATTTTATCCACTCGTATTCCATATGTAGTTGAGTGATACCTTTGATGGTTATCTCAGATTAATAATCTTCCAAGGTCATTTCTCCTTTAGGTTTTTGAACCAGTGGTATCATTTTCATAGTCAAACATTGCATAATGATAGGGTATAGGACTATTCCTTCTCTAGTGTGATCTCCTTGGAAATTTGATCATTTCATGATTTCAACTAGGTAGAAGCATTTATGGTTGCTTTCTTAAATTTCTTCAGTTTAGCAATGGTCAAGTGACTTTCAGATGAAGAGGTAGGAATGGATTGGAATTTTATAAAGTTGGCGGTATAGGGGAATGGAATGGTGTCTATGGAGGTATCCACATTTGGTTGTTCAATGAGTATGTCTGGGGATGCAATTGAGGATTCTTTCGGGTCATTTGGGTTGATGGTGGTAATGGTGGAGGCTGTTGAATGGAGGGAGAAGAGGAATCATCCTGATTAGCAGAATGGGAAGGGGAATTTCTCTAGGGATGAGAAGAGGAATAAGATATAGTAAGGTTAATAGGAGATATACCTGATTCCTTTTATGGGTTTGAGTCTCCAGTATCTGGTGCATTCTCAAGAGGAGCCTGGTCTTAAGTATAGGTATTTTTTATCTTTTGTAGACTCACATATCTAGTATCTAGTGCATCTTTTGCAGGGACTTGTTATTCACCAAGGGCTTCCTTGGTATAAATATATTCAGCCATTTCATCCAACTCTTGGTTGCTTATTTTTTATTTTCCAAAGAGTTATTCTATGTTTTCCCCTATGTTTCCTTCTTGGTCCCCTATTTCAAAGTCAATGTGTTTCTTCTTGCCTCATTTTATTTTTTTCCCTTACCTTTATCGAATCTGCTTTCCTCTTTCTATGGAAGAGAGAAGCATCATCATTAGACTCTATTCCTGATGGATAAGAGGGATGAATTTATGAGCTGCCTTCTTTGGGATTTTTTCTTGCTCAATAGAAATCTCTTTACCTTTGCCTTAGCTAGTCCTAACCTTTTTGGTGATGAGCAAAACTTGGATACCATTGATATCTGGTAGACCATGTGGCATGATAATTGCAATATCTCTTGCAAAATTCATGATCAAATTTTATTCCATATCTGGAGTGTATCTCCATCTGGCACCTCATCTACCACCAAGATAGGATTTTTGCATGTGTCCAATATTTTCCTTTTTACTTCATCCTTTTAGTGACCTTCTCACCTAACTTGTGGATCATATTGACTTTGGGATTCCAGTCTATCAGATTCTCATAGAAGCCATTCAATGAGGGCAATGGCTGCATTTGTTTGACATGTAATTCTAGTACTTTATCTTCTTCATTATTTCTTCGCTGTTTATCAATTTTTCTATTTGATGCATGAAATTGCTTAAAGGAAATCTGGTTGAGAGCAGTCTATTTTTGAGAAAATCTATCAATTGGGTTGTACCTCCATTTTTGTGATAATTCTATTAATTTTAGGCTCTTTAGAGTTTGAGCAATTCGCTCATGGTCTCCATTTTTTGAGATAGATGCCCCTACAAATTGGAATGGCATGAGGCATGTACCAGTCCAGCCATCCCATGTGCTAAATTTAGAGTTTATATATTCAATATGTCTTAGATACTCTAGAGTGAACAATCACTCAGTGACATAATATAGAAGTAATAAAGTCTTCCCTATGAAGCCATACAATCTGACGACTACCCCCTACATCAAGATGAAATAATCTCCCTCTTCCATATGAGTGTGTTGCAGGGTATCCCGCATCCTTTGAGGAATTATTGGCATTGTGACATACATAATTCTTAAGTCAAGGCCTAGGAATTCCATGTTAAAGTAGTAGTATGACTCTACTTTTGAGAGAACCATCGCCCATTCATATACAGGCAATTTATTTCCATATTTGTCCTTGATGATCATAGAAATGAACTCTAGATTTTTTTATTGAAAGAAAAATAAAATCCATACTAGGTAAGAGGAAAACCTAAATGCTTCTAGGGAATTCCTCTATATTCTAAAAAATCTTGCATGTATATTCTAAGCCAGATATGTCAACCAGTTGAATAAAAGTGGCACTATTTTCTTATCCACACACGAAGCATCGTAGAACTTAGGGTTTGAAAAACACTGTGCCACTACAATCTACCATCCATAGACTTACATGTTAGATTCTAGCCCTACCACTATAGCCAGCATAGAGAAAAGCTCCTTGTTTTTTTAATTTTGTAAGGGGAATCAAAGATTCTGGCAAGGTACCCTCAAGAGGAGGTTTTGACATATGTTATTGCATAAACAAATTTATGTTGAGAGTAGGGGTATAGAATTTTGTCGATTTAATTGGGTCAAAATGAATGGGGTTTACAATGGACCTTATATCATAACTAAAAGTGATCCTAATTGCATCGATGTCTAGGGTAAATATGACATCACCCGTACAATTCCTAATAATCCTGTGCTTTACATAATAAAAATTTGCCATGGCTCTGACTAATTAAGGGCAGGGGTGAATATGGATGCAAATGTACCAAGAGAGAAGAGAGTGATAGGAGAATGTACTTGAACTTGATGGTGTGATGCACTTTTCTACCCTGGCCTCCACATTTCTTTGAATTTTCTCTAAAATTTACCATGTTATTACAATATAGGTGATATGTGAATCTAGGTATATGAAACCACCTTCACTTTTCACGGTCCTGTAATTTTCCTTAGCGGTTGAGGGAGATGCTATCATGGTTTCTCATTATCATTTTGGCATATAAAAAATCTTGAGAGGCACCCAAAAGAACTTAGAGAACTTGGGCGAAATTTGGGGATGCTATAAGCAGAGGAAAATTTTTAGAGGATAGAGAAGCAATGAAAAGCTTCTACGGCATAAGTAGATTCACATGCATACGCTAAGGTGCCATGCATTAATTATGTTTGGTGGTGCACACCTTGTGACTAATTTTGAATGTTACCGAATGCTTTGTTTCATGTGCTACCTTCAAGAAACCAACTACCATGCATTACTATTTTGTCGAGGCTAATGGCATCACGTCACCTATTTATTGGGCTAATAACTTTGTGTTACCTCTATCCTGGGCCAATAAATTTGCATCACCTCTTTTTTGGTACAATAACTTCACATCACCACTTTTTTGGGCCAATAACTTGGTACGGCGATACTTTGAGAGGCAAGAATTTAAAAATTCAAGAAAAAATATTTTCCTGCCAAAAGGCATGGTTTCTTTGATATTGATTATTGAACGATGAAAATGTCATGAGATCACAAAAAGTTTCTTTGAAGTGGCCTTTGGATGCCAAAATATTGTGAGATCATGACAATTTTCAAAAACTCAACACTTTTCCTTGAAGTGCTCATTGGATGCCAAAATGTCGCAAAAATTTGACAATTTTCCTTGAGGTGGCCTCTTAGAACCAAAATATCGTGAAAACTCGACATTTTTTCTTAAATTTCTCATTGGAAATTGAAATTTCATGAAACCACAATAATTTTCTTTGAGGTGGCCTATTAGCATCGACATGTTGTGAAAAATCGACACCTTTTCTTGAAGTTCTTTTAGGAAAAAGAAAACATATTTACATAAAATACATGTAAAGTGGTGGAAAATACCTTACTTGTAGTACAACTTCAAATGGAAGTCATTGACAGGGATGGGTTGAACTTGACCCTGTCCATATTTTAATTGGAAATAATTATGTTGTTTTTCCTCTATTACCTCAAAAGGTCCTTCCCAGAATGCATCAAATTTCTGATGGTTTCTAGGTTTTGCTTTCTTTTCGTTCCACCTTAGCACCAAGTCTCCTACCTTGAAATTTATAAGGGCAACCTTCTTGTCAAACCATTTCTTCATGGTGAATATATGCTAATGATAATTATCATAGGCTTGTTCTTTTTCTTCTTCTCATTGTAGGAGTTGAATCAACCTATTTTTCATCGGCTCTACTTCCTTTGTGCCAGTTTGATTGAGCAACTTTAAAGCAGGCATTTCTATATGTATAGGAAGGATTGCTTCCTTACCATAGACTAACGAGTAGGGAGAGGTGTTGATATATTTCTTTATAGTGATCCTCTCAACCCATAACACTTGGTTTATCAAAGAGTTCCAACTTCTCTTGTTGTATTTCAGAGTCCACTTTAAGATTCAGGGTAATTTTTTATTTGTTGATTTGGCTAATCCATTTCACTTTGGATAATAATTTGAGGATGTCTTCAAGTAGATCCTATATTTACATGTAAAATAAATCATTTTGGTGCCTATGAAAGATGTGATTTTGCTTTTGAGTAATGCATATGGGATACCAAATCTTGTGATCAAACTCTCAATGAATTTCATCACTGCTTCCTGGTTCACTTTCTTAGTGGGTATTGCCTCATCCCACTTAGTAAGATAATATGTAGTAGTTAGGATGTATTTGTTTCCAGTGGATGAGTTGGGTTCTATCACTTCAATTAAATCTAAACCCTATTGTTGAAAATATTATTTAACCTAAAAGGATTTCAAAGTATGTTGTACTCTACACTTGGTGCTAGGGGGAAGGTTCACCAGGAATGGTTTAAGGTGAATAAAATAAGCTTATACTGAGAGGGGGGTGAATAGTATAAGATAAAACTTTTTAATTTTTAATCCAAATGATAATAGCAATAATATCAAAGCAGTAAATAATGCACACATAATCATACACATGAGAGATATGATTTAACATGGTTCACCCAATGTGTGTTACATCCATGAAGAAAATATTCCTTATAAATTTTCTCAATGAATATTTTGGGAATCAAATCCCTATTACAATGTTTATGGACCTCTATCCAAAGGAGACACCAATCCCCTATGCTCAATTTTATGGATCTCTATCCATAGGAGACCTCTACCCCCACTGCTCTAGTTTATGGATCTCTTTCCACAGGAGAAATATATCCCCTCTGCTCTAGTTTGTGGATCTCTCTCCACATGAGAACTCTATCTCCTCTACTCTACTCAAATCCGATCAGATCTACTCTAATCTAATCTACTCATAACACTAATCCAATCTGCTCAAAATATTATATTAAACCTGCTCACAAGTTCACCTCTAACCTGTGCACAATTCTGCCTCAAACTTGCTCAAAAGTCTACCTCTAACCTACTCACAAGTCTACCTCAAACCTGCTCAAAAGTCTACCTCTAACCTGCTCACAATATCTACTCAATTCTACTCTAATACATGCTCATAATTGCTTATAACACATGCTCAAAAATGTTTCACAAAGATGCAAAAACTTATCTTCAAACCTAGCACAAGTAATTCATAATCTCTACCACAAATGTCTTGAAATATTTCAACAATATAAACATAGATTGTTCTCAAACTCTATACCAAATGTTTCCAAAAACATTCAACAATGAAGCATAAATTCTAGCTCAAATGTTTCCAACAATACATACCAAAAAACCCTTTTATCTCCACCTTATGTTCCAAAAAATTCACTTCAACAAAACACTTTAAACAAGGAATTATGTGCCCATACCTCTTAACTTTCTCTTATGGAGATATTTCTTCAAAACTTGTCTCACAAACAACTAATTTTTCTAGTGCCACTTCAAGAGTTAGATTGCAAGATACTTTCTCAAAATGTCCACATGAATTTTCACCTTCAAAAAGTGCTCAATAAAATCTAAAAATGATGTTCAATCACTCTTCTTTTGTTCTAAAAAATAAAGCATTAATACTCAACAAAACCTTTCATATCTTCCTTTCACCATGCAAGAGTTATAATAAAATGTTAAGCAACTTATCACACCTTATTACTCCTAATCTTGCAAAATAAAATTCAACCCAAAAAAACTACAAATTACACACATGAATTTTATTATACACCTTATACCTCCTACTTAAAATAAAATATTTCAATGCACCTCAATCCTTCAACAAGACCCTTAGCCTTAACGAATAATTACCCCCTTACTGTAGCCACTACGATTCGAACCAATGTTGCTTGTTGTCTCATGCCCTAGCTTTATATAGACCACCACATGGGCTAGCTGCCCACATGAAATAAAAATTCTACATCCTCTACTTTACTACCTATCTCTGTCATGAAAGCTCTTTTAAAAAAAAAACCTTAACTCTCTACCTCCATCGCATCTCGAACCTGAGACCTCCCTACTGCTATGTCTTAGTGCCAAGGGTTCTACCATCTTGGCTAGCTGCTCCTTTGTCATTTCTCCCACATGACCACAAATAAAGTGCATATGACTTTCATGAATTTTGCACATTCATTGATTAAAATTTTTGCATACCATTACAACTTAACTTTGCTATAAAATTTATGTATTATAATGCATTTGCCCTTTGAATCTTCAACATTGGTACTTGGGGAGGTATTTTGAATTTGCAACATTGGTGCCCACACTATACCTTTAAATTATTATAATAATTAAATCTAAAGTAGATTTAAATATTATAACTTATATTTTTACCTTTGGGCCCTTTTACTCATTTAATTTTTAATTATTATAAAATTTTAAATCTTCATAGATTTAAATATTATAATTTTTTTTCTCCTTTTGGGCTTTTTATTTTGGATAAAGTATTTGCCACCATAAAAAATCTTCCTTTTTCTTTTGCAAGTGCCACCATGGTAAAACCATTAAACCTTTATTTTCCTTGACATAGATGACAACTAATGTCATAAAATTATGACATCAATCCTTTGACATCAATGACAACAATATACTCAAAATTTCCAATAATCTCCCCCTTTGTCATTGATGGGAACCCTTTCTAAAAAAAAATTCAACCATAGGATTCCAAATCTTCTCCCCTTGAGAAACTACTCCTCTTGAATGAATGTTCTCCCCCTTACTCAAATCTCTCTCCCTTTGATATCAATGGCAAAGGGACTCCTTTGGGGCTAAATATAAGACTCTTAGCTCAGCCCCCTTCCCACCTCCTCTCCTTGAGGTGATTAATTTTGGGTTGGGAGTAAGACTACTTTCAATTTCCTTCTAAGATACTCAAATGTTTCCTTTGGAAGTGGCTAGTGAAAATGTCTGCAATTTGTTCATTTGTAGTAACATATTCCAATTTGACTTGCTTACCCATCACATGTTCTCTCAAAAAATGATATTTGATCGAAATGTGCTTGTTCCTTGAGTGCATCACTAGATTCCTTGAAATTTTTATGACACTTGTATTATCACACAATATGGAGATGGGATGATCATGCTCTTTTTTTGAAGTCCTTTAAAGTTTACTTCATCCATAACACTTGTGAACAACAAGCAACCTGATAAGCCCTAAAAATGCTCATTTTTTGTACCTCTTTTCTTATAAATAGCGACACTTTTTTTATAGATGTATATGTTTTATGAAAATTATATATATATTTAATAGTTTATTTTACATGTTATTTAATATTTGTCTTTAAGTGTATTTTGTGTAGATTTTGTGGAAATTGTTGCATTTTGGCATGTTTTTGTCGAGGTCCCACTCGGACCTAGCACTTGTGATTTCATGAAGGTAAAACATCCATGAAACATCGGTGTGAAGTATGAATTTAGACGCCAATTCCCTGTGAATCTCATGACTTCCATTTGGCACTTAACTATTAGGCACCTGCTTCCCATTAGGTGTCTGATTCTCGTTAGGTGCCTACTTCCCGTTAGGCGCCTGACTCCCATATTGGTGCCTACTTCCCAACTTCTATAGACAAGGTGTCTACTTCCTGAATTCTACAGACAAGGTATGTACTTCCCAACTTCTATAGACGAGACACTTGATTTCCACTAAAGCCAAATTATAGCATGGCTCTGTGGTCGACAGAACAAAATAAAATTTTAGCAACAAGTATAAATGGAGTTTCATCATTGAAACCTGACAAGGGAAAATGTCAAAGATGACTAGCCACCTATTTTCTAGCTGCTACATAAAATATTTATTTAAATTAGGTAGAAAAAATATCAGGCGTATTCTGGAAATAGAATACACTAAAATAGCTCACCAGGCTTCATATGTTTTTTGATTCCTTCATTCATGCAGGCGGTTGTAAAAGCAAATCATATTTTTGATTTATTTTGAAAATTGTAATAGGGTGTGGCCACATATCTTATAAATATTCAAGCCACCCCTAAATATGAATATCCCCAAATTTTTCATTGTAAATTCTTTACTACAATTATTAATAAAACATCTCAGTTATTTCCTATTAAATCGTCTACTCATATGGTGAAGATTTAACGCGGGAAAAACCTGCTGGAAGCATGGGCCCACTTACAATAGAGTTCTTACCTTAATTTCCCATGTTTTATGTTATTTAATTTTTTGTAGGTTAATTTATTTCCTTGTTATTTTTCCCTATTTTATGTGATTTCTAGCAAAGTATTGTTTTAATTTATGTGTGCATTTTAGTCCTATTTTCATAAATGTAGGATAGATTATTGGTTTGAAATTTAGATTCAAAACTTAAATGAACATCAAACACCCCCCAAACCATAAATTTGAGGGATTCATATCTGAAGGAGAAATTATAAGCATATATTGTGCATGGTTGCTCACAATACTACGAGCTACCCCAGGTTGATAATTAAATGGAGGTAATTAATTGAACCATAGAAAAAAACTAACCAATATTTTGGTGTCATTATCGGGGATTAGCCATTATAATTTCTTATTTTGAAGGAAGCATAATAGCAATATTTTAGACTACTTTCTCCAAAAACCTTCATCTGAAACTTTGTATGAGTCCACCTAAGAATAGAGGACTAGGTGGTCTTTGTAAAAAATAAAGAAGTTTCTTTTCAAAACCCTTCTACTTCAATAGAATCTAAACCTGAGACTGAAATCCCTCTATCACAATCTCCACATGTGCATTGGCGAGAACACCCGCTATTTGCACAGGATCCTTCTAAAACAATTCAGTAGAATCAAAGATAAGTGAAGTTCAATATGAGGAACATTTATTGAATGTAAAATTCTAGAAAGCAATATTAGATGGAACAATATCAAATACCAACTTATCCATCCTTCTGAAGGATAAAAGAAATGAACTAGAAGCATTGTCAGATGCTCTAAACGAAGTCAATGTAGAAACTCCAATAGCATAAAAAATGGCAAAAAATCTAGAGGAAGCATCCACTAGTTTTAGTTTTCCAATAGGAGAGGAAGGAGTGTTGGGCAAAATATTGGTTATTTTTTCTATGATTCAATTAATTACCTCCATTTAATTGTCAACCCGGGGTAGCTCGTAGTCTTGTGAGCAATTGTGCAAACTCTATGCTTGTGATTTCTCCTTCAGATATGAGTCCCTTAGATTATGGTTTGGGGGGTGTTTGGTGTTCGTTGAAGTTTATGTTTAAACCAATAATATCATGCTAATTCTAAGAAACATAACTGAAAACATTCAAAATATAAATAACTATCTTGCTAAAAATTACATAAAATAGGGAAAATAACTAGAAATAAATTAATATTTTAAAATAATTACATAAAATAGGGTAAATAGGGAAGAACTCTGTTGTAAGAGGGCCCACACTTCTAGCAAGTTTTGCCCGTGGTACGATGAATTTACAAGAACAATTCAAAAATTTTATTAACAGTTTACAGAAGAGAAATTTACATAGAAATTCTAGGAGAACTTCTTCAGGGGTGGCCTACCTATTTATAAGATATGCAGCAAATCCTATTACAATTGTTTTCTCAATTAAAGGAGTCAAGAAAAATATCATGATTTTTTAGCGTATTCTATTTCTAGAATACGTTGATATTTGATTTTCTTGACTTACAAAATTAATTCATGTTTCAGTTAGAAAATAGGTGACGATTCACCTTTGACATTATCCCATGTTTGATTGTGATACTGTAAATCCCTTCATGCTAGTTTTCAAAGTGTTTGTTCCGTTCTACCGACCATAGAATCGTGCTGAAGTTTGGCATTAATGGGAATTAGGCACCGTGGTTGAAGAAGTCAAGAAGCAGGTGCCTTTCATAAAATAACATAAAGTAGGTACCTTTTTTCATACAATGGTAAGTAGGTGCCTTCCATCGTATAACAGGAATCATGCATCTTCCATCGTACAATGGGAAGTAGGCACCTTCCATCGTTCAACAAGAAGCAGACACCTAACGAAAATCAAGCACCTAATAGTTAGGTGTCAAACGGAAGTCAGGCGCTTCAAAGCACTTGGGCACCTAACTTCGTACCTCTTTATCGATATTCTATAGATGTTTTTCCTTCATTAATTTGTAAGTGCTAGGTCCGAGTTGGACCTCTATGAAAACATGCCAAAATGCAATGATTTCCACTAAATATACACATATTACACTTAAAGACAAATATTAGAGAACATGCAAAATAAACTATCAATTATATACATAAGTTCCATAAAAAAATTATATCTACAAGAATATATGTCGCACATTATTGGGAAAAGAGTATAAAAAATGAGCATTTTTTGTGGCTCATCATCCCCCCATGCTTAAGGGGTGGCACATCCCTGTGCCACTTTGAACTGGTAATTACTAGTTCTATTCACTTCATCCCAATAGGCCCGATTGGTCCGTGTCCTCTTTATTTTAGTGGCCTTAGCTTTCTCTTTGTCCCAGGGCTTTCACCTCTTTGATGTTGTGGGAGCTGTTGTCTCCTGTTCCTACTACTTCTAGAATTTACTATGTCGAAGTGGTTCACTGGGCCCTACCCTCTTCTTGGGTGGTTCTCTGGTCCAAGACACCTTGCCCTTATCAACATTCAGATAAAAACTAGAGAAGTTGGTGGCATCCTTTTGTAATGCAGGCTCAACAATTTTCTATTACTCGTGGTGAAGTGGCGACTTCTCACCCACAGGAACTAATTCCTTATCTCCAAATGGGATTCTAGATTCCTTAGAAACCATTATTGTGGGTAAATCTACCCCTATTAGGTCAAGCTTAGGTTCAGCTTTGACCTCTACTTTTGACACAAGGGGAGTTCTACTGCTTGATGCCAGATCCTCCTTCTGCACAAGGCCTAAAAATCCCATCCACTTAAAATATGACTACATTCTTGAAGTCTTTCCATCCTCCGATCCATACAAATACTATAACTGCTCAGATTGAGCAACTGGAATCTTCCTGCAAGGTATCCCAAATTGTTTTTTACCTCTTTTTCTGCTTCCTTGAGCGCTTTCTTGGAGGTTTGCTTCTATTAGTTCTTGTCTACCTTAATTTCCTCCTTGAACTCCTCAAATTTCTATTTTTGAATAGAAAATATATTCTTTGCTTCCTCCCATTCCTCATCAAAATCCATCTCTAATTCCTTGTCAGATTCGATACCTAGGGCTTTTAACTCTGCAACTCTTGATATGGTCCTGGGTCATCACTGAGATGGCCTTATGGCTTTTTTTTTTTAATCTCAACTTGATACTCTGTACCCTAGGGTGTGTTGGTACCACTACTATTTTCTAGTGTACAGGGGATGCAGACTACTGAGCCCCCTGGTCCTCTACAGCTACTTGATGCACATTAGGGATGACTCATTTTTCCTCTATAGCTTTTTGCTGCACATCAAGGACTTCTAATTCTTCTTGAGGTTGATCTTCCCTTGTATTAATTGGAGAGTGCTCTACCTCTCCCTCTATACCTATAATTTGAAGCTCTCTAGCCTCCATCTCCTTTTCTCCATATTCTCCCATTTTGTAGGATGCTCTGCATTTTTAGGTTCTTCAACTTCAACCTCATCCTCTTGAATTATCTGATATTGAATAGGGGGATGTAGAGTAAGGATGCTATACTTCCATTACAATAGCATCTCCCTATTTTTTTTCCTTATCATCATGGGGCACTTATGTTGCCCCATCGATCTACACTGCTACATCAACACTAGTCGACTGCTCAGCTTCTCTTGGTCTGCCATACAACTATAATTATCTCTACAGTTGTCAAAATGTTTGATACAATTCATGCATTTTTAAGGTGGCCTCCTTTTTGGACTCTTAAAATAGAGCTCATTCCTCTTTAAATTTTGCTTCCCAGGTGGAAGTCTATTCTTTCAAAACCTACAACTGCTATTGTAGATCCTTTGCCTAGCCTTTTGGTGGAACATCTACCATGGACACCTCCTATTAAGGAGTTTGCCCACAGGAAATATCCTATAAAATGTGGGCCAAATACTCCTCCTTATTGAGCTCATCGATGGGTGTCTCCTCGTTATATGAGCTTGAAGCCACCCTCAACACCCTAATTATTTTGCTTCGCATCCTGGTGGAGATAGGCATGAAATCCTATGTTATCTCATCCTCAAATTAAGGTGTATAATGGGATGGAGCCTACCCTGCTTCCTCCCCAAATTAGGAAAAAATAGGGAATGAGGGTTATCCTGCTTCCCCTGTATCTCCTGTAGGCTGGGACGTAGGCACTGTCATTTCTCATTATATCACCTCCTGGGCTGACTTTTTTTTTTGAATGGGCACATCCTCCTCTACTTGTGCCCCTACCACTGCACTAGTACCCATAGATTCCTCAATTTTCACATTTCTATGACTCTGCATATCTCACTAAGATATAAATCAAACCATGGTGAGCCAACGTAGAGGTGGTTCCGACATGGTATCGCCTGGCCTCATCTTTCAAGGCACATACAAGGTAGTGGGGGACGTTTTTATCCCCATGTAGAACATGATTGAGGAAACTAAAATGGTTGGCATTCAGGTGGGAGTACCTACCAGAGCATGTAAAGAAACATGTGATATGTTTGAAAATGGTCTTCCAAAGCTCAAGAATGTGTCATTTCAGAAAGCCAACACGTGTTAGGTAATCATTTGGTGCTTAAAAAAAATCTTTGCACATAAAGAGTAAGGTTATCCTCCTTCGACATGTGCTCCCCTATAAGAGGGAGACCCATAACTCTGGCGATGTAGTCTTCAGTGACTGGGATCTCTAGCCCCCGTATGTGAACAACCCCATCACTCAACGACACCACAAATTCATTTGCTACTACTGCATCCTAGTCTTGACCGACCAATCAATAGTAGTCCATCCATTCTACAACATCCAACTATATTTGGACATCTACAAAAATTCTTGAGCAATTGATCGGCTCACTCTTCTTGAGGTCATGATTTTTTGACTTTCCCCCCATGCTTTACCTCTAGTTCACAATTCACTCAAAAATCTTACTGTATCCCCTGTGAATTACCATTGTGCTTCATTGCTCTATGTTTTTCTTACTAATTTTGTTGCACAGTAGCTGATAAATAGCCTTTTAAAATAACTATGTTCATACACACAAACAGTTAATTACCATAATCAACAATGATTATGGTTATTCGCAGTAAATTTCCTTTGAGCATGTGCCTAATTGTGTGGAGGTGATAACCATAAAATGTCGACCAATCAATTGCATGCCATGTAGCATCATACCAAGTGAATTTTTTCAAGTGGTTTAAGTAATAATGATGGGTTGTGCTAGAACATTTCCATAGATACACATGTTCATGAAAATAATATAGACAAGAAACAAAAAAATTAAACATGCACCTAAATTTGTTTCATGGGTGCATCACTATTGGCTAGTGTTTTATGATGGATCAAAACTACAACAAAAAATGATGGTCATGGTTCCCATGTAATGAATTTACTTTGACGTGATTGGTTCTTGGTAGCTACACTATGGGTTATTCAAGAAAATCCTACAAAAATTAAAAATAAACATTAGAAAAATGTATCACCTTGGGACGACAAATGTCCCCTCCTTGGAAATTGGTTGATGTCAAATTTTAATTTTTTTTATGGTGGAGTTGACTTTGCATGTGTATGAAGTGCTGACGTGGCTCGGGCCACATCCCAAGGCTAACGTGTTATTCTGTTAAGGTAGAAAACGACCACAATAGACAAAAATCAGGCACCTTTTTGTCTTCTTTTTAAATTACGATCTGTAGGTGCCTTGTAAACTAGAAATAGACACCGTAGGAATCGGGCACTTTACTTACATGGTAAGCAGATGCCTTAATAGTCAGGCACTCTACTTAACACGGGAAGAAAGTGCCTTAATAATCAGGCACTTATGTCTATCATGGGAAGTAGGCACCTTTTTGCTAACTTTCGAGTGTTGTACTTATAAAAAAAAATTTATACAAATATATTTATTTTTTTTAGATATATGCTAAGAATATTTGGTGTTAATTTTCCAAAAACTAGTAGTCGTTCGTTCTCCTAAAATATCGAGAGTCAGACATTGAGCTTCTAGAAAAAAGGATACATGCACAATCTTCGTAACATATTGGTATTTAGGTGCCATGAAGCATACAATGGGAAGCAGACACCTTCTACCATACAACGGGAAGTAGACACCTTCCACCATACGATAGGAAGTAGGCACCTTCCACCATACAACAGTAAGTAGGATCCTTTCGTCGTACAACGGGAAGCAAGCGCCTTTCATTGTACAATGGGAAGCAAATGCCTTTCACCATACAATGGGAAGCAGACACATCCCCATAAAATAAAAAAACATGGTACTTTTATTTATTCAGTAGGTGTTGATGTGTCCTTGTATATGCATTATCAGGTTGATCAGACCTTTTAGTGCTTTTGATTGAAAAAAAGGTATAGAATTAGCATCTGCCTCTGAACCAGCAGTTGAGTGTTTTATTGTCTAAAAATACCAATCCAAACATTCTTGTGCAGGTTTAGGTTTAGTATTCCCCTCTCTGAATGGGTACTAACTACTCCTATGCAAATTATCCTAAAAATCTTAGAAAGTGTAGGTTCATGGATCCTATGCTTTTTAGGCCTAGGTTTATCAAGTTGCCTAACAACTGCACAAAGGGTATTGTACCTACAAAACAAAAACACAACTAAAACAAAATTATAATTATAATTATCTTTGGGACTGTGTTGACTAGGTCCACATCTAATTGACCCAATATAAAATCAGAATCAATTGGGGTCTCCCCCATGCCTAATATAGAATCAATCATATATGCTTCAAATATATAGTATGGATGCAGGTGGTGGCCATTGACTGTTAATGTAATGTTGCTGCCATCTATTATTCTAACTCTTATAGCCCCATTATTGATGATTTCAATTACTTCATATGGCCCCATCCAAAGTTGCATGAGCTTACCCTTTATTTCCTGGAATCAAGAATCATAGAGTAATGCCCATTCTCCCACTTTAAGTTTCTTTGGACTGGTGTGGCAGTCATGCCATTTGACCCTTTGTTTTTGAATGGTCTTCATTTTCTACAGAGCCTCAAGACGGTATTCATACAGCTGATTAAGTTGCTAAATTCTATATTTTTATGCATCATCCATATTGATATTCAATTCTATAGAAGTCCTAAGTGTTTTAACTTCAAAATCTATAGGCATAATAGTTGTTTTCCCATAGACTAACTAAAATTGTGTGAAACCAGTAGTAGTCTTCCAAGTGGTCCTATAGGACCACATTGCTTTTGGTAATCTAGTAGCCTAGTCCTTCCTATGTTGCTACACTATCTTTGTCAGGACATTCTCCAATTATCTATTAGTCACCTCAACTTGTCTATTTGCCTATGGATGGTAGGGAGTGGTTTTGTAATGCCTAATTTTGTATTGTTGCATGAGTTCTTGGATCATCCTTGAAGTAAACTGAGGTCCTTGATCTGTTGTGATCTCTCTTAGGACTCTAAATATTGTAAAAATTATTGAATGCAAGAAATATGCTATAATTTTATCCTTTGAATCACGTAAATCCTATATTTTAACCCACTTTTTCACATAGTCAATACAAACTAGGATATATCTCTTACCTCCTGAATACAGATTAATAGGTCCTATGAAGTCCATCCTCCATCTATCAAATGGTTCAATGTGAACATGTGGTTGGAGTGGCATCTCATCTCTGAGAGTAGATCTATCCATCCTCTGACATTGATCACACTGCCTTACATGTTTGGCTGTATCTTTGAATAGTGAATTCCAGTAATAACCAGCCTGCAATACTTTATAAGCAGTCCTTTTTCTTGCAAAATGGCCATCACAAGGTTCATCATGGCAAGATTTTAGTATCTCAATTATTTCTTCTCTAGCAACATATATTCTCATGATTTTACCAAGTCCTATTTTAAACAGACACCCATCAATCCATGAGAAATCTATACTTTTCTTAATTAAAGTCTATTTTTACGAGGTCAAAGTGCAAGGGATATAGTATGAGTGGAGTGCAGTATTCCCAAGAGGTATATGATGAGAGATATTTAATATAAATTTCAATAAATTGTACTTAATCTTTCCAATTCTATATAGTTGTACTATTTACCACTATACTATCTTCAAATAACCCCAAAATGTATAGTTGTACGGTTATAACTGAACACTTGTACTATTTCTCCAAGAATCTTGGAATTGATCAAATCTCAGTCACTTTTCCAGGATTCACTTGAAAATCACTTGATTTACCCTCAAAATGCTTCAAAGTACAATTTTAGGCTAAAAACTCATCAGATGTACGAAATTACAAACCCTTGTATGGTTTGGTCATGTCATTGTAGGATTTGGTAAAAACCCTCAATCTGCTAGATATCTTGATTCTGAAAAATACCCATTTGCCTCTTATTGCCAAAAACATCATTTTCCATAATGGGTAACAACCATTAATATGATTTTCTCTTTATTCATCTATTTCACATAAAACCCTTGGATGGTTGTACGTTTTCTGGGTATGCAACTCCACCATAGATATGGACTCCACAATACCTATAATATCAATAAAAATTCCCCAACAATACATTTATTAAGATTTATCTCAATCCACACACATGCATACACAAATTTGGTCTAAATGAGAATTTATATTATTCTGGCATTGTACATAGGTAGTGTATGTTACAACATAAACTACAACAATAAATCCCTCTTCTCAACCCATAAACTACACATGAATGGCAGCCATGAATAATAACAATCCACCAACAACCCAACCATCAACCAACAACCCAAAAATTTGAATGGGGGGCTTATAATGGTTGTCCAGGCCATTCCAAAGTAGTTCCTAAGATAGTTCATTATTTACAATGGCCCATACATTAATAAATTTAATTAATGTTTACTAAGGTTTAATGTAATTTATATCAAATTACATTTCATCCGCATGTCATTTCATTTCCCATGCATTTTACATTTATTTTAATAATTTATTTTCCAATTGTACTATCTCACTAGATAGTACATTCTTCTTGCCAATTGTACTATCTCACTAGATAGTACATTCTTCTTTAAAATTATGCAAATCTAGCTTTATTATTGCTTCTCCTTTTAGGATGTGGATTTGCCTGCCTACATCTATCCCCTCCTCTAAATTGGTCGGCATCCTCGATGACACATGCTCTGGACATTGGGGATAGAAGTGTTGAGCAAGGTGCAGAGAAAGCAGTGCAAAAGTATTGTAATTTTTGTCAACACAGACATATTGATGCAGTTGATGCAGTTCAGAGGTCAGTCAGATCAAGTGCAGAAAATTTCAAGAAAAACAGAGGGGACCCAGATCCAAAAATTTGCAGAAAAATACAAGGAAGAAAACTGTCGCGATATCGCGACATGTTTTCTGTCGCGATTTCGCGACATGGCTGAGGAGAGAGAAGGCGCAAGCAAAATTGTCACGATTTCACGACAAAAAGGATGAGAGAGAAAGTGCATGAGAAAGTGTCGCGATATCGCGACAGTTTCGGAAGAAAAGCACTAAGGGCGCAAAGTGTCGCGACATCGCGACAAAAATGAGGAGAGAGAAAGTTCATAAAAACTATCACGATTTCGCGACATGTTGGAGGCAAAGCAGCAAAGTGAAGAAAGCGTAGCGATTTCGCTACATGTTGCAATTTCGCTGGCTAAAGCAAAGAAAAAGTGATAAGTCAAGAAGGTGTAGCGATTTCGCTACAAGTCCAAAATGCAAAATGCAAGAGTGTAGCGATTTCGCTACAGGTTCGAAATGCAAGGCAGCAAAGTGTAGCGATTTCGCTACAGGCTCAAAATGTAAGGCGGAGAAGTGTAGCGATTTCGTTACAGCTTCGAAATGCAAGGCGAAAAGTGTAGCGATTTCGCTACAGGTTTGAAATAAAAGGTGCAAAGGGGCAGCGACTTTGACACAAGTTTGAAAAGCAAGGGGCATAGGTGTAGCGATTTTGCTACAAGTGCAAAACTCAAAACACAATGGGGTAGCGATTGCGCTACAAGTCTTGAGATCAGCAAGTCGAAGCAAGCCAACAAAGTTAGATTTTCGGAAGATGCAACAAAGAAAAATGTTAAGTCAGAAAGGTGTAGCGATTTCGCTACATGTAAGGTTTTCGCGGCTGCATGGAGTAAAAATTGTATGGAGGCCAGAAGCGTCGCGATTTCGCGACGACAATGAGGATGACGTCAGCAAGACCAAAAATGTCACGATTTCACGACATCTTAGAAGATGACGTCAGCAAAACCAAAAAGTGTCACGATTTCGCGACAGGGTGAACGAAAAGCCATTGCAAGCCGAAAACGTCGCGATTTCGCGACATCTTTGAAGATGACGTCAGCAAGTCTAAAAAATGTCGCGATATCGCGACAAGTTTCTAGAGAAGCCTCAGCAAGCCAGAAGCGTCACGATTTCGCGACAACATGGAGGATGACGTCAGCAAAAGCGAAATGTGTCGCGATTTCATGACATGTATCATTTTCGTGGAGGCAAGCGAAGGAAAGAGGAGGAAAGCCGAAAGCGTCACGATTTCGCGACATGTCTCATTTTCGCGGGTGTATGCCGAGCAAAGCACCAGGAGGCGGAAAACGTCGCGATATCGCGACATGTAGGATTTTCACGGTCAACAGCCCTGAAAAAGTCAAACCGAAAGAAATGTCGCGATATCGCGACAGGTAATGTTTTGGCGGGAAAAAGGTCTAAGAGGCATTCAAAGTGACAGGTGTCAAAAAGGTGCCAGTTACGAAGAATTAACTGGAGTAAGATCTGTAGTTCCCAGTGACAGGTGTTGAGGAAAGATTAGAGAAAAATGCTGCAGCTATGAGCTGAAGTTAAAAGGAAAGTTACGAAGCATTGCATTTAAGAAGAGAACAGTTGTTGTAGGGCCGTGATGCTGCAAGCTGGTGTAAAGAGCAGTTTTTCAGATAATCTCTACAAACAAGAAATTCTCTCGATGGTTGTGCTTGACTCACAAGAAAGTAACGGGTAGAATAGAAGGATCGACACCATTTAGAAAAGAGTGCAAAAGAATTAGAAAGAGCAGTTACGTAGATTTTGGAAGAACAAGATAATAGAGCATCGAAACGCGCAGAAGGGTTGTCAATATATGCAGAGAAAAATACTGTCAATATGTGCAGAATGTGCAGAGAAGAAGGACTGTCAGTATATGCAGAATATGCAGAGAAAAATATGGTCAGAATGTCAGTAAGAAAGCGGCTAAAAGGCGGATCAGGTCAGAGAAGGATTAATGCATTGATCGTAGCCGAAAGTACATGAAATATTGGAGGGAAACTTGAACCGTTTTAAAAATTGAGCCATTCGAGGAAATCAAGGATATAAGGATCGAACTGGCATAGTGAGACTCATTATCGTGGATCGTGTTTTATTGTGCATATCAAAAGTCTCAGTTGTGTATGAGAGCTGTATGAAAACAACCTTAGAACAAAAACCTGCAATTTTGTTGAATATTCAAGAGAGAGGTTTTAGATAGAAATAGAAGATATTGAGTCTCTAACAATTCTCTTTATGCTTCTGTAAGATTCATTTGTAAGTGAAAGACCAGTGAGGGTCTTATAAAAGAGAAGGCATTTTATATGTCATTTTTGTGCTTACAACTTGAAATCCAAGTGGGTGCTTGGTAAAGGGAGTTGGTGCTCCTATCTGTTGCAACAGATAAATCAGGGGCTGGTGCTCCTTCCAGTGGGTGCTGGTAAACTTTTTGTAAAGATTGAATCCTTGCAAAGACTGGATTTGGATTGAAGTCCAAATAGTCATTATTTGAGGAGTAGCCACATCGGTGAACCTCGTAAAATCCCGTGTTGTGTGATGCTCTTGTGTGATACTTGCATTATCTAGTTTCAAGCTTGCATTATTAGTTTTAAAAGTTGCAGATTTAAGTTTTTAAGTAGTTACACTGATTCACCCCCCCTCTCAGTGTCATTGTGAGAATATCAATTGGTATCAGAGCCAGGCACTTGCACAAGCTTAATCAGCTAAGGTGTTCTTGGGAGATATACAATGGCCGGTGGTGAAGGTTTTTCTTCTAACAAAGCTCCTCTGTTCGATGGAACAAACTATTCTTTCTGGAGGCTCAGGATGCAGACCTATCTATGTGCATTGGGTTATGACATTTGGGAATCTGTTGAAAATGGATACACCACTCCCACTGTTCCTCCAATAGATGCGATTGAGAAGAAAAAGTTTGAGAACAACTCGAAAGCCAAGAATGCTATTATGTGTGGATTGGTCGACAGTGAGTTGATACGCATCATGAACTACAAATCTGCTAAAGACATATGGGACAAACTGCAAAGCATTCATGAAGGAGATAGCAAAATCAAGGAAGCTAAGCTGCAAACACATCGTGCCCAGTTCAAAGCATTAAAGATGACCGATGATGAGAACATTGAAGCCTATCTGCTGAGAGTAAATGGAATCATCAATGCAATAAGAGGACTCGAGGAAGAAATGGAAGATGCAGTTGTTGTGAAGAAGGTACTAAGAACCCTCAATAAAAGGTTTGATGCAAAGGTTTCTGCCATAGAAGAAGCAAAAGATTTAAATTTTTTTAGTATGGATGAAATGCATGGTTCTCTAACAGCATATGAAATGAGGATTGGTCAAACTAAGCCCTCAGATAGAGAAGCAGCTTTCCAAGCACAGAAAATTATAAAATCTAAACAAGAATCTGAGGAAGAAGAATCTGCAGATGAGACTGAAGCAAACTTTGTTAGGAAGTTAGTAAAGGGAAAAGGAAAGTACATAGGCAAGCTGCCGTTCAAATTTTTTAACTGTGGAGGCATCGGGCACTTTGCAGCAAAATGCCCAATGAAGGAGAAAAATAAAAATGATGAAGGAACACATCCAGAAAGAAATGTCTGGAAAAAGAAACCACATTTTAGAAAAAGGAACTTCAAGAAGAAAAGTTTCATTTCTCAGAACATTGATTCTTCTGAAGACAGTTCCAGTGAGGACTCTGAAGAAGAAACTGGTGAAGCCTTGTTCATGGCCTTCGAAGAACAAAGAACTGAAGAAACCCAGGAGTGTGAAGAAAAATTAGACGATGAGGCCGAGGTAGATCTGGAAGGTGAGTTGGTGGCTGCTCTTGAAGAGTTAAGTGCAGAAAGGAAAAGAAATAAAAAGATTACAAGAAAATTTGAGGAGGCCAGCAATTTAATAATCAGTTTGAAAGTACAAACTGAAGAGCATAAGAAAAAGTCTAAAGATTTTGAAGCACAGCTAATCGTGAAAATAAATGAGTGCAACAAGCTAGAAGAAGATATAGTTGGATTAAGGTTGCAGCTAGAAGGGATGAATCGGAAACTGAGTTGTCATCAAAAATTTGAAGACAGTTCTGAGAAACTGAATAAAATGTTGAATAATCAAAGGCCCACAGGTATCAAGTTTGGTTTGGGCTTTGATGAAGGAGAAACCTCAAAGAACTCAAAGGCTGTAACTGTAGAACCAATAAATATTAAAGACAAGATTAAAGTTGACCAAGATAAGCCGTATCATGCAAAAGAAAACAACAAGTCCAAGCTTGAAAGGAGTGCTGCAAATGATAGATTCATCAAAGTCACTCATCAAAGAAGAAGAAGACCCAGGGCTCCTACCTCCACCTGGCAACAACCACTTCCCAGGTACACTCGTTCCTTTTCTGGTTATTGTTTTAAGTGCAATGCATATGGTCATAAAATTTCAAGCTGTAGATATAATGTAGAACAAAGAAATTTTACTAGTAGAAATATTTTTTCTCCCTTGATAGATTATGTCGTAGAATGTTATAACTGCCATAACTTCGGTCATATTGCAAGGAATTGTCGTAGCTCTTTTGCAGGAAATAAATACCAGGAAAGAAAATATCACTCAGCTGGATCAAAACAGTATAGAAAATTTCCCAAAAAATTGTCACAAGCCAATGAAAGGGAGAAAGTAAAACAAGTGACCAGATCTGCTATTAAATCTCAGTGGAAAGAAAAGGAACAACCAATGAAAGACAAGGAATCTCTGATTGTTCAAATAGCTCTCAAAGCACAGAATAAATCTGCTCCTTGGATTCTGGACAGTGGATGCTCCAGTCACATGACAGGAGACAAACAGAAGTTTGACAAGCTACAGACATACGAAGGTGGTTCTGTAAAATTCGAAAACAATGATGGAGCAAAAATAGTGGGTAAAGGATCTGTTAAGTTAAGTGACGGTAAAATCAACTCTAAGGAAGTTCTTTTTGTGGTAGGACTGAAGCACAACTTACTGAGTGTAAGTCAGATTTGTGATAGAGGTCATGAAGTAATTTTCAAGAAGGAGGGCTGTGAAGTAAGGAAGACAAGAAATGGAAAGTTAATAGCCACTGGACTGAGAACTTCTAGAAATTTGTACACTCTCTCTGAGACTTCTGAAGGAGCCTGCTTGGTTGGTCAAGAAGAAGAAAACTGGCTGTGGCACAAAAGACTCGGTCACATAAGCTTTGATAATCTGGTAAAAATCAGCTCGAAAAGAGCAGTAAGAGACATACCCACTATTGGTAAACCATCAAACAGTATATGTGAGTCATGCCAAAAGGGGAAGCAAACCAGATCTACCTTCAAAGCAAAAGAATATTTCACTAGCAAGCCATTAGAACTGATTCACACTGATTTGTGTGGACCCATGAGGACAGAAAGCATAAATGGATACAAATATTTTATGTTGTGTATAGATGATTTTTCCAGAATGACATGGGTACTCTTTCTGAAACAGAAATCGAAGCCTTTGAGATGTTTAAAACTTTCAAAAATCTTGTTGAGAATCAATCTGGAAAAAGAATTAAATGTTTGAGATCTGATAGAGGAGGAGAGTTTATTTCAAATGAGTTTGCTGAATTCTATGAAAAACATGGAATAAGAAGACAGTTCTCAGCAGCAAGAACACCTCAACAGAATGGAGTAGTTGAAAGAAAGAACAGAACTATACAGGAAATGGCAAGAACCATGTTAACAGAGAGCAAAATTGCTGACAGGTTCTGGAAAGAGGCAGTCCATACTGCAGTCTATATTCAGAATAGGTGTATGTTGAGGCCGCATGAAAGCAAAACACCTTATGAACTGTGGTTTGGCAAAAGGGCTACAACAAAATACTTCAAAGTGTTCGGCAGCAAGTGTTACATTAAAAGAATCGAAGCCAATCTTGGCAAGTTTGAAGATAGAGCCGATGAAGGAATCTTCCTTGGTTACTCAACTAAAAGCAAAGCTTACACATGCTACAACAAAAGACTAAAGAAAATTGTGGAGAGTGCGGATGTGAAGGTTGATGAAGGCAGGAAACAAGAAATCAACAAAAATGAAAACTACCCAACCTATGAAGAATTTATTGAAGAAGATGAAGATCAAGAAAAAGAAGAGAGACAGAAATCAGATTCAGAGGACTTAGAAAGAGATGAAAATAGAAAATACAGAACAGGCAACTGGCAGAAAAATCATCCCAAAGAGCAGATTATTGGGGACCCTACAGTTGGCATTCAGACAAGAAGAAGAGTAGTAAATAACTATTCTCTGTTATCCAGTATTGAGCCCAAGAATATTATTGAAGCAAGCACGGATGAAAGCTGGATGGAAGCAGTAAATGAAGAACTAGATCAAATTGAGAAAAACAAAACCTGGGAATTAGTACCAAGGCCTGAAAATAAAAACATAATTGGTACTAAATGGATATTTAGAAACAAACTGAATGAAGATGGACAGGTTGTAAGGAATAAAGCAAGATTAGTCTGTAAGGGATATGCCCAAGTTGAGGGGATTGATTTTGAAGAGACTTTTGCACCCGTGGCCAGACTTGAAGCAATAAGACTGTTTTTGGCTTTAGCTGTTCATAAGAATTTCAAGGTTTATCATATGGATGTAAAATCAGCATTTCTGAATGGAAATCTTGAAGAAGAAGTATATATTGAACAGCCCGATGGTTTTCAACTTTGTGATAATCCTAACTTTGTTTGCAAGCTGAAGAAAGCATTGTATGGCTTGAAACAAGCACCTAGAGCTTGGTATGCAAGACTGGACAACTATCTCACTAAGCAAGGATTCAAGAAAGGTATGGTGGATAGCAATTTATATGTGAAAACTGAAAATGGCAATTTCATTGTTCTAGTTGTTTATGTAGATGATATAATTTTTGGGAGTAGCAATGATGAATCATGCAAAGACATAGCAAACAAAATGCATAAAGAGTTTGAAATGTCTATGATAGGTGAACTTTCATATTTCCTTGGATTACAAGTTAATCAAATTGAAAAGGGGATCTTTATTTCTCAAATTAAATATGTGAAAGAAATGCTGAAAAAGTTCACTATGGAAGATAGTAAGCCAGTGAGCACCCCCATGACAACAAGCTGCAAGTTGAGCAAGGATGATAAATCTCCGGATGTTGATCAAACAATGTACAGATCAATGATTGGGAGCTTGCTGTATTTGACAGCAACCAGACCGGATATCTTACAAGTTGTTTGCATGGTTGCAAGATTTCAGGCTAGTCCAAAAGAGACTCATGTAACAGCTGTGAAAAGGATCTTTAGGTACCTCAAGGGTACTATGGAGTATGGGCTGTGGTATCCAAAAGGAAAAGACTTCACTCTCTTTGCATATTCTGATGCAGATTGGGCCGGATGCATTGATGACAGAAAAAGTACAAGTGGAGGAGCATTTTTCCTTGGAGATAAATTGGTAGCATGGCACAGTAAGAAGCAAGAATCAGTCTCTCTATCCACAAATGAGGCAGAATACATTGTAGCAACAACATGCTGCACACAAATACTATGGATGAGACAAACATTGAAAGATCTAGGTATTCACTTCAATGAGCCCATTTCGACCAAATGTGACAACACTAGTGCAATCAACATTTCAAAGAATCCGGTAATGCATTCCCGCACCAAACATATTGCAATCCGGTATCACTTCTTGAAGGATAAGGTTGCAGAAGGAGAAGTCATATTAGATTTTGTTCCCACTACAGAGCAAGTAGCAGACATATTCACCAAACCCTTACCAAAGGAAGTATTTGAGTACCTTCGAAAGAAGTTGGGAGTAGTCACACTTCCCAAGCACTGACTAGCTATGGGAAATACATTCTCAGGGGGAGCATTCAAGTTATTTATGCCCGAGAATGTTGTGCATAGACTCGTGGGGAGTTCTGCAGCAGCCCTTTGGCATTATTGGCAAAGGGGGAGAAGAATTTGAGCAAGGTTACAGTGTGTTGCCAACAATTCCAAAGGGGGAGATTGTTGAGCAAGGTGCAGAGAAAGCAGTGCAAAAGTATTGTAATTGTTGTCAACACAGATAGATTGATGCAGTTGATGCAGTTCAGAGGTCAGTCAGATCAAGTGCAAAAAATTTCAAGAAAAACAGAGGGGACCCAGATCCAGAAATTTGCAAAAAAATACAAGGAAGAAAACTGTCGCGATATCGCGACATGTTTTCTGTCGCGATTTCGCGACATGGCTGAGGAGAGAGAAGGCGCAAGAAAAATTGTCACGATTTCGTGACAAAAAGGATGAGAGAGAAAGTGCATGAGAAAGTGTCGCGATATCGCGACAGTTTCGAAAGAAAAGCACTAAGGGCGCAAAGTGTCGCGACATCGCGACAAAAAGGAGGAGAGAGAAAGTTCATAAAACTGTCACGATTTCGCGACATGTTGGAGGCAAAGCAACAAAGTGAAGAAAGCGTAGCGATTTCGCTACATGTTGCAATTTCATCGGCTGAAAGCGAAGAAAAAGTGATAAGTCAAGAAAGTGTAGCGATTTCTCTACAAGTCCAATATGCAAGGTGAAGAGTGTAGCGATTTCGCTACAGGTTCGAAATGCAAGGCAACAAAAGTGTAGCGATTTCGCTACAGGCTCAAAATGTAAGGCGAAGAAGTGTAGCGATTTCGCTACATGATTCGAAAGTGCATAGTGCGAAGAGTGTAGCGATTTCGCTACAGAGTTTGAAAGTAAAAGGTGCAAAGGGGCAGCGACTTTGACATAAGTTTGAAAAGCACATGTGGCATAGGTGCAGCGATTTCGCTACAAGTGCAAAACTCAAAACACAATGGGGTAGCGATTGCGCTACAAGTCTTGAGATTCACTAGCAAGTCGAAGCAAGCCAACAAAGTTAGATTTTTGGAAGATGCAACAAAGAAAAATGTTAAGTCAGAAAGGTGTAGCGATTTCGCTACATGTAAGGTTTTCACGACTGCATGGAGTAAAAATTGTACGGAGGCCAGAAGCGTCGCGATTTCACGACGGCAATGAGGATGACGTCAGCAAGACCAAAAACATCGCGATTTCGCGACATCTTAGAAGATGACGTCAGCAAAACCAAAAAGTGTCATGATTTCGTGACAAGGTGAACGAAAAGCCATTGCAAGCCGAAAACGTCGCGATTTCGTGACATCTTTGAAGATGACGTCAGCAAGTTTAAAAAATGTCGCGATATCGCGACAAGTTTCCAGAGAAGCCTCAGCAAGCCAGAAGCGTCACGATTTCGCGACAACATGGAGGATGACGTCAGCAAAAGCGGAATGTGTCGCGATTTCGCGACATGTATCATTTTTGCGGAGGCAAGCGAAGGAAAGAGGAGGAAAGCCGAAAGCGTCGCGATTTCGCGACATGTCTCATTTTCGCGGGTGTATGCCGAGCAAAGCACCAGGAGGCGGAAAACGTCGCGATATCGTGACATGTAGGATTTTCGCGGTCAACAGCCCTAAAAAAGTCAAACCGAAAGAAATGTCGCGATATCGCGACAGGTAATGTTTTGGCGGGAAAAAGGTCTAAGAGGCATTCAAAGTGACAGGTGTCAAAAAGGCGCCAGTTACGAAGAATTAACTGGAGTAAGATCTGTAGTTCCCAGTGACAGGTGTTGAGGAAATATTAGAGAAAAATGTTGCAGCTGTGAGCTGAAGTTAAAAGGAAAGTTACGAAGCATTGCATTTAAGAAGAGAACGGCTGTTGCAGGGCCGTGATGCTGCAAGCTGGCGTAAAGAGCAGTTTTTTAGATAATCTCTACAAACAAGAAATTCTCTCGATGGTTGTGCTTGACTCACAAGAAAGTAACGGGTAGAATAGAAGGATCGACACCATTTAGAAAAGAGTGCAAAAGAATTAGAAAGAGCAGTTACGTAGATTTTGGAAGAACAAGATAATAGAGCATCGAAACGTGCAGAAGGGTTGTCAGTATATGCAGAGAAAAATACTGTCAATATGTGCAGAATGTGTAGAGAAGAAGGACTATCAGTATATGCAGAATATGCAGAGAAAAATATGGTCCTAATGTCAGTAAGAAAGCGGCTAAAAGGCGGATCAGGTCAGAGAAGGATTAATGCATTGATCGTAGCCAAAAGTACATGAAAGATTGGAGGGAAACTTGAACCGTTTTAAAAATTGAGCCATTCGAGGAAATCAAGGATATAAGGATCGAACTGGCATAGTGAGACGGTTACTGTGACTGTGTTTTATTGTGCATATCAAAAGTCTCAGTTGTGTATGAGAGCTGTATGAAAACAACCTTAGAACAAAAACCTGCAATTTTGTTGAATATTCAAGAGAGAGGTTTTAGATAGAAATAGAAGATATTGAGTCTCTAACAATTCTCTTTATGCTTCTGTAAGATTCATTTGTAAGTGAAAGACCAGTGAGGGTCTTATAAAAGAGAAGGCATTTTATATGTCATTTTTGTGCTTACAACTTGAAATCCAAGTGGGTGCTTGGTAAAGGGAGTTGGTGCTCCTATCTGTTGCAGCAGATAAATCAGGGGCTGGTGCTCCTTCCAGTGGGTGCTGGTAAACTTTTTGTAAAGATTGAATCCTTGCAAAGACTGGATTTGGATTGAAGTCCAAACAGTCATTATTTGAGGAGTAGCCACATCGGTGAACCTCGTAAAATCTTGTGTTGTGTGATGCTCTTGTGTGATACTTGCATTATCTAGTTTCAAGCTTGCATTATTAGTTTTAAAAGTTGCAGATTTAAGTTTTTAAGTAGTTACACTGATTCACCCCCCCCTCTCAGTGTCATTGTGAGAATATCAAGAAGCACTACACAATGTACTGCAAGCACTTATCACGCTCCTTCCGCTTCCTTCTATTCCATAGGTCCTCAATAACTGGTATCACTGCTAGCTGCTTCTCACATATTAAATTCATACTTCTCCCTAGAAGTGCTAAAATCAATTGTAGTAGCATCATCAACCTGACCATCTTGATAAGCATGACAAATATCACCTTGATTATGAACATGATAAAAATGAACAACCTCCTCAATTTGTTGGACAACACCCATCGCCACCTATGATGGGGGTCAAGGGGGTAGGAGCCCCCTTGCAGGATTGAGGGATAGCATCCCTCACATGCCCCAAAACCTCAATATAAAAACTATTACAACCATCATTGTCCAAGCCAAATTTTTCTCTTTGTTGGTACTTTGGGATTCATTGCTCAACCCTATTAAATAGCTCATCGTCAACTCCATTTTAATTCTCTCAGGTTCAAGATGACTCAATATTAGCCTTGAACTACCTTTTCTTAACCACTGCTAGACATTCTTCTCCTTGTATGGTTTTTCTTTGTACACTTTCACATGGTACAGTTCCATTTTATATGATTTCTCCTTGTAGGGATTGCACTTGTACGATTTTACCCTATACGGACTACACTTGTTCAATTTTACCTTATACAGACTACACCTATATGATTTCACCTTTTACAAACTATACCTATATGATTTCATCATGTACAGACTAAACATGTATGATTTCATTTTGTATGAATTGTACATGTACGATTTCATCTTGTACAAATTGAACATGTACGATTTCGTCTTGTACGGATTGAATATGTATGATTTCATTTTGTACGAACTATACCTATATAGTTTCCAAATCATACCATTATTCAATCCAAATCATACAACACCCTAAAATATATATTTTACCACTTGCAATTGTGCACTCACTTTCACTTGTATGATTTCATTCACTAACTGTACGATTTGGTTCCTTTGTACGATTTCAACCAACCTTTGTTCAGTTTCTTCTTGCAAAATATTACAATCATGTTCTTCTTTGGTCAAGTTTTCTTGTATGACACTTTGCTCCATTTTAACAACATATTTTAATTTTATAATTGATTGTTCTATGTGAATAATATACTCCATGTTTACAATTGATTGTTCCTCTTGAACATCATCCTCCAATTGTACAATTGGAGGCTATTCTTCTTTGGTCAAGTTTTCTTGTATGATACTTTGCTCCATTTGAACATCTTTCAATTTTACAAGTGATTGTTCTATGTGAACAACATCCTCCATGTTTACAATTGATTTTTCCTCTTGAACATCATCCTCCAACTGTATAATTGGTCAACTTGAACAACTACCTCCAATTGTACAATTGGTTGTTCCACTTGAACAATATCTTCCAATTACATATTTACTGTACTTTCATTACTTGCACTTAAATAATAATACTTCTTAGTGCCCTCCATTGGTATATCAAAATCCTCCATTTAAGTAACAATTTGTTGTACATACTCATCTTGGATATCGGTCTTCTCTACTTTGTTCTCTCTTATGGCAGCATGTTGTTCTTCCTTATCTGCAACAATCACTTCCTCCTCCATTGAAATCAAGTTCACTTCCTCACTTCTAAGCATGCTTCTCAAGTTCACTTCCACCTCCCTTATTTCCTCGTAAGGGTTAGAACTTGTCTCTAATGCTTCAAATTCTATATGCATCACTGGTTCATCTTGATTTTCAATACTGTCATAGTCATATGCAAAGTGTCCCTATATTGGCATTGCCAACATTGTACAATGGGTCTACCCTCACTATCATACTGTATTGTGCTGATTTTATCTCTAGTATGATTATCACACCCTGCATCACCACTGACATTATTCCTTTGTACAAGCTTGCTTTGGGCTACATCTACTTGTGGTGATGATCTTGCACTCTCTCTATTACAATCAACATAAAATTCATCATTCTTTTCTTTGGAGTCATTTTCTTCCTTGACTTCTTGACTCCAACACTTGTGCAAGGGACTACTCTCCTACCCAAAATCAGTATTCTTATTGTTTGAATCATCCTCAATATGAGGATCATTTTCTACCTCTGAGATAGTCTCATCATCATTACCAAAATTCCACTTCATTTGTGTTGATTTTGCCTCACTTTCCCAAATTAGAGCATAATCCATAGCTTCTTTGTATGTTACTAGAGGGAAAATCCTCATCTTTGTTTGATACATAGGAATAAGTCCATTTACAAACCACATCCTCTTCAATGCCTTTGATTGATCCTGCTCAAAATGGTCAAACAACCCACTTAGCTTTCTATTATAAGAACAAACAGACTCATTCTCACCCTGTTTCATTCTATAAATTTCAATAAGAATATCAGCCTCATTATCATATAACTGAAATTCTTTTACAAATGCATATCGTAATTCTTCCCATGTCTGGGACCTGTCTTCTGGTAATTTCATATACTAGTCTATTGCATATCCCCAAAATATTGTAGGAAACAACCACCTCCATTCTGCCTCATTGGTCTATCCAATCGCTTTCCACATTAGGCAATAAACTTTCCAATGTCGAAGTGGATCTTCTATTTATTCTCCATGAAATAATGGACATTTACATGATATGCCCAAATTATCCTTCGATTTGATAGGTTGGCTTTCCGTAGCCTTACATACATCACCCTGCAATTGCTCTTCTACTATACTCTCTTTCTTCTCATTAGATAACATTCCACCCTACAGTTTCTTTGATGTCAAACTCCCATCTTTCTTACTATCGAACACACCCATCTATAGCTTTTCTAGTGTCGAACTCACCTTTCGCACACTATTGGACTTGTCATCCTCCATTGGCATCGATGTCATACTCTCATCCTACTCACCATCATGCATCACTACCAGTAATTGTTGTGGTATCAAACACTCTTTTCCAACCTTCAATTTCTTACCAACATTTCTCATCAACTTTGGCTAAACTTGATTTGTACACTTTATCAGCCCATTTGTATGATTACATGTACTTATACTATTTTGCTTGCAATTGTATGGTTTACCTTGCAACTGTACTATTTAATTGGCAATTGGAAAATTAACTTCCTCACTATACGGTTTACCCAACAATCGTACAACTTTCCCTCTTACTTTATGGCTTTCTCTATAAATCATATACTTCTTCCTTTGGTTGTACGGTTTCCCCCAACCATCATACGATTCTTGCCAATAACCACATACTTTTTGCTTTTTCATGTGTGGCTATGTAATTATTTCCTCCATTCGCATGGTTCTCTTTCGATGGTGCACATCAACTGAACAACCTTGCAATGCTTGTAAATTGCAATCCTTTGTATAGTTATCAACTTTAAAATAATACACACCCTCTACAATATAACCATCAACTCCATTTTTCACATCAACCATACACATCTCATTGTGCAACTTATCATCCACATCAAAAAATTTATCTTCCATATCTATGACTTCAACTAGATGCCATGGTATTTGTTGTACATCTACCCAAGCAACTTGCTTTTCACAACTCCATGTCATCAAGCATACCCACAATTCATAGAGACCAAGTCTCCAAGATGTAGAAATGGAATGCAACATACTTTCCCACATCTTTGATAAATTAACTATCATCTACTTCTCTATAATCTCATCTTTGCAAACTTGTATCTATCATCCACCCCAATGTTCTTCCATACTACTTACTCTTCTAGACCCTTCATCATTCTCAACAATGATAAAACTGGTTCAAATCCACACGGCAACGAGCACCAAATGTAGCACGAGTGGAGTGCAGTATTCTCGGGAGGGATGTGATGAGAGATATTTAATATAACTTTCAATAAATTGCACTTAATCTAGCCAATTCCATATAGTTGTACTATTTACCACTGTACTATCTTCAAAATAGCCCCAAAACGTACAGTTGTACGGTCATAACTGAACACTTGTACTATTTCTCCAAGAATCTTGGAATTGATCAAATCTTACTCACTTTGCCAGGATTCACTTGGAAATCACTTGATTTACCCTCAAAATGCTTCAAAGTACAATTTTATGCCAAAAACCATCATATGTATGGAATTAAATGTCTCTTATTTCCAAAAACATCATTTTCCATAATGGGTAACAACCATTAATATGGTTTAATCTGTATTCATCTATTTCACATAAAACCCTTAGATGGTTGTACGTTTTCTAGGTATGCAACTCCACCATAGATCTGGACTCTACAATACCTACAATAACAATAAAAATCCCCCAAAAATACGTTTATTGAGATTGCTCTCATATCCACACACATGCATATACAAATCTGGTCTAAATGAAAATTTATATTATTATGGCATTGTACACAGGTAGTGTATGTTACAGCATAAACTGCATCAATAAATCCCTCTTCTCAACCCAAAAATTGCACATGAATGGCAACAATGAACAATAACAATCCACCAACAACCCAAAAATTTGAATGGGGGGCTTATAATGGCTGTCCAGACCGTTCCAAAGCAATTTCTAAGACAGGTCATTATTTACAATGGCCCATACATTAATAAATTTAATTAATGTTTACTAAGGTTTAATATAATTTATATAAAATTACATTTCATCCGCATGTCATTTCATTTTCCATGCATTTTACATTTATTTTAATAATTTATTTTCCAATTGTACTATCTCACTAGATAGTACATTCTTCTTTAAAATTATACAAATCTAGCTTTATTATTGATTATCCTTTCAAGATGTGGATTTGCCTACCTATAGGGGATACTCTACTAGTGGCTAAATAATTAGCCATATCTGCATACCAAGGTATCTGATCATTTAGAGCAAACAAATGCTCATCTAGAGATTAGTATTTTATAGCTGCATAGTCTGGAGGTGTCAATATGGATAGGAAATCAGCTACCACATTGTCCTTTCTTGGTTTGTCTACTATTGTCACATCAAATTCCTACAAGAGCAAAAACCATATGATAATTATGCCACTAATCCTAGGTTTGTTTTTCAATTATCTGATTATTGAGTGATTAGTGTGTACAAATACCGGATAACCTATGTATTACTGCAAGAAACTCTTTCTCTATAATAGTATAATTTAGTTCAGCATCTATAAGATTTTTACTAACATAATAGATGGCATAAAAATAATCACCATATTTGTGTCCTAGTACTGAGCCTATTACATTGTTATATGCATCAGCATATATGTGAAAAGGTATGGTCCAATTTGGACCTCTCAACACTGGTGCAGTAATCAGTTTTTCCTTCAAGGTGTTGAATGCTTGCTCACATTCTTTAGTCCAGACAAACTCTACATATTTTTTTAACAATGTGGTAAGAGGTTTAGTAGTTTTGCTAAAGTCTGATATAAACCTCCTATAATAATTGGTTGATCCTAGGAAAATACGAATGTTCTTTTGTGTTTTGGGAGTAGGCAGAGTTTGGATGACTTCAATTTTATTCCTGTCTACTTTGATCCCTTCTGCAAAAATTTGATGTCCTAAAACCATTTCTTCCTACATCAACATATAACATTTCTCATTTCTTAAGGATAGGTTAGTTTCCTCACAATTTTTAAGTGTCTTTTCCATATTTTTTGTGGTAGTTTCAAAAGTCTCACCATATACAATGAAATCATCCATGTATACTTCCACGGTCTCTCCAGTCATATCTAAGAAAATTCTAACTACCATCTGAAAGGTGGTAGGTGCATTGCATAGACCAAATGGTAAGAATCTATAAGAAAATGTCCCCCATGGACAAGTAAATATGGTTTTATCTTGATCTTTCTCCCCTATTTGGATTTGATTGTATCCACTAAACCCATCTAGAAAATAAAAGTACTTCTTGCTTGCTAGGGTGTCAAGGACCTGATCTATAAATGGTAAGGATAAGTGGTCCTTTTTAATTTCTTTATTCAGCAACCTGTAATCAACACAAATTCTCCATTTTCCATTTTTTTTGGGCACCACCACTAATGGTGATACCCACTCACTATCTGAAATGGGGTAGATGAATCCAATTGTGAGAAATTTTTGTAACTTTATTTTAACAATTTCTTTCATGGTTGGGTTCATTCTCCTCTGTGGTTATCTTACTGGTCTAACCTGGTCTTCCAAATATATTCTATGTGTACAAGTCTTGGGAGCTATTCCTATCATGTCATAATATTCCCAAGCAAAGGCATCTTGATGTTTTTCCAATATATGTTTTATTTTGATTTGTTGTTTAGCTATCAACTTGTTATCCACATTCAACATTCTACCAGGTGCAACTTCTATTTGGTGAGTATGATGGTCTATTCCCCCTACCAATGGCAAATCAGGAGGAGGATAGGGAGGTTTTCCCTAAAATAAGTGGGAGATCATTTTATCCTCATCACTTTCATATTCCAACTCCTCAAATTTTATCACAGGTTGGATCTTTGATAGACCATAAATATTTTGATTTTCATTCTCAAATTCTCCCAATAAATTTGTAGACTATGCAGGTGGATGTATGATTAGTTTATTTATATTTTGACCATATAACATGGTCATTTACCCATCTCTACAGCTTATGTAGGCATTAGCTATTGTCAACCAAGGTCTACCTAAGATTAATAGGTATCCACCTAGTCCAGATTTAGATTACAACACTAAAAAAATCTACTAGATACTCCCATGCATCTACTGTAACAATGATATCTTCTAGTATTCCATCAAGAAGTACTTTAGACCTATCCAAAAACTATAGCACAGTTTTAGTGGGCTTTAGGTTGGTCAATTTTAGTTTTTGCATGGTTTCCTAGGGTATGACATTGATGGCAACCCCAAATTCTAATAGTGTGTTGGGTAAAATACAACCCTCTATTTTTACAGCTAGCATAGGGCTACCTAGATCTAAATACTTATGGTTGTAGTTATTCCCTAACATAAGGTCAGCTAATTTACTTACCAAATTGATTGATTTAGCTAGTTTCCTCCCTAGTTTCTTGAGGCACAACTCTCTTATAGCCTTCTCATAGATAGGTGTGTCTCTAATGGCCTGGAAGAGAGGAATTGTGACTATTAAGTTCTTTAAACTGGAGAGGATATCAAACTCTTTTTGTATTGGTTTCTTTGGTTCTTGAAACCTTTGTGGAAAATGTGGAACCTCATATTTTTTATGTACAGGTGTTGATTCTTCTTCTATATATTTTATAAGGGGTGATTCCTCTTTCTCTATTTCTACTGGTTCCTCTTATTCTACAAGAGGAGTAACTTCTACACCTGCTTGCTTTCCTAACCTTAATTGGATAGGATCGTAATCTACCTTAATATTATACATAAGGTAAATCTTGTTTTCCATATGATAGGTTGGTTTCTTGTTGTTTGGGTTTGTTGTTGGCTATGCTGGTAACTGAGGAGTCCTTAGAGTAGGTAAAGTTGGTAGACTTGGTTGTAGTAGATTTGGAGTAGTATGTTGTGGATATTGATTCCAAACATTCTGATTTCTCCACTACTACCTAGGCTACTGATATTGGTTCCAAGGATAAGGGTTGTAAGGATTTTATCCTTGGGGAAATGGATTCCAAGATTGTTGACTATACCAACCCATGTTGGGTGGCTGGTTTTGACCTTGATTCTGGTAATTGCTGCCCCCATAGGATGACATTCTTGATTGCATATTATTATCCATAGGAGACTATTATCATTTACTCATATTACTTATGAAGTATGCCTTGTCTACTTCAGGTTCCTCTTTATATTTCATTAATTTTGGACACAGCTTCATTTATGATCCTTCTTACAAACAACATATACATGAACTTTGTTTTTTGGGCACTCATTTCTGGGGTGTTTGCCTTTGCATTTAGGATAGAAGTAGGTCAATACTACCTCATTCTATTGTTTCTATATCTAAAGCAAAAGAGTATCTATTTGAAGAGACAGAGATGATAACATCTCACTCTTAAGGTCTTCTAACATGTTACTTATCTCTATTTTAGTGACAGTGGCTGACTGCTTAACATATCTAGAGTTTAATTTACCCTTTCTTCTTGAGAAATTTTGACACAAATATTGAATATCATCCATTTTGTGTTGGTAAATGTCTCCCCTAGAGATCATGTTTAAAGCTTCTAAGGATTCATTTGTAGGTCCTTTTAGAAAAATGCTTCTTAGGGACCTATCTCCTAGTTTTGAATGGGGTGATATTTGCAAGTTGAAACTGAATCTATCCCAATATTCTTCCATGGAAAGGTCCGAGGTGTAGACCAATTGGTTCATCCAAACCCTATAAGGGGGGTAGAGGTCCAAGGTTCAAATCTTGGGCCTCGTCAAACTGAACGCTTGTCTTTTTCCTGGTGCTTTCAGCGATGTAAAAGGTTTAAAATGATTGTGGCATGATGGTTATAGGGGCAGACTGCACGAAGATCTATGTGGTGGATTTTGGGGTGAACAAAATAGAATACTATGGCGGCCATAAAAAATTGGACATTCTATCCGGATTCGTGGCAGCTATCGATTCCACCATGTAAATTAAAAAAAAAAAATTATTCTTTCATGGATTCCCCTTCCTTCTAGATCATATCTAGGAATTCCTCTCTTACATATATTGCTCTACCAAAATCCTAATACTGATCCAAGAAAATTTTCTTCAACTATTCCCAAGTATTTATCTGTTTATCCCCCAAGCTGATGAACTAGCGCAAAGCTTAATCATCAAGGGTGAAAGGGAATAATTTCAATTTCTAAGGATCTGTGGTGTAATCCATAAATCTACATAAAACATCAAATTTAAACAGAGACAGGTCTGGATATTCTATTGGTAGTCCTCTAAAATTTGGAAGATGGGTAGGAGAGATGTGTTTCATCTTGTGATCTCCTCTTGCCTCTTGTATTGGAAAATTAAAACTAGTGGATGTTTCCTCTGAATTTTCTATCATCCTACCTACTACTGGTGTTTCTACCCTTGCTTCATTCAATGCAGTTGTTAATGCTTCTATTCCATTTCTTTTATCCTTCATAAGGATGGATAAGTCAGTGTTTGAGATAGTTCCATCTAACACTACTTGCCAACATTCAACATTTAGTAGATCCTCCTCAAATTGAACTCTACTTATCTATGATCCTGCTTTGGGATTTTGTTGTATTGTTTTAGAGGGATCCTGTGCAAATAGTAGGTGTTTCCACCAATGCATAGGTGGATATTGAGATGGTGAGAGTTCATTCTTAGGTTGAGGTTCTACTGAAGCAGAAGGATTTTGAGAAAAAACTTATTTTTTTATATAAAACGACCGTCTGGTCCCCTATTCTTAGGTGGACTCATACAAAGTTTTAGATGAATATTTCTGAATAAAACACTCTAGGCTACTGTAACTATGATTTATTTAGAACAAAAAAGTACAATGGCTACTCCCCAGCAACAGTGCCAAAATTTTGGATAAAACATTGGTTAGTTTTTCTATGATTCAATTAATTACCTCCATTTAATTGTCAACCTGGGGTAGCTCGTAGTCTTGTGAGTAGTTGTGCAAAATATATGCTTGTAATTTCTCCTTCAAATATGAGTCCCTTAGATTATGGTTTGGGGGGTGTTTGGTGTTCATTGAATTTTATGTTTAAACCAATAATCTCATGCTAAGTCTAAGAAACAGGACTAAAAAAATTCAAAATCTAAATAACTATCTTGTTGGAAATTACAAAAAATAGGGAAAATAACCATAAATAAATTAATATATTAAAGTAATTATAGAAAATAAGGTAAATAGAGAAGAACTTTGTTGTAAGTGGGCCCATGCTTCTAGCAAGTTCTTCCCATGGTAGAATGATCATTGGATGCTTTAGAAGATGTTTTTACAGGAACAATGGAAAAAATTTATTAACAATTTGTAGTAGAGAAATTTACATAGAAAGTTTGGGAGAGCTTCTTCAGGGGTGTCTTGCATATTTATAAGATATACGGCCAATCCTATTATAATTGTTTGCTCAATTAAAGGATTCGGGTAAAATATCATGATTTTTTAGGGTATTTTGTTTTCAGAATACGCTGATATTTGATTTTCTTGACTTACAAAATTAATTCATGTTTCAGCTAAAAAATAGGTGACGAGTCACCTTTGACATTATCCCATGTTTGGTTGTGATACTAGAAATTCCTTCACACTGGTTGCTGAAGTGTTTGCTCTATTCTACCAACCACATATTCATGTTGAAGTTTGGCATTAACGAGAATCAGGCACTACGATTGAATTTGGGAAGCAGGCACCTTCCATCACATAACAAAAAGTAGGTACCTTCTATCATACAATGAGAAGCATGTGCCTTCCATCGCATAATGGGAAGTAGGTGCCTTTTTTTGTACAATAGGAAGTAGGCACCTTCCACCATTCAATAGGAACCATATGCCTAACGAAAATCAAGCATCTAATAGTTAGGTGTCAAACGGGAGTCAGACACTTCAAAGTACTTGGGCACCTGAATTTGTACCTCTTTACCAATATTCTATAGATGTTTTTCCTTCATTATTTTGTTAGTGCCAGGTCCAAGTTGGACCTCAATGAAAACATGCAAAAATGCAATGATTTCCACTAAATCTACACACATTACACTTAAAGAGAAATATTAGAGAACATGCAAAATAAACTATCAATTTTATATATATATATATATATATATAATTTTCATAAAACATTTATATCTACAATAATATATGTTGCACATTATGGGGAAAAGAGTACAAAAAATGAGCAATTTTGTGGCTCATCAAGGAGGAGATCACAAGATGAAGCACATCTCTCCTACCCACCTTCCAACCTTTAGAGGACTACCAACAGAAGATCCAGATCTATTCCTATTTAAATTTGATGTTTTATGCAGATCTATGGATTACACCATAGATGCTCAAAAACTAAAATTATTCCCTTCCACCCTTGATGATTCAGCTTTGCACTGGTTCATCAGCTTGGGGGATAAATGGATAACTACCTAGGAATAGTTGAAGAGACTTTTCCTAGATCAGTATCAAGATTTTGGTAGAGCACGAGATGCAAGAGAAGAAGTCCTAGACATGACACAAAAGGAAGGGGAATCTATGGAAGAATATTGGGATAGGTTCAGCTTTAATTTGCAAAGATCACCCCATTCAAAACTAGGAGATAGGTCCCTAAGAAGTATTTTTCTGAAAGGACTAACAAATGAATCCTTGGAAGCCTTAAACATGATCTCTGGAGGGGATATTTACCAACATCAAATGGATGATATTCGACAGTTGTGTCAAAAAATTTCAAGAAGAAAAGGTAAGTTGACCCCTAGAAATGTTAAGCAGTCAACCACTATCACTAAAATAGAAATAGGCAACATGCTTGAAGACCTTAAGAGTGAGATGTTATCATCTCTGGCTCTTCAAATGGATACCCTTCAACTTCAGAAGAAGAAGCAGGAGAATGAGGCAACATTGGCCTACTTCTATCCTAAATGCAGAGGCAAACACCCCAAAAATGAGTGTCCAAAAAACAAAGTTTGTGTATGTGTTGTCTGTAAAAAGGATCATAAAACCAAGTTGTGTCCACAGTTAATGAAATCTAAAGAGGAACCTGAAGTAACAGAAGCATACTTCATGGGTAATAGGAGAAACTGGCAATAGTCTCCTATGGGTAACAACATGCAATCAGGAATGCCATCTTATGGGGGCAGCAATTACCAAAACCAAGGTCAAGCCCAACCACCCAATATGGGTTGGTATGGGCAACAACCTTGGAATCCATTTCCCCAAGGAGAAAATCCTTACAACCCTTACCCTTGGATGCAATACCAGTAGCCTGGGCAGTAGTGGAGAAACCAGAATGCTTGGAATCAGTATCCACAACATCCTGCTCCAGCTCCACTACAACCAAGTCTACCTGCTCCTCCTGCTTCAAGAACTCCTCAGTTACCAGCACAACCTACAACAAACCCAAACAACAAACAACAGCCAACCTATCAGATGGAAAATGAGATGTACCCTATGTATAATATTAAGGTAGATTGTGATCCAATCTAGTTACGGTCAAGAAAATAATTAGGTGTAGAAGTCACTCCTCTTGTAGAAGAAGAGGAACACATAGAGATAGGAAAAGGGGAATCACCCCTTATAGAGGAAGTAGAAGAAGAATCAACACTTGTGAATAACAAATAAGGGGTTCCACCTTTTCCACAAAGGTTGCAGGAACCCAAGAAACCAATACAAATAGAGTTTGATATTCTCTCTAGTTTAAAAAACTTAACGGTCACAATCCCTCTCTTTCAGGCCATCAGAGATATACCTATCTATGGTAAGGCCATAAGAGAGTTGTGCCTCAAGAAACCAGGGAGGAAACCAGCTAAATCAATCAGTTTGGTAGGTCAATTAGCTGACCTTATGTTAGGGAATACCTACAGCCAAGAAGTACTCAGATCCAGGAAGCCCTGTGTTAACTGTAAAAATAGAAGGTTGTGTTTTACCCAATACACTAGTAGATTTGGGGGCTGCCATCAATGTCATGCCCTAGGAGACCATGCAAAAACTAAAATTGACTAATCTGAAGCCCACTAAAACTATGTTGCAGTTGGTAGATAGGTCTATAGTGCTCCTTGAGGGAATATTGGAAGATATTACTATTACAGTGGATGCATGGGAGTATCCAACAGATTTCTTAGTGCTACAATCCAAGTCTGGGTTAGGTGGATACCCATTAATCTTAGGTAGACCTTGGTTGGCAATAGTTGATGCTTACATAAGTTGTAGAGATGGGAAAATGACCATTTCATATGGTCAGAATATAAAGAAACTAATCATACATCCACCTGCATAGTCTACATATTTGTTGGGAGAACCTGAGAATGAGAGTCAAAATATTGGTGGTCTATCAATGGTCCAACCTGTCATGACACTTGATGAGTTGGGAGATGAAAATGATGAGGATAAGATGATATCTCACTTTTTTCAGGGAGAATCCTCCTGTCCTCCTCCTGAGTTGCCATTAGTGGGAGGAAAAGACCACCATATTCAGCAAATAGAAGTTGCACCTGGTAGAATGTTGAACATAGATAACAAGTTGATAGCTGAACAACAAACCAAACTGAAACAAACATTGGAAAAACATCAAGATGCCTTTGCTTGGGAGTATTCTGACATGAGAGGAATAGCTCCTGAGACCTGTACTCATAGGATATATCTGGAAGACCAGGTTAAACCAGTAAGACAACCATAGAGGAGAATGAACCCAACTATGAAAGAAATTGTCAAAATAGAATTACAAAAACTCCTCACAGTTGGATTCATCTACCCCATTTCAGATAGTGAGTGGGTATCACCATTAGTGGTGGTGCCCAAGAAGAATGGAAAGTGGAGAATTTGTGTTGATTATAGGTTGTTGAACAAAGCAACTAAGAAAGACCACTTCCCTTTACCCTTTATAGATCAGGTCCTTGACACCTTAGCAGGCAAGAAGTATTTTTCTTTCCTGGATGGGTTCAGTGGATACAATCAGATCCAAATAGGGGAAGAAGATCAAGATAAAACCACCTTCACTTGTCCATGGGGGACATTTGCTTACCGAGTTTTACCATTTGGTCTATGCAATGCACCTGCCACCTTCCAGAGGGTAGTTCTGAGCATTTTTTCTGACATGATTGGAGAGACTGTGGAGGTATACATGGATGATTTCACTATATATGGAGAAACTTTTGAAACCACCACAGAAAATCTGGAAAAGACACTTAAACGTTGTGAGGAAACTAACCTATCCCTAAGCAATGAGAAATGTTATATGCTGATGCAGGAAGGGATAGTTTTAGGACATCACCTTTCTACAGATGGGATCAAAGTAGACAGAAAGAAAATAGAAGTCATCCAAACCCTACCTACTCCCAAAACATAGAAGGATATCCATAGTTTCCTAGGATCAACCGGTTACTATAGGAGGTTTATATCAGACTTTAGAAAAACTGCTAAACCTCTTACCACATTGTTAACTAAGGATACAAAGTTTGTCTGGACTGAAGAATGTGAACAAGCATTCAACACCTTAAAGGAAAAACTAATTACTGCTCCAGTGCTGAGAGGTCCAAATTGGACCATACCTTTTCACATATATGTTGATGCATCTAACAATGCAATAGGCTCAGTACTGGGACAAAAATATGGTGATGATTTTTATGCCATCTATTATGTTAGTAAAAACCTCATAAGTGTTGAACTCAATTATACTATCACAGAGAAGGAGTTTCTTGCAGTAATACATGCTCTTAACAAATTTCATCATTATATCATAGGATATCAGGTTTTTGTACACACTGATCACTCAACGATCAGATACTTGACAAAAAAACCTGGGATTAGTGGTAGAATTATCATATGGTTGTTGCTTTTGTAGGAATTTGATGTGACAATAGTGGACAAGCCAGGAAAGGACAATGTGGTAGCTGATTTCTTGTCCAGATTAACACCTCCAGACTATGCAGCTATAGAGGACCAATTTCTAGATGAGCATTTGTTTGCTCTGAATGATCAGATACCTTGGTACGCAGATATGGCTAATTATTTAGCCACTGGTAAAGTATCCCCTACACTTTTACCTCATGAAAAATAGACTTTAATTGAGAAAAGTGTAGATTTCTCATGGATTGATGGGTGCCTATTTAAAATAGGGCCTGATCAGCTCATGAGAAGATGTGTTGTTGGGAATGAAATAACTGAAATACTGAAGGCTTGCCATGATGAACCTTGTGGTGGCCATTTTGTAGGAAAAATGACTGCATATAAAGTGTTGCAGGTTGGTTATTACTGGCCTTCACTATTCAAAGATGCAGCCAAGCATGTGAGCCAGTGTGATCAATGTCAGAGGATGGGCAGACCTACTCTCAGAGATGAGATGCCACTCCAACCACATGTTCACATTGAGCCATTTGATAAATGGGGGATGGACTTCGTAGGACCCATTAATCCATAGTCAGGAGGTAAGAGGTATATCCTAGTTTGTACTGACTATGTGACTAAGTGGGTTGAAGTGCAGGCTTTGCATGATTCAAAGGAGAAAACTATAGCAGATTTCTTGTATTCATCAATTTTTACAAGATTTGGGGTTCCAAGGGAGATCACAACTGATCAAGGACCTTAGTTTACTTCAAGGATGATTCAGGAACTCATGCAACAATACAAAATCAGGCATAACAAAACCACTCCCTACCATCCACAGGTGAATGGGCAAGTTGAGGTGACCAACCGAGAGTTGGAAAATATCTTGACAAAGATAGTGCAACAACATAGGAAGGACTGGGCTACTAGATTACCAAAAGCAGTGTGGGCCTACAGGACCACCTGGAAGACTACTACTGGTTTCACACCATTTCAGTTAGTCTATGGGAAGAGTGTTATGATGCCTATAGAGTTTGAAGTCAAAACACTTAGGACTATAGTAGAGTTGAATATAAACCTGGATGATGCATAGAAAGAATGAATTCAATAGCTTAATCAATTGGATGAATACCACCTTGATGCTCTACAAAAAATAGAGATCATTCAAAAACAAAGGGCCAAGTGGCATGACCACCACACCAGGCCAAAGCAGCTTAAAGTGGGAGAATGGGCATTACTATATGATTCTCGATTCTAGGAAAGGAAAGGTAAGCTCATGCAACATTGGATGGGGCCATATGAAGTGACTAAAGTCATCAACAATGGGGTTGTGAGGATCAGAACAATTGATGATAGCAACATTACCTTAATAGTCAATGGCCACCACCTGCATCCATACCATGTGTCTGAAGCATACATGATTGAGTCTAGATTAGGCATGGGGGAGACCCTAGTTGATTCTGATTTTATCTTGAGTCAGTAATATGTGGACCTAGTCCACATAGTCCCAAAGATAATTATTCTTTCAAAGTTTTTTTTTTTTAGTTGTATTTTTGTTTTGCAAGAATGATGCCCTGAGTGCAATTGTTAGGCAGCCTGGGAAACCTAGGCCTAACAAGCACATGATCCATGAACCTGCACCTTCCAAGATTTCTAGGAGAATTTGCTTGTAGTAGGAGTAGCTAGTCCCCACTTAGAGAGGGGAATACTAAACCTGAATCTGCACAAGAGTGTTTGGATTGGTCTTTATGGATAATAAAACACTCAACTATTGGTTTAGGGGTGGATGCTGATTTTGTTCTTGATTCTTCAACCAGAGCACTGAAAGGCCTGATCAACCTTACAATGCATATACGAGGAAAATTCAGCACCCATTGAATAAAGAGAAGTACCTGTTTTCTATTTTTTTATGGGAAAGGTGCCTGATTCCTATTTTATGGTAGAAGGTGCATGATTCCCATATTATGATAGAAGGTACTTGATTCCCATATTGTGAAAAGGAGGTGCTTGATTCTCGTTATATGGTATAGGGTGCCTAACTCCTAGTATGTTAAGGAGATGGTGCCTGCATCTCGTATTATGGTAGATTGACACCTAATTTCTAGTTTTTCTAAGAAAAAGGGTGCTCGACTTCCATTTTTTGGGATAATGACACCAAATTTCTTATTAAAAAATATTGAGTTTGTATAAAGTTTGTTTTATAAGTATGACACTCGATAGTTAGCAAAAAGGCACCTGCTTCCCATGTTAAGTAGAGCACTTGATTGCTAAGGCACCTGCTTCCCATGTTAAGTAGAGCGTCCGATTGCTAAGGTGCCTGCTTCCCATGTTAAGCATAAGCGCCTGATTGCTAAGGCGCTTGCTTCCAATGTTCAAGGCACCTGTGCCATAATTGAAAAGAAGGTGCCTAATTTCCATATGGAAAAGGCACCTGATTTCCATATTTTTGCCATTTTTCTACCTTGGAAGAATAAAATTTAGCATTGGGATGTGGCTCGAGCCACGTCAGCACCCCATGCACGTGCAAATTCAAATCTATCATGGATAAAATTAAAATTTGACATCCACCAACTTTCGAGGAGGGGATGTTTGTCATCCCAAGAAGATACATTTTTCCTAACTTTTATTTTGAATTTTGTAGGATGTCTCGAATAAGTCATATTGCAGCTACCGAGAACCAATCACGTGGAAGAGAATTCATTGTATGGGAAATATGGCCATCATTGTCCATTGTGGTTTGCCTAGTCATCAAACACCAACCAATAGCAATGCACCATGGATATCTATGCATATACACCCATGAAACGAATTTAGGTGCATGATTAAATTTTTTGTTTTATGTCTATATTTTTTCATATGCATGTGTGTCTATGGAAAAGTGTCAGCACAACCCCCATTATTGTCTTAGCCACCCGAATAACTCCACTTGGCATTGTACTACGTGTCATGGCTCTGATTGGTCAATTGCCTATGGTTATCACCTCTACACAATCGGGCACATGCTCGAAGGAAACTTACCATGGATAACCATAATCACTTTTGATTATGGTAATTAACTACCTACGTGCAAGAAAGTAGCTATTTTAAAAATTACTTAATAACTACTATAAAGTTACCTATAAAAAGAAATAAAAGAGTGTGAAGTGTTGTAGCAATTCAGGGAGAAAAACTAGAAGCATTGCCAAGTGAACTATAAACCAAGGGAAAAGCATGGGGGAAATCAAAGAACCATGACCTCAAGAAAAGTGAACCTATCGACTGCTTAGGGATTTTTGTAGATGTACAAACCCAATTTGATGTTGTAGGATGGATGGAGTATTGTCGACTGGTCAGTCAGGGCTAGGATGTAGTGGTAGCTAATGAATTTGTAGCATCCATGAGGGATGGGATCATGCACATGCGAGGATTAGAGATTCTAGTCACTAAAAATTATATCACCATGGTGACGGGCCTCCCTCTGATAGGGGAGCACATGTACAAGGAAGATAACCTCACTCTCTATGCATAAATATTCTTTGGGGGACCGATCGAGCACCTAACATGCACTGGTTTGCCCAAATGCCACATCCTCGAGCTCTAGAGGGTGGTCTTCGAATAGATCATGTGATTCTTCACTTGCTCTGGTAGGTACTCCACATTGAATGTAAATCATTTTTGCTTTCTCAATCACATACTACATGGGGATAAAATCAATATCCTACATTACCTTGCATGCACCCTCAAGGATGAGGCCAAATGGTACTAGGTAGGCACAACATCTACCTTGGCTCACCATGGCCTAATTTTGGCCCTGGTATGATATGCGGAGTCACATAGAGATGTGATAGTTGAGGAGATCGAGGGCACTAATGTAGTTCTAGGGGCACAAGAAGAGGGGGAGGTGCCAATACATGATGAGTAGTCAGCCCAAGAGGTGATAGAATGAGAAGAGATGATGCCTGCATCCCAGCCTATAGAAACTATATGGGAAGTAGGACAAGCCTCATCCCTTATTTTTCCCCAATTTTATGAGGAAGTAGGATAGGATTTGTCTCCCACTACCCCTCAATTTGATGATGAGGTAAGGCAGGAACCACCAAGCCCAACGTCCATGCCAATTTCCACTAGGACTCAAAGTAGAAGGATGAAGGCATCTAGGGTGGTTTCGAGCTCATCAGATGATGAAACAATGATCGATGAGCTTAATAAGGAAGAGTACCTAGCCCAGATTTTATAAGATATTTCCAAGGGGTAAACTCCTCAATAGGAGGTTGCAGTAGAATATTTTCCATAGGAGGGCTAAGAGGAAGATTTGCAGCAATAGTTGTAGGTATTGAGAGAGCAGGCTTCCACTTGGGAAGCCAAATATAGAGAAGAATGGACTCTATTTCAAGAGTCTAGGAAAGAAGTTGCATTGAAGATGCATGAATTGTATCAAATAATTCAGCAATTATAGGGGCAAATAGGATGATTGCAACTACAAGGTAGAGTAGTGGGAGCCGAGCAATCAGCCAAAGTAGATGTAGCGGTGCAGACTAATGGGGCAATAGAGGTGCCCCCTACTGATATAGAAATAGAGCAGGGAGTGGATGCTGCAATGGACGTAGAGCAGCCCTGTTCCACATCTCATTCTGTAGAATAGGTACTTCAGGAAGATGAAGTTGAGGTTGAGGAACCTCAAAATTCAGAATAGTCTATAGAAAAAGGAGATGAAGAGGAGAATGAAGTGGAGGCTCAAGAGCCTCAAGTTTTAGGAAAGGAGGAAGAGCCAAAGCATTCTCCAGCTGATGCAGGGGCCGAAAACCTTAGGAGGAAGAAGCAGTTCCAACTGAGCAACAATTCTCTACACAAGAAGAGGCTCAACATCCTACATCTACTAAAAACCAAGAAGCAACAACACCACCAACATACCCTGAGATGCAGCACATAAAGTTGAGGTCAAAGAAAAAAGTTGTAAGGGCATCTCAGCGAAGACCCAGAACCAGAGCGAGAGTTGTCGAATTGAAGGCATTGGGCATCGAATCCGATAAGGAATCAGAACTAGATTCTGATGAGGAATGAGAGGCAACAAAGAAATTGTTTGCTACCCAAAAAAAAAATTTGAGGAGCTTAAAGAGGAGATTAAAGTAGACAAAAAGAATTGGAAGAAGGCCTCTAAGAAAGCACTCAAGGAAGCTAAAAAAGAGGCCAGAAAGCAAGCCAAGAGGCCTCCCAAGAGAATTCTAGTTGCCCAACCTGAGCAATTCTGGAGCTTGTATGGGTCGGTAGGTGATGAGCCTTCAAGGATGAAGGCATATTTCATGAGGATGGGATTTCTAGGACCTGTGCCACCTGCAGATCAGGCATCAAGCAGTAGAACCCCTTCGGTGGCAAAAATAGAGGTCAAGGCTGAACCTGAACTTGACCCAATAAGGGCTGATTTACCCACAGCTAGGGTTGCTAAAAAGTCTAGCATCCCATTTGGTGATGAAGATGCAGTACCTATGGGTGAAGAGTTACCCCTTCACCATGAGTACTGGAAAATGGCTGAGCCCGCATTCTAGAAGGATGCCACCAGTTTCTCTGGTTACTATTTGAATGTTGAAAAAGGTAAGGTGGCCTGGACAAGGGAACCACCCAAGAAAAGAGCAGGGCCAAGTCAGCTAGTTCGATGCAGCAAGCACCAAAAATAGTAGGAACAGGAGGCAACCACTCCCAAAGCACCAAAGGGGTGAAAGCCCCAAGACAAGGAAAAAGTAAAGGCCACTAAAAAGAAAAGGACAGAGACCAATAGGGCTTATTGGGATGTTGTAAATAGAACTGGTAATTACCAGTATAAAGTGGCATAGGGATGTGCCACCCCTTAAGCATGGGGGGATGATGAGCCTTAAAAATGCTCATTTTTTGTACCTCTTTCCTTATAAAATAACGACACTTATTTTTATAGATGTATATATTTTATGAAAATTATATATATATATATATATATATATATATAGTTTATTCTACATGTTATTTAATATTTGTCTTTAAGTGTATTTTGTGTAGATTTTGTGGAAATTGTTGCATTTTGGCATGTTTTCATCCAGGTCCCTAGCACTTGCAATTTCATGAAGGTAAAACATCTATGGTACATTGATGTGAAGTATGAAGTCAGGCACCCAATTCTCTTTGAAGTGCTTAACTTTCATTTGACACTTAACTATTAGGACTACTTCCATTAGGTGCTTGCTTCTCGTTAGGCAGACTCTTTATTGGACTGCTTCAATTTTCGAATAAGGTGCCTGCTTCTTAACTTCTATAGACAAGGTACCTGCTTCTTGACTTCTATAGATGAGGTACCTGATTTCCACTAAAGCCAAATTCTAGCATGACTCTGTGGTCGGTAGAATATAGCAAAATTTTAGTAACAAGTATAAATGGAGTTTCAGCATTGAAACTAGACAAGGGATGACATCAAAGATGACTAGCCACCTATTTTCTAGCTGCTACATGAAATATTTATGTAAATCAGGAAAAAAATATCAGACATATTCTGGAAATAGAATACGTTGAAATAGCTCACCAAGCTCGATATTTTACCTGATTCCTTCATTCATGCAGGCGGTTGTAAAAGTGAATCATATTTTTGATTTGTTTTGAAAATTGTAATAGGGTGTGGCTACATATCTTATAAATATGTAGGCCACCCCTAAAGATGAGACCCCAAAATTTTTCTTGTAAATTCTTTGTTGCAATTGTTAATAAAAAATTTTTGAGTTATTTCCTGTTAAATCGTCTAAGCGTCCGGTGAAGATTTAATGTGGGTAGAACCTGCTGGAAGCGTGGGCCCACTTACAATAGAGTTCTTCCCTTACTTTCCCCTATTTTCTATTATTTAATTTTCTGTAGATTAATTTATTTCCCTGTTATTTTCCCCTGTTTTCTGTGATTTCCAGCAAAGTACTATTTTAATTTCTGTGTGCATTTTAGTCCTGTTTTCATAAACGTAGGATAGATTATTGGTTTGGAATTTAGAATCAAAACTTCAATGAACATCAAACACCCCCCAAACCATAAATCTGAGGGACTCATCTCTGAAGGAGAAATTATAAGCATATATTGTGCACGGCTGCTCACAAGACTACGAGCTACCCCGGGTTGACAATTAAATGGAGGTAATTAATTGAACCATAGAAAAACTAACCAATGTTTTGCCCAACATAACCACTGCAATGTACTCTACCTCTACTGTGGATAAGGCTATTTATGCTTATTTCTTGCTTAGCCAAGAGACTAAACAATCTCCAAGAAATAATGTTCCTCCACTTCTACTTTTTCTATCATCAATATTGTCTGCCCAATTTGCATATTTATATGCTGTAAGAGTAAAGTTATCACCTCTGGGAAACCAAATTCCAAAATCCATAGTCCTTTTTAGACTGAGAAGTCTCTTTATTTCCAGTACATGTGTTTCCTTTGGTGCTGCTTGAAATATTGCCACTATTCCCATTGCCAGCATTATATTTGGTCTTATAGTTGTGAAATATAGTAAGCTACCAATCATAGATCTATACAATATATGATTTGCCTCAGAAGATTCATCATATTTACTCAACTTGCATCCTGTAACCATGGGGGTACTTACTGATTTGCAGTCCTCTAATTTGAATTTCTTTAGCATTTCTTTTATATACTTGGTTTGTGAGAGAAATACACCTTCTCTAATTGTAAAATTTGTAGTCCAAGAAATAAGGAAAAATCACTAAGCATTAACATTTCAAATTCATTTTGCATACTTTTTGAAAATTTTTGACACATCTTATCATTATTGCCTCCAAAAATGATATCATCCACATAAACAACCATGATTAATAAGTCATTTCCTTCATTTTTGATGTATAAATTATTATCAACTATTCCTTTTCTAAAACCCTATTCTTGAAGATACTTATCTAACCTTGAATACCAGGTCCTAGGAGCTTGCTTTACTCCATAAATAGCCTTCTTTAATTTACATACATAATCTAGTTTATTAGTTAGGTTGAACCCCTTAGGTTGCTCAATGTAGACCTCTTATTCATAGATTCCATTGAGAAAAGTTGATTTTACATCCATTTGATATACTTTGAAGTTTTTAAAACTTGAGAAAGCTAAAAATATCCTTATAGCCTCAAGTCGTGCAACAGGAGAAAATGTTTCATCAAAATCAATCCCTTCAACCTATGCATAACCTTTGCATATCAGTCTTGCTTTATTCTTGACTACTTGACCATCTTCATTTAACTTATTTTTACAAATCCATTTAGTGCCAATTACATTCTTGTCTTTTGTATGAGGTATAAGTTCCCAAGTCTCACTTTTTTCTATTTGATCCAACTCCTCATCCATTGCCTTAACCCAAAATTTATCTTCTCTTACCTCATTGAAATCCTTGGGCTCAATTTTAGACAACAAAGAAATATTTACATGTTCACTTGTTCCTGTTATCTTCCTCCTTGTTTGTCTTTCATTTGTATTTCCAATAATCAAATCTCTTGGATGATTCTTTTGCACATACCTAGATGGATTCTTAGGAGGTGTTCTTTGTGTTTCCTCTTCTTCTGATTCTTCAACTATTTCTTCTTGGCAACTTTCTTCTTCTTGATATATAATTTCTTGATTGGTTCTTTTGACCCTGTATGTTCATCAACTATCACATTTATACTTTCCATATGTATGTGTCCTCTTATTATAGTATTTATAATATTTTATCTTAGTGGAATACCCAAGGAAGATGCCCTCATCACACCTTGAGTCAAACTTACCCAAATTTTTCTCTTCCCATCTAATGTAGCATTTACTTCCAAAATTTTTGAAGTACTTCATAGTAGTTGGTCTTCCCTTCCAAAGCTCATATGGAGTTTTATGATGATTTACCCTCACCTAAGCTCTATTGATGATATAGACAGAAGTATGAATTACCTCTCTCCAAAACCCATCTAAAATCTTAGATTCATTTAGCATAGCTCTGGTCATATTCTCAATAGTTCTATTTTTCCTTTCAACTACTCCATTTTGTTGTGGGGTTATTGATGCTAAATACTCTCTTTTGATCCCATGTTTTTCATAAAATTATATAAATTCACCTAAAGTAAATTATTCTCCTCTATATGATCTTAGATACTTTATCCTTTTACCTATTTTATTTTCTACTAACTCTTTGAATACCTTGAACTTCTCAAAGGATTCTAAATTTTCTTTTAAGAAAGCTACCCAAGTCATTTTGGAGATATCATCTATAAATAGCAAGAAGTAACTTTCACCTTGTAAACTTTTTGTCCTTGTAGGACCACATAAATCAATATGAACTAGTTTCAATAGTTTGGATGAAGTAAATTCTTGTGACTTGAAACTTGTTCTTGTTTGCTTTCCATGCTAACATTGTGCTCAAATTGTGCTTTGTGGCCTCTTTATATTGGGTGGATATTTGACTACCTGTTTGTTGCTTATCTTCACTATATTGTCAAAGTTCATATGAACCATTCTTCTATACCAAAATCAACTCTCATCTTCTTGTGATAAGAAACATTGTTCTCCCTTAATTTCACTTAGCATGTAGAGATTGTTTGTAGTTCTACTGGCATCTACAATGAGATTTCCTATTTTAGATTTTCTGATTTCACATCTATTTAGATGGAAAGTGATGATGTGCCCTTGATCACAAATTTGACTTACACTTAGTAAATTGTACCTCAATCCTTTAACATACAATACATTTTCTGTCTTTTATTTTCCATTATCTAAACTCAAAGTCCCTTTTCCACACATTTTTTTTGAACCATTATCACCAAATTTTATTGATCCTCTATTAATTTCTTTAAAAGCATGAAATTTACTTTTGTTATCTATCATATGACTCGAAAAACCACTATCAAGAAACTATTGATTTTTTTTATCTTGTACATGAAGAGTTGTTTGTACAAAAATTGACATCTCCTTTTCCTGCTCTTTTATCTCTTTCTAAACTTTAGAGGTTGTATTATTTTAATCCTTGTGATCCTATTTCTTTTTTCTTAATTCAGGATATACTATTTTACACCATTTGGACTTATGCCCAAAGTTATTGCATTTGTGACAGATGATATTGTTATCCATAAGAGGTGCAAATGAATTGAAATTTCTATCAACATTATTTCTCACATGAACCATGCAATGTACAACTCTATGACCATATTTTTTACATGAAAAACAATAGCCATGGAAGAAATTTTGTAACCTATTATATTTTCTTGAATAGTATGGTCACATGCTTCTTCCTTTATTGTTTCTATAATTGAATTTTGTCCATGAAGTTTCTCTTTTTTCTTCCTTCTTGGTGCTTTTGCCTTTCAATACATTAGCATAGGTCATGGGATCTTCTTCCTCTAATATATTTGTTCCTTTGGAGCTTGACTCCTCTTTATGTTTCCCTAGCTTTATATCTTGTTGTAACTTGTCTTTAGACTTTTCAACTTCCTTTCTTAGAGAGACGATTTCAGATTCTAACCCTTCACATTCTAACTCTTTTGCATTTAAATTTTCTTCCTCTTTAACTTTTACCTTGAGCTCTATGAGATTTTGTAGAAGTTCCATCTTTGCTTCCTCATCCTCTTGGATTTGAGCCTTCATACTTGAATTATTTCTTCTAAATTTTTCCAAGTTTCTAAGAGCAGCAATAAATTCCTCTTTTATGTCAATCAAAGTTTCTTATCCATTTTCTGATTTTGGGTATATTCTTGTGGGATCTCCCTTCAAGCTATTAGGATTTTCATGAAGGAACCCACTTTGATACCAATTGAATAACATAAGCTTATACTGAGAGGGGGGTGAATAGTATAAGATAAAACTTTTTACTTTTCAATCCAAATGATAACAGCAATAATATCAAAGTAGTAAACAATGCACACATCATCACGCACATGAGAGACGTGATTTAACATGGTTCACCCAATGTGGGATACGTCCACAAATAAAATATTTTTGATAAATTTTCTCAATGCATATTTTGGGAATCAAATCCCTATTACAATGTTTATGGACCTATGTATAAAGGAGACACCAATACCCTATGATCAAGTTTATGGATCTCTATCCACAGGAGATCTTTACCCCCACTGCTCTGGTTTGTGGATCTCTTTCCACAGGAGAACTCTATCCCCTCTACTCTGGTTTGTGGATCTCTCTCCATAGGAGAACTCTATCTCCTCTACTCTTCTCAACTATGATCATCTCTACTCTGATCTAATATACTCACAAAAATAATCCAATATTCTCACAACACTATCTTAAACCTTCTCACAAGTTTACCTCTAACCTTCTCACAAGTCTACCTCAAAACTACTCAAAATTCTACCTCTAACTAGCTCACAAGTCAGCCTCAAACCTCTCAAAATTCTACCTCTAACCTTCTCACAATATCTACTCGTTTTTTATCTAGTACATGCTCATAACTACTTATAACACATGCTCAAAAAGGTTTCACAAAGATGCAAAAACTTATCTTCAAACCTAGCACAAGTAGTTCACAATATCTAGCACAAATATCTCAAACTCTTTCAAAAATAGAAGCACATGTTGTTCTCAAAATTTATCCCAAATTTTTGCAAAAATATTCAACAATGAAGCTTAAATCATAATTCAGATGTTTCCAACAATGCATACCAAACAACCATTTTATCTCCACCTTATGTTCCAAAACATTCACTTCAACAAAACACTTTAAATAAGGAATGATGTGCACATACCTCTTAACTTGATCTTATGGAGATATGTCTTCAAAACCTGTCTCACAAACAACTGATTTTTCTAGCGCCACTTCAAGAGTTAGATTACAAAATACTTTCTCAAAACGTCCATTGCAAAATACTTTCTCAAAACATCCACATGAATTTTCACCTTCAAAAAGTGCTCAATGGAATCTAAAAATAATGTTCAATCACTCTTCTTTTGTTCTCAAAAATTAATCATTAATACTCAACAAAACCTTTCATAGCTTCCTTTCACCATGCAAGAGTTATAATAAAATGTTAAGCAACTTATCACACCTTATTACTCATAATATTGCAAAATAAAATTCAACACAAAAAAACTACAAATTACACACATGAATTTTTGTATATACCTTATACCTCCTACTTAAAATAAAATATTTTAATGAACCTCAATCCTTAAACAAGAACCTTAGCCTTAGTGAATAATTATTTCATCAAAAATTAGTCCCCTTACTGTAGTCACCATGATTCAAACCGGTGTTGCTTGTTGGCCTACACCCTAGCTTTGGCTAGGCCACCGCGTGGGCTAGCTACCCACATAAAATCAAACTTCCATATCCTTTGCTTTATTCCTTGTCTCTGGCATGAAATCTCTTTTCAACAAAAAACCTTAACTTTTTGCCTCTATCACATCTCAAACTCGAGATCTCCCTACTGCTATGTCTTAGCACCAAGGGTTATGTCATCTGGGCTAGCTACCTAGATGGGATTTCTTTTCACCGTCAACACACCTTGTCTCAAATTTGACCTTTAAAAGTGCTTATCCTTTGTCCTTTATCCCACGTGACCATGAATGAAGCACATACAATTTTCACAATTTTCTCACATTCATTGACCGGAATTTTCGCATACCATTACAACTTAACTTTGCAATAAAATTTGTCTTATATATGTATTTTCCCTTTGAATCTTCAATGTCGGTGCTTGGGGAGGTATTTTGAATTTGCAACATTGGCGCCCACACTAAACCTTTAAAATTATTATAATAATTAAATCTAAAGTAGATTTAAATATTATAACTTATATTTTTACCTTTGGGCCCTTTTACTCATTTAATTTTTAATTATTATAATATTTTAAATCTTCATAGATTTAAATATTATAATTTCTTTTTCTCCTTTTGGGCCTTTTCTTTTGGATAAAGTCTTTGCCACCATAAAACATATTCCTTTTTCTTTTGCAAGTGCCACCATGGTAAAAACATTAAACCTTTATTTTCCTTGACATAAATGACAACTAACATCATCAACTTATGACATAAATCCTTTAACATCAATGACAACAATATACTCAAAATTTTCCAACATAATGGCTCGCTCCAAGTCCTCAGGATATTCAAGAATGTTTGATGTATTCAATTTTAAGAAACACACCTAAGTTTGGTATTTCTGGTTCTAAACTAGGAAATATAAGGATAATGTAGAATATAATAGTAGAAAACATAATGCAGGCATACAAGAGCTAACCTAATATGATTCTTTATTTTGAATTCTCACTATCCTAGGGTTTATTTTAGAAAACCTTTAAATCAGAAAACACACAAAATAAATGCATAGAAGTTATCCCTAGGTGCAAACTAAATTAGTTTCACTTTTAGATGCCTAAGAATCAATAATTAGATCATATATTCAAGCAATGAAATTATTAGAGCACATATCTAGACTAGTGGTTGATTTAGCTTTTTTTGCCTTTTATCCAATGATAACAGAAATACCGTTTTCTACAAAATAACTCATAAAACACTTGAAAATAGGATTAGCATTAGGGGGCTTTATTAGGCCACTATGTAACAGCCCTTGAAGTCATAGTAGTCAAGCCCCCTAGGTCCTTTTAGATGACATTTTAAAGCAAAAGAAAAAATTGACCTTTGGATGATTAATCATAAAACAAAAATATAGTAACAAAAAATAGAAAATAGAATGCAATAGTATGATCTAGATGCCAAATGGAATGCAACAATGAAAACAAAATATTGAAATTGTCCTCGGTGTGCTCTCAAGTAAATTTATGCCTTACCTAGAGTGAGTGTGATAACACAGTAGTAAATTCATGCCCTGCCTAGATGGGGCATGATTTCACTTCTACAGTTGGTTTACCCTAATCTGGGAAAGCGAAGTCGTGCCTCGCTAACGCTTGAAGTGATATCACTATAGACTAATGAAAAATAAAAATCAAATGTAGAAATTGAAATAAATTTTAGAAACTAAGTAATCAAAACCTGGTGGATGTTGTAGAAGTAGGTAAAGAAAATTTATGTCTCGAAGCAGGCACTTTATCTCTCTAAACCACACCACAAATCCACAAAGTCACACAGTAATCCATTCCATGCAATGGAAAATCAAATTTAAAATTCATACTTCGAGGTTAGCTTGTAGTAGAAGAAATAAAAGGAAGAAGAGCAAGCTATCATAAAAAATTGAGTTTAATCAATAATCAAAAATTTTAATTAAGATCGCATATCACTTGTATATCTCTCTTAAGCAAGAATATCCTTCCTTTTATAGAAAAAATTAGAGGGAAAATGTGGGCAAAATAAACCCAAAGTTGATGCCAAAACATGTTGGGAGGGTTTAGACCTAGGTTTAAGCAGGCCAAAAGAATAAAAATAAAAATTAAATTAAAAATAGTGAAGTTGTACCCCATGATGATGGTGCAAGATATCGCTTCGATGAAGTCACGCCCAGCCATGACGGAGCACAAATTTTATAAAGGTACTAAAATAGGAAAGGCTAAAGGATGAGAGGCCTATCCTTGCCTTAGGTAAGGGTTAGAGACCTCTTAGAGATTATAAGGAATATTTTCCACTAAAAGTGGGTCAATTTTCTGTGTCTACACTCTTCTTTGACCATGAGGGCAATGGTAGGATGTAACTTTCTCAGTTTTTTTTTTACCGACTTAGCATCTGGATGCAAGGTTATGCTATGGAACACTAGGTTAGGGACAAGGATAGGCATGTCTTTCTAGGACCATGCAAAAAATCCCTTCTTTCTCTTGAGAAGAGCTATCATTTGCTCTTGTTCTTTAGCAGATAAATTTTTTTCAAGTTTGACGAATTGTGGATTGTCTATGTTTGAACTAAGGTTCACATCAATGGTATCTTCAATGGACATGTGAGACCCTTCCTCAATATAATGGGATTTTGGGATCATATGAATTTCATCAATGACATTATCAAACTCTTATGGCTCAGTCTCTTCCATGTATACTTGGAAAACCTTAGGATCTAAGGGTGAAGGTGAAGGTGAAGGCAGAGGTAATGAAGGATTGTAACTGGTCGAAGCTCTTAACAATTATTCTAAAATGATGAATTCAGATAAGGATGGTGGTGATGAAATCCACTCCATATCAATGAGGCTAATGTCAATTGCAATTGGTTTCACCAAATCATATGGATTATGGAGTGCGGTGAATAATTCAATAGGATTCATGCTGAATTAATAGGGGAATGATGGTTGGCAAAAGGAATGGGTAGGTTGATCTCATCTATTGGAATCAATGAAAGAACCTTTAAATCTTGAACAAAAACAAGTAGTATGTTAGAAATAGTTTATATTCCATCATTTGGGTAATGTAAATATATCTTCAAAGGTACATACTTAGGACATTAGATTACTTTAGGAGGAAGTTATCTAGTTACTTCATGCAATGTAATAAATGCACAAGTGTCAATGTGCAAGTTGTAAATGTGCAATGTGTCACTTGTACAACTAGATAGAGTGTTGACCAAGTATCATTTTTTACCTATATAAGGAAGACCTCATTTTTAGTATAGATAAGCAAGGGGAGTGTCGATGACACAATATCTTAGGGATTTTAGTAGGTAGTTCATTTCTGTGTGGATCACCATCCATTGGTGATGGATGTAATGTAGTTTTAGTAGATTTATTGATGGAGTATTCATTTCCTCTATAGCTACATTGTATTCATTTATATATCATTTATGTTTATTGCATATCTTATTCATATTGGAGATTTACTTTCTTTCATATTATTTTCCATCTCGTGATTGTTATCTCCTTTTGATATTGTATCAAAACCTAATGCAACATGTGTAAACACAAATAGAAAAGGCCATGCACATGCAATGCAATAAAAAATTGTGTTTTTTTTTTCTTTTGATTTTATTTTTTGAATTATGTACATATGTTACAAAATTATCTAGTGAAGTGGATGAGGTAGAAGTGGTGGTTCATTGGTTGGCTTAGCTCACTCTCTTTGGAGGAGAAAATGAAAAATGGGTTGGTGGATGGGGAACATTCTGAGATAATACTCATCCTACTCAGTAAATAGAAATATTAGGGGAGATTCCTCATAAGATTCATCTGAAGCTATCAACATGACATATTATTCTTCATAGAGTTCATCCTCAAAGTCATAATTGTAATTATTATCCTCTTCATGCTTTAATTTGAAGCATTGAAAATATTTCTTGAGAGAGGAAGTCTATGGATTAAATTCTACGCCAGAATGGTCATGCACTTCTTGAATTATAAGTTCTATAATGTCATGCATGTCTTTTTCATGTAGTCCTAAACCATGGCCTTACTAATTAACCTGATGAAATATCATGATGAAAAACCAAACATGTATTCTATATTGGCAAGGGATGGTTGCTTGGGTTCTTCTAGGGGAGGAGGATTGAGTGATGAATAAACCCCCCCATACCCAAAATTTATTCTATTGGGAACTAAAACCATATCATACACCACTCCTATATATAAGGGTGGGTCACATGGGCAAATGTAATCCCTAATAGTTTGTATGCTTAGCAGTGTAACTGTGACATCTTGGACCATGTATTTGCTAATGCCAAGATTGGTGAGGTGGACTGCCACTTGTGAGGATGTGGATGTGGAAGATAGATGTGGGGTAGTGATGGGTAGCTCTTTAGGAATGGAAGATTTGGATTATGAAGTGGTGGATGGTGTGGTTTATGGGGTGAGAAATATGTGGGTTGATAGAAGTGTGGGTTCATAGGAATTTGAGAAAAAATTGCAATACTTAAATGGTTAAATATCCGTTAGTATGCAATGAACTTGTTCCTCATGCACATATTTTAAAAATTAATGTAGAATGGAAGGGACACATCTCAATTCCCTAATCCATGGAAATCCAAGGAGTATATTGTAATCCATGGACCCCTCTAGGATGTGAAACATGGTGTGCAATATTTTTATCCCCACTTCTATGGGTAACACAACAGTGCCAACTGTAGAACAAAGAGCATCATTGAATGATCTTAAGGTGAAGGTGGATTTTGTTATGTGTGATGGTGGAAGGTTGAGATGTTGAAGGTCAAATGTGGTGATGATGTTAATGGAGGAGCCAGTGTCAGTAAAAACTTGTTTAAATTGCTTTCTAACCACTCAAGTCATAATGTGTAATGGAGGGTCCATCGATTCTTATAAAGCTGATTTAATTTCAAAATCATATAATGCAATGGAAGGCTCCATGAATGTATGAATACTTCCCATGATATTTTTGAAGGTATTAGTGTCTTGGGATTGTAATTCAATGGACTTTATAATTTCAATTAATGCCTCATGATGTGGAGGATATTGTTGAATTAGCTCATAGATAGATAGTTTAGCTAAAGCCATTTTGAGAGTAGTTTTCAAACAGATTCTTAGTGACATGATAGGTCTTTGTTATCAATTTAGGATATGAATTTGTTGTGATGGATGACTTGGAATGTGAATTGGTTGGGATGAATTGGAAAAGAAATGGATGGGTGATGATGAATTGGTAGGTTGTTGAGACACACTTGCTTGTGGTGCTATAGGAGGTTGAATTTCTTGTTGTTGTTCATTTTTTCTATTAGTGCTTCTTTGAACATGGGTGACTTTAGATACCTAAAATATATCATGTTTAGGATACTACTCATATGGGCACATCCATAGACCATATGACTGATCTTGGACCTCTCCAAGAGCTAGCAGTGGTTTTAACCACTCACTAGGGATAGTTCTATCCTATTCATGCATAGCTACTATAAAAAAAAGTGACTACCATACCAGTTTGCAATCACTCAGAGCAGCTACGACTAACCACTGCTATGGATAGAGACTAGAATTTAAACAAAATTGGTCATAAATGCAGACCCAAATCATGCATATTAACTAAAATTGCATTGGATTCAAGCATTTTTGGGTGTGAATATCTCATAGTTCCTCCTAACTACCACTCCCATGCAATATTGGAACTGGGCCTTCCCCCTTTGATAGCCAGTTTCATATAGATTTGGATCTTGTCTTCTCCAAGAAGCCAAGATCTGGAATTTGGGAGGCCTACATATGCACCCTCCTAAAAACAAGAAACAATCCAATATTTTGTGCAGTGAAGCCCTATCTGAGTGACTAGTGTGTTGACAACCCTTGAGGAGAGTCGAATTTCTACCAATTTTACAAATTTCCAAGCCTACAACCAACCATGGAGCTTTCAAAGGCCTGAGAAGCACATATCACAAATTCACACCAATCTGATACAAATACTGACAATTTTCATTGCCAAACCATCTCTAGACATGAAGGTGATCATTGAGCATCAATTTGGATGAAGAATGGAGTGTCGCAACCCCTGGTTTTTGAAGTATCGTTATCTTCAATAGTGGCCTCCAGGAACATCCACTCTGAGCGACAATGACTAGGATTTGGGTCATCATTTCTTTATTTTTAGCATAGATTTCCTATTGCTTTTGCTTTGTAAACCTATATTAGAGTAGATATATCTTTTCCATTGCATTTATACAGTTATTTCCTAGTTATTCATGCATCTTTTCATATCTTTTCCTATTTTCATGCTTTATGGTAATATTTATCATATTACATATGAATCTTTGAAAATAGAATTATCATGAGAGGCCTCATATGCTACTAATCACTCTATATTATTACTTGAATGCATATCATAGGTCTTTGACTTAGCATCAAATCCCTCCAAGTAAGTGAGAAGAAGACATCTATAAGCCCTTGAGCAATTTTGTGTCAAATATAAGAATCCTATGAATTACACCATCCCCGCTTAGGGGCTTTTCATATTTGTAATCATTGTATCAATCATTTGGTATCCCTAAGAGGGACCTATTTGTAATCGAATTTCAGTATAAATTAATATGAAGAGATCTCATGTTTTGTTAATTCATTGTATTTCATGCTTTTCATGATTTTATGTTGTATATAATGATGCATATAGCTCAAATGTATGCTTTTTAGGATCGTACATATGGCAATCACGAAGGGGACACCTAAATTTTATGTTTCTTTGCTAATTTACTGAGTGTTTTATGTATGCAAGTGTAGTCACTCTAGTTGACAATGGCTATTAGAGCTTAGTTTCTTTTGAAGATAGTGGCCTATCACAGCCGCCCTGAGCAACAATGGTCAGAAAAAAAACATGCAACAGTAGACAGTCTAAGCAACAACAAACTTGGATTCTAGTTTGGTGGGATTCTCTACAATTTTTTAGTTCTTTTTCTATGTTTAATTTCTATAATTCAGTAGAAAAATTTATTTAAATTTGAAAACATAGAGAAAGTTAAAGAAAAATTATTAAACTCTTTTAGGTTCTCTACTAGCTGCTACTAGGAACAATGGATTTTTTATTTCAATATGTCCTAGTCTCCAACATTCTAGATTATTTTTAGAGATTGCATGCTTGGGGCCCAACCGAAGTCCGTTGCTTCATAAGTAATATTGCATTCTCTAAAAATCATGAAGTTATTTAGACGCGCATTTTCTTAAAGTGAAACATTTCTTTTTAGGCATATAGGAAAGAGCATGAGTGCTTCATAATATATCCATTTCTTTATGCAAATTTAAAAAGAACAATCACACACCACATTTTATTTTAAATGCTAGTGAGTTGGACTTCATCACCAACCACTAGTAGAGTTCAACGATGGTGGGTTTCATCTCCATCCATTGGCTCAAATCCCATGAACCCATTCTATTTGGCCGTTGGCTCCAAGATCCGATGTAGCTTGGAAAATTTGCATGTACTTATATTCAAATGGTATGGCACTGACCAAGTGAGTACTAGGTGAGGAATGGAAAGACCTGTGCTCCCTGACTGGGTGTGGGTTTCATCTCCACACTTTGGTGGGTTTACGTTACCATAACTTTCATTGTCGGTTATCAAGATACCAGCATACAGGTGAAACCTACTTAAACAATTTGAGTATATTATCAACAAAATGTAAAATAGGATGAGAGTTAGATTGTAGTTTTCAACAAATCTAAAACACACAAGACCAGTTTTAGGAACACCAAGAATATTTAAAAGAGATAAACATTTTATCTACTTTGTTTGTGTGTCTTAAAATCTACACTAAAGATAATTTTACATTGTCATGGTCTTCATGCAAAGCAACCACCGTCTTCCCAACACCGAGGAGGGAACTGTCGCTCCACCAATCCATGATCATAACAACAATGATGTTGATCCACCCACATAGAATGTTATTGAATGAAGTTCAATGAGCCTCAAGGGGATAACTCAACCTATGGGGGCACTCCTCAAGAAACCCTAGCTAGAGAACCATATCTAGGTTCTTCTCATGATAGAAATAAGGGAGCTTCAAGGCCCCAATATTCACATGGTAGGCATAGGCAAGATCAACCCACTATTTTTTGTGATTTCCAACAAAGCACTATTTTAATTTTTGTGTGCATTTTATTCCTATTTTCATAAATGTATGATATATTATTGTATTGGAATTTAGAATAAAAAATTCAAAAAATATCAAACACCCCCCAAACCATAAATCTGAGGGATTCGAGAAATTATAAGCATATATTGTGTATGGTTGCTCACAAGACTACAAGCTACCCTGGGTTGACAATTAAATGGAGGCAATTAACTGAACCATAGAAAAAAAACTAACCAATATTTTACCCAAAACAACCACTGCAATGTACTCTGCCTCTGGTGTGGATAAGGATATTGATTCTTATTTCTTGCTTAGCCAAGAGACTAAACAATCTCCAAGAAAGAACTCTCCTCCACTTGTGCTTTTTCTATCATAAATACTGCCTACCCAATTTGCATCTGTATATTTTGTAAGAGTAAAGTTGTCACCTCTGGCAAACCAAAGTCCAAAATCCATAGTCCCTTTTAAATACCTGAGAATTCTCTTTACTACCAGTACATGTGTTTCCTTTGGTGCTGCTTAAAATCTTACCACTAGTCCCACTGCTTGCATTATATCTGGTCTTATAGCTATGACATATAGTAAGCTACCAATCATAGATTTCTACAATGTCTGATTTGCCTCAGGAGATTCATCATCTTTACTCAACTTGCATCCTATAACCATGGGGGTACTTACTGGTTTGCAGTCCTCTAATTTGAATTTCTTCAGCATTTCTTTTATATACTTGGTTTATGAGATAAATACACCCTTCTCTGATTGTGAAATATGTAGTCCAAGAAATAAGGACAACTCACCAAGTATTGACATTTCAAATTCATTTTGCATACTCTACAAATTTCTGACACATCTTATCATTATTGCCTCCAAAAATGATATCATCAACATAAACAACCATGATTAATAAGTCATTTCCTTCATTTTTTATGTATAAATTATTGTCAACTATTCCTTTTCTAAAACCCTATTCCTGAATATACTTATCCAACCTTGAATACCAAGATCTAGGAGCTTTCTTTAGTCCATAAAGAGACTTATTTAATTTACATACATAATACGGTTTATCAGTTAGGTTTAACCCCTTAGGTTGCTCAATGTATACCTCTTCTTCCAAGACACCATTGATAAAAGTTGATTTTACATCCATTTGATTTAATTTGAAGTTTTTGAAACTTGAGAAAGCTAAAAATATCCTTATAGCCTCAAGTCATGCAACAAGAGCAAATGTTTCATCAAAATCAATCCCTTCAACTTGTGCATAACCTTTGCATACCAGTCTTGCTTTATTCCTAACTACCTGACCATATTCATTTAACTTATTTCTATAAAACCATTTAGTTCCAAATACATTCTTATCTTTTGGACGTGGGAAAAGTTCCCAAGTCCCACCTTTTTCTATTTTAGCCAACTCCTCACCCATTGCCTTGATCCAAAATTTATCTTCTCTTCCCTCATTGAAAACCTTGGGCTCAATTTTAGATAACAAATAAATATTTGCATGTTCACTTGTTTCTATTATCTTCCTCCTTGTTTTTCTTTCATCTAGATTTCCAATAATCAAATCTCTTGGATGATTCTTTTGCACATACCTGGATGGAGTCTTAGGTGGTGTTCTTTGTGTTTCCTCTTCTTCTGATTCTTCACCTATTTCTTCTTGGAAACTTTCTCTTTTTTGATATATAATTTCTTGAGTTGGTTCTTTTGACCTTGTTTGTTCATCAACTATCACATTTATAATTTCCATAATTGTATGTGTCCTCTTATTATAGCATTTATAATATTTGCTCTTAGTGGAATACCCAAGGAAGATGCCCTCATCAAACCTTGAGTCAAACTTACCCAAATTTTTCTCTTCCCATCTAATGTAGCATTTACTTCCAAAAATTTTGAAGTACTTCACAATATTTGGTCTTCCCTTCCAAAGCTCATATGGATTTTTATGATGATTTACCCTCACCTGAGCTCTATTGATGATATATATAGATTTATGAATTACCTCTCTCCAAAACCCATCTGAAATCTTAGATTCATTTAGCATAGCTTGTTGGAAATTTTGAGTCCCTAAGCCAAAGTTGTCATTGATGTCAAGATGCCAGTGATAGTTCTTCTACAGTTCAAGTGCAAAGTTCAATGGAAGTTGTAATGGGTTAAAATATTTTTATTTTACACCCAAAAGAATGGATCAGAAAATGGTTTCAGTTCTCCTTTGGAAGCAAATATATCCGAAGCAATGGAAGGATATAATATTATAATATTTATTATAATATTTATCCAAGGTGGTGAAAAACCCAAATAAATTATTATAATTTTAATTATAATATTATTTGGTTTACAAAGGACAATTAATTATTTTTTTATAAAACCCTAAGGTTGGGTTTTGGAGGGAAAAATATTTCAAAGTGCAAAGTTTAAAGTAAATTAAACCCAAAGTTGGGGTTTAAAGAAAAAGGCTTTCAAAGCCTCTATATTTTTGCCGATGTCATCATGGAGGAGCTAGCACCGACGTGTCCAAAGAAAATATAATGCATATAAATACTTTGCCAAAACCATTGGAAAGTTACCCTTGCTCGAATTAATAAATCGATGGCATGCGAAAAAGAGAGCTTGTGATTTATGAAAACATGGCAGTGAAAGGCATAGAGGAGGAAGGTTTCGTCCTCAAGTTTCATTGGGCAAGCGTGGCCTAGTGGTAGTTGGGAAAGCGCAAAGGTGCTAGCAGTAAGGTGGTTGACGTTTCGAATCCCTGCATGCATTGTTTGGTGTGTTGTTTGAGGTGCCCAAGGTGCACGACCTTTTGCTTGGTGGAAGGTGGTGTGAGATTAAGAAGCACGTGGTGCTTCTTTAATCTCAAGCGAGCGCTTGGCTCGTGCGATGACTTTGGCCGTGGTTAAGGTGCTTGTGGTGAGACGAGGTTGAGGGTTCGATTCCCTCCAAGGACAAGGTATTTAATTTTGATTTAAATTTTGTTAGTTTCCTAATGTTGGAGGAATAAGGGTGCATAAGTGATTATTATTTTTATACATTAAGGCATGAAATTTATGGTGAATGTTTGTTGAGGATTATTGTGGAAGGTTTGATATTTGAGATTTATGGTGAATGTTTGTTGAGGATTATTGTGGAGGTATTGATATTTGAGATTTATTATTTTAGGAGTAATAAGGAGTTTTAGTAAAGTCTTATTAATTTCTTATTAAGACTTTTGAGCATTATTTTTGTATAAGGGTTTTTCCATTTAAAGAAGACTATGGTGAATGTTATTTTTGAGTTGGAGTAATAAGGTGTATTTTGGGTCATTATTTTGTATTGTGATTTGATTGAAGTCTTCTAACCCTTATTGAGATTGGAAAAGAGAAATTTGTGAGTGTGGCAGATTTGTGAGATCAACTCCTTGTCAAACAAAAGGTATGGGAAAATTCTTCCTTGGTTGAGTTGGTTGATTGGCTTACTTGAAAATTAAGTTTGGAGTGAAAAGGATTTGATTAGGGTTTCCTTTTCAAAAGTGTTTGAGTTAATGCTTCAAGGTTTTCTAAATTAAGAGTTGTGATTAAACCTTGTTTGATAAGCATTTTTGTTGAGACCATTGGTTGAGTGGAGTATTTTGAGTTAATGCTTCAAGGTTTTCTGAATTGAGAGTTGTGATTAAACCTTGTTTGATAAGCATTGTTGTTGAGACCATTGGTTGAGTGGAGTGTTTGAGTTAATGCTTCAAGTTTTTCTGAAATTGAGAGTTGTGATTAAAACCTTGTTTGATAAGCATGGTTGTTGAAGTGAGTTGTTATACAAAGAACTTGAACTAGGGTTTGAAAATATCATGAGTATCATTGTTATGTGAGATTTGTTGTTGAGCATTGTTGGAAATATTTTGAGTTGGATGATACATGCTTGGACTAGGGTTTGTGAGCAAGAGTTGTTTCTTGGAGTGATTGGTTGAGTAGAGTTGATTGGGCCTAGTCAAGTGGATGTATGAAGTGATTGATCAAGTTCCATAAAACAAACTATTCTATATTCTGATTTGAGTTGAGATTGAGTTTTGAGAATAGAACATATTGAGTCTCTAACAATTCTCTTTATGCTTCTATGAGATTGAGTTGAGAAAGTGATTGAGTTTTGAGAATAGAACATATTGAGTCTCTAACAATTCTCTTTATGCTTCTATGATTTGAGTTGGTATGTTTTTTTATTTTCTATGAGATTTATTTGAGTTGAGAAAGTGATTGAGCATTGAGTAAAGAACATATTGAGTCTCTAACAATTCTCTTTATGTTTCTATGAGATTGGACAAGTTCTGTGTGGACTTGTTAAGCAGATTTGAGGCAAGTCTTTGAGAAGACTTGTGGACTGATTTTGTGTGAGATTTTGTGGAAGCTTACAATACAGATTTGAGCAAGTCCTAGAGAGGACTTATTGAGCAGTTTTGGACAAGTTCTATGTGAGCTTGTTGAGCATATTTGGACAGGTTCTGTGTGGACTTGTTGAGCAGATTTGGACAGGTTTTGTGTGGACCTGTTGAGAATATTTGAGCAGGTTTTGTGTGGACCTGTTGAGCAGATTTGAGCAGGTTCTATGTGGACCTATTGAGAAGATTTGAGTAGGTTTTGAGTGGACCTATTGAGTATATTTGAGTAGGTTCTGAGTGGACCTATTGAGCATATTTGAGTAGGTTCTGAGTGGACCTATTGAGCAGATTTGTGCTAGATCGATTGGACTGTGTTTAGTGCATATTTGAGTGGACTTGTGCTAGACCGACTAGATTGTGTTTAGTGCAAGAGTTGAGAATATTTGTGCTAGACCGAATGGATTGTGTTTAGTGCATATTTGAGTGAGCTTATTGAGCAGACTTGTGCTAGACCGATTGGACTATGTTTAGTGTAAGAGATTGAGCAAAGTTGTGCTAGACCAACTAGACTATGTTTAGTACAAAATTGAGACAGAGCTTTGGAGGTGATAGAGCAGAGAGGATAGAGTCTCTAGTGGATAGAGATCCATCAGCCAGGGTGGTGAGGATAGGTCTTCTGAGTGGGGACAAGAGTCTTCAGTGGAGAGAGATCCACAAGCCAGTGCAGTGGAGGTAGTAGTCTTCTAGAGGATCACCAGCCAGAGTAGAGGAGAAGGAGTTCTCCTGTGGATAGAGATCCACAAACCAGATTTAGGGGATCAACATCTCCTTTGGATAGAGGTCCATAAACATTGTAATAGGGAAAGGATTCCCAAGAGATTGATTGAGAAAATTTTAGTGAAATATTTTCTCCGTGGAGGTAGCCATATTTGGGTGAACCACGTTAAATTGGTGTCTCTATTGTGTGTGATGATTTGTGCATTTCTTTGGTTATTGCTATTGATATTGCCATTGATTATATTGATTAATACTATTTGGGAAAGAAAAGTAAAAAGTGGTCTTATATTGTTCACCCCCCTCTCAGTATAAGCTTGTGTTCTTCAATTGGTATCAGAGTTGGTTCCTTCGAAAAGGGTTTAACAACTTTAAGGAAGATCTTGCAAGAACACAAATGGCAAAGAAAGGCAAAGGCAAAACCATGAGATACAAGAAGAAAAGAACACACATGGTCATGAAAGAAAAGGAAGATGAGTTTAATATTGTTGTGTTGGGAGGAAAAATGGAAATAGATTCAAGAGATGAATCAAGTAATGGAGAAATATCCAGATTGATAAAGTTTTGTACCATATGTGGGAACACAGGTCACCATGCAACTTATTGTCCACAAGAATGTTTTGTTTGTGGTCAACTCGGCCATGATGCAGGTTATTGCAATGGGTTTAGTAGTAGTGAAGATGAAGATGACATTTTTGAAAATGAAATCCTAGAGGTTGGTTCAAGAAAGGATAATAGGGAAAATCAAAATAGGTATGAAGAAGAAACTCTACTTTCAGTATTAGAAGAAAATGCTCCTATAGAATATTCAGAAAAATAAAAAGAGAAAGCCACTCTTAAGGAACTCGTTGAATTGAAAAGAGAGAATTTAGAATTGAAGGGTCAAATACAAGAAGATGAGAAATGTAAGACAAAGCTTCTACAAGATATTTCTGACTTGAGAGATAAGGTTGAAAAGGCAAGAAGAGTTGAAAAAGGTATGGTTGAATAGTCAAAGGTAAAAGAGATAGAATGTGAAAGACTTATGGTTACTCTTGAAGAATTAAAAAGGGAGAACTCAGGATTAAGGGTTCAAGCTCAAGAAGATGAGAAAGCAAAAGCAAGGTTTCTACAGGAACTCACCAACTTCAAAATCAAAGTTGAAGAGATAAGAAAAATTGAAGAAGGTATGGCCAAAAAATTAAAGACAAAATATCTAGAGTGTGAAAGATTAGAGCATGAGATAGTTTCACTAAGGATGGAAGTAAAAGGTTCTAAGGACAAGCTACACAAGTTTGAGGAAAATTCAAAGACTTTGGATAGGATTATCAATGCACAAAGGTCATCGGTCACCATAACAGGACTTAGTTCTAAAGAAGAACAAGGGAAATAGGAAGCAAAAAAAGGAGAGTCAAGCTCAAACACCAGAAAAGAAGAAGCATCAAAATAAGTAAGTAAAAGAGAGAGTGAGACTTCTAAGGATAAGTTGGACAATAGAAAGTTCAACAAGGAAAGGAACAATGCACAAGTAAGGAACATATGGAACAAGAAATAGGTAGAAGAGACTAAGATACCAATGGGGTCTAGGCAAGGTTTCTTCAATGGAAGATGTTTTTCATGTCACAGGTTTGGGCACATGGCTTCACAATGCAGGACACATGAAAGACAGGAATATGGGAATGGACAACTTTTCCATGGGTATTGCTACTCATGTAATCAGTTTGGTCACAAGGCAATGAATTGCAGGGTTCATGACAGAAGAGGATATGGCTTCACTAGGAGAAATCCTAAGATATTTGCACCTCCAAGGAATAATAACATTAAGTGTTATAAGTGCAATAATGATGGTCACACAACAAAGTGGTGTAGAGCAGATATTCCAGAATCAAGCAAGAACAGGAATAGGAACATGGATGTGAATAGAAATAGGAACAGGAACAAGAACATGGATGCGAACAAGAACAAAAACATGGATATGAATAGGAACAGGAATATGGATATGAACAGGAACAGGAATAGGAATAGGAATACGAATAGGAATGATGACACGAATAGAAACAGTTAGAGGAATTAGAAAATTTAGAAAATAAGGGAAGAGGATAAAGGTAAAGAACAATACCTTTTGGGAGTAGAAATACTCCCACCCCAGAATTAACCACCTCAAAAGGAGGTGGGGGAGGGGCTAAGCTAAGAGGCTCATTCTTAGCCCCAAGCCCCAAAGGTGACCCTTTGCCATTGATGTCAAAGGGGGAGAGATTTGTGTATTGGGGAGAGATTTGTGTATTGGGAGAGAGATTTGATATTTGAGAGAGCATTGAGCCAGGGGGCAAAGAAGAAAAAGAAATGTCAGGTTTCAGTAAAAATAATGTGGGTTGCCATCAATGACAAAGGGGGAGATTGTTGGACATTTTGAGTCCCTAAGCCAAATTTTTCATTGATGTCAAGATGCTAGTGATAGTTCTTCTCCAGTTCAAGTGCAAAGTTCAATGGAAGTTGTAATGGGTTAAAATATTTTTATTTTACACCAAAAAGAATGGATCAAAAAATGGTTTCAGTTCTCCTTTGGAAGCAAATATATCCGAAGCAATGGAAGGATATAATATTATAATCTTTATTATAATATTTATCCAAGGTGGTGAAAAACCCAAATAAATTATTATAATTTTAATTATAATATTATTTGGTTTACAAAGGACAATTAATTATTTTTTATAAAACCCTAAGGTTGGGTTTTGGAGGGAAAAATATTTCAAAGCGCAAAGTTTAAAGTAAATTAAACCCAAAGTTGGGGTTTAAATAAAAAGGCTTTCGAAGCCTCTATATTTTTGTCGACGTCGTCATGGAGGAGCTAGCGCCGACGTGTCCAAAGCAAATATAATGCATATAAATACTTTGCCAAAACCATTGGAAAGTTACCCTTGCTCGAATTAATAAATCGGTGGCATGCGAAAAAGAGAGCTTGTGATTTACGAAAATGTGGCAGCGAAAGGCATAGAGGAGGAAGGTTTCATCCTCAAGTTTCATTGGGCAAGCATGGCCTAGTGGTAGTTGGGAAAGCGCAAAGGCACTAGCAGCAAGGTGGTTGACGTTTTGAATCCCCATGTGCATTGTTTGGTGTGTTGTTTGAGGTGCCCAAGGCGCACGACCTTTTGCTTGGTGGAAGGTGGTGTGAGATTAAGAAGCACGTGGTGCTTCTTTAATCTCAAGTGAGTGCTTGGCTCGTGCGGTGACTTTGGCCATGGTTAAGGCGCTTGTGGTGAGACGAGGTTGAGGGTTCGATTCCCTCCAAGGACAAGGTATTTAATTTTGATTTAAATTTTGTTAGTTGCCTAATGTTGGAGGAATAAGGGTGCATAAGTGATTATTATTTTTATACATTAAGGCATGAAATTTATGGTGAATGTTTGTTGAGGATTATTGTGGAAGGTTTGATATCTATAGCACCCCAAAAATTGGCACAGTCAAATTGGAATAATTACATTCACCTTAGTAAATAAATTTAAATTCAAATTTAACCTCCCAAACCGCCCGTTAACCGTCGAGAAACCCGTTTCCCCTTTTTTCGTGCCATTTTTAGGAGTTGTTTTGACCGTTGGACGATATCGTCGCCGATCAGACGATATCGCCCCAGATTTGACGATTTCGTCTGGACTAGGACGTCCAGACGATTTCGTCGCAAAACTGCATTTTCATAATTAGACTCTGTTCCAACGGGTCTCCAATTCGGGCAGAAGCGTGTCTGCGCCGTTGGGACCCTTCCCCCGTTGGAGATCTCCCAAATTGGGAAGATCTCCAACCTCCCAACAACTTTCCCTAAGCCTATTTAACTCTAAGACTTTTCCCTCCCCAACCCCTGGCTGAATTTTTATGCAAATCGACTCCCTATGTGCTAGAACTTCTCAAATTTGCTTTTTGCACTATTCCTATAGTAATTTTATTGCAGGTATATCACTGGTTTTCAGTCGGAACCAGCACCTATCGCAGTCGACGAACCTGTCAAGATCGGAGGCGATCCTGTCAAATTAGGGACGATCTCGTACTGATGCGAGACGATCTCGACTGCAGCATACATCGAGGCAATCAGTGCCTAAAGTTTGCTCTTCTCTCTTTTCTCTCTGTCATTTTATGCTATAAATCAGATCATTTATTTAGTTTTTATTCTACTTTGCATCTGGAGTTCACCCATCTAGTTTAGATTGCACATTAAATTCATGATTTGCCATCATAATGCAGTGATCTGTTTTACTTTCTATTTTGAATTATTGCTTAGTATTCACCTTGTTCTTTAGCATATTTTGCCTCTGTTTTGCATAGTAGAATTGCTTGTATTTTGCATCTATTCTCTGTTTTGCAGGTTTTGACGAATTCGTTTGACGAATTCGTCAGATCTGAGACGATTATGTCTGTCTCAGACGATCTGTCAGATTCCGAGATGATTCTGACAGATTGCAGGCGATTTTGTCGAATCCCAGATGATCCAGACTACTTCAAGCATCAGAAACTTCATCAGACATCCCGGATCAGGTAATCTCCATTAGCCTCCTGCAAATTCTCTATTTTTTTGCTTTCAGTCATTTACTGTATTCATTTAAATTGCATTTTCATGTAGTTTAAGTTAGAATCATTCGGCCAAACCTAGGATGAATGTTTAAGGATAAAACGAACCCATTAAAACACATTCCCAAAACCTAGGCATGGAAAGCGCCGCCAAATGTTTCCTGGTGAACCCACCATCCGTCGACAAATCACCAAAATGCACCTCCCTTGAGAGGCGGGACCTTCGCAAAGTCCTCTCGTCCGAGGTACCGCATCATCCTTTTCCCATCCTCCTTCCGGGCGCGGATCCAATAGTCTGAAGGTAGGGATGCGAAAAATTTGGAGCGATACATTTTGGTGAACCCGACGTGAATGCATCATAACCTTTTGAAAACAAAAACAAAAAAAAATATATATATGTATACAAGAAAAACAAAAACAAAATCATCATTTCAAGTTTGTATGTTTTAGATTCAATTCTAAATAGTAGATGCTAAATATTACTTTTAGAAGTACTAAAGAAACCATGAGTTTTTACTCAAATCAATATGAGCCCATCGGTAATGTTGGAAGAATTCAGCCAAATACATTTGTTGATTATGACCAACCTCATCCCTATTCAACACCACCTCCATCACACTTTTCTCATTTTTCATCCATAACCCAACAAGACAATCCCTTTGCCAATCCTCTTCATAATGATATTATCTATTCTCCCATATATCCATATTATGTCTATCAATCCACATATAATCCTCCTCCACCTTTTCAATACTCTTCTTTCAATACAACACATCCATTTCAACAAGAAAATACTTATTCTTCCAATTCTACCATGCACTCACCTCCTACATCGCAATCTTCCTGTCATCATTCTACCCATAATAAAGAAAGTAGAGGTGAGAAACCATTAGGTCCTTTTATGACGAAATTCCTAAGGCATTTATCAAAAACCTCTCAAAAACCTTCATCACGTAAATTTACTAAGCTCAATCAACCAATGGATATAATTCTCAAGTATTTACTTGACACAAATAGGATTGAACTCCCTTCCATAAGACAACTTGATACCACATCAGATTGGTTTAAACATGAGCTACATTGTGAATATCATAGAGTAGATGGACATATGACACAAAATTGTAAAGATTTAAGATGTGCAATTCAAGATTTGATTGATAAGGGTCTTTTTAATATAAAGGAATTACAATCTACAACTGATGATAAATCTCCAGTAAACAATCAAACTCCTACACAACAAATACCAATAATCAATCAAGACATGGGGATCTCCCAAGAACCCCTATTCAATTATCAACAACAAGAAACCAATCAAATATTGCATGTTAATGTGTCCCATCATGATGATATTATTAATATTGTAACAAAAACTACAAATGAGCAACCTCAAGTTCAATCAACTCAATCCGATATTCAAGATATGGATTCCTCATTTGACCAACCTTCAAAACTATCTTTGGCTCTAGAGAATGATCCAAAATGGAATGTAAGCATAGAAAGCTCATCTTTAGAATCAAAATCTCAATCTGAAATCCACTTTGATAACCAACAACAAGTGATTAATCCTCAAGCAAAGATATCCCTTTTAGAAGTATTACAAATTTCTCACAAGGAAATTTTGTTCAAAATACCTAGCCAACAATTTGTTCCTCATCATATTTTCTCTAAGAACATAATTAATGGTGTAAACCCTCTTGAGGTTAACCATATTTCATTCTATGATGAGGATATTCCTTCCTCTACTCCACAAGAAGACTCCTATCTTTACATTATCGGATCTAGTAAAGAAACACCTGTTAGAACTATCATGGTAGATAATGACTCCTCTCTTAATTTATGCACTTATCAATTATTCCAAAAACTCAAAACAAAGGAAGAAGATATTAATGAATCAAATGTTATTATAAAATCTTTTAACAATGAAATTCAAGAAGCTCAAGGTACTATAATTCTTCCCCTTAATATTGGATCCAAGATCCTGGATACTTTATTCTATGTAGGATATTGTCCTTCACCTTACAACCTACTTCTCCAGAGTCCTTGGATTCATACGATGAGGGTTTTCCCTTCCACTCTTCACCAATGTTTGAAGTTTGAACTTGCAAATAAAATTGTTACCATACATGGTGACCCAAAACCATTTGAAGAATATTTAACGGTTGAAACATCAAGTTCTATACATTCTCTATTGTCACAATTATCTTCTATCCATCACTTTTCTTCATCCATATATGATCATCCTTGTTTACCAAATAACACCCATGCATATCTTTCACATATACTTTCTCCATCTTATCAAGACTTGGAATATAATAATAAGAATGAAGAACTTTCTTATCCTTCTGACATTTTATTTTGTAACATGATCAATTTTCCACATATAAAAGTCAAATCTTTTGCTACATTATTCTACATTATAACAAAGCTTTTGTTATCACTACCTTTTATTCATCACCTTTTGTTCTTACCTTCACCTCAACCAGATTATCCTTCAAAACCTCCTTTGATTTTGAAGCAACCTTAGACATGCTATACTCAAATAACCTTGTATAGTGTATATAGATCATCTTGTATATACCACCAATTTCAATTCATAAATTAAAATCAAAATACAAAAAAAAAATCAAAATCCTCAAAATCTTCAAAAAAAATACTAATGCAACTAAGGACCTTAAAGGTAAATTTGAGCCCAATTGGCTCGGACCATACATCATTACTGCAAAATTTGAATCAGGAGCATATAAATTATCTACCTTAGATGGTAAAGAACTTAAAGAACCCATGAATATTTTACATCTCAAACGTTATTATGCATAAATTTGGTCATTTCATCCATGTATATATTTGTTCAAAATCATTATCTTGTATTTCTTTCAATTTATTCAAAAACCTCAAAAACATTCATAAAATCTTCAAAAATCTTCAAAAACTATTTATTGCATTTATTTAAAGCACTTGTAAAGTTCCTTTTGCTCAAAACAAAAATCAACATAAAAATCCAAAAACAGCTATATGCTTGACTCTTTCGAAACCAAAACAATATACAGAAGAAAGAGAGAGTCAACATTCTCAAAACTTTCTCAAAATCATTATTTTCTTACAATTATTGCAATTATATGTTTCAACTTATTTTGGATAAAATTAGCATTTATTTAGCATCCCTCACTTGCACAATCACAACAATAAATATCTTGATTTTATACGGCATGATTACTAATCTCTCTTATATCAAAGTTCACAAAATTCAATTAAAGAAAGTTTGAGCATAGAGAATTGATCTTGTTATTTACTTAAACCAAGCACATCTTTTCACAATAAAATGATTATATTTGTAATTTCCATGTTTTGCTACATAGTAGAGCTGATTTCTTGAGTGAAAAGTTTCCCCTGCTATCCTATCATGCACATGGTCTAGAATCTTTGAGAATTGGCAAAAGGACAAGCTCACCCCTACCCGAGAATAAAAATCCCTTGCTCTACAGCTAATCCGAGCAAGTATCCCTAGAAAAAGAAAAGAAAAATTCAAGAAAAAAAGAGAAAAGAAAAATGTTATTTCAGCAATGTTCCAAGCATTATCAAGCAAAAGAAATACAAAAAGAAAAAAATAAGCAAAATTCAAAAGCAAGCAAGAAAGCAATAAAATCCCTTTCCCTACCCTTTGAAAAGAAAAGAAGGGTTGATGAGCTTGAATCCCTGGAATCCTCAATTATTCGAAAACTGTGAGGTAAGCCCCATAACAGGTGGTTTGTGCCCAACCTGCTTGGCCTTGGGTAACTCCTAGCGTGGCGATATGTATATCACATTAGCGACCTTCTTTTGTACGGACCTATGTCTGCTTATGGATTAGCTAGCTCTTGATAATCCGATCTACATAGTAGTCTAGTATGGTTATATGCATCTACATCATGGTTAATGAACACTTATTTGGTTTCTTCAAATCACTTGTATCATAGTATCTTGCTCAAAACTGGTAAATGAACAATGCAATTGCACACACATTTGTATTTGAGAGATTTTGTCTATCATTATGATAAATCAAGATTGGAAATGAATTCACTTATGCACATGGGATTCCTTATAAATCTAACTTTTTTCTTCAAAATACTTTGAAATATTATTTTTGCAACTTGTTTGGAATAAATCAAGTACAGTTGTTTTCCACAAAGACAACTATATAATAGCAAAAATCAAAAATTCCTTTCAAAACATATACAATATATATCATGTCGACTTTCGTAGCGATGGTATAGTTTCAAAACCAAAATTGGAATTTTATGCCTAGCGCAAGTCCTCATTATCATATTTTATGTTCATCAAAAATCAATCATGCAATAAAACTATCCTTTTTTGGATTTTCGCGATGATGGTATAAGTCTATACCTACATATTCTATGCCTAGCGCAAACCATTGTAACAATTTTTTTCCCAATTTATCAAAAATCATACAAAACATATGACTTCATATTACACAAATTTTGCTTTTCAAAAGAATGCACATTTTCATTATTTCATGTCATTATGTCAACCTCCAATTTTGCAATGACGGTATAATTCCTAAGGAATTATTCAACAATTTTATCACACTTAGGAATTTATGCCTAGCAAAAATTATTTTACAATATTTCATGCATAATATTTTCATGGAAATCTGAAAGCAAACCATCATCATCATCATTTGCATTATCACAACAAAGTCTTAAGGCAGGTCTCTTAAGCACTCTTTTCTTTTAACAATATTTCTATCCTGGGACTAGCTTGACGACCGAGTGAGCGGCGACTCCATGAAATGGTCTATAATAGCGACAATGTCCTTTGAAATTATTGTTAGAAATCTCTTTTATTTTTACATTTCATTACAACCAATCAATTTGTTACATCAGATTATTTCATTTAAAATATTTATAGCATGACATCCAAGTTATAATATTTTCCAAAATGACATAATTACATGAATCATCAATAAAATCATTACATCAATCAAATCAATCAATTACATCAAACATAAAAAGCATCATAAGTATCACATAAGACAAGTCATATACTCAAAAATATCTCATCTATATATATCAACAGAATATATACATCATCAAAACTGGATTGGTATGCCACAATCTGTACCTCGGCATACTCAATCCTCTATCAATACAAGTATAATACAATATCAGTAGCAATATCCCGCCCTCTAGCCTCGAGAGCCTCTAGAGCTCTCGGCCTCATCTCCTCCCCCACCCTACGGAGGACGAGGTGGTCCCATCGTAGTATGTGTGGTACTGCGAGTCCTCGTCGTCGACCGGGATGAGCTCCTCGTCGACCCTGTCCTGATCGGATCGGCTATGGCAGCCGGCACCTGTATCCTCTGGCCCTCTGGCACCGCCTGGTAGTATAGCGCCTGATAGAATGCGGTCTAAGAAACCGACCGCATCAGCTCCTGAGTGCTCACCCCTCCGCCTCGTGCCCTGAGACGTGCATTCTCGTCTCATAGCTACGACACCTCAGCCTGGTGTTGTGCAGCTGCATCCTGTAGTGTCTGCACCTGAGCCTACAGACGATCTCTCTCTGCCGGAGAGTAGCCATCTCGCTACTCTCTCCTGTGTCCATGCCCTTGCCCTTATCGGGCGATGGTGGCCTCTATGGAGATGGGGGTCTCGCCTCCCTCCTCTCCCTCTCCCTCTGTCGCGGCCGCTCCTGTGCCTGTGGCCTCCTCTGATCTCTCCCGCCGTGACCCTGGGCCGCCTCTATCGCTGCCTGGTGCCGCCTCCCTATCCGACGCACAACTGCATGGATCGGACCCTGTGCCCTCGTCATCCGAGGAGGGCGGATGCCTACGTACCAGGCATCGTAGCCATCGGCTACTCTTGCGTCGTCCCCATCCATTGGCGGATGGGGGCATCGTCCGCGTCTTGACTCCAGAATCGTTGCATGTCTGGAGCCCCGCTAACTGTGGTGTTATCCCAGACAGTCCAGGAAAACTCGTAATCCCTCAGAGATGGGATCCCCTGCTGCAAACCGAACTATCGTAAAACCCGGTCGTAGCGGTGGAGCTCCACCTCTCCCCTCTCCATCCTCAGCCAACAGACTCGCCTGATGCGAGCCAGCTCCTGTGCATCCTCTGCCCACCCTGGATGCTGCCTCCATGGCCTCCAGGTGATCTGGTCTAGGACCAAGTCATCCAGTAGTCTCCGGGACACTAGCAGGTCGATCCGTCGTTGTGCCCCTCTCCGGAGCCACCAGTAGAAGACTCGGGGCCTCTCCCCGTCAACCCCTATCAGTGGAAGCCCTATCGGCCTCCGCACCGCAATGTGCTCCCAGCACCAAACCTGTAGGAGCGATGTCATGACCAGACACCGCCCGCCCTTGTACATGACCCCGTAAAGGATCCTGTACAGCCGGCATAGAACAAAGCTGCCCCAAGAAAATCTGTAGCCATGGTCGCGCATATCGTAGATCACATCTGCGAGCATCCACGGCACCCTGCACCTGCTCTGGTGGCACAGTAGAAGTCCACCAACTACTCCAGCCAGAACTCGTGTCAGTGTAGATGCCCCAGGCATCTGGCGTAGTGCCTCGATGTTCACTCCGCCCTTCTCCAGGGCGAAGCTCGGGTCACCGCAGAGTCGTCCCATCGCGTGGCCCTGATTGGCCGTAGGTGTGATCATCCTCCCTTGTATGGGGATTCTAAGAATCCTCCATACATCCTCTAGTGTGGGAGTCATCTCCCCTGTCGTGTAACCGAAAGCATGAAGAGCCCGGGTACCACCTCTCTGCTAGGGCTGTCAGTAGCCCCATGTCAGTAGAAACCTGCGGCATCTCTGCCACATGTTGCAAGCCGGCCTGTGCCAGTAGATCCCGCTCTGCCTGGGTGAGAGCGGCCAAGTCGTCTCTCAGCCCGCCGTATTTCCACTCTCTGCTCTTTAGTAGTCCTCTCTACAAACATAAACAATCAAAACAACAAACAATCATTAATAAACAATTTCAGTAATCAAAACTACACCTTAAAGATCAAATTTTTGCAATTGATGATATCGCCCACTATTGGACGATATCGTCCCAAATTTGAGCAAAATCGTCTCCGATTTCGCCTCGAAATCGTCTCTAATTTGACGAAATCGTCCCTTTTTCGTCGATTTCGCCCTTGGGCGAAATTGACGAACTTGAGACGATTTCGTCGAACTAGGGACGATTTCGTCCGGACGACGTCGACGGCCAAAAACGGCCGCGATGCTCAAAATTCATCTTAAAATCTATCTACAAAGCATGTAAATTCCAATTAAATCAATCTAAATTGAGTTTAAACCCTTACCCGTAGACCGCGGCGGACCTCTGCGAGATCTGTGCACTTGTCTCTACCATTTTTGCTCCAGAGCTCTAAAAATAGTAAAATGAACAGTAACAATGAATTAGGGTTTTACCCTATTTTTCTTAATTTTATTCAAAATAATTCACAAATAATTTTTTGCTTTTTCCGCGTTTTTACCTCAAACGTTCGATTTGGGTAAAAACACGGAGGGGGCACCATAGTAAGCTGTCGTACGATTCGACCAAGAATCGTCGCCTAAAAATGGGAATAATTTTTTGCTTTCTCGTAGATCGAGAAGAACTCATCTTTAACGCATTTTCTTCGGAAAATTCGCTAAAGAGGGGGCAAAATGTAGCACCCTAAAATTGGCGCGGTCAAATTGGAATAATTACATTCACCTTAGTAAATAAATTTAAATTCAAATTTAACCTCCCAAACCGCCCGTTAACCGCCGAGAAACCCGTTTCCCCTTTTTCCGTGCCATTTTTAGGAGTTGTTTTGACCGTTGGACGATATCGTCGCCGATCAGACGATATCGCCCCAGATTTGACGATTTCGTCTGGACTAGGACGTCCAGACGATTTCGTCGCAAAACTGCATTTTCATAATTAGACTCTGTTCCAACGGGTCTCCAATTCGGGCAGAAGCGTGTACTGCGCCGTTGGGACCCTCCCCCGTTGGAGATCTCCCAAATTGGGAAGATCTCCAACCTCCCAACAACTTTCCCTAAGCCTATTTAACTCTAAGACTTTTCCCTCCCCAACCCCTGGCTGAATTTTTATGCAAATCGACTCCCTATGTGCTAGAACTTCTCAAATTTGCTTTTTGCACTATTCCTATAGTAATTTTATTGCAGGTATATCACTGGTTTTCGATCGGAACCGGCACCTATCGCAGCTAGACTGAACTTGTCAAGATCGGAGGCGATCTTGTCAAATTTGAGATGATCTCGTACGGATGCGAGACGATCTCGACTACGGCATACATTGAGGCAATCAGTGCCTGAAGTTTGCTCTTCTCTCTCTTTTCTCTGTCATTTCATGCTATAAATCGGATCATTTATTTAGTTTTTATTCTACTTTGCATCTGGAGTTCACCCATCTAGTTTAGATTGCACATTAAATTCATGATTTGCCATCATAATGCAGTGATCTGTTTTACTTTCTATTTTGAATTATTGCTTAGTATTCACCTTGTTCTTTAGCATATTTTGCCTCTGTTTTGCATAGTAGAATTGCTTGTATTTTGCATCTATTCTCTGTTTTGCAGGTTTTTGACGAATTCGTTTGACGAATTCGTCAGATCTGAGACGATTCTATCTGTCTCAGACGATCCTGTCAGATTCCAGATGATTCTGACAGATTGCAGGCGATTTTGTCGAATCCCAGATGATCCAGACTACTTCAAGCATCAAAAACTTCATCAGACATCCCGGATCAGGTAATCTCCATTAGCCTCCTACAAATTCTCTATTTTTTTGCTTTCAGTCTATTTACTGTATTCATTTAAATTGCATTTTCATGTAGTTTAAGTTAGAATCATTCGGCCAAACCTAGGATGAATGTTTAAAGGATAAAACGAACCCATTAAAACACATTCCCAAAACCTAGGCGTGGAAAGCTGCCGCCAAATGTTTCCTGGTGAACCCACCATCCGTCGACAAATCACCAAAATGCACCTCCCTTGAGAGGCGGGACCTTCGCAAAGTCCTCTCGTCCGAGGTACCGCATCATCCTTTTCCCATCCTCCTTCGGGCGCGGATCCAATAGCTTGAAGGTAGGGATGCGAAAAATTTGGAGCGATACAATATCCGAAATTTATGGTGAATGTTTGTTGAGGATTATTATGGAGGTATTGATATTTGAGATTTATTATTTTAGGAGTAATAAGGAGTTTTACTAAAGTCTTACTAATTTCTTATTAATACTTTTGAGCATTATTTTTTGTATAAGGATTTTTCCATTTAAATAAGACTATGGTGTTTTTATTTTTTGAGTTGGAGTAATAAGGTGTATTTTGGGTCATTATTTTGTATTGTGATTTGATTGAAGTCTTCTAACCCTTATTGAAATTGGAAAAGAGAAATTTGTGAGTGTGGCAGATTTGTGAGATCAACTCCTTGTCAAACAAAAGGTATGGGAAAATTCTTCCTTTGGTTGAGTTGGTTGATTGGATTACTTGAAAATTAAGTTTGGAGTGAAAAGGATTTGACTAGGTTTTCCTTTTAGAAAGTGTTTGAGTTAATGTTTCAAGGTTTTCTGAATTGAGAGTTGTGATTAAAACTTGTTTGATAAGCATTTTTTTTGAGAACATTGGTTGAGTGGAGTGTTTGAGTTAATGCTTCAAGGTTTTTTAATTGAGAGTTGTGATTAAACCTTATTTGATAAGCATTGTTGTTGAGACCATTAGTTTAGTGGAGTGTTTGATTTAATGCTTCAAGTTTTTCTAAAATTGAGAGTTGTGATTAAAATCTTGTTTGATAAGCATGGTTATTGCAGTGAGTTGTTATACAAAGAACTTTAAATAGGGTTTGAAAAGATCATGAGTATCATTGTTATGTGATATTTGTTATTGAGCATTGTTGTAAATATTTTGAGTTGGATGATACATGCTTGGACTAGGGTTTGTGAGCAAGTTTTGTTTCTTGGAGTGATTGGTTGAGTAGAGTTGATTGGGCCTAGTCAAGTGGATGTATGAAGTAATTGATCAAGTTACATAAAACAAACTATTCTATATTCTGATTTGATTTGATATTAAGTTTTGAGAATAGAACATATTGAGTCTCTAACAATTCTCTTTATGCTTCTATGAGATTGAGTTGAGAAAGTGATTGAGTTTTGAGAATAGAACATATTGAGTCTCTAACAATTCTCTTTATGCTTCTATGAGATTGATTTGAGAAAGTGATTGAGTTTTGATTATAGAACATATTGATTCTCTAACAATTATCTTTATGTTTCTATGAGATTGATTTGAGTTGAGAAAGTGATTGAGCATTGAGTAAAGAACATATTGAGTCTCTAAATATTATCTTTATGTTTCCATGAGATTGTACAAGTTCTGTGTGGAATTTTTAAGAAGATTTGAGGCAAGTCTTTGAGAAGACTTGTGGACTGATTTTGTGTGAGATTTTTTGGAAGCTTACAATACAGCTTTGAGAAATTCCTAGATATGACTTATTGAGCAGTTTTAGATAAGTTCTACATGAGATTTTTGAGCAGATTTGGACAGGTTCTGTGTGGACCTGTTGAGCATATTTGGACAAGTATTGTGGACCTATTGGTAGATTTGAGTAGGTTATGTGTGGACCTATTGAGTAGATTTGAGCAGGTTTTGAGTGGACCTATTGAGCAAATTTGAGCAGGTTTTGAGTGGACCTGTTGAGCAGATTTGAGCATGTTCTGAGTGGACCTATTGAGAATATTGAGTAGGTTTTGAGAGGACCTATTGAGAATATTTGTGCTAGACCAATTGGACTGTGTTTAGTGTAGATTTAAGTGGATTTATTCTAGACCGACTGTAATGTGTTTAGTGCAAGAGTTGATCAAATTTGTGCTAGACCAAATAGACTATTTTTAGTGTAGATTCGAGTGAGCTTATTGAGCAGAATTGTGCTAAATCGATAGGACTGTGTTTAATGCAAGATATTGAGCAGATTTGTGCTAGAATAACTGGACTATTTTTAGTACATAATTAAGACAAAGCTTTGGATTTGGCATAGCATAGAGGGCAGAGTCTCCAGTGAATATAGTAGTGAGGATAGGTCTTTTGAGTGGGGTCAAGAGTCTTTAGTGGAGAGAGATCCACAAGCCAGTGCAGTGGAGGCAATATTCTTCTAGAGTATCACCAGCTAAAGAAGAGGAGGAGTTCTCCTATGGATAGAGATCCACAAACCAGATTTAGGGGATCAACATATCCTTTGGACAGAGGTCCATAAACATTGTAATTGGGAAGGATTCCCAAGAGATTGATTGAGAAAATTTTAGTGAAATATTTTCTCCGTGGGGGTAGCCATATTTGGGTGAACCATGTTAAATTGGTGTCTATACTGTGTGTCATTATTTTTACATTACTTTTGTTATTGCTATTAATATTGCCATTGATTATATTGAGTAATATTTTTTAGGAAAGAAAATTCAAAAGTGGTCTTATATTGTTCACCCCCCCATCTGAGTATAAGTTTGTGTTCTTCATAGCTCTAGCCATATTCTTAATATTTTTTTCCTTTCAACTACTCCATTTTGTTGTGGGGTTCTTGATGCTAAATAATCTCTTTTGTTCAGATGTTATTCACAAAATTCTACGAATTTACCTAAAGTAAATTCTCCTCCTTTATCTAATATTAGAGACTTTATCCTTTTACCTATTTCATTTTCTACTAACTCTTTGAATGCCTTGAACTTCTCAAAGGCTTCTGAATTTTCTTTCATGAAAGCTACCCAAGTCATTATGGAGAAATCATCTATAAATAGCAAGAAGTAACTTTCACCTTGTAAACTTCTTGTTCTTGTAGGACCACATAAATAAATATGAACTAGTTTCAATGGTTCAAGTGAAGAAAATTCTTATGACTTGAAACTTGTTCTTGTTTGCTTTCCATGCTGACATTGTGCACAAATTGTGCTTTTTGGCCTCTTTATCTTGGGTAAATATTTGACTACCTTTTTGTTGCTTATCTTCACTATGTTGTCAAATTTCATATGAACCATTCTTCTATACCACAACCAACTCTCATATTCTTGTGATAATAAATATTTTTTTCCCTTAATTTCACTTAGCATGTAGATATCATTTGTAGTTATACTGGCATCTACAATGAGCTTTTCTATTTTAGATTTTCTGATTTCACATCTATTTGGATGGAAAGTGACCGTTTGCCCTTGATCACAAAGTTGACTTACACTTAGTAAATTATGCCTCAATCCTTTAACATACAATACATTTTCTGTCTTTGATTTTCCATTATCTAAACTTAAAGTCCCTATTCCACAAATTTTTGCTAAACCATTGTCACAAAATTTTACTGATCCTCCATTGATTTATTTAAGAGCAATAAATTTACTTTTATATGACTCGAACAACCACTATCAAGAAACCATTGATTTATTTTATCTTGTGCATGAACAGTTGTTTGTACCAACATTAACTTCTCCTTTTCTTGCTATTTTCTCTCTTTCCAAACTTTAGAGGTTGTATTCTTTTGATCCTTGTGATCATCTTTCTTTTTTCTTAATTCAGGATATACTATTTTACACCATTTGGCATTATGCCCAAAGTTATTACATTTGTGATAGATGATATTGTTATCCATAAGGGGTGCAAATGAATTGAAATTTCTATCAACATTATTTTTCACATGAACCATGCAATGTACATCTCTATGACCATATTTGTTACATGAAAAACAATATCCATGAAAGAAATTTTGTAACCTGTTATATTGTCTTGAATAGTATGGCCGCATGCTTCTTCTTTTTCTATTTTTGGAATTGACTTTTCCCATGAATTTTCTTTGCTTTCTTCCTTCTTGGTGTTTTTACCTTTCAATACATTAGCATAGGTCATGGACTCTTCTTCCTCTAATATATTTGTTCCTTTGGAGCTTGACTCCTATTTATGTACCCCTAGCTTTATATCTTGTTATAACTTGTATTTATACTTTTCAACTTCCTTTATTAGAGAGATAATTTCAAATTCCAACCCTTCACATTCTAACTCTTTTGCCTTTAATTTTTCTTCCATATCCTATTCAATTTTCCTTCCTTATTCAACTTTTACCTTGATATTTATGAGATTTTGTAGAATTTTTATCTTTGTTTCCTCATCCTCTTGGATTTGAGCCTTCATACTTGAATTCTTTCTTCTAACTTTTTCCAAGTTTCTAAGAGCAGCAATAAATTCCTCTTTTATGTCAATCAAAGATTCTTCTCCATTTTTTGAGGTAATGTATGTTCTTGTGGGATCTCCCTTCAAGCTATTAGGCTTTTCACTAAGTAACCTGCTCTAATTCCAATTGAATAACATAAGCTTATACTAATAGGGGGGTGAATAGTATAAGATAAAACTTTTTAATTTTTAATCCAAATTATAATAGTAATAATATCATAGTAAACAATGCATACATCATCACACACATAAGAGACATGATTTAATGTGGTTCACCCAATGTGGGTTATGTCCACAAAAAAAATATTCCTTATAAATTTTCTCAATTAATTTTTTGGGAATCAAATCCCTATTACAATTTTTATGGACCTATGTCCAAAGTAGACACCATAGGAGACCTCTATGCTCAATTTTATGGATCTCTATCCATAGGAGACCTCTACCCCCACTACTCTAGTTTATGGAAATATTTTCACAGGATAAATCTCTCCTCTCTACTCTGGTTTGTGGATATATCTCTAGAGGATAACTCTATCTCCTCTGCTCTACTCAACATTGATTATCTCTACTCTAGTTTGTTTTGAGCATATTATATCAGATCTACTCTGATCTAATATGCTCAAAACAATAATCCAATCTTCTCACAACACTATCTTAAACATGCTCACAAGTATTCCTCTAACCTACTCACAAGTCTACCTAAAAATTGCTCAAAATTCTACCTCTAATCAGCTCACAAGTCAACCTCAAACCTGCTCAAAATTATACCTCTAACCTGCTCACAATCTCTGGTCAATTCATTTCTAGTACATACTCATAACTACTTATAACACATGCTCAAAAAAGTTTCACAAAGATACAAAAACTTGTCTTCAAACCTAGCACATGTAGTTCACAATATCTAGCACAAATGTCTCAAACCCTTTCAACAATAGAAGCATAGATTGTTCTCAAAGTATATCCCAAATATTTCAAAAAATATTCAACAATCAAGCATAAATTCTAACTCAAATATTTCCAAAAATGCATACCAAACAACCGTTTTATCTCCACCTTATGTTCCAAAACATTTACTTGAACAAAAAAATTTAAACAAGGAATTATGTGCCCATACCTCTTAACTTTATCTTATGGAGATATGTTTTCAAAACCTGTCTCACAAACAACTATTTTTTCTAGTGCCACTTCAAGAGTTACATTGCAAAATACTTTCTCAAAACATCCACATGAATTTTCACCTTCAAAAAGTGCTCAGTGAAATCTGAAAATAATGTTCAATCACTCTTATTTTTTTCTCAAAAATAAAGCATTAATACTCAAAAAAACCTTTCATAGCTTCCTTTCACCATGAAAGAGTTATAATAAAATGTTAAGCAACTTATCACACCTTATTACTCATAATCTTGCAAAATAAAATTCAACCCAACAAAACTACAAATAACACACATTAATTTTCTTATACACCTTATACCTCCTACTTAAAATAAAATATTTCAATGCACCTCAATCCTTCAACAAGACCCTTGGCCTTAGAAAATAATTATTTCAAAAAAAATTATCGCCCCCTTGTTGTAGCCACCATGATTTGAACCGGCATTAATTTTTGGACCGCACCCTAGATTTGGCTAGGCTAGTGTGTGGGCTAGCTACCCATATGAAATAAAACTTCCACATCCTCTACTTTATTCCCTATCTCTAGTGTGAAAGTTCTTTTCAAAAAAAAAAAAATTAACTCTCTGCTTCCACTACTTCTCGAACCTAAGATCTCCCTACTGCTATGTCTTAGCGCCAAGGGTTCTTCCATCTGGGCTAGTTACCCAGATGGGATTTCTTTTCACCGTCACTACGCCTTATTCTAAATTCAACCTCAAAAAGTGCTACTCCTTTATCCCTTATCCCATGTGACTACGAAAAAAGCACATAGGAATTTCATAAATTTTGCACATTCATTGACCAAAATTTTTGCATACCATTACAACTTAACTTTACAATAAAATTTGTATTATATATGCATTTTTCCCTTTTAATCTTTGTCGTTGGCACTTTGGAAGTGTAGACACCTAAAACGTGTCATTTTTAGGAGACTACCCATATGGGCACATCCTCAGAACATATGAACCCTCTTGGATCTCTCCAAGAGCAAACAATGGTCCTAACCACTCAAGCAGGGCATTTCTAGCCCCTCTAGGCTTGGCCACTCTTAGGCAGAGTGGCCACACACCTTTGCCACTGGAGACTACAATGGCTAGACTTGGCTACTAGATCTGATAGCAGCCAAGATCACAAATATTCTGGTCATGAATATGGGCCCAGATCACGTAGTCCGACTGCACCTATGCATGGATTTTAGGTGGATTTTGGTGAGGAACTCCTTGAGTCCCTCCTAACTGCCCCTTCAATGTAGAATTGTTACTAATACATTCTCCAAATATAGTTAGTCACATGCAGATTTGGAGAAAAGCTTTTTCAGGAAGCCAAGGTCCAAACCCTAAGAGGGAAGTCTACATATAGACTCTCCCACAAGAAGCAAAGGATCTAAGAAGTTTGAGAGTTGAGCAGTGGAGTCCTGTCAAGATGGAGAGCTAGAATATGCCCATAGAGAGAGCATTGGAGAGCCATCTGGTTGAGCCACATTCACATAATGTGATTTAGATTCATCATACCCAATTGCCATTCAGTGTATGAGACACGCTAGGTGATCCTTGAACATCAATTTGAGCAAGGATTGAATGTCATAGCCCATTGGACCTAAGGTAACCATTAAATCAAAGGCCATTGTCTCTAATAGGCGATTCCTTGCTTCTTAGAAATAGATATACACTTGTTATTCTTTCATGTATATATCTTTAGCATAGATATGAATATTCTAGTGTATTTAGATTAATATTATTGGTTTCCATATGTACATCACTTATATTATATTTGCTTTAATGTATTCCATGCTTAGTTATCTATATTATCACATGTGCTAACAAAAGGCCTCATCTGGGGAGGCTACCCATTCTACTTATCATGTTTTGTTGTTTCCATGAATGTAGATATAGGTCTACAGGATCATATTGAAACATCAAGATCATGAATATCCCTTCAGGAGTAGATCTGGAGAAGGAGTCATCTATGAGCCCTCGTACATTTTCATGTGTGGTATTAGGAAGCCTACGCAAGCACTCCACCCTTTTGCAAGGGAACATTTTATTCATTTGTAATTCATTGTATCAAAATGGGTATCCCTCAGAGGGACCGACATGTAATCAGGTTTCAATATAAATAAAAGGATCTCTCTTTGATATTTCTATATTATATGTATTTCATGGTCTTTCATTTCATTTTGGTACAAGTAAGAGTATAGGTGTGTGCTTCTCGGAGTCACACAGATGGTGATGATGGTCAAATTTCCACTAATTTTTTGTTTTTTTGGATGATTTTCTAATGTTTTAGGTATTTTTCTCTATGTATATCTAGTTGCTCTAGTCAACAATGCTTAGAATCCCTTAGTCAATGTAGTTTTTAGTGGCCAAAATCATGCTTTGGTCAACAATAACCAGTAGGAAAATAAATATAGAGGTCAGCCAGGTCATCATCAGATGAGTAATTGAGGTTGGTACACATTTCTGATTCTCTATAACTTTTTGTCTATATTTATTTTCTAAAAATAGCAAGCAATACCATAGCTAAGTAGGGAAAGCTAAAGAAAATGAAATGAAAACTGCATTACAAGCTTCTTAGATTTCCTTATTTTCCTTTAGGTGCTGCTAGGAACAACGGATCTCTACCTGTAATGTCTGCCCTAGTATCTAGTGTGTTGGACCATTATATGTTGGTTTTCTTGCATATGGCCCAATCAGTGGCTTCCCATTCACAAAGTAGGAAGTGCATTACACAAAGATCATCTAGATCAAATTAAAAATGCATCCTTATGAAGACTAAATTTTCTTTTTAGGCATGTAGTAGACTAAAGCATGTATGTTTATTGATGCATAATTTTTATGTTTTAAAAGCTAAAAATAACACCACACACTTGCATGTTCTATCATAACATTGGTAAGGTTGGATTTCATAATTGACCCCTAATTCATACTGGTGACATTGGAATTCATCTCCTTCCATCAGCTTGCCCCTTAGAGGTCCTTATATGGGATAGAGAGTTCTATTGAAGTTGGTGCAAGACATTTGTGTTCAAACTATCTCCCACTACCTCATAGTGGAAAAGCTAGGTGAACCCCCACTGGGATTTAAGTGGTGTACCATAGACTCTTTTAAGAAATCACATTCGGCACTAGTGTTCTTAGTCTCCACTTTGATTGAGTTCCCTCATTCCAATTCCAAAGTATAGATAAGAAGACAAGATCATCAACACATCCAAACACACCAAACAGTTTAGGTAACACATTAAAAGTCCTTAAAAAATATAAACATATGCTTACTTTGTTTGTGTAATTTGGAAACCAATTAACAAGATAACACACAAGTTAGAATGGTGAAAACATGGAGCAACTACCCTAGGTCCACTACCGAGAGGGATAATAGTGCTCCCAATTCTCATAGACACACTAGCATTTAGCTACCCACCCATAATGCTACAGAACAAAGTTTGGCAAGTCTTAGGGGTGACAACTCAACTATTGGGGGGACTCCATGAGAAAACCTAGCTAGAGATCCACTATATGATGCTCCAACACATAAACATGAGGAGGATTTAAGGCTCCCTTCATCACATGGGAATGAGGAGTCGTCATGGTGTCGCTCATTACACAGGCACACAAAGGCATCATGACCTCCTTCTTCACATCGATGTGCAGAGACATAACAACCTCCCTCATCACACAAACACATGAAGGATTCAAGGCCTCCGTCATCACTCTCGCATGAGGAGGCAATGAGATCTCCACCATCCCACATACAAGAAAGGGAAGCAATATTCCAAACATCATATGATAACCATAGAACAAATTAGCCTACTAAGGGGCAAGATGACAGGCCTGCACCAACTCGTAGACCTAGGACATCCTCTAGCCTCTCGAAGGATGGAATAATACCTCTGGATCATAACCTCATTGGTGTCAATGGCACTCCATGGGATCATCCATGGAGAACTAGATAATTGGATGAGCTGGATCAGTTTCCCCCGAGACCAGCTTCAAGAAGTATTGCTATCGAATATTCTGCTTCAGGAATTTCACATAGTATAGCTGCTAGATGCACCAATGAACCTTGGGAGGCTACAAAGCGACCCCATAGTACATACGCTACTTTAGATCATGAAAGTACTCAACCTTTAATGCAATACATAGAGTATATCACCCTAGCAGATTGTGGTAGCCACACAACAGGAACCTCCCTAAGGAACCTCCATATTAGAATTCCTCACACAAAGGTAGAAAGGCATGAACCCTCAATGGTGAGTCATTCATAGCACCTACATAGGTTGTAAGAAGAGTTATGCATTGAGCAAGAATGCATAGAAAACATCAAACAAGAAGAACGTAGGAAAATATGCTTGTACTTACAAGAGCAACTCTTAGAGGAGGAAAGAGCATAGCATGAGGAGCTAGCAGAAAGGCTACCTCAAATGGATGTGCACATAGCTGGTGAAAGGTAAAAAACATGAGAGACGCACTGATTCTCCTCATGAGAGAGGTGTTGGATATGAGCATATTCACCATGCTCCACAATAGCAACATCACATAGGCCTTGGACAAATGCAACTCAGCAAGGGTCAGATAAGGGTAGAATATCAGGAACCACCCCTACCTGCACCTCCAAGTGTGGTTATGGGAGGAGAGTATAGATTCTTGATTGAGGCAAATAATAAAATACCTCCCTTACCACTATGATTATACCTTCAAGAGCATGATATTATTACCTCAAAGGTATACCAAATGCTCACTAAGAGAGTCAAGTCTCTCGGGAAAGACACAAGTGGACAAAATTCAACATTAGACAAGATACATAATTAGCCTTTGTGCCCATCAGTATTGAGTCCCACATATCTTAGGCACTTTGAGATGCCTAGGTTGGATAAGTTAAAGGGATAAGGAGATGTGCAAGAGCACGTTATCAACTTCATAAACACATGCTTCCATTTGCACAAAGATGATGCTTTGATGTTGAGAACATTCATCATGACATTCTCAGGGGCTACAACGCAATGGTTTAACCAGTTACCGAAGCATAGCATCACTGGCTTCGAACAACTAGAAAATGTATTCCTAAAATGTTTCTCCTTTGGTGCTAAGAAGAAAGTGAACCTGTCCAATATGGCCAACCTAAAATAATACGATGATGAGCCAGTGATGTACTATGGGGATAGATGGAGAAAATTCATGGAGAAGCTATCATTACTTGTCCTCGTAGAAGATCTCATTTGAATGTTTGCAAAGAGTTGCGCAAAGCATATCTCTCTATTGTTATAATTATAGCAATAAAAATAATTCAAAGAAGCCTTGGTGTAGGCCAAGCTAATAGAAGACATTAAGGTTGATGAAGGATACCTTAAGCTCTGTAATAAGAAAGAGTGGAGTAAAAATAATCAGAACAACAAGAACAAGCCAAAGCAATCCAAGCCTGCTCAGGTAAAACAAGTTATATTGGTTGCACCATAGGGGGGAATGGACAGCAGCTATAGAATTATCAAGTGCAACCCCCATTGACTAACTACAATCCCAAGAACAACCAGGATCAAAATAGGGTATCTTAGCCACCTTGTTATTTCATGCTTCTAAATGAGTTGATGCAGTCGATATTCAACCAATTGAACGAGGCGTAGAGGATAATATTCCCCAACATACAATTTTTGGACCCTAACCGACCCAGACCAAAGAGATATAGGGAAGACCACCATTACCCATACCATCAAATACCAGGGCATGACATCAAGAGCTACATGGGATTTATGAATGTGGTACAAAACATGACTGAGAAAGGAGAGCTCAAATTTGATAACCCATTGGTTCCTGATAATAGGGATATGGGTATATTTAGGAACCCATTACCCAATCATGAAGCCTTGAGGTATTAGGATACATAGGTCAACTAGATCTGATTTGAGCCACCTATTCAAGGATGTATTAGAATGTTTAAATTAGTCATATGGCAACTAGGAGTCAGAGATATATGCACCCATAGCCACCGATGGCTCCTATCAACATACCGATTGTACCCTAACAGAGACAAGTGCAAGACAATCCTCCAATTCCCTTAGCAAGACCTGTAATAACATTTTGAAGTATACTGGAGCAAAATTTACAAATGAATCCAACTAAGTTATCCATCTATGATCTTATACAATAGTCCCCTAGGCATAAGGAGATGCTAATGGAGATTCTGAGATCCATCTAGCTCCAGCCCCAAAATCCAAATGCAATAATATTTATCACAAACAGGGTCATGATGAATCCTTAGAGGTATTCTTAAATAGGCTAAATATTTGTTTTGAAGAGAACATTTATTGGAACCCACTTCAACCCCCTAGAAAAAACTTTTGGGGTGACGAATGGGTGTCAATAGTCAATATCTCACCCCTAGAGATATATCACCCCGAGTCTTCCCTCAAAGCAAACCCCTCAAGATTCATCCTATAGGAGGAAGATTTTTTGCATAGCTATGAGGAATAGTATTATATATATGTCCCAAGCATGGATGAAAAACAAACTGGGCTAGCCCACCATGGGCCTCAATATGTGCAAAACCTTACCTGGATAGGCCACACAAAGAGTGGCTACATCTCAGATGAGATTGAGTACATATCAGATAAGGAAGGACACACATCAGATGAAAGCAACTGTGAGTCAGAGGACTCAATAGAGAGGGTCTACTTATGGCCAAGACATGTAGGCCACATCATTGGGCCAAAGATAAACTTTAATGGTTTCTTCATAAGCGACGATGATTATGAAGATGAGACTAAACTGGCCTATCTAGAGCATTCACAAGAAAGGCATCATCCCATATTGAGGGAAAAAACAAATACAAATGGTTTCTGGATAAGTGATGATGACTTCAAAGATGAAATAGAGATGTCTTATCTAGGGCCTCGCCACTTATACATAGTTAACTTGCTTTTTGAGAGATAAGCGACACTCCATGCCATAGATCTTGGCCTTTGCTTTTGGGGGAGGCCTCTAAACTTGGACGCCATTTATTGCATAGTCAATCTGAATCCACCAATGTTTAGATAACATATGTTGCCTAATGATCCCATCATTTCATCGGTCCATCACCCAAATCCTAAGATACTAATGCCCCTTGAGCCTCACCACGAGAATAGATATCCCCTCCTCGAGGAAGAGTCACACCCCAGTGGTCCTGGAGATTTTATCTCATCCATAAATATGATCTCCATTGATTTGACCATGCCACTATATAACCTAGTAGATACTTCAAAACCACTGTCTTGACATAGATGATATCTATTGTGATCACATCAATTCACCCTTAGAGCCTGAGGATTTCTTTTCCAATGAAGGAATGTTGCAACCATTCCATTTTGCATCAGGTTGTGCACACGATTTCTATCACACGATTTTGAACCCTGAATCAACAGGGACTATAAACCCAGTAGATGGCATTCATCTAATCCCCACTCCTCATCAACTAGAAGAGGGATCACATATGGCTATAAAGGAAACCTTCAAAGTAGACATTAGCGATGATAAATTTCAACCAAAGAAAGTCAAGTTTAGAGAAAGCTTGTCTCCAAAAAAACATGCCATCATAATTCCCCTACTAAAAGAAAGACCAAATCTTTTTTTTGGGACCTATAAATATATGTCGAGGTTATATCCTAAGATGGTTGTTCACAACCTATCGCTAGACCCCACAAATAAGTCGATCAAGCAAAAGCTAAGAAATATGCATCCAACTATTGCTTTGATGGTTAAGAATGAATTGCAAAAATTGTTAGATGTGGCCTTTATTGTCCCCATCGACTATCCAGAGTGGGTATCAAACATGGTGCTTGTAGGAAAACTAGATGGAAGAGCCCGTATTTGCACTGATTTTAGGGATATCAATAAGGCAACACCAAAGGATTTATTATTGTTTCCCAACATAGATGCTCTTGTAGACGCAACAATAGGGCATGATATTCTCTCCCTAATGGACGAGTTTTTTGGTTACAATCAGATTTGGATTAAAGCTGAAGACCATCATAAAAATGCATTCACCACTCCATGGCATATATTATGTTACAAAGTAATGCCATTTGGCCTTAAAAATGATGGATCCACTTATAAACAGGTGATGACATACATTTTCCATGACTACATGCATCAAATCCTATAATATTACATAGATGACTTACTGGCCAAGTCATTACTACATGAAAAGCATGCTGAGACCCTCATAAAGGTCTTTGATCACCTTATTGAGTACAATATCAAGTTAAACCCTAAGAAATGTATCTTTGGTGTGACTTCTAGAAAACTCTTAGGATTCATCATTTCTAAACAAGGCATCGAGGTGGGCCCAACAAAGGTAAAGGCTATCCTAGAAATGGCCCCACCTACAAACATCAAGGAACTAAGAAGCCTACCTGGAAATGTAGCATACATAAAATGGTTCATCGCACACTTATCGAATAAATGTCAACCCATGAATCGATTGCTACACAAGGAAGTCCCTTTTCAGTGGGATGAAGAATGTCAGGAAGCCTTTGCTGATATCAAGGAATACCTAGCAACATTGTCAATTTTAACTTTGCCAAGGCTAGAAGTATCTTTATTATTGTATATATCTACTATATATTTTTCTTTGGGTACCATACTAGCTCAAAAGAACATGCAAGACAAAGAGCAAGCAATATATTACATCAGTGGCACATTGGTGAGCTATGAAGTTTGATATGCATATGTAAAGAAACTATGTTTAGCAATGGTCTTCATAACCAAGAAATCATACCACTACCTACTAAGTCATACAACATATATAATATATAAACAAAATCCTTTGTAGTAGACATATCATAACACATGTACTGCAAAGTGGATCATGCTATTTACAGAGTTAGATCTAGAGTTCATAAGACAAAATTCCATCAAGAGACAAGTCATAGTCGATCAACTGGCAGAGGCACCTCTATAGAATAGTAGGCCCCTCACAATAGAGCTTCCTGATTATGCAATATTCAAACTATAGGAGGCACTCAAGCCTAAAGAATCACAAAATGAAGCTGACATGACTTTGTTCTTTGATGGTTTTAAGTGTGACCAAGGAGGTGGCACAAGAATCATATTTTTCACACCACAAGGCGCTCCAATGACCTTGTCATTCAAGTTAGACTTTCTTTGCACTAATAAAAACATAGAATACGAGGCCCTAATATTGGGTCTCCAAAAACCATCTCCATGAAAATCAAAAGGTTAAATATCTTTAATAATTTCTTACTCATAGTCAACCAATTTAAAGGATTATTTCAATGTCGAGATCTAGTCCTAAAAGCTTACAAAGAGCTTGTTGATACTTACCTAGCCATACTTGAGTGGTATGACATAAATGCTATCCCTCATTCATAAAATAGGTTTGTAGACACCATGGCATCTCTGGGGTCCTTGATCCCTCAAAATTCATCTGTTGATTTCACTACCATTCATATAAATATACTTTCACATTCAACGATCCAGCGTGAGGCTTTGGATAACAAGGAATCTGTTAATAGGATTCATATAGAGCTAGGCCAAGATTGGTTCTATAAATATAGAGACTTATTAAATAAGGCATCTTTTGGAGCCTTGATCTCCCTAGGTCCTATGGGGAATGGTACCACTATTCACCATAATATTATCTCTCAATCTACATTCATGCAAATCAAATCACAAGAGACACAAGCTATCTTATCAGTCGAGATAATAGCATATTAGTACTGGCTCTTCTAGTTGTAAGATTTCTTAAGACTTGGAAACATCCCACAGGGAATTTTGCATATTGAGAAGTAAGCATTCAAGCAAAAAGTGATAAGATATGTCTTGCTAGGAGGCATCTTGTATCATCGAAGCTACGATGGAGTCCTCCTTCATTGTTTGGAGCCCTAAGAATCATCTTGGAATATTTCTCAAGCTCATGATGGTACATGCAGTGGCCACTTTAGTGGCATGGCCATTTTCAAGTGCATCCTTCAAATGGGTTATTATTGGCCCATTATGGAAAATTATTATTGCGAATATGTCAAGAAATGTGTCAAGTTTCAACATCATGCGAACTTGACACACTTGCCATTTTAGGCCTTACAACCCATCCATGTGTCTTGGCCCTTTTCATAGTGGGAATTTGATCTAATCGAAAATAATTCTCACCTGTCATAAGACCGACACACATTTATCTTAATGGCTATGAAACACTTCACCAAGTGGGTGGAAGCAATCCCCTTGACATCGATGATTGGTCCTCAGATTGTGGAGTTCATGATCCAAAATATCATTTGCCATTTTAGGGTACCTTTCAAAATAATATCGAATAATGGACCATCATTAAAAAACAAAAATGTGTGAGCATTAACATCCAAGTACAAAATTCAGCGTAGTTTTATGACACCATACTATCCACAGGCAAATGGGCAAGCAGAAGCCTCAAACAAGATAATAGTAGCCATTCTTAAGAATACAATGAAAGAGAATCACAAGGATTGGCATCTGCAACTACCTATAGAAATGTGGGCTTACAGGACTAGCATACGAACACCCACTATGGCAACACCTTTTTCACTTGTATATGGCACTGAGGCCATCATGCCCTCAGAGTTAGAACTTCCAATGTTGTGCATCGCATTGAAATAATTCATCAATGATGACACTGCATGGCAAGCTCATCTGGATCAATTAAACTTACTAGATGAGAGACGCATCAATGCTCTTGAGCATCTTCGTATTTACCAGGATCATCTTACACGAGTGTAAAATACTAGGTTCCATCTAAGAGACTTCAAGGTTGGGGATATTGTGCTTAAAGAGATCCAGCAAAACTCAAACCTGCCATCGTATCTACGAGACAAATTCATGACTAATTGGATAGGCCCTACATCATATCTAATAATATTGGGCCTAGGGCATATCACCTAACAACACTAGAAGGTGCTAAGGAGCTATAACCTCTCAACATCATTCACTTAAAAGCATCCACACATAAAACAAATAACTATCAAAAACATTCGAATAGCTATAAATTTTCAAAAATAGTAGAAACCATCAAAATCCAAACAAATCATAAAACATAAAAATAAAAAATAAGCACAAAAGGCTCCAAAGGCATCTTAAAGCCCTTTGGTCAACTCATCACAAAAATCTCCAAAGGCATCTTAAAGACCTTTGGTCAAATCATCACAAAAAGCTCCAAAGGTATCTTAAAGCCCTTTGTTCAAATCATCACAAAAGGCTCCCAGGGCATCTTAAAGCCCTTTTGTCAACTCATCACAAAAAGCCCCAAAGGCATATTAAAGCCCTTTGGTCAAAAGGAAAGCATAAAATGTCAAAAACAACCAAAAGCATCAAAAATACAAAAAAAATTCATGTGCATTCACATAGTTGCATCGCATATAGGTATTTGCATCCATTACATTCCCATACATAATGCATTCATAGTCTCACGAATGACACCATGTTTGTACATCAACTATGCATCTCTGAAGACCGTCATCATCCATTACCCATGTGTGAAATTATATTTTTCAACACAGCCCTCTCTTGTTGCTATAAGGAATATACTAATATTTTTTTATCACTCAACCATACCTAGTGGTTTTATCAAACTTAGTAGAAGGTTGTATTTGCTTTTGATAGGTAGATTTTAGCTTGATAGTGCCTATAGCTCAGAATCCCATTACTAATCAAAACACTAAAATCCTAGTTGTAACAAGGGAAATATGAATACTACAAAGAGGTACTAGAAATCCTAAGGTGGATAGTTTATCTTGCTCATCCCCCTGTGTGACCGATTCAAAAATACTGAGAATTCACAAAAGGACAAATTCATCCCTACCTAAAATTCCTTGCTTTAATCAAAATGAGCAAAAATCCTGAACAAAGCAAAATTCAATATTTCAAAGTCATAGTTCAAAGTACAAAATACGTAAAAAAAAAGTGAATTGTGATTTTCATCACTACATAAATCCCTTGCTCAAAACAAAGGACACCAAAAAAATGAAAATAAACAGTGATTTTTGTCACTATATCATGAGCAAGTATCTCAATAAATATGAAGAAAATAAGGGAGTTTAGAATTTGAATCCCTGGAATTCTTAGCATGGTCAAGCCTTACGTACGATGATATGTCTGTCACAAGTATCTCATTTGTGTGCAGACCAATGTTTGCATTTGAAAGAGCTAGATTTAGGTTTCCTATATCACCTAGTAGTTTAATATGACTGAGCCCAACTTAGGATCAGGATTAACATTTGAAAAAAAGAAATACATAAATGGGTTGAATGAATCTCGCCTGGCACTAGGGTATGCTTATGTTTTATCTTAATATATTCACTTGCACACATAGGGATAATGAGTACATGGGTCTTCATGACATAACTTTATCTTTCAAGAGCTTTGTGTGGTCGGTATACTTCTTATAAAGTAACTAGAGTGTTTGAGTGTCATGGAAAACCTCAAAAACCATACATAGCAACAAATCACCTCATCCTATAATCATACTTAGCAATGAGTCATTTCATAATCACACATCCTATATCATGTCATCACACTTTTGAATGTTTAAATAATCAAATATTATGGTAAGAATCATTATTTACATTCATAATTGCTTGTACGTTATGTGGTGTTATCCGTCTATATTGTTACAACTCATGATTAATCATCAATATGTTTTGAGTGATTAAAACATACAAGTTCATCTGTACTAGACTATCATCACATGAATAGTGCATCACCAACATTGCATTCATCATATCAAGACATTAAAATTAAACATGCATAAAACAAATAGGCATTAACATCATCCATAACACCATCTGCATCATATCATCTAAATCAGTCACATGCATAAAATAAATAGGCATTAACATCATCCATAACACCATATGCATCATCATCTAAATCAGTCACATGCATAAAATAAATAGGCATTAACATCATCCATAACACCATCTGCATCATATCATCTAAATCAGTCACATGCATAAAATAAATAGGCATTAACATCACCATAACACCATCTACATCATATCATCTAAATCAGTCACATCATGGAACATAAATCATATAAACTAAACCATCTACAAACATCATAAATAATACACCTACACATGTAGGTAAAAGCATCTAAGCATACATATGTCATATCGCATCACATCACAAAGTGCTAAATTACATCACATCATAAACCATGAAAGCATCTAACATGAAAGCATAATACTGCATCACATAAACATAAAAACATAAATCATAAGGAAATACACATAATGAGTCTCAAATTCTAGATATCATATGATCATGTGTCAAATAAGTACAAAAATTGCCAATAAGGCTAAACATGTAGGTCAGACGACCTTACACCCAAAAATAAGTAGAGAGTATTAAGTAAGCCATAACATGTTAGGAGTAGTCTGCACCACTATCATCACCACCACATTCGCCACCCCCTCTGGGATGTGGTATGGAGCTAAAACCTCTAGTACGCTCTATTAGAGACCTGGTCCTATGACTCGATCTAGCTGAGGACTGCCTAGAAGTGCTCTATGCACTACACTCTAAACCTCCTACTATGGGCCTCTCCTAAGGAATAGCACCTAGTCATCATACCTATGATATGAGGGTAGAAATATAGATAGCATTTGAGGTCATCTAAGTGTCATCCTCATCTATGCTCCTTTGTATTCATCGTATCTCAATCTCGAGGTCTAGACCTGTAGCTACGGTAGCCTAACTCTAAGTAGTGTCTCACTCAATAGTGATATGAGAAAGATGTCTATGAAGATCTACTATGGTAGCATCCCAATGTTGAACCTACATCACAAAAATATTTAGCTTGGCATCAACCTGGTGCAGTTGAGCCTGGAGAGGAGACTCCTACTTCTTAGGATCTGCATCATCATCCCTTACAATATCAACCCGATCCTTGATAGCTTGCTCCTCAGCTACTTGCTCCTACTACCCTGCCTATCCCTAGTTATCTATTTGAGCCTGCACTCGATGCCCATAAGGATCCTCCACCTTAGCCACATCCAAAGTTCATCCCAAATGGCCACCACCCTACCATAACTGCATTCCCCACTAGAGGGTATACACCTCTATCACCCCTACATCGGCTACTCTAGGATCAACTGTGGGAGGATCATCCTCCTCAAGAACTATTGTAACACATGGTAGTGGATGATTCTTCTCAAGGGAAATATAGTGATAGACAACCAGCTCGAGAGGAACATCCTGGTGGATCCCAAACTATCATAGCACCCTAGAATAATAGAAGAACTCTTGGATACCAGCCTTGCGACTAATCAACCATAGGTCACGGTGAGTCCTTATTGTAAAGCTGATAGAATCATCCCAAGTAAGACACTCGTGATAGGGCCTTCATATGATGTCATCATCCTGTAAACCTATAAAGGACACCTTGTAGTGAGAAAGCTCCCCTACATAAGCCTGGATCTTACACACCTCGAGTTACCTAGGCCACCTAGATCCATAGCACTATACATCCTTGCCTAAATCAGTAATCTTTGCTATAAGTCCTTCAAGGTGGTCGATCTTGATGTGCTCCTAGACCTAGACCTGAAGAAGTAAATTGTAGGTAATGTTGGCCCATCCATGGTGTTGTATGCGATATAACTCATCATAGCACTATGCCAACTCCCAGGCATATATGATAGGTTGCTCACTATCTAACAGGTCTTATACCATCAATAAGAGATTTCATGGGAACCTTAGGCTAGAGTAATCAAGAAAAAAGATGTTGTAGATGACCATCAACAACATGGAATGCAAGCGGATGAAGATCTCCTTGTCGTACCAGTGAGAAATAGAGATTCCCCTTGAGCGAGTATCCCTAGAAGTAGCATCAGCATGATCCCAAAGACCCTCACAAACACTACACACGCATGCAATTTTGGGGGAGGAGATAAGGGGAACTCCATTAAAAGGCAACCAAAGAATCCTGTAGACATCCTCCGGTGTGATGGTCATCTCACCAGTAAGAAAATGGAAGGCTTTGGTCCTAGAATCCCATTGATGTGCCAGGACCATCAGGTTTTACCTAATTTGACATAATCACAAGTAGGCTAGTAGCAAACTATAGCCCATGGGCCTTGAGCCAGGTCCACTCTATATCAGGCATCTTCTCGAGAAGGTCATAGAGTAGCTTCGGGTCCTGGGCCCAAGCAGATAAGATCTAGAAAGTACAAAATAAATCTTAAATCAACACATTACATCTAAATAACTACAATAAATGTGCTAGAATGCTGTAAAGAAAATCATACTTCTCTAAGGCCACATGAGCAAGACATAAATGCACCTTATCATGCAAAAATTTTCATAAAATACACTCAAATTCTCAAAAAAGGCTATTAGGCCTAAAAAAAATGAAAATTAAAGTTGAACATAAAGTGCCTTGATCGTTGAAGCTAACAGTGGCCAGCTTCCAATGGTTAAAAAGTGACCATTGGAAATTCAAATTGGCCACTAACAACAACGGCCAGCCTCATATCAGGATAGCTGCTCTGAGCAGCAACGGTGAGTGAGCGGCATGCTAGTGGTGTCCCTACTAGGCCCAAAAACACAATTCTTTTTATGCTTCTATGAGATTGAGTTGAGAAAGTGATTGAGTTTTGAGAATAGAACATATTGAGTCTCTAACAATTCTCTTTATGCTTCTATGAGATTGAGTTGAGAAAGTGATTGAGTTTTGAGTATAGAACATATTGAGTCTCTAACAATTCTCTTTATGTTTCTATGAGATTTATTTGAGTTGAGAAAGTGATTGAGCATTGAGTAAAGAACATATTGAGTCTCTAACAATTCTCTTTATGTTTCTATGAGATTGGACAAGTTCTGTGTGGACTTGTTAAGCAGATTTGAGGCAAGTCTTTGAGAAGACTTGTGGACTGATTTTGTGTGAGCTTTTGTGGAAGCTTACAATACATATTTGAGCAAGTCCTAGAGAGGACTTATTGAGCAATATTTGGACAAGTTCTATGTGAGCTTGTTGAGTAGATTTGGACAGGTTCTATGTGGACCTGTTGAGCAGATTTGGACAGGTTCTATGTGGACCTATTGAGCATATTTGAGCAGGTTCTGTGTGGACTTGTTGAGCAGATTTGAGCAAGTTTTGAGTGGACCTGTTGAGCATATTTGAGCAGGTTCTGAGTGGACCTATTGAGCAGATTTGAGCAGGTTCTGAGTGGACCTGTTGAGAATATTTGAGTAGGTTCTGAGTGGACCTATTGAGCAGATTTGTGCTAGACCGACTGGACTGTGTTTAGTGCATATTTGAGTGGACTTGTGCTAGACCGATTGGACTGTGTTTAGTGCAATAGTTGAGCAGATTTGTGCTAGACCAAATGGACTGTGTTTAGTGCAGATTTGAGTGAGCTTATTGAGCAGACTTGTGCTAGACCGACTGGACTATGTTTAGTGCAAGAGATTGAGCAGAGCTATGCTAGACCGACTGGACTGTGTTTAGTACAGAATTGAGACAGAGCTTTGGAGGTGATAGAGCAAAGAGGACAGAGTCTCTAGTGGATAGAGATCCATCAGCCAGGGCAGTGAGGACAGGTCTTCTGAGTGGGGACAAGAGTCTTCAGTGGAGAGAGATCCACAAGCCAGTGTAGTGGAGGCAGTAGTCTTCTAGAGGATCACCAACCAGAGTAGAGGAGAAGGAGTTCTCCTGTGGATAGAGATCCACAAACCAGATTTAGGGGATCAACATCTCCTTTGGATAGAGGTCCATAAACATTGTAATTGGGAAGGATTCCCAAGAGATTTATTGAGAAAATTTTAGTGAAATATTTTCTCCGTGGAGGTAGCCATATTTGGGTGAACCACGTTAAATTGGTGTCTCTATTGTGTGTGATGATTTGTGCATTGCTTTGGTTATTGCTATTGATATTGCCATTGATTATATTGATTAATACTATTTGGGAAAGAAAAGTAAAAAGTGGTCTTATATTGTTCACCCCCCTCTTAGTATAAGCTTGTGTTCTTCAATTGGTATCATATATTGGTTCCTTCAAAAAGGGTTTAACAACTTGAAGGAATATCTTACAAGAACACAAATGGCAAAGAAAGGCAAAGGCAAAACCATGAGATACAAGAAGAAAAGAACACACATGGTCATGAAAGAAAAGGAAGATGAGTTTAATATTGTTGTGTTTGGGAGGACAAATGGAAATAGATTCAAGAGATGAATCAAGTAATGGAGAAATATCCAGATTGATAAATTTTTGTACCAGATGTGGGAACACAGGTCACCATGCAGCTTACTATCCACAAGAATGTTTTGTTTGTGGTCAACTCGGCCATGATGTAGGTTATTGCAATGGGTTTAGTAGCGGTGAAGATGAAGATGATATTTTTGAAAATGAAATCCTAGAGGTTGGTTCAAGAAAGGATAACAGGGAAAATCAAAACAGGTATGAAGAAGAAACTCTACTTTCAGTATTAGAATAAAATGCTCCTATAGAAGATTCAGAAAAATAAAAAGAGAAAGCCACTCTTAAGGAACTCATTGAATTGAAAAGAGAGAATTTAGAATTGAAGGGTCAAATACAAGAAGATGAGAAATGTAAGACAAAGCTTCTACAATATCTTTGACTTGAGAGATAAGGTTGAAAAGGCAAGAAGAGTTGAAAAAGGTATGGTTGAACAGTCAAAGGTAAAAGAGATAGAATGTGAAAGGCTTATGGTTACTCTTGAAGAATTAAAAAGGGAGAACTCAGGATTAAGGGTTCAAGCTCAAGAAGATGAGAAAGCAAAAGCAAGGTTTCTACAGGAACTCACCAACTTCAAAATCAAAGTTGAAGAGACAAGAAAAATTGAAGAAGGTATGGCCAAAAAATTAAAGACAAAATATCTAGAGTGTGAAAGATTAGAGCATGAGATAGTTTCACTAAGGATGGAAGTAAAAGGTTCTAAGGACAAGCTACACAAGTTTGAGGAAAATTCAAAGACTTTGGATAGGATTATCAATGCACAAAGGTCATCAGTCACCATAACAGGACTTAGTTCTAAAGAAGAACAAGGGAAATAGGAAGCAGAAAAAGGAGAGTCAAGCTCAAACACCAAAAAATAAGAAGCATCAAAAGAAGTAAGTAAAAGAGAGAGTGAGACTTCTAAGGATAAGTTGGACAATAGAAAGTTCAACAAGGAAAGGAACAATGCACAAGTAAGGAACATATGGAACAAGAAACATGTAGAAGAGACTAAGAGACCAATGAGGTCTAGGCAAGGTTTCTTTAATGGAAGATGTTTTTCATGTCACAGGTTTGGGCACATGGCTTCACAATGCAGGACACATGAAAGACAGGAATATGGGAATGGATAACTTTTCCATGGGTATTGCTACTCATGTAATCAGTTTGGTCACAAGGCAATGAATTGCAGGGTTCATGACAGAAGAGGATATGGCTTCACTAGGAGAGATCCTAAGATATTTGCACCTCCAAGGAATAATAACATTAAGTGTTATAAGTGCAATAATTATGGTCACACAACAAAATGGTGTAGAGCAAATATTCCATAATCAAGCAAGAACATGAATAGGAACATGGATATGAACATAAATAAGAACAGGAATAGGAACATGGATATGAACAAGAATAGGAACATGCATATGAATAGGAACAGGAATATGGACATGAACAAGAATAGGAACAGAAATAGGAATATGGATATGAACAGGAATAGGAATAGGAATAGGAACAAGGATAGGAATGATGACACAGATAGAAACAATCAAAGGAATCAAAAAATTCAGAAAATAAGGGAAGAGGATAAAGGCAAAGAACAATGCCTTTTGGGAGTAGAAATACTCCCACCCCAGAATTAACCACCTCAAAGGAGGTGGGGGAGGGGCTAAGCTAAGAGGCTCATTCTTAGCCCTGAGCCCCAAAGGTGACCCTTTGCCATTGATGTCAAAGGGGGAGAGATTTGTGTGTATTGGGGAGAGATTTGATATCTGAGAGAGCATTGAGCCAGGGGGAGCAATGTCCTAGGGGGAGCAGAAGAAAAAGAAAGGTCAGGTTTCAGTAAAAAGAATGTGGGTTGCCATCAATGACAAAGGGGGATATTGTTGGACATTTTGAGTCCCTAAGCCAAAGTTGTCATTGATGTCAAGATGCTAGTGATAGTTCTTCTCCAGTTCAAGTGCAAAGTTCAATGGAAGTTGTAATGGGTTAAAATATTTTTATTTTACACCAAAAAGAATGGATCAGAAAATGGTTTCAGTTCTCCTTTGGAAGCAAATATATCCGAAGCAATGGAAGGATATAATATTATAATATTTATTATAATATTTATCCAAGGTGGTGAAAAACCCAAATAAATTATTATAATTTTAATTATAATATTATTTGGTTTACAAAGGACAATTAATTATTTTTTATAAAACCCTAAGGTTGGGTTTTGGAGGGAAAAATATTTCAAAGCGCAAAGTTTAAAGTAAATTAAACCCAAAGTTGGGGTTTAAAGAAAAAGGCTTTCGAAGCCTCTATATTTCCATCGATGTCGTCATGGAGGAGCTAGCGTCGACGTGTCCAAAGAAAATATAATGCATATAAATACTTTGCCAAAACCATTGGAAAGTTACCCTTGCTCAAATTAATAAATCGGTGGCATGCAAAAAAGAGAGCTTGTGATTTACAAAAACGTGGTAGCGAAAGGCATAGAGGAGGAAGGTTTCATCCTCAAGTTTCATTGGGAAAGCGTGGCCTAGTGGTAGTTGGGAAAGCACAAAGGCACTGGCAGCAAGGTGGTTGACGTTTCGAATCCCCACGTGCATTGTTTGGTGTGTTGTTTGAGGCGCCCAAGGCGCACGACCTTTTGCTTGGTGGAAGGTGGTGTGAGATTAAGAAGCATGTGGTGCTTCTTTAATCTCAAGTGAGCACTTGGCTCGTGTGATGACTTTGGCCGTGGTTAAGGCGCTTGTGGTGAGACGAGGTTGAGGGTTCGATTCCCTCCAAGGACAAGGTATTTAATTTTGATTTAAATTTTGTTAGTTGCCTAATGTTGGAGGAATAAGGGTGCATAAGTGATTATTATTTTTATACATTAAGGCATGAAATTTATGGTGAATGTTTGTTGAGGATTATTGTGGAAGGTTTGATATTTGATATTTATGGTGAATTTTTGTTGAGGATTATTGTGGAGGTATTGATATTTGAGATTTATTATTTTAGGAGTAATAAGGAGTTTTAGTAAAGTCTTATTAATTTCTTATTAAGACTTTTGAGCATTATTTTTGTATAAGGGTTTTTCCATTTAAATAAGACTATGGTGAATGTTATTTTTGAGTTGGAGTAATAAGGTGTATTTTGGGTCATTATTTTGTATTGTGATTTGATTGAAGTCTTCTAACCCTTATTGAGATTGGAAAAGAGAAATTTGTGAGTGTGGCAGATTTGTGAGATCAACTCCTTGTCAAACAAAAGGTATGGGAAAATTCTTCCTTGGTTGAGTTGGTTGATTGGCTTACTTGAAAATTAAGTTTGGAGTGAAAAGGATTTGATTAGGGTTTCCTTTTAGAAAGTGTTTGAGTTGATGCTTCAAGGTTTTTTGAATTGTGAGTTGTGATTAAAACCTTGTTTTATAAGCATTGTTGTTGAGACCATTGGTTGAGTGAAGTGTTTGAGTTAATGCTTCAAGGTTTTCTAAAATTGAGAGTTGTGTTTAAAACCTTGTTTGATAAGCATGGTTGTTGAAGTGAGTTGTTATACAAAGAACTTGAACTAGGGTTTGAAAAGATCATGAGTATCATTGTTATGTGAGATTTTTTGTTGAGCATTGTTGGAAATATTTTGAGTTGGATGATACATGCTTGGACTAGGGTTTGTGAGCAAGAGTTGTTTCTTGGAGTGATTGGTTGAGTAGAGTTGATTGGGCCTAGTCAAGTGGATGTATGAAGTGATTGATCAAGTTCCATAAAACAAACTATTCTATATTCTGATTTGAGTTGAGATTAAGTTTTGAGAATAGAACATATTGAGTCTCTAACAATTCTCTTTATGCTTCTATGAGATTGAGTTGAGCAAGTGATTGAGTTTTGAGAATAGAACATATTGAGTCTCTAAAAATTCTCTTTATGCTTCTATGAGATTGAGTTGAGAAAGTGATTGAGTTTTGAGTATAGAACATATTGAGTCTCTAAAAATTCTCTTTATGTTTCTATGAGATTGATTTGAGTTGAGAAAGTGATTGAGCATTGAGTAAAGAACATATTGAGTCTCTAACAATTCTCTTTATGTTTCTATGAGATTGGACAAGTTATGTGTGGACTTGTTGAGCAGATTTGAGGCAAGTCTTTGAGAAGACTTGTGGACTGATTTTGTGTGAGCTTTTGTGGAAGCTTACAATACAGATTTGAGCAAGTCCTAGAGAGGACTTATTGAGCAGTTTTGGACAAGTTCTATGTGAGCTTGTTGAGCAGATTTGAACAGGTTCTATGTGGACTTGTTGAGCAGATTTGGACAAGTTCTATGTAGAAGCTTGTTGAGCATATTTGAGCAAGTTCTATGTGGACCTATTGAGCATATTTGAGCAGGTTTTGAGTGGACCTATTGAGCATATTTGAGCAGGTTCTGAGTGGACCTATTGAGCATATTTGAGCAGGTTCTGAGTGGACCTGTTGAGCAGATTTGAGTAGGTTCTAAGTGGACCTATTGAGCATATTTGTGCTAGACCGACTGGACTATGTTTAGTGCAGATTTGAGTGGACTTGTGCTAGACCGACTAGATTGTGTTTAGTGCAAGAGTTGAGCAGATTTGTGCTAGACCGAATGGACTATGTTTAGTGCATATTTGAGTGAGCTTATTGAGAAGACTTGTGCTAGACCGACTAGACTGTGTTTAGTGCAAGAGATTGAGCAGAGCTATGCTAGACCGACTGGACTGTGTTTAGTACAGAATTGAGACAGAGCTTTGGAGGTGACAGAGCAGAGAGGACAGAGTCTCTAGTGGATAGAGATCCATCAGCCAGGGCAGTGAGGATAGGTCTTCTGAGTGGGGACAAGAGTCTTCAGTGGAGAGAGATCCACAAGCCAGTGCAGTGGAGGCAGTAGTCTTCTAGAGGATCACCAACCAGAGTAGAGGAGAAGGAGTTCTCCTATGGATAGAGATCCACAAACCAGATTTAGGGGATCAACATCTCCTTTGGATAGAGGTCCATAAACATTGTAATTGGGAAGGATTCCCAAGAGATTGATTGAGAAAATTTTAGTGAAATATTTTCTCCATGGAGGTAGCCCATATTTGGGTGAACCACGTTAAATTGGTGTCTCTATTGTGTGTGATGATTTGTGCATTGCTTTGGTTATTGCTATTGATATTGCCATTGATTATATTGATTAATACTATTTGGGAAAGAAAAGTAAAAAGTGGTCTTATATTGTTCACCCCCCTCTCAGTATAAGCTTGTGTTCTTCATAGCTCTAGCCATATTCTTAATAGTTCTATTTTTCCTTTCAACTACTCCATTTTGTTATGTGGTTCTTGCTGCTAAATACTCTCTTTTGATCACATGTTATTCATAAAATTCTATGAATTTACCTGAAATAAATTCTCCTCCTTTATCTGATCTTAGACACTTTATCCTTTTACCTATTTTATTTTCTACTAACTCTTTGAATGCCTTGAACTTCTCAAAGGCTTATAACTTTTCTTTCATGAAATCTACCCAAGTCATTTTGGAGAAATCATCTATAACTAGCAAGAAGTAATTTTCACCTTGTAAACTTTTTGTCCTTCTAGGACCACATAAATCAATATGAACTAGTTTCATTTATTCGGGTGAAGTAAATTCTTGTGACTTGAAACTTGTTCTTGTTTGCTTTCCATGCTGACATTGTGCACAAATTGTGCTTTTTGGCCTCTTTATTTTGGGTAAATCTCTGACTACCTTTTTTTTGCTTATATTCACTATGCTGTAAAATTTTATATGAACGATTCTTCTATACCACAACCAACTCTCATATTCTTGTGATAAGAAATATTTTTCTCCCTTAATTTCACTTAGCATGTAGATATCATCTGTAGTTCTATTGGCATCTACAATGAACTTTCCTATTTTGGATTTTCTTATTTCACATCTATTTGTATGGAAAGTGACCGTGTGCCCTTGATCACAAAGTTGACTTACACTTAGTAAAGTGTACCTCAATCCTTTAACATACAATACATTTTTTGTCTTTGATTTTACATTATCTAAACTTAAAGTCCCTATTCCACAAATTTTTGCTAAACCATTGTCTCCAAATTTTATTGATCCTCTATTGATTTCTTTAAGAGCAAGAAATTTACTTTTATCACCTGTCATATGACTCGAACAACCACTATCAAGAAACAATTAATTTATTTTATCTTTTGCATGAACAGTTGTTTGTACCAACATTAACTTCTACTTTTCTTGCTCTTTTCTCTCTTTCCAAACTTTAGAGGTTGTACTTTTTTTATCCTTGTGATCCTCTTTCTTTTTGCTTAATTCAGGATATACTATTTTACACCATTTGGCCTTATGCCCAAAGTTATTGCATTTGTGATAGATGATATTGTTATCCATAAGAGGTGCAAATGAATTTAAATTTCTATCAACATTATTTCTCACATGAACCATGCAATGTACAACTCTATGACCATATTTGTTACATGAAAAACAATAGACATGGAAGAAATTTTGTAACCTATTAGATTGTATTGAATAGTATGGTCGCATGCTTCTTCTTTTGCTATTTCTATAATTGAATTTTACCCATGAAGTTTCTCTGCTTTCTTCCTTATTGGTGTTTTTTCCTTTCAATACATTAGCATAGATCATGGGCTCTTCTTCCTCTGATATATTTGTTCCTTTGGAGCTCGACTCCTCTTTCTGTACCCCTAGCTTTATATCTTGTTGTAACTTGTCTCTAGACTTTTCAACTTCCTTTCTTAGAGAGATAATTTCAAATTCCAACCCTTCACATTCTAACTCTTTTGCCTTTACTTTTTCTTCCATATCCTATTCAATTTTCCTTCCCTCTTCAACTTTTACCTTGATCTTTGTGAGATTTTGTAGAAGTTTTATATTTGCTTCCTCATCCTCTTGGATTTGAGCGTTCATACTTGAATTCTTTCTTCTAACTTTTTCCAAGTTTCTAAGAGCAACAATAAATTTCTTTTTATGTCAATCAAATCTTCTTCTCCATTTTTTGAGGTCATGTATGTTCTTGTGGTATCTCCCTTCAAGCTATTAGGATTTTTATGAAGTAACCTGCTCTGATACCAATTGAATAACATAAGCTTACACTAAGAGGGGGGTGAATAGTATAAGATAAAACTTCTTACTTTTTAATCCAAATTATAATAGAAATAATATCATAGTAAAAAATGCACACATCATCACACATATAGGAGACATGATTTAACGTGGTTTACCCAATGTGAGTTATATCCATGGATAAAATATTCCTTATAAATTTTCTTAATTAATTTTTTGGGAATCAAATCCCTATTACAATTTTTATGGACTTATGTCCAAATGAGACACCAATCCCCTATGCTCAAGTTTGTGGATTTCTATCCATAGGAGACCTCTACCCCCACTACTCTGGTTTGTGGATCTCTTTTCACAGGAGAACTCTATCCTCTCTACTCTAGTTTTTGGATATCTCTCTAGAGGAGAACTCTATATCCTTTGCTCTACTCAACATTGATCAGCTCTGCTCTGATCTAATCTTCTCAAAACACTAATCCAATCTTCTCACAACACTATCTTAAACCTGCTCACAAGTCTTCCTCTAACCTACTCACAAGTCTACCTCAAAATTGATCAAAATTCTACCTCTAATCAGCTCACAAGTCAACCTCAAACCTGCTCAAAATTCTACCTCTAACCTGGTCACAATCTCTACTCAATTCATTTCTAGTACATGCTCATAACTACTTATAACACTTGCTCAAAAAGGTTTCACAAAGATGCAAAAACTTGTCTTCAAACCTAGCACAAGTAGTTCACAATCTCTAGCACAAATGTCTCAAAATATTTCAACAATAGAAGCATATATTGTTCTCAAAATGTATCCCAAATATTTCCAAAAACATTCAACAATCAAGCATAAATCCTAACTCAAATGTTTCTAAAAATGCATACCAAACAACCCTTTTATCTCCACCTTATTTTCCAAAACATTCACTTCAAAAAAGCACTTTAAACAACGAATGATGTTCCCATACCTCTTAAATTTATCTTATGGATATATTTTAAGTAGGGAAAAATGGTGCACCAAATTATGTAAAACAATATGCATATCTACCCCATCTCGTTCATGAGCATCAAAAAGGAAGCATGCATGTGAAAAGAAAAGAATACCAAACAAAAGGAAATTAATTAAAGCAAGTATCTTCTCATTAATTTTTTGGATCATATCCAAGGTTACATAGCATTCCCCTTGAGGGATCAAAATGTGATACAATTGTTACAATATTGGGTGCCCAAAGACCAAGTCTTTCACGAAATTCGGGTGCACATCCAATGTTTCTCCGCGTACCCACAATCGATGTGGGTGATCCAATGCCACCGATAATTGTATATAGATTCTATGATGTCTGATATTTCTTCCCAAAGCCTTCTCAGGACCTTCACCTACACACAAGGAAGCAAAAGAGGTCAAATAGCAAGGGTGTATGGTGAAAATATGCAATCACCATAGGGGTAAAATAGTGCATATATTAAAACTATATAAAAACATTTCCAAATGACTTGAAAATTTTTAGATATGTTAAAGAGGATTTTTTGGGAGGATATCATCCAAAATAGATCATAAATTGCATCCGTAGACCCCTCTATTTAGCATCGCCCGCCTACAACTTGCGAAAAGGAAGACAACAAAATCTCAAACCTGCACTAATACAAAACTCATGAAATTTGGTCAAAATGTATAAAGTGACATTTCAAGACAACCCATATGATAATATTTTCAAATTGGATCGTTTATCCACTTGCATAAAACTGAGGTGCCCGGATGGGCCCTCCGAGCCTACGAAAACTTAAAAATAGCACAACTTTTCCATTTTAGCTCCAAATGACCTGAAATTTTAACTGTAGAATCATGGCATAATGTAGAAAATAACTAATTAAAAATAGTAAAGAAATTTCTTAAGAATTTACCCTCATAATAGGGGGTACGATGGTTACTGCAACTTTTTGGAGGGCTCCCTAGGAGGGGAAGCCCACCAAAACTAGCCACTTTTAGGTCCAAAACCACTGGAATATGTTCATAAATTGCCTAATGTGTGTTTTCATATAATTTGGTGAATAAATTATTCACCCATATGGAAAAGTTATGCTCGGATTACCTTCTTGAAATCACCTGATAACCTCTTTGGCAAAAGGGATATTCTGAGGGTAAAAAGGTGCAATAAGATGAGGGTAAATCTTGGCAACACTACGTTTCATATCCTAGAACTCCTTTCTATATGAGTTTATTTGGATATTGAATCCATTTTATAGCCCAAAGGGGCTCATGTGCAAAAATGCATGCAAGGGCATGCATGGCAGGAGGTGTCGCTTGTCAAAATGGAGGCATGCACTATATGCAGAATATAATCTCCCAATTTTTCCATCATCAATATGGATTTCATAAGTATTCCCTATCCTCTACCTCGCATGCTCTATTTGGGAGGTCAAATAGCAGTTTTTGGGTGCCATTTGGTCAAATTTTAACTTTTCTTGGGTCAAACTTCACCATCATCCCACCCTAGGATGAGGGCTCACCACCATCCCAGGGTGGGATGATGGGAATCTACCATCATCCCAAGGTGGGATGGTGGTGAATTTTGGGCCAAAACCTCCCAAAATTGGGTTGGTAGCCTCCAAAACCCTTTCCATAGTGGCTAGAACCACTGTGAGCCTATTGAGGGCTGCCCAAAGGGCCATGTGATGTCAATTTGATCACTTTTTATGGGTGCTTAATCAGATTTACCACATTTTAGTGTCTATAATATGTTTTCAAAACCTATCTCACAAACAACTAATTTTTCTAGTGCCACTTCAAGAGTTAGATTGCAAAATACTTTCTCAAAACATCCACATGAAATTTCACCTTAAAAAGTGCTCAGTGAAATCTGAAAATAATTTTCAATCACTTTTATTTTTTCTCAAAAATAAAGCATTAATACTCAACAAAACCTTTCATAGCTTCCTTTCACCATGCAAGAGTTATAATAAAATTTTAAGCAACTTATTAGACCTTATTACTCCTAATCTTGCAAGATAAAATTCAACCCAACAAAACTACAAATTACACACATGAATTTTCTTATACACCTTATACCTCCTACTTAAAATAAAATATTTCAATGCACCTCAATCCTTCAACAAGACCCTTAGCCTTAACAAATAATTATCTCATCGAAAACTATTGCCCCCTTGCTATAGCCACCACGATTTGAACCGGCACTGCTTTTTGGACCACACACTAGCTTTGGCTACGCCACCATGTGGGCTAGCTACGCACATGAAATAAAACTTCCACATCCTCTACTTTATTCCCTATCTCTAGTGTGAAAACTCTTTTCAACAAAAAATCTTAACTCTCTGCCTTTGCCACGTCTCGAACCCGAGATATCGCTACTGTTATGTCTTAGAGCCAAGGGTTCTTCCATCTGGGTTAGCTGCCCAAATGGGATTTCTTTTCATCGTCACCACACCTTATTCTAAATTCAACCTCAAAAAGTGCTACTCCTTTGTCCCTTATCCCATGTGACCATGAACGAAGTGCATAGGACTTTCACGAATTTTGCACATTCATTGACTAGAATTTTTGCATACCATTACAACTTAAATTTACAATAAACTTTGTATTATATATGCATTTTCCCTTTAAATATATTTTGTTGGCACTTCGGAAGTTTAGAAACCTAAAACGTGTCATGTTAGGAGACTAACCATGTGGGCACATCCTCAGACCATATGAACCCTCTTGGATCTCTCCAAGAGCAAACAGTGGTCCTAACCACTCAATCAGGGCATTTATGGACCCTCTAGGCTTGGCCACTCTCAGGCAGAGTGACCACAAAACTTGGCCATTGGAGACTACAATGGCTAGACTTGGCCACTAGATCTGATAGTGACCAAGATCACAAATAGTCTAGTCATGAATACGGGCCCAGATCACGCAGTCTGACTGCACCTATGCATGGATTTTGGGAAGATTTTGATGAGAAACTCCTTGAGTCCCTCCTAAATACCACTTCAATGTAGAATTATGACTAATATATTCTCCTAAGATAGTTAGTCACATGAATATTTGGAGAAAATATTTTTTGGGAAGCCAAGGTCCAAACCCTAATATGGAATTCTACATATAGACTCTCCCACAAGAAGTAAAGGATCTGAGAAGTTTGAGAGTTAAGCACTGGAGACCTGTCGATATGAAGAGCTAGAATATACCCATAGAGAGAGCATTGGAGAGCCATCCAGTTGAGTTGCATTCACATAATGTGATTTAGATTCATCGTACCCAATTGCCATTCAATGTATGAGACACTCTAAGAGACCCTTGAACATCAATTCAAGCAAGGATATACTGCCATAGCCCATTGGACCTAAGGTAACCATTAAATCAAAGGCCATTGTCTCTGAAAGTGGCCCATAGTCATAGTCAGATTCAATTTGGTCAATTCCTTGCTTCTTAGCAATAGATTTGCACTTGTTATTATTTCATGTATATGTCTTTAGCATAGATATGAATATTCTAGCGTATTTATATTAATATTCTGTGTTTCCATATGTACTTCACTTATATTAGCTTTGATTTAATGTATTCCATGCTTAGTTATCTATATTATCACATGTGCTAACAAAAGGCCTCATCTAGGGAGGTTGCCTGTTCTACTAATCATGCTTTGTTGTTTCCATGAATGCAGATATAGGTCTATAGGATTGGATTGAAGCATCAAGAGCATGAAGATCCCTTCAGGAGTATATCTAGAGAAGGAGGCATTTTTTATCCCTCGTACAGTTTCATGTGTGGTATCAGGAATCCTATGCAAGCACACCACCCTTTTGCAAGGGGACATTTTATTCATTTGTAATTCATTGTATCAAAATGGGTATCCCTCAAAGGGACCGACATGTAACTGGGTTTCAATATAAATAAAAGGATCTCTCTTTGCTATTTCCATGTTATATGCATTTCATGGTCTTTCATTTCATTTCAGTACAAGTAAGAGTACAGGTGTGTACTTCTCGAGGTCGCATAGATGGCGATCACGATCGAACATCCACTAAGTTTTTGTTTTTTGGCCTATTTGCTAATTTTTTGGGTATTTTTCTCTATGTAGATCTAGCTACTCTGGTCAATAGTAGCTAGAATCCCTTAGCTTCTATAACTTCCAATGGCCAAAATCAACCCCTTTGGTCAACAGTGACCAGTAGGAAAATAGAGACAAAGGTCACCTTGGTCATCATCATATGAGTAATTGAGGTTGGTACACAATTTTGATTCTCTATGACTTTTTTTCTACATTTATTTTCCAAAAATATCAAGCAAGAACATAGCTAAGTAGGGAAAGATAAATAAAATGAAATGAAAACTTCATTACAATCTTCTTATATTTCCTTAGTTTCCTCTAGGCACTGCTAGGAACAGTGGATCTCTACCTATAAGGTCTGCCATATTATCTAGTGTGTTGGACCATTGTATGTTGGTTTGCTTAAAAATGGCCCAATTAGTGTCTTCCCATTCACAAAGTAGGAAGTGCATTACACAAAGATCATCTAGACCAAATTAAACATGCATCCTTCTGAAGACTAAATGTTCTTTTTAGGCATGTAGTAGACTAAAGCATGTATGTTGATTGATGCATTATTTTTATGTTTTAAAAGCTAAAAATAACACCATACACTTGCACGTTCTATCATAACATTGGTAAGGTTAGATTTCATCATCAAACCCCAATTCATACCGGTGACATTGGAATTCATCTCCTTCCATCGGCTTACCCCTTAGAGATCCTTAGATGGGATAGAGAGCTCCTTTTAATTTTATGCAAGACATTTGTGTTCAAACTATCTCCCACTACCTTGTAGTGGAAGAGCTAGGTGAACCCCCCACTGTGATTTAAGTGGTGTACCCTAGACTCTTTTGATAAATCATGTTCGGCAATAGTGTTATTAGTCTCCACTTTGATCAAGTTCCCTCGTTCCAATTCCAAAGTATAGACAAGAAGACAAGATCATCAACACATCCAAACATACCAGACAGTTTAGGTAACACATTAAAAATCCTTAAACAAGATAAACATATGCTTGCTTTTTTGTGTAATTTAGAAACCAATTAACAAGATAACACACAAGTTAGAATGGTGAACTGATAGGGGGCACCGAATTTCAAAATTTCAAACTTCTATTTTCTTCACAAATCAAGCTTTCATTTCATTAAACTTTCAAAAGAAAGAATTTACAACACTAGCCCGCAGGCGTAGTTTCCCTTTTTCTGATGCAAGCTGCCTCACGTTCGGTGATCTCCCTACGCTCCCAGGAAGAATACAATCTCCCAATCTCAAAACTCGGCTCCTCCCCTCCCTTTTTCTGACTGAACCTTTCATATTTTATCTTCACTAGCAACTGACACTGGGTCAGCCACGGAAACATGCATTCAAGAGCCATCTGCACATCTCTGACCTCTGGGCACAGCAGTCGAGTGGCCGCCATGCTTAGCAAACTTTTTAGGCAAGCAATCATGCATTAATGAGGCCTTTGACCACCTTGAGAAACACCACCTAGTAACACGTGCCTTCTTGAATCATGAACCAGTAGTATGTCACGATATCGTAACATTTCTCTTCCTTGTTGCCTTCTTCTTCCTCAAGTCACGAAATCTTGACATGTTGTGATATCGCGACATTTTCCTTCTTACTGCATCTCCTTTTCCTTCGGGTCATGATTTCGTGACATGTCATGATATCACAACAGTTTCTTTCCTCGATGTCTTCTTCTCCTTTGGGTCACGATATCACGACATTCTTCCCTTCTACTTCCTCTCTCCGCTTTGGGTCATGAAATCATGACATGTCGTGATATCACGATAGCTTTGCCTACTGCCTCTCTCTTTGCTTCTTGGGTGGCGAAATCGCGACATGTCATGATATCGCGACAGCTTTCTTCCTTGCTCCCCTTTCTACGCCTTCGATCACGATTTTGCGACATGTCGTGAAATCGTGACATTTTCTTCGCTGGCCTTCCTTGTCTATTTTTGGTCATAATTTCATGACATGTTGTGAAAACGTGACATGTCACGATATCGCAATAACTTTCTTCTTTGCTCCCTTTTTTGTGCCTTCGATCATGATTTTGTGACATGTCATGAAATCGTGACATTTTCTTCGCTGGCCTTCCTTGTCTGTTTTCGGTCGCGATTTCGTGACATGTCACAAAATCATGACATTTTCTCCTTTGGCCATCTCTTGTCTTCTTCAGTCACGATTTCGCGACATGTTGCAAAATTACGACATTTTTCTCGGACACCTTCTTCCTCCTTCCTGAGTCACGAAAACATGACATGTCACGATATCGCGACATTTTTCTCCTCTATGCCTCTTCTTGTCTTCTGGTCGTGAAAATGCGACATGTCACAATATCATGACATTTTCACTCCTACACCTTGCTTTGTCATTTTTTTCGTGATAATGTGACATGTCGCGATATCGCGACACTTTTCCTCCATTGTTCCTTCTTTTGTCTTCTGGTCACGATTTCGTGACATGTTGCAAAATCATGACATTTTTTCTTTGCGTCTTCTCTCTCCTAATTTGGTCATGATAACATGACATGTCACGATATCACAACACTTTTCTCTATCGTGATATCGTGACACTTTTTGCTCTCTGCCTTCTCTCTCCTTCTTGGGTCGTGATAACGCGACATGTCATGATATCGCGACACTTTTCTCTTTCGCGATATCGCAACACTTTTTGCTCTTCGCCTTCTCTCTCCTTCCTGGGTAGCGATAATGCAACATGTCATGATATCACAACACTTTTCCTCCTTTGTGCTTCCTCTCGTCCTTTGATCACGATAATGTGACATGTCGCGATATCGCGACACTTTTCCTCTTCTGTGCCTTTTGTCGTCCTCTGGTCGCAAAACTGCGACATGTCATGATATCGTGACACTTTTCCTTGTTTTTTGACATGTCATGATATCGTGACATCTTCTCTCCTTGAAAAATTTTGTTCTTCCCTTGGATGCTCCTGCATCAGACAACCGGGTGGATTGAGAAGTGATCTTCACTTCTGTGTTGTTCTGCCACCTTCTTACAACTTGCAAAATCTTCAACCTCTTCAACCTCCACCCTCATTGTTGTCAGCAACCTCCTATCATCCATCCCCTTCAGTAAATAGATTCTAGTGCTGCTACATACTCCTTCGCCCACCTCCTTCAAGGGCTTCAACTTATGGTGCACTCCATTCTTCGTCACTGAGTAAGTGTTGGCATGACCATCATGCACTGCACATCGATCAAACTGCCATGGCCTTCCCAACAACAAATGGCAAGTGTCCATAGGCAGGATGTCACACAAGACCTCATCACAGTAATTCCCAATATTAAATTTGACCAAGGACTGTTCACTGACCAATGTCCTATGGTCCTTCCACAACCACACAATCTGGTATGGATGCGGGTGTCTCCTCCTCTCTAGCTATAACTTAGTAACCATTTCTTTAGAAACCAAGTTATCAGTACTACCATTATCTATAATCACATTACAGACCTTACCCAAACTCTTGCACCTTGTGCGGAATAGTTTCCTCCTCTGGTCTGATCCTTTCCCCTCATTCAACAAGGTTCTCCATGTGAACATCACTTCTCCTCTCTCCACCTCCTCAGAATGTTCTGACTCAGCATCTTCATCTGCTACAGCAGCCCTGACAGGACCCTCAGGTATCTTATTCATCCTTTCTTGGTGTTGTGGACACTCAAATGCTCAATGTCCTTCTTCACCATAGTGGAAGCAGGTTCCACGGAATCCTCCTCTTCCATGCCCCCGTCCAGATCTACCTCTTCCTCTTGGGTAGCCATTGTTCTAAACATGGGGTCTGTAATCATTATCTTCCTTCTGGGCCTGACTGCTACTAGATTCTTCTTTCTTCTCCTCTTTTCCTTCATCTTTTCTTCCACTAGTCCTTCCACCATGACCTCTTCCTCTTTGCTTGCTCTCAAACCTTATGTTCAGTTTCTCTTCAACCTTCAGAGCAAACTGATAAGCATCCTCTATGGTGGCCATCCTGACCAAGCTTAACTCTTCTTGAATACTTGCTCGTAACCCATTAATATAACGGGCTACCTTCTCCTTGTTGGCCTCTGAATGGCCTTTTCTGATTACAATCTTGTAAAACTCCTCTATGTATTCTTTAATAGACTTGTTGGCCTGCTTCAAACCTTGCATTTTCTTCAACAGGTCCATCTCATAGTCAGCTAGGATGAACTGCCTCTTTAAATTTTCTAGCATTCTATCCCACCTGGTTATTCTCTCCTTTCCTCTTCTGTTTCTTTCCAACTGCACTCCTTTCCACCATATGCTGGCATGACCCTTCAGCTTGGTCTTAGCAAACTTGACCCTATTAGGATCTTCAACCTATTCATACTCAAAATATTCTTCCAAATCATTGATCCAGTAAATTAGTTCCTCTGGGTCAAGATTTCCAGAATACGTTGAAACCTCCATCTTTGGTTTCTTCCCAATCTAAGAGATGTCTTTGTATAACCTAGCTTGTGCAGGGTCTATAGCCTCTTCCTCTTCCTCAAATTGGTCTTCTTCTTCTTCAACCTCATCTTCACTTCCTTCTTCCCCTCGGGGTTCAAGTCCTCTACATAGCTCCTCTTGCAGGGCCTGAACTTGCCTCTGCAAAGCTCTGAAATCTTCCACTGGCACCATGTTTCTTCCACCACCATAGTTTCTTCGTGGAGGCATCTTGCTTTCATCTCTTCTCACAACCCTTCCACAGATCTTGGTGCAAGATACCTCACTTTCAGTGATCTTCTCACACACTTAGGAACTCCTACTCTGATACCACTTGATGGGGGGCCGAATTTCAAAATTTCAAACTTCTATTTTCTTCACAAATCAAGCTTTCATTTCATTAAAATTTCAAAAGAAAGAATTTACAACACTAGCCCATAGGCGTAGTTTCCTTTTTTTTTGATGCAAGCTGCCTCACGTTCGGCGATCTGCCTGCACTCCCAAGAAGAATACAATCTCCCCAATCTCAAAACTTGGCTCCTCCACCCATTTTTTTGACTAAGCCTTTCATATTTTATCTTCACTGGAAACTGACACTAGGTCAACTGCAAAAACATGCATTCAAGAGCCATCTGCACATCTCTGACCTTTGGGCATAGTAGTCGAGTGGCTGCCATGCTCAGCAAAATTTTTAGGCAAGCAATCATGCATTAATGAGGCCTTTGACCACTCAAGAAACACTGCCTGGTAACGCATGCCTTCTCGAATCGTGAACCAGCTGTATGTCGTGATATCACGACATTTCTCTTCCTTGTTGCCTTCTTCTTCTTCGGGTCATGAAATCATGACATGTCATGATATTGTGACATTTTCCTTCTTGTTGCCTCTCCTTTTCCTTTGGGTCATGATTTCGTGACATGTCGCGATATCATGACAATTTCTTTCCTCATTGTCTTCTTCTCCTTTGGGTCGCGATATCGTGACATGTCATGATATCGTGACATTCTTCCCTTCTGCTTCCTCTCTTCACTTTGGGTCATGAAATTGTGACATGTCATGATATCACGATAGCTTTGCCTTCTATCTCTCTCTTTGCTTCTTGGGTCATGAAATCATGACATGTCACGATATCACGACAACTTTCTTCCTTGCTCCCCTTTCTGCGCCTTCGGTCGTGATTTCACGACATGTCATGAAATCATGACATTTTCTTCGTTGGCCTTCCCTGTCTGTTTTTAGTCATGATTTCACGATATCGCGACAGCTTTCTTCCTTGCTCCCCTTTCTACGCATTTGGTCATGATTTCGCAACATGTTGTGAAATCGTGACATTTTCTTCGCTGGCCTTCCCTGTCTGTTTTCGATTGCAATTTTGTGACATGTCATGAAATCATGACATTTTCTCCTCTAGTCGTCTCCTGTCTTCTTCGATCGCAATTTCGCGACATGTCATGAAATTGTGACATTTTTCTCGAACGCCTTCTTTCTCCTTCCTAAGTCACGAAAATGTGACATGTCGTGATATCGTGATATTTTTCTCCTCTGTGCCTCTTCTTGTCTTCTGGTCATGAAAATGCGACATGTTGTGATATCATGAAATTTTCACTCCTACGCCTTGCTTCGTCATTTTTGTCATGATAATGCGACATGTCGCGATATCGTGACACTTTTCCTCCCTTGCACCTTCTTTTGTCTTCTGGTCGCGATTTCACGACATGTCACAAAATTGTGACATTTTTGCTCCATGTCTTCTCTCTCCTGATTTGGTCATGATAACGTGACATGTCTTGATATTGCGACACTTTTCTTTGTCATGATATTGTGACACTTTTTGCTCTCTGCATTCTCTCTCCTTCCTGGGTCACGATAGCGTGACATGTCGTGATATCGCAACACTTTTCTCTGTCGTGATATTGTGACACTTTTTGCTCTTCGCCTTCTCTCTCCTTCTTGGGTCGGGATAATGTGACATGTCACGATATCACGACACTTTTCCTCCTTTGCACTTCCTCTCGTCCTTTGGTTATGATAATGTGACATGTTGCGATATCGAGACACTTTTCCTCTTATGTGCCTTTCATCGTCCTCTGGTCGTGAAACTGTGACATGTCATGATATCGTGACACTTTTCCTTCTTTGCCAACATGTCGCGATATCGTGACATCTTCTCTCCTTGTGGCATTTTTTTCTTCCCTTGTATGCTCTTGCATCATGAACACACAGAGAAACCACCCTTGATCCACTATTGAGGGGGATAATAGTGCTCCCAATTCTCACAGACACACTAGCATTGAGTCGCCCACCCATAATGCTGCTAAACAAAGTTTGGCAAGTATGAGGGATGACAACTCAACTATTGGGGGGACTCCATGATAAAACCCAGCTAGAGATCCATTGGTCGATGCTCCATAACATAGACGTGAGGAGGATTTAAGGCCCCATCACATGGGAATGAGGAGTCGTCATGGTGCCACTCATTACATAGTCACATAGAGACATCATGACCTCCTTCATATTGATGTGTAGAGACTTTACGACCTCCCTCATCACATAAATACACAAAGGCTTCAAGTCCTTCATCATCACACTTGCATGAGGAGGCAACGAGACCTCCATCATCCCACAGACAAGAAAGGGAAGCAATATCCCAAACATCATATGATACCCATAGAACAAATCAGCCTACTGAGGGGCAAGATGATAGGCCTGCACCAACTTGTAGACCTAGGACATCATCTAGCCTATCAAAGAATCGAAGAATACCTTTGGATCATAACATCATTGGTGACAATGGCACTTCATGGGATCAGCTATGGAGAACTAGACAATTGGATGAGATGGATCGGTTTCCCTTGAGACCAGCTTTGAGAAGTATTTTTATCGATAATTCATGGTGAAGATATCATTCCTTGTTCCTACAGAATATCTCATCCGGATTTTTGCAAAGAGTTGCACAAAGTATATCTATCTACTATTGCAATTGCAGCAATATGAATCATTCAAAAAATCCTTGGTGTAGGCCAAGCTAATAGAAGATATTAAAATTGATGAAGGAGACCTTAAGCTCCACAAAAAAAAATAATGGAGTAAAAACAATCAGAACAACAAGAACAAGCAGAAGTAAGCCAATCCTACTCAGGTAAACCAAGTTATATTGGTTGCACCATAGAGGGGAATGGACAACAGACCCATAATTATCAAGTGTAACCCCTGTTGGCTAACTACGATCACAAGAACAACCAGGACCAAAATAGAGAATGTCAGCCACCTTGTTATTGCATCCCTCTGAAAGAGTTTATGCAGTCAATATTCAACCAATTGAATGAGGTGTTGAAGATAATATTCCTTGACATACAACTGTTGAACCCTAACCAACCTAGGCCAAAGGGATATAGGGAAGACCACCATTACCCATACCATCAGATACCAGGGCATGACACCGAGATCTGCATGGGATTAAAGAACATGGTACAAAACATGATTGAGAAAGGAGAGCTCAAAGTTGATAACCCACTGGCTTCTGATAATAGGGATATGGGTATATTTAGGAATCCATTACCCAATCATGAAGCCTTGAGGTATTAAGGTACACGGGTCAACTAGATCCGAGTTGAGCCACCTATTCAAGGATTCATCAGAATGGTTGAATTAGTCAACATGGCAACCAGGAGTCAGATATATGGGCAACCATAGCCACCGATGGCTCCTATCAACATACTGATTGCACCATGATAGATACAGGTGCAATACAATCCTCCAAGGCCCCCAGCAAGACCTATAATAATGGTTCGGAGTAGACTAGAGAAAAAATTACAAATAACTCCAGCCAAGTTATCCATCTATGATCTTATACAATAGTCCCCTAGGCATAGGGAGATGTTAATGGAGATTCTGAGATCCATCGAGCTCCAGCCCCAAAATCCAAATGCATTCACACATTTTATGGGGTAATTGCAACAATGCCAAGAGCCCATGATTCATTTTTATGATCATGAAATCAAAGAAGTGTCAACTACTGTAGTAGATCCACATCTACACATCATCATGTTTATCAATGGCATACCATTCAAGAAGATTTCGATTAATACTGGCTCATCAATCAACATCATTACCTCCAAAGCTATAGAGAACTTGAAGATACCCAATTCCAATATCATCCTGACTTCATACACCCTCAGGGCTTTTAATGATGTGTTATGCACAACAGTGGGTATGATCATTTTACCTATAAAAGTGGGACATAAGACCATCCCTATAATGTGTCATGCATTGGAATGGGTAATGCAATATAATGTCCTTCTAGGGCACCCTTGGATTAGGGACATGCAGTGCATACCCTCAATCCTACACTAATGTGTCAATTATGTGCATGAGGGATAGGTGTCCCATCTGATGAAGATCCATTTAAGTATGTGCACCAAGTTGACTTTCCTGGAGGTTTCTACCTCCCATCAATACACTTATACATTAGACCATCATCGCCAACCATGCAGTATAGAATCCATAGTAGATCAGTGTGAGGTGACCCATCCACATCAGTACCACCTCCTACAACCAAAGTAATGGGCTCTTCTAAAAATCTTGTGACTTACAAGGCCAAGGGTAAACAAAAGCTGAAGGCACCCATAGTGGAGGAAGGACCTCAATAATGGTCGACTAAAGTAGTAGAAAAAATCCTTGTACCCATGGAGGAGGAACATTCCCAAGAGAGAGACAATAAGGTACCACAACCTACCTCACCTGCATCATTAATAGCATCATCAACCCCCCCCATGATAGTACATATATCCAACATAGTGCTAGGAGAGTATCTTATGCAAAATATCTGATCATTGAGTCTGCATAAGATATGATATGACCAAGAGTCCCAAACTTTCCAATAGGGATGGTGGTACCCTTAGGGATTCCGCCCAACCAGACCAAATTTATATATGCTGGGTTGGACTATACCCACACTACTCTTACATGGAGAGTTATGAGGATGATCCATTCACCACAAGTTTCCATTACTTGTCAAACCCTAATTTTGCATTGAGGTACTTTGAACAGTGTCACTGGCATGGCTATGGCCAAGGTCTATATGGTCAGGGTGCAAATAGCCATGTCAATCGTAGTATCAACTACCTACTAAAAATTGGGGTCTAGGATATCACAAACAAGGTTGTGATGACTCTTTAGAGGCAGCCTTATACAGGCTAAACATTGGTTTCAAAGAGAACATTTATTGGAACCCACTTTGACCCCTTGGCAAAAACTTGTGGGGTGACGAATGGGTGTCAACAGTCAATATCGCACCCCTAGAGAAATATCACCCCGAGTCTTCCCTAAAATAAAACCCCTCAAGATTCATCCTATAGGAGTAATATTTGTTTCATAGCTATGAGCGAGAGGATTATAGATATGTCCCAAGCATGGATGAAAAATAAATTGGGCTGGCCTACCATGGGCCTTGATATGTGCAAAAACTTACCTGGATAGGCCACACAAAGAGTGGCTACATATCATATGATAGTGAGTACATACCAGATAAGGAAGGACATACATTAGACAAAAGCAATTGTGAGTTAGAGGACTCAATAGAGAGGGTCTACTTGTAGCCAAGACATGTAGGCCACATCGTTGGGCCAAAGACAAATGTTAATGGTTTCTTCATAAGTGATGATGATTATGAATATGAGACTAAACTAGCCTATCTAGGGCATTCGCAAGAAAGGCATCATCCCATATTGGGGGCAGAAACAAATGCAAATGGTTTTTGGATAAGCAATGATGACTTCAAAGATGAAACAAATATGGCTTATCTAGGGCCTCACCACTTGCACCTAGTCGGCTTGCTTGTTTAGAGAGAAGTGACACTTCGTGCCATAGATCCTAGCCTTTGCTTTTAAGGGAGGCTTCTAAACCTAGATGCCATTTATTCCATAGTCAATCCGAATCTGCCAATGTAAAAAGAACATTTATTATCGAATGATCTCATAATTTCATTGGTCCATTGCCAGGATCCTAAGATACCTATGTCCCTTGAGCCTCATCACAAGCATAGATAGCCCCCCCTTGAGGTAGAGTCACACCCCGATGGTCCTAGATATTTCATCTCATCCATCAATATAATCTCCATTTATTTGAACACACCACTCTATAACCTAGTAGATCCTTCAAAACAACTATGTCTTGACATAGATGCTATCAATTGGGATCACATCGATTCGCCCCTAGAGCCTTAGGATTTATTTCCCAATGAAGAAATGTTGTAACCATTCCATTTTGCATCAAGTTTTGCACACGACATCTATCACACTGGTTTGAACCCTGAGTCAACAAGGACTATAAATCTAGTATATGACATACATATGATCCCCACTCCTCATCGGCTGGAAGAGGGATCATAAATGGCTATAGAGGAAACCTTTGAAGTAGACATTAGCGATGATCCATTTCAACCAAATAAATTCAAGTTTAGAGAAAGTTTGTCTCCAAAAGAATTGGCCATCATAATTCCCCTATTGAAAGAGAGACCATATCTCTTTGCTTGGACCTAAAAATATATGTCGAGGTTAGATCCTAAGATGGTTGTTTACAACCTATCGCTAGACCCTGCAAAGAATTCGGTCAAGCAAAATCTAAGAAAGATGCATCCAACTATTGCTTTGATGGTTAAGAATGAATTGCAAAAATTATTGGATGTGGTCTTTATTGTCCCCATCGACTATCCAAAGTGGGTATCAAACATGGTGCCCGTAGGAAAACTGGATGGAAGAGTCCATATTTGCACTAATTTTGGGGATCTCAATAAGGCAACACCAAAGGATTCATTCTCATTGCCCAACATAGATGCTCTTATAGACATAACAATAGGGCATGATTTCTCTTCCTAATGGATAAGTTTTCTGGTTACAATTAGATTCATATTAAAGCTTAATACCAACATAAAACCACATTCACCACTTCATGGTGTACATTATGTTACAAAGTAATGCCATTCAACCTTAAAAATGTTGGAGCCACTTATCAGCGGGTGATGACATAGATTTTCCATGACTACATGTATCAGATCCTAGAATATTACATAGATGACTTACTGGCCAAGTCATTACTACATGAAGAGCATGCTGAGACCCTGATAAAGGTCTTCGATCACCTAATTGAGCACAATATCAAGTTAAACCCTAAGAAATTCATCTTTAGTGTGACTTCTATAAAAATCTTGGGATTCATCATTTCTAAATGAGGCATCGAGGTGGACCTAGAAAAGGTAAAGGCTATCCTAGAAATGGCCCCACCTACAAACATCAAGGAACTAAGAAGCCTACAGGGCAAGGTAGCATCCATAAAATGGTTCATCACATAATTATCGGATAAATGTCAACCCATGAATCGACTACTACACAAGGGAGTCCATTTTCAGTGGGATGAAGAATGTCAGCAAGCCTTTGCTGAGATCAAGTAATACCTGGTAATATTGTCAGTTTTAGCTCCACCAAGGCTAGACGTGCCTTTCCTATTGTATATATCTACTACAAATTTTTCTTTGGGTACCATACTAGCTCAAAAGAACATGCAGTACAAAGACCAAGAAATATATTACATCAATCGCACATTGGTGAGCTACAAAGTTTGATATCCATATGTAGAGAAACTATGTTTAGGAGTGGTCTTTGTAACCAAGAAATTGCACCACTACATATTGAGTCATACAACATCTGTAATATCTAAACAAAATCCTTTGCAGTATATGATGAACAAGACATATCATAACACATGCATTGCAAAGTGGATTGTGTTATTGACAAAGTTTGATCTAGAATTCATAAGCCAAAATTCCATCAAGGGACAAGTCATAGCCAATCAATTGGTTGAGGCACCTCTGTAGAATAGTAGGTCCCTCACCATAGAGCTTCCTTATTATGCAATCTTCACACTATCAAAGGCACTTGAGCCTGAAGAACTGGGAAATGAAGCTAACATGACTTTGTTATTTGACTGTTCGAAGTATGACCATGAAGGCAATGCAAGGATCGTCTTTTTCACACCTCAAGGCGCTCCAATGCCCTTGTCATTCAAGTTAGACTTTCCTTGCACTAAAAAAAATACTGAATATGAGGCCTTAATATTGGGACTCCAAACAACCATCTCCATGAAAATCAAAAGGTTAAATTTCTTCGATAATTCCTTACTCATAGTCAACCAAGTAAAAGGATTATTTCAATGTCAATTCTAGTCTTGAAAGCTTACAAAGAGCTTGTGGATACTTACCTAGCCATACTTGAGTGGTATGACATCGAGGCTATCCCTCATTCATCAAACATTTTTATAGACACCATGGCATATCTAGGGTCCTTGATCCCTTAGAATTTATTTGCTGATTTCACTACCATTCATGTAAAGATGCTTTCACATTCAGCGATCTAGCGTGAGGCTTTGGATAACAAGGAATCTGGTAATAGGATTCATATATATCCAGACCAAGATTGGTTTTGTAAAGCTAGAGACTTCTTAAATAAGGCACCTTAGGGAGCCTTGATCTCCCTAGGTCCTATGGGGAATGGTACAACTATTCACCACAATATTATCTCTCAATATTCTTTCATGCAAATCGAATCACAAGAGACACAAGCTATCTTATTAGTAAAGGCATTAGCATATCCGGATTGGATCTTCTAGTTGCACGATTGCCTAAGACTTGGAAGCACCCCATAGGGACTATCACATACTAAGAAGTGAGAATTCAAGAAAAAATTGATAATATATGTCTTGCTATGAGGCATCTTGTATCGTCGAAGCTATGATGGAGTCCTCATTCGTTGTTTGGAGCTCTAAGAATCATCTTGGAATATTTCTCAAGCTCATGATGGTACATGTAGTGGCCACTTTAGTGGCATGGCCATTGTCAAGCGCATCCTTCGAATGGGTTATTATTGGCCCATCATGGAAAAAGGATTGTTGCAAATATGTCAAGAAATGTGTTAAGTGTCAACATCATGCGAACTTGACACACTTGCCATCTTAGGCATTACAACCCATCCATGTGGCTTGGCCCTTTTCAGAGTGGGAATTTGATTGAATCAAAAAGGGGTCTCCCCTATCATCAAGCCAACACACATTTATCTTAATGTCTATGGAATACTTCACCAAGTGGGTGGAAGCGATTCCCTTGAAATCAACAATTGGTCCTCAGATTGCGAAGTTCATGCTCAAAAATATCATTTGTCATTTTAGGATACCTTTCAAAATAATATCGGATAATGGACCGTCATTCAAAAACAAAAATATGTGAGCATTAACAGCCAAGTACAACATTCAACATAATTTTGTGACACCATATCCGTAGGCAAATGAGCAAGTAGAAGCCTCAAATAAGACAATATTAGCCATTCTGAAGAATATGGTGAAATATAATCACAAGGATTGGCATCTACAGCTGCCTCTAGAATTATGGGCTTACAAGACTAGCATACAAACACCCACTAGGGCAATGCCTTTTTCACTTGTATATGGCACTAAGGCCATCATGCCCTTAGAGTTAGAACTTCCAATGTTGCACGTCGCATTGAAATATTTCATCAATGACGACATTGCATGGTAAGCTTGCCTGGATCAATTAACCTTACTATATGAGATATGCACCAATGCTCTTGAGCATCTTCGCATTTACAAGGATCGTCTAACATGAGCGTATAATACTAGGGTCCATCTAAGAGACTTCAAGGTTGGGAATCTTGTGCTTAAAGAGAACTAGCAGAACTCAAACCTATCACCACATCTACGAGACAAATCCATGGCTAATTGGATAGGTCCCTACATCATATCTAAGAAGATTGGGGCTAGGGCATTGTTGGAACAAAATCTGCCTTTGGTTAATAGTGTTGTGCCTTAGACTTTGCCTACATTGAATAGACATATCTTGCTTGAGATCATCTGTCTAGTCTCCAGATAAGGTTGGTTCCTTTAAGTTTTTTAGAGAAAGAGGGAACAAGAGATAAGGGAAATATAGCCTAAGCTAGAACTTTTATCATGGTACAGATTAGACAACAACAAACATTGATGATGTAGATTACTACTTTTAGAGTTTTATTTATATCTTTTTTATAGAAAACACGAATTCCTAAGTGTGACTTTTAGATGTTCGTCTAAAAGCATGTAAATATATTTTAATGTTCAACTCTAGAAATAAGATTTATACGTGCACAGTCCATATTTTAGAATAGATACATTATAAAACTTAGAATGAATAAAAGTTAAAACACCAGATACATACACTTGCACACAGAAGTTTCGAAAGCCAGAAGAAGAAATATTTTATTGCTTGTAATCCAATACATGTACATCAAGCTTGTAAACGTCCAAGAGACAAAACCTTTTCATGGTCGACTCACTCCTATTTATACCCTAAAAAGAGTATCTTCTACTATGTACATTTAATTTCTTCAATCAATTACAAGTAATTGTCTGCAGTTTCTAATAATATACAACGAATTTCCCATAGATTGGATAGATTTCCTTCTGGCTAATTTTAGATGAGCCTGTTATTCTACAATAATCCAACGGACTTGCCAGGTTATAATCAACAGACCATTCTTCAAAAATTAGCACCTGATGTTAGTGCATGTCCCTAGTTGCCAAAAATATACTCTATTCCTTTATAGCTGGCATGTCGCGAAATCGCGACATTCTTTCCTTGCTTTGCTCTTTTGTCGCCTCCAGCCACAAAAATGAGACATGTCATGAAATCATGACATTCCTCTATTTTTTTGCTCTTCTGCCACTTCCAGCCGTGAAAATGAGACATGTCATGAAATCGCGACATTCGTCTCTTACTTTGCTCTTTTGCTGCCTCCCATCGCGAAAATGAGACATGTCGTGAAATCACGACGTCCATCTCTTGCTTTGCTCTTCTGCCGCTTCTAGCCATGAAAATGAGACATGTCATGAAATTGTGACATTCATATCTTACTTTGCTCTTTTGCTGCCTCCCACCATGAAAATGAGACATGTCACAAAATTGCGACGTTCATCTCTTGCTTTGCTCTTCTGCCCACAAAAAGGCAACATGTCGCGATATCGCGACACTTTTGCCTCTTTGTTCTCCTTTGTTGCTATTAGCCACAAAAATGCAACATGTTGCGATATCGCGACGCTTTTGCCTCCTTGATCCCTTTTTTCGCTCTTAGCTGTGAAAATGCAACATGTCGCGATATCACGACACTTTTGCCTCCGTGATCTTTCTCTTCTCTTTTGGCTACGAAAATGCAACATGTCGCGATATCGTGACACTTTTGCCTCCTTGTGTTTTCTCTTCTCTTTTGGCCGTGAAAATGCAACATGTCGTGATATCGCGACACTTTTTCTTTCTTGTTCTTTCTCTTCTCTTTTTCCACAAAAATACAACATGTCGCGATATCGTGACACTTTTTCCTTCTTGCTCTTTCTCTTCTCTTTAGCCGTGAAAATACAACATGTCGCGATATCGTGACACTTTTACCTTCTTGCTCCTTTTTTTTGCTCTTAGCCACGAAAATACAACATGTCATGATATCGCGACACTTTTTCCTCCTTGCTCTTTCTCTTTGTTTTGGACCACGAAAATGCAACATGTCGCGATATCGTGACATTTTTTCCCCCTTGCTCTTTCTCTTTTCTTTGGACTGCGAAAATGCAACATTTCGCAATATCACAAATTTTTTTCCTCCTTGCTCTTTCTCTTTGCTTTGGACCACGAAAATGCAACATGTCACGATATCACGACACTTTTTCCTCCTTGCGGTGTTTTGCTTTTTCTTTGATCTTTAGCATATGGGCCACTTTGGTCTTCTTGGAAAATATGCAAAAAGGTGCATCAGCTATTTTTCTGTAGTTAGTCACTTTTTGACTAACATTCTTGGCGCCTTCCGGGGGAATTTTTGCTCACAAAAATAGAGACCAGGCCTTCATCCATTGGGAAATGGAGTCACTAGCACAGTTGCGAAAAGTAAAATTTTGAGTGGAAAAACAAAGATAAAAGAAAAAGGATGTATTCCTACTCACTCTTTTTAGATTTTCAATCTTGGCCATGGTGGACTGTGATTCAGTCCCTTGAGAATTTGTAAATCCAGCCACTGGGATGTCAATTCTAGGGAGAAATGGAATGGGAGCAACTACGGACCCAATATTTAGCAGACTATGAGAAGATGTTGCCATTTCTGGGAGAACAAGGTAATTTTTTGGCAAGGACATTATATTTTTGTTGATTTTAGAAAAGGAAGGAGAATTACAATAGGAATGAGTAGGATAATGAGAAGAAGAAAGTGAAGAAAGCATACCTATTTCCGGTTGGGCTGGCTATTTGTGTCCTTCTCCTTCATGTTCACTAACGGAAATTTCTTCACTCTGCATTTTTTCTGCATTAGGATTTTCATTTTCTCCATCACTTTCGTCCAATTTTATAACTTGTTTCTCCTGCTGCTCTTCTACCGTCAAGATCTCCTTTTTAACCAAAGTTTGTTTTTTTTTCACTCTTTTGGATTTCTTGAGTCGAACTGGTGGGTCGTGTGGGGCTTCCTTCTGTGAAGTTTCATGCTCAACGCTTTGAGCATCTACATCGGTTTTTCCTTCATTTGTATGGGCTAGTTCGCCTTCCTAAGTCTCTTTTCCTGAGTTGTCCTCTGTATCTTGAGGCTCTTGATCATAGACAAGGTTTGAATAATACTCTTGTCTTTTCCTCCTATCTGCCATCATTTTCAAGTGATCACGCAGTAGCCCCAGATTTTTGAAAATTTGAATTTTTCCCTCCAGATTTCTTTCAAAATATCAGACCCCGATAGTCTGCAAAAAATGATTCTTATTAGGCCATAAAAAGGGAAATATTTACAAAAATCCAAACTTATAATATACTGTACATATAATGGTGATCTGTAGCTTTTACTGGAAATACAATTTTAGGTGAAAAGCATACACCGTGATGGGTAGAACCCATCCATCTTGATATTTTAACTGGAAGGCATTGAATTGCTTTTATGAAACAATTTCGAATGGCCCCTCCCAGAACGCATCAAACTTGTCATGGTGTCTTGGATTTGCTTTTTTGACATTCCATTTTAATACCAGGTCACCTATTTTGAATTTCTTGAAAGTGGTTTTCTTATCGAACCACCCGGCTATTTTTACCATATGCTTTTGATGATGATCATAGGCCTGTTCCCTAGATTCTTCAAGCTGCAAAAGTTGCATAATTCGGGCATCCATTGGATGACCTTCATCTTCATTGACTTGGTTTAGCATTCTCAACATGGGTATTTCCATATGAATCAGTAGAACAGCTTCTTTGCCATAAACCAAAGCATATGGCAAAGTATTGATTGATTTTTTGATTGAGAATCTGTCGGCCCATAAGGTTTGATTTAGGAGTGAGTGCCAGTTCTTCTTATTGTCCTCTAATGTTCTTTTCAAAATTCTTAGAAGATTCTTATTAGTAGACTCATCTAATCCATTACCTTGTGGGTAATAATTAGAGGAAGTCTTCAGGTAAATTCCATATCTACTAACGAATTCGATCATCTTTGCACTAGTGAAAGGGGATCCATTGTCTGTAATAAAAGAATCTGGTATGCCAAACCTTGTGATTAGACTTTCGACAAATTCTATCACCACTTCTGAATCAGCTTTCTTCATAGGCACTACTTTTTACCAGTTGGTGAAGTAGTCCATGGTAGTGAGAATGTATTTGTGGCTATAAACACCAAAACAGCACCAATACGATTATGTGACAACAAGCATTGATCGCACTAATACACACAGCCCCCAGGGCAGCCCTCAGAGGTTAAACAGTGGTTCTAACCACTCGCACAACAGTTTTGCAAGTCAAAAATCAATTTGGCACCTTTTAGACACTTTATTGCTTATTCGCTCCACCTAGGGACGAGTGCGGATTAGCACTCGTCTCACCCAAGGACGAGTGCGGATTTATAATTTTCTCACTCAAAGACGATTATTAGCGCTCGCTTCAGGGTGGGACGAACACCAGGTTTGATCGACAAAAAGTTAGATCTCAGCATGTGACAACTCAGAACTACCACTTAGATTTTCTTGCATAGCATAGGAAGTGCGAGTGAGTTCTTTTGACAACTCATATCTACCAATTGACTCTCCCTTCACTGCATGGGAATGAGAGTGAGCTTTTTAAGACAACTCAGATTTGCCACTTAGTTATCCCTTCATTGCATGGGAGTGCAAGTGAGCTTTTCTAAAACATACAAAGACATGCACAGAGGCAGTCAAGAAGCCCTTGATCAAGAAGAAGTCTTCTCTTCACACAAAAAGCATTCATGCAAAGAAACACTTTTGCATGTTAATTCAAAGAGACCCCTTGGGTCTATAAAATGGTGAGTTTCCTCACCCAAAATATATACAGAGAAGGAGCATTTTGAGCGACGAAGTGCTGCTAATTCATTTACTTGCGATTTGTGTTTTCAACATCCATAATATCTTAATCGAAAGAGAGGTTATTGGGTGACTTTTGAAGGCACGAATCAAGGACCAACACCAATTTTTCTGACCACAATATCCAACCAATTTGTCGACAACACATCACATCAGGTTTCAGACCCATCCTAAGCGGATTGGTGTCGAAGCAAAGTTTCACCCGCGGGTGATTTTCCTTCGGGCACCCCCCGCTTTATTGTTTTTGGAGACTATTTCTTTTGTAGTATTTAGCTAGTTTCATTTTTATGCTTTTGTCAAGTTTTCAGTTTATTTAGATTCATTTTAACCATCGTTAGATTTATCTTTTATTTTTCATACACAGGTGCTACTGATTCTTTGTTTGTTTCTTTGAACGTAGATTTGCAGCATTAGAGGAGCAGCGAGGAATCGACCTTTATCAATGGAAGTGGCGAAAATGTTTTGGTTTGCCCATCTTACATGTGGGCACGTGAAAGAAGGAATTCTGAAACAAGTTATAAAATACCAACATTTAACGCTCCTATCCCCTAAAAAGGAAGGAGATGCATTGTAACATGAATTTGTAAAGCATATCAATAAAAGGGTCATTCTTTTTATATTGCTTTGATATCTTGTGTTCATCTTCTTTCTTTTTACGCATTTTTCAATAACACAGGGTTTAAGCGTTATTTTAGTTTCATTTACATTGCATTTTTAGTTTATCCTTTTTGTTTCTGGAATTTCGTGTTTTCAATGGCGATCACGGTGGGACCTCTGTCTATTTTTTTTTAGGTTAGATTACTGATCTGAAATTGCTTTTTTTTTTTACAGGTACCTATTTTTCAACATCAGACTGTTATTCGCTTCTGCAAGTGACAATTACAGAATTGGTATTCGTTTCACCTTAGGACGAATAAATTATTCGTCTCACCTTGAAACGATTACTGTTTCGATATTCGCTTCATCTAGGGACGAGTATAGATCTATGCATTTTTTATAGCAAATCAAAAACATCCTGTTAGGCAAAGAAGAGGTAGGGGTTTTTACAACTTCTATCAAATTTTTCTTTTTTTGTTTTCTGGTTTTCAATTTTGTATGGCTTAGGGAAAGATTTCTTTTTCGTTTGCCTGTTTCAATTTTTGCAAAGTAAAATTAACCCCACACATCACGTGGTATTTTAAACCAAGGTGTTGGTCATAAAACCCCAACCCTTGAGCAAGACCAAAGGTGGATTCCATTATCACTTTGGCTTGAGATATTGCATCCATTACCTCGATCGCAACTATTGCTAGACGTAAATCTTGACAAAAGTTGACCGAGTGTAGCTAGGGTGATTCCTAGCGCATGAGGATAAGTCTTCTATGGTAGGTTTCATAAATAGAGTGATTCCCCTTTTGTACCGCCTATGTTCCACGTATCATCTGCTCTCACATACCTATAGTCTCCCTCACGTAAGGGCGGGTATATAGAGAGGTTGGTATATCAGTCCGACAATGGTATATTGAAGGGGCAACCATTTTGGGAGTCATAAGAGCCTTCATAATTACATTTAAATGTTTCACAAAATTTTCAAAAACAAAACAAACAACAAAACACACTAAACAAGATTTAGGGCACACTATTAATCTTTAAAAGAGATAATCATTGCTTGTGTGTGTATGCTATTTTTTGTTTAGACAAAAAAAATCATAAAAAGAATTTTTTTTGCATCTTTAGGTTAGCATTACCATGGTGAATACTCGTAGCCAAGCCCAATCACGGGCAGAAGCTGCAAAAAATGCACCAAGAGAGACAAATCGTCTCCGATATAGCCTTGAAGACTTGGCCATCCCGCCTCGACGGCGGGGTACACCAGTTAGTTCACACCATGCAGAACATGGCTCTAGAGGCCCCTCCTTGAGGGGCACTCCAACCCATACAGTCATAGAACATGGCTCTAGAGGCACCTCCTTGAGGGGCTCTCCAAGTCAGGCCATCAATAGACGAGACTTTAGAACCCCCTCCCTAAGGGGAACTCATGAGCAACAAGAATATTTTCAAGAAAATAACCAATATGCAGCACCTGGTCTAAGTACGAGGCCTCCTTTGGAAGTTCGTTTTGGGTGGCCTAGTGATGAAGCGTTGTGTACTACTCTAGAACAACAAAGGGTCCAAAAGGAAGAACCATATGATTTTGTTGTTCCTAATTTACCCCCAATTAATGTCAGATACAGTAGACCATATCAAGAACATCAGGTTCTCTCGACAGGGCAAGACAATTTTGCCCACACTTTTTATGCATATCATAGAGAGAGTGAGGAGGATCACTACATTCCTCAAGAACAGTACTTAGAGTGGAAACGATGCACGTCTGCCCCTGCTTTATATCCAGATCGCTCATTGAGACCAGAGTTTCAAGTTAATGCTGCCAACCTCGACATAGGGAAGCAACATATAGGGGTCTCAGAGCACCATGATCGAAACAGATATGTAGGAGAGACATCTAGGCCTATTAAACAAGAGACGGAAGAACAAAATGACTTGGAATTTGCATAACTAGCTGCCCGCCAAGCACAAATCATGCGGCTTAGGCAAGAACAGGAATTAGAACATTTGTGTCACCTTAATCAAGAGCGCATTCAGCGTCAGACAGCTGAAATGCTTCACAATAATGTGCCTGAGAATGCCCCAGTCCCTCGTGCACAACAATCTGAGATGTATGTGAGGCACAACCCCTTAGTGCGAGATAGGTCTCCATGACTTCAGCAAGCACTACCTCCAATACCTCTTAGACCTTAGCAGGAGGCCATTCCCCACAACCGTGATGGGCATCCTCCGCGGGCACCCATCCATGTTTACAGGCCTAGGCCAAACACTCCTCAAGAATATTATGAGGATTATTACCAAGAAGAAGAGTGGGCTGAAACACCCTATCAAGGCAGAAGGGAGGCTACCCATTTATCCATCCAAAGGCCTCAAGTTCCCCACAACCCACAGTGGAAACAAACCAAGAAGGAGGAGATTACGTCCTCCGATGCATACAAAGTGTTGTTAGAATGCTTAGAGACTATGGAACTCAAGACTGCTAGGCCCCAAAAGCCTACCTTACGCCAACTCCATAGTCATCCGATGCATCCATCAGTGCTAGCACCTCCATACCCCGAACATTTTAAGCTGCCCCAGTTGGCACTCTTTAAAGGGGATGAAGATGCTCAAGAACATGTGACTCAATTTTTGAGCCAATGCTTTGGTATACAAGACAATGATGCATTGCTATTGAGAACATTCATAACCACATTCGTAGGATCTACCTTGAATTGGTTTACCCATTTACCGAAGCATAGCATCTACAACCTGGATCAGCTAGTGGACGCGTTCCTAGAACGTTTTGCTTTCAATACAAAGAAAAAGGCATCACTCAGTGATCTAGCTAGCCTCAAGCAATATGAGGAGGAATCTATGGTAGCATATGGGAATCTATGGAGGACAGTGCTTTCAAAGCTATCCTACCTCCCTCCTATGTCTGACCTAACTCAAATGTTTGCAAACAGCTATTTGCGATCGATCTCTATGCTATTGCAGCTGCAGCAATACGTCACTTTAGAAGAAGCTCTGGTGCAAGCTAGACGTATCGAAGAGATCAAGATACAGGATGGCGAAATAGCCAAGACTAAGAAAAAATAGTGGAACAAGAGCACCAAAACAGGGAATACGCAACAAAAACCCATCGTGGTCAATCAAGTTGTTATTAATGCCCCTATGCCTACCCAAGCAACACAGCTTCCAAAGGCTAATTATCAGGCGGTGCCTCACAATAATTATGAGAAAGATAACAAAAAGCAGGATCAAAATTAGCAACATCGCCCTAAGCGGCAATTTACACCATATACTGAGTCTAGGGACTCCTTGTTTGATCGTTTGTCAGTAGCAAACTTGATTAATCTGCCAGATATTCCAACAATTGATCCTAATGTGCCAAAGCCTAAGGGCTACAGAGAGGATCTTTTCTGTAGATTCCATAGAATGAAAGTGCATGACCTTAATGTCTTTTGGACATTTAAAGGTTTAGTGCAAGATCTCATTGACAATCACACATTGGTGGTGGATAACCCCATCGCACCCAACAACCAACAAATGGGTGTTTTCAAATCTCCTTTACCCACACATGATGCACAAACAAAACCTCTGCATGTCAATGAAGTGCAACAGAGTTGCCCCATGGAGGGGTATGTTGGGATGATTAGCATTGTGACAAGAAACAAGAGACACTCAGGAGTTGTCCCCGTGACATCCACTAGGGAAGTTCCATCCATGTCACAACATCAACTGAATCCTACGCAGTTACCCCCACCTAGACTAGTGGCCACGATTCAAACTAGACTTACTCAAATTCTACAGACCACATCAGCTAGGCTCTCCATTTATGAGCTTATTCAACAATCGACGCCCCATTGGGAAGCTCTTATGGAGATATTAAAAGCAATTGAATTGCAACCCTACGAAGAAGATTCGTTTAACAATTTTGTGGGGCATGTCAAACAATGTACTAAACCAGTCATTACCTTCAGGGAAGATGAGCTAAAAATGGTGACTAGAGATGTAGCGGATCCACCCCTGCACGTTATTGCATGGGTCAACGGGACTCCATACAAGCGGGTGTTGGTAGACACTGGTTCGTCCAATAACATTATTACAACCACTACACTGAAACATTTGAAATTGCCAGCCTCTCACATTGCACCTTCCACTTATACCCTTCGAGCATTCAATGATGCGATATGCTCGACAGTTGGCACAATTGTCCTACCCATACAAGTGGGACAAAAGACCATTCATACATTGTGCCACATTTTAGAAGGTGAGATGGCTTACAATATCTTGCTTGGGTGGCCTTGGATCCAGGATATGAAGTGCATCCCTTCAATTGCTCATCAATGTCTGAAGTATACATTTGAAGGACAAGTGCACGTGGTCCCCGTAGATTTGGAACCTTTTAAATAATACAATTCAGTGCAAATCATACCACAGTCGACCCTTCCTTCAATGCACGTGGATTTCCAGTTAAATCCATTTAAGAGGGGTCCGACTAAGCAAGAATCTCCATTACCAAATCAATCAAATTCCCAGGTGGGTTCATTTTCTTCATCCAATCTTCCCATAATGACGCCACCTATGATGGCCACTCCAACGAACAAAGGAAAGAAGCCCTTGGAAGCGGAACCACCTTTAGTCTCCAACATCTCTACAGAAGAGATGCCTAGTAGAATGGAAGTTGAGAAGCCTCGTTCGCCCCACATGGAGTGGACTCAAGGAGAACTCCCATTCGCTTCCCCCTAATCACCAACGATTACTGTTGAGATGTATAACACAGGCATGGGGGAGTATATAGTGTGCAATGTTGTTGCAACGCCCACACTTCAGTCTATGCAAGACATGGGAAGACCTCGACTCCCCATAGGCTCCGTGGTTCCTTTAGGCTACCCACCTAATCAGAAAAACTTTATTTTTGGGGGCCTAGATCATGGCATTGAACCTTACCGACAAGAAGAGGAAGATGAAGATCCCTTTGTGGAAGATGTCAACTATTTGGCTAACCCAAACTTCGCATTATGATATCTTAGCCAATGCAATTGGCATGGATACGGGTTAGGCAGGTATGAACAAGGAATGCATGTTTTGTGTAAACCAAGATACCAAATGCCTTATGACAAGTCAGGAGTAGGGTTTAATCACCCTTTACCCCTCGACATCTTGGTCAAAAACATGCAAAGCCTAGGGATAGGCAACAAGGATGGGTTGGCATCAAATCCATATGCCAATCCAAATACAACTTATACACTAGGGGATTATTTCCCATTACAAACAAATAACCTTGTTGACCTCAACAACATTTTCCCTATGGCCAAACAAGGAGAAACCTCATGGACTCACCCATAAGGGGAATATGGACCATACCATGAAGGGTCTTCTAAAGATGAGTCGGAATACGATTATTCGCATGAATATCCAATGAATGACGATCAGGACAGCTTCCTGATGATGTTCCCATTGAATGATCCCAGTGAGCGTAGGTCCAAGACATAGGCGGCATTTCAACCTGGTGCAGTTATAGAAATTACTGCACCCGCCACTCCAGGCATATCAAGAGAATTTTTCGCTTGGAGACCTTATCAAACCATCAGTGCCTAGGGTAGACCCTATTTGCATGGCCGTGCATAGGGCTGATCCCTTTGTACCAGTGCCTACAGAGCCAGATCCAAAGCACCAAGAACATCTCGAATGTCAGAGTTGTCACATTTGTAGTTATGGAGATTACAATCATTTCATCAACATGGTCTCCATTGACTTGATCGCCCCCATCCATGATCTAGCCAATCCAACACGATTATTGCATCTAGACATAGAGGCTATTGATTGGGATCGCACTGGAACACCACCATCTCCATTAGAGTATTGGCCTTGCGGTGGGATGTTTCATTTCACTCAAATACAGACTTAGGATGTATTCCATGCTGAAGAGGAACTTGACGTTCCTAATTATGATCTTAATTCAGCAAACGATATCCATCTGATCCCAATTCCACACCAGTTGGAAGACGAATCCCATATGTTGGTTGAAGCAATGACTAATGTAGACATCGACACAGATCCAATGAATCCATAGATTCTCAAGCTGGGGATAAGTCTTTCCCCTGAAGAGAGAGCCGATTATGTTGCCCTTCTTAAGGAAAAGAAGGAGGTTTTTGCATGGTCATACAAGGATATGCCGGGACTAGACCCACAGCTAGTCACACACAATTTAACGCTTGATCCGAAAATCAAGCCAGTCAAGCAAAAACTATGCAAGATGCATCCAACAGTGGCCTTAATGGTAAAAGATGAATTACAAAAGTTGTTGGATGCCCAGTTTGTCATCTGTGTGGATTATCCGCCATGGTTGTCTAACATGGTTCCCATAAAGAAGCCCGACGGGAGGATTTGCATATGCACTAATTTTTGAGATCTTAACAAAGCGAGTCCTAAGGATGATTTTCCTTTGCCAAGCATCGATGTGTTGGTAGAGGCTACAGCGGGCCACGAAATGCTTTCCCTTATGGATGGTTTCTTAGGATACAATCAGATTCGTATCAATCCTAAGGACCAACTAAAAACGGCATTTACAATGCCTTGGGGGACATTTTGCTACAAGGTCATGCCTTTTGGCCTTAAAAATGCCAGAGCCACCTACCAACGTGCCATGACATACATATTTCATGATTACATGCACAAAACTTTGGAAGATTACATGGATGATTTGTTGGCCAAATCTCTTTTGCATCCAGATCACATCGGTGACTTAAGCAAGGTCCTTGATTGCCTCATTGAGCATAAAGTCAGACTAAACCCCAAGAAGTGTGTCTTTGGTGTCACCTCTGGAAAGCTTTTGGGTTTCAAAGTCTCCAAATGAGGAATCGAGGTAGATCCAAAGAAAGTCAAGGCAATCCTTGAAATGCGTCCCCCAACCACCATCAAGAAGCTCAGGAGTCTGTAGGGAAAGGTTGCGTCGATCAAGCGCTTCATAGCACAGTTATATGACAAATGTCGACCCATGAATAAATTATTGCATAAGGGGGTCATATTTCATTGGGATGACGAGTGCCAGTCAGCCTTTGACGACATTAAATAGTACTTGGCTTTGCCACCAGTATTGGCACCATCGAGACTAGGAGTGTCGTTCTATTTATACATCTCAGCCACTGAGGTGGCACTGGGTGCCATGCTATCCTAGAAAAATGAACTTCACAAAGAACAGGCTACATACTATCTTAGCCCCACCTTGGTCAGTTATGAACTTAACTATGCATACATTGAAAAGCTCTGCTTTTCAGTGGTGTTTGCTACCAAAAAGCTATGCCACTACATGCTTAGTAATAATACATATGTTGTGTCTAAGGAGAATCCATTGTGGTACATGATGAGTCATACTTATCATAGTAGCCACACGGCGAAATGGATCATGTTGTTGACGGAGTTTGACATAGAGTTCATTGGAAAAAAATCCATAAAAGGTCAAGTCATCGCCAATCAACTAGCTGAGGCTCCTCTTGAAGACGATCAGCCTCTGACTTTTGAACTACCTGATGATGGGGTCTTCCATGTTTCAGAGTCGCCAAATTTTGATGAGCCTGAGTCACAGGCTGACATAACCCTATTCTTCGATGGTTCTAAATGTGAGCAAGGGGGTGGTGTGGGAATTGTGTTCTTCACTCCACAAGGTGCTCCAATGCCCTTGTCATTTAAATTAGACTTCTCGTGCACCAACAACAATGCAGAATACGAAGCCTTGCTCATAGGTCTTCAGAAAGCAATCACCATGAACATTAAACGATTGAACATTTTTGGTGATTCATTGTTAATTGTAAATCAAGTAAAGGGGATATTCCAATGTAAATGTCTAGTTTTGCGGGCCTATAAATCCCTTGTGGACAAATTCCTGGCACAACTTGAATGGTATGACATCGAGGCACTCCCTCGATCATAAAATCTTTTTGCAAATACTATGGCCTCCTTGGGGTCACTCATCCCGCAAGACCCTTTTGGTGAAATGACAACCATTCAGGTTAAAACATTATCGCAATCTACGATGGAGCATGCAAGCTCTGATCTGACGCCAAGAATCCACATGATCCAGATTGAACCATCTCCGGATAAGTTCTCTCGAATTTGAGATTGTTTGACTCAAGCCAACTAGGGGTCCTTGTTCTCCTCGATCCATCTTACTAGCAACACCACGTTGTTTTTACAAGTTCTTTCCTGCTTAGCTTTTGTTTGAGATAGACTTCAAGAGGGATTGGTCGTTCATACTATCGAGGTTTTTGATCAGCAATATTGGTACACACCCATTCGGGATTACCTCAAGCTAGGTAATCTCCCACTTGGATTGACACAAGCCACAAAAAGATCATTCAAACAGAAAGTAGCAAAGCATGTCTTGTTAGGAGATATTTTGTATCATCGAAATTATGAAGGAATCCTCCTTCATTGTTTGGACCAGCAAGAGTCCGCTTGGGCAATCACCCAAGCTCACGATGGTACCTATGGTGGCCACTTCAGCGGTATGGCCATCGCAAAGCACATTCTTCACATGGGTTATTATTGGCCATCTTTAGAGTGAGATTGTTGCGCATATGTGAAGAAGTGTGTGAAGTGTCAGCACCATGCTAATTTGACACACATACCTTCTCAGGCCTTGTAGCTGATCAAATCAGTTTGGCCTTTTTTACAGTGGGGATTTGATCTAATTGGAAAGATCTCCCCTGCGTCATCTGGTCATCACACGTTCATTTTAACGGCCACAGAGTACTTTACCAAATGGGTGGAAGCAATTCTGCTGACCACTATGACTGGAGCCTACATTGCGGAGTTTATTTTACATAACATCATATTTCATTTTGGTATTCCATCCAAGATCCTATCAGATAATGGGACGCCATTCAAGAATAAATATGTGCATGCTTTGACCACAAAGTACAAAATTCAACACAACTTTTCAACACCCTATTATCTGCAAGCAAATGGGCAAGCAGAGGCGTCAACCAAAATGCTAGTTGCCATTCTCAAAAAGATAGTTGCAAACAATCATAAAGACTGGCACATTCAGATCTCGCTTTCCCTATGGGCTTATCACACTAGCATTTGAATGCCCACTGGGGCAACTCCATTTTCGCTGGTGTATGGCTTTGAGGCAGTCATGCCTTTTGAGTTGAAAATTCCTTCCCTACGCATTTCAATGCAAGAGTTCATCGATGATGACACTGTGCGATAGGCCCGATTAGATAAATTGATGTTGCTCGACGAACGATGCATTAATGCTCTCAAGCATTTGCGTATCTATCAAGAGCGACTTAAGAAAGCATACAACATGAAAGTCCACCTTAGGGAATTTTAGGTTGGTGACTTGGTCTTAAAAGAGAACCCACAAAATTCTAATTTGTTGTCCCATTTACGGGATAAGTTTGCGGCAAACTAGTTAGGTCCTTACATCATTGACAACAAAATAGGACCTGGAACATACCAGCTTGCCTCTCTTGAAGGAATCAAAGAAATAGAACCCTTGAATATCATTCATTTGAGGCCATTCCACATCTAGAAAGCCATAGTTCAACACAAAAAGCTCCAAGGATTACCACAATCACTTGGTCAACCCAAAAATATCCAAGGATTACCAAAATTGCTTGGTCAATCCAAAAAGCTCCAAGGATTACCACAATCGCTTGGTCAACCCAAAAGCTCCAAGGATTACCACAATCGCTTGGTCAACCCAAAAGCTCCAAGGATTACCACAATCGCTTGGTCAACCCAAAAGCTCCAAGGATTACCATAATCGCTTGGTCAACCCAAAAGCTCCAAGGATTTTTATAATCGCTTGGTCATCCCTAAATGCCCCAAAGGTATCTATAAACCCTTTGGTCAACACCAAAAGCTCCAAGCGTTACCATAACTGCTTGGTCAACATAAATATTCAAAAATCAACAAAAATCAAAATCACAAAAACAATTGCATTTCAATTCCATGCATATTAAAAAAAAAGAAAAAAAACAACAACAATAAAAATCACAAAAACAATTGCATTCCAATTCCATGCATTCTCATAAAAATCAAAATACAAAAATATAGGTTGCCTTAAGCATTGCATCCATACATTGCATACTTCGCTAGGTCATACAAGTCAAAAGCACCATAGGCTATCATTACTTGGCAATTCCATCATTTCCACCGTAGATCCATTTTCATAAATGCCTACATCCAGCATATCACCCATCACCATTTGTAGCATCGTCAGTTGTCTCCTAATGAATATAGGGTTTTCGTCATTTGACTGTTTTAAATTTCTAGCCATAACTGTACATAGTTAAACATATTTTACACGGGAAAGTTTTGCTTGGATCCCACCTTGTTACGTAGCATCCCAACACAAATTAACACACATAAAAATTCCTAAGTTGTGTGAACGAAAGATGAAACTTGCACCATAATCTAGGTTACCATAAGCGAAACGGCTATCTTGCTTATCCCCCTGTGCGAATGACCCTAGGAATGCTGAGAGTTGGCAAAAGGACAAGCATCCTCCCTACCCAATTCCCCATGAATCCCAAGTTCTCAAAAGTTGCAAAACATCCAAAATTTGCAAAAACATCAAAACATTAAAATTTGACATCCTACAGTGCACACATCAAAAGGCACAAACAATAGTGATTCTTGTCACTCCATATTTAAAACCCTTGCTCAAAAAAAAAATAATAATAATAATATGAAACAAAAATAAACAATGATTTTATCACTACCAAAGAGCAAGTATCCCAATACAATTGAAAAAAAGAAATGAGTCAAACTTGAATCCCTAGAACTCTCAGTATTTCGACAGGTCATGAGGCAAGCTTCAGTACCGATTTGGTTGATAGCCTATTGGTCACTGGTGGTAAACCTCCCGCATGACGATATATCTGTCACATTAACTTGTGTGCAGATCAATGTTTGCATGTGGATGAGCTAGCTTATGGTATCCTAGATAACATCATAGATTAATCTGACTACATACAATAACGGAGTTAGTGGAGCTAATTAGGTGATCCTCGATACGGGTTCAGTTGAAAGCCCATCTGGCACTGGCGGTATCCTGATGAACAACACATAAACGAACTCAATTGCACACACAGGGATGTGAAATAACTTGGTTAAATTCAAATCAGATTTAGACCTTGTTCAAAAGTCTTGTGAGATAAATGTATAGTCTTGGCTAGTTAGTTAAAATATCTGCATCTCAGAAAAGCTTAAATTTTCAAACAACTGATACATTTCATTTCATACATCATCATCAGAAACTAGACAAAATACAAAAACAAAGGTTTCACCTGCACAAGCATTCCACAAATTAATCTCATTACTATAGCAAGTCAATCCAATCTTGTACAGTCTATGGTGCATCGACAAATCATCAATAATTCATTTCATTCATTTCATATGCATACATCATACAAGTTAGAACCATCGTATTCATAATCGTATATGCATACATCAATGTAAAAACATGTACATAAAAATAAATCATGAAAAATATATAAACACCAAAAAGAGTCATCTATATATATATATATATATATATATATATATATATTTTCATAACAAAATTGCCCGTAGGCTACAGTGCATCGGTCCTCGGACCTCGCTCCCATAATCCAACATCTCAAAAAACCCCCAGCCTAGGGCATCGGCCACCATAATCACACAAGATCGATGCGATGCGAACTACCCCCTGCAGTATCAGTCCTCTGAGATCTCTCAGGGCAACTGCTTGCCCCTGTATCACGCCCACTCGCGCATCCCTCTATAGACACCAAAACAACACCATTTTGATTAAGTGACTACAAACACTGATCGCATGCACATACACAGCTTTCAGGGCAGCCCTTAGAGGTCAAACAGTGGTCTTGGCCACTTGCACGACAGTTTAGAGGGTCAAAAAATGAGCGGTGCGAGTTGGTCGTTTTGTCAAAACCTTTAACAAACTTTAAGCCTTTAGTCCAAAGCAGCCTTCAAAACTTCACCAAACTTCAAGCCTTAAGCAATCCAAAGCAAAGTCTTCAAAAGCAAACAAGCCTCAACAAAAAGGGAACCTAGCCTTAGACGTCGCGATTTTGCGCGTCGCGAAATCGCGACACCTTTGGCCCCGAGGGGAGCCTCGGCCAAAGGTGTCACGATATCGCGACACCTTTGGCCCCGAGGCTACCCTCGGCCAAAGGTGTCACGAAATCGTGACACCTTTGGCCCCGAGGGGAGCCTCGGCCCAAGGTGTCACGATATCGCGACACCTTTGGCCCCGAGGCTCCCTCGGCCAAAGGTGTCGCGATATCGCGACACCTTTGGCCTCGGGGCTCGGCCAAGGGTCCTCCCCCTTGGGGGCTCGGAAGGTGTGGATAGACACCTTTGGCCCGAGGCCTCGGCCAAGGTGTCGCGATATCGTGACACCTTTGGCCCGAGGAGCCTCGGCCAAAGATGTCGCGATATCGCGACAGGTCGCGATATCGCGACACCTTTGGCCCCGAGGGGAGCCTCGGCCAAAGGTGTCGCGATATCGTGCGCGCGATATCGCGACACCTTTGGCCCCAAGGGGAGGCTCTTCGAAGTGTCGCGATATCGCGACGTCGCGATATCGCGACACTTCGGCACTTTACGTTTAAAAGGCATACTTACGTATAGATAATCAAAGGCGGACTTTGACGTGGCCGCCGCATCCAAAGAATGACTGCCACGTGGCACCCTTACGTGCCCCTCTCCAAAGAGACCCCGTGGATCTGCAGAACGGCGGACTTTAATGAGACAAGCAGTTTCGAAACAAATCCGATCCGAGGCCACGCCTCATAACTTCTAATGTCAGTGCGAGCCATGTCTCATAATGACCTGATAGGGATCAAATCTGAGCGGCCCTTGCGGATTTAGGGTTTGACATTAATGCTCCAAGAGGCGAAAACCTCTATAAAAACTAGCTCGATACGAAGTAAAAAAAGACGAAGCATTTTCTGAAACATAACGAAGTGCTGCAAAACCAGAGACTCGTTTATAGTCTTTCTGAACTCATTCTTCTGCACTCTCGATCCGATTGTGGATACGACAAACCATTAATTCGACGACAAGTCATTATCCTGGATTTTGAGCCAATTCCTAGTGGGTTGGCGTCAAAGTCGGATTTTAATAGGGCGGCCCGCTTGGGCACCCTACATATGTTCGTAGTGCTAATTTAATTCATGCTGTTTCGAATGGATTGAAACAGTTTACGTTTTGTTTATGTTGTTTTCAAACATATTGAAGCAATAGTCTACGTTTTATCTTTTCGAATTTGTGCTATTTTTGAACGTGTTAAAGTAGCAGTTTATGTTTTAAAGACAAACGTTTTATTCACACATTTAATCAGCCATTTATATGCATTTTTCATTGCTCTCTACAGTCAAACGTTCTGTCTTCCTTGTTGCAGGTGCTATTAACAGTTTTATGTTTCTTTGCAGGAAGAACAACAACAAGTAAGGATTCATCACCCAAGCGGCGGCAATACGTAGCCCGTCCATTTTGCATGTGGGCATGCGAAAAGAGATTATTGTTCATCTGTTGTAATCGAAAACACGTAACTGAAGAGGCGTATTGTAACCGAGGGAAATCATATTAATAAAAATGGGTTGTGCTCCTGTTTTTAATTTAATTCCATCCGTGTTATTTTATACATCAATCTAGTTCTATTTTTATTGCATCTTAGTGTTTTTATTTCGAAATCTCATGCTTTCAGTGGCGATCACGGTGGGACCTGAACCCACAGTTTTTATTTTAGGTTAAGTTGCTGATCTAAAAATTAAAATTAACAGCCTCACCCGGACGATTACGGATCTGTACATTCTTCAGAGCCAATCAGAAGCATCCCGTCGGGCAGAGAAGAGGTAGGAGTTTTTCTGAACTTCTGTCAAATTGTTGTTTTTCTGCTTTCTGGTTTTTCGGTTGTGTATAGCTTAAGAATTGTTCCATTCTTATTTAAAGAAAGGTAGAGAAAATTCCGGTTAATTTTCTTGCTTTGTTAAAAAAAAAAAAAAAATTTTTAAATTTTTACTTGCTGTTTTCAGTTAGTATTATCTGTCTGGCATAGGGAAAGATTTCTTTTTCAGTTGCCTGTTTCAATTTTTTGCAAAGTAAAATGAACCCCACACACCACGTGGTATTTTAAACCAAGGCGTTGGTCGTAAAACCCCAACCCTTGAGCAAGACCAAAGGTGGATTCCATTATCACTTTGGCTTGAGATATTGCATCCATTACCTCGATCGCGACTGTTGCTAGACGTAAATCCTGACGAAGGCTGACCGAGTGTAGCTTGGGGTGATTCCCAGCACGCGAGGATAAGTTTTCTATGGTAGGTGTCATAAACAGAGCGATTCCCCTTCCGTACCGCCTATGTTCCACGTACCATCTGCTCTCACGTACCTATAGTCTCCCTCACGTAAGGGCGGGTATATAGAGAGGTTGGTATATCGGTCCGACAATGGTATATTGAAGGGGCGACCATTTATGGGAGTCATATGAGCCAACATTATGCATTTAAACGTTCTTCCAAAATTGCAAAAACAAAACGAAACACCAAAATGCACTAAACCGAGTCTAGGACACACTATTTAATCCTTAAAAGAGATAATCACAGTTTTGTGTATGTGTGTGTTTACTTCTGCTTAGTGTAGACAAAAAGACAAATCATCATAAACGAGATAAAATCTGCTTAGATAGTAGCGAAGCATCACAATGGTGTACACTCGTAGCCAAGCCCAATCAAGGGCAGACGCTGCGGAAGGTACACAAAGAGAGGGCGCTAGTCGCCTTCGCTTTAGCCCTGAGGACCTAGCCATACCGTCTTGGCAGTCTGGCCTACAACAAAGTCCACATCAGGCCACTTCAAGAAGGAACTATTGGGAACCTCCTCATTGGAATACACCCATTCAACACAGCCCCTTTCAGGAAGATGGTTCACATGCAGGTCTCAATATCGATAGACAACCGCCTTTTGAGGCTAGATTTGAATGGCCACGGCGCGATGAAGCGCTAGAGAGGCATACTTGTCCATTTGGAGGGGCAACGTGGATATGGCGTCCCTTCTTTACCTCCCATCGGAACAGAAAAACAACATCCAGAGCGCAGGGCTCTTTACACAGGGCAAGCTAACTCCGCCCGCCCCTTTCACACCCATGAAAGGGAGTACGAGGAAGATCATCACATTCCTCGAGAACAACAAACAGCACGGGAACCTTGCGTTTCTGCACCTGCCAGATATCATGATCACACATCGAGGCTAGGGCCTCAAACAAATGTTGCCTACCCCGACAAAGGGAAGCAACCCATTGAAATTTTAGACCATCAAGATCGAGGCAAACACATAGGCAAAACATTCAAGCCTCCTCAACAAAAGAGGGCAGACCCAGTTGACCGGCGGTCGCCGGACATGCCGCTCGCCAAGCTCGAATCACGCGGCTTGAGCAGGGTCATCAGGAGTTAGAGTATTTATACCGCTTGAATAAAGAGCGCATGCAGCGCGAAGCGGATGAATTGCGCTATAAGCTACCCGAGAGGGTGCCAACCCCTCGCACCCAGAGAGAAGAACAATATGAGAGGCACAATCCCTGGGTGCAAGACGGGTCTCCGCGACCTCGTCAAGTTTTGCCTCCGAGACCTTATAGACCCGAGAGGGAGGCCACTCCCCGAAACAATGATGGGTACCCCCAACGGGGACTCAATCAAGGTCATAGGTCTCGCCCAGGGACTCCTCAAGAAGTTTATGAGGAGTTCGAACCTAGAAATAGAACGGGCCGACACGCCCCATCAAGGCGGGAGGGCTGCCAATCGGCCACCTCCCCATAGGCCTCCAGTCTCCCTTGACCCACAACGAGAGCAAACCAAAGAAGAAGAAATAAAATCTTTCGATGCATACAAAGCGCTATTAGAGCGTTTGGAGTCTGTGGAGATAAAAGCTTCTGGGCATCAAAAGCCCACACTACGTCAACTCCGCAGTCATCCGGTGCATCCCTCAGTACCCATACCTCTTTACCCTGAACATTTCAAGTTGCCACAATTGGCAGTCTTTAAAGGTGAGGAGGACGCACAAGAACATGTCACGAGGTTCCTAAGTCAATGCTTCGGCATCCAAGACAATGATGCATTGTTGCTTAGAACTTTCATAACCACATTCGCGGGCCCTGCCTCGGATTGGTTTACACAATTGCCCAAACACGGTATCAACAACTTAGATCAACTAGTGGATGCATTTCTTGAACGCTTTGCTTTCAACACAAGGAAGAAGGCATCACTAAGTGATTTGGCCAGCCTCAGGCAGTATGAGGAGGAAACAATAGCAACATACGGGAACCGATGGAGGGCTTTGCTTTCCAGGCTACCCTACCGTCCCCCTATGTCTGATCTCACTCAGATGTTTGCACGAAGTTGCTTAAAATCAATCTCTGGGCTATTGTTGCTGCAGCAATACGACAACTTAGAAGAAGCTTTGGCGCAAGCCAGAGTCATAGAAGAGATTAAAATAGGTGAAGGCACAATTGCCAAGCCTAAAAAGAAAGAGTGGAATAAAACCACTAAGACTAGGAATACGCAATCACAACCCGCAGCGGTTAATCAAGTTGCGATCAATGTTCCCAAGCCGCTGCAAGACACGCAGCCTCAAAAGGCCAATTACCAGGCAGTGCCTCCTAGTTATGAGAAAGATAATAAGAAACAGGAGCAGAATCAGCGGCGTCGCCCTAGGCGACAATTCACCCCCTACACGGAGTCTAGGGACTCCTTATTTGACCGCTTGTCAGCGGCAAATTTAGTAACCCTTCCAGAGATCCCGACTATAGACCCTAACGCTCCTAAGCCTAAGGGATATAGAGAGGAACTATACTGTAGATTTCATAGGCGAAGGGGACACGATTTGAATGGATGTTGGAAGTTCAAAGGACTCATCCAAGATTTAATCAAAAATAAAACATTGGCCGTGGACAACCCCATAGCGCCAAACAACCAACAAATGGGGGTATTCAAGGACCCCTTGCCTGCCCACGAGGCACAGGCAAAACCTCTCCAAGTTAATGAGGTGCGCCAGAATCTTCCCATGCAAGGATTTGTGGGAATGATCAGCATAGTGACGAGGAATAAAAAATACTCAGCAGTTGCCCCCTGGGGCAGCCACAAAGGAAGTTCCGACAACGTCACAGCCTCAACAACACCCTATACAGTCACCTTCGCCTAGACCAAAAATCACGATACGGAGCAAACTCACGCAGAGTTTGCGGACCACATCGGCTAGGTTGTCCATTTACGAGCTTATTCAACAATCAACACCTCACAGGGAAGCTCTTATGGACATTTTAAAAACCATCGAATTACAGCCCCAAGAAGCAAATTCTTTCAACAACTTCGTGGGACATGTAAAATGATGTACTGAGCCGGTCATCACCTTCAGAGAGGATGAAGTCAAAGCAATATCGAATGACGCGACAGATCCACCCCTGCATGTTGTTGCGCGGATCAACGGGATCCCGTATAAGAGAGTGTTGGTAGATACTGGCTCGTCCAATAATATTATTACCACTGCAGCCCTAAAACATTTGAAGCTGCCAGCCTCTCATATCACAGCCTCCACGTACACACTTGCGAGCTTTCAATGATGCAATATGCTCGACGGTCGGCACAGTTGTTCTACCTGTCCAGGTAGGACAAAAGACAACACCAACATTGTGCCATGTGTTAGAAGGCGAGATGGCCTACAATATACTTGCTAGGGCGGCCTTGGATTCGGGACATGAAGTGTGTCCCTTCCATCGCTCACCAGTGCTTAAAGTATGCTTTTGAAGGAGAAATACATGTAGTCCCAATGGACTTGGAACCCTTCAAGTATTGCAATGCGGTACAACTAATGCCTCAATCGACCCTCCCTTCAACACATTTGGATTTCCAGTTAAATCCATCTAAACAGGGTCCAATACCGCGAGGCACCACCGGTGACCAAAATCAGCAACATCCCGACCAGGTGAACCCTCATCATCTACTCCTTCATTACCAACGCCACCTGTCATGGCTACACAGAAGGACAAGGGAAAACAAATCATGGAAGAGGCTCGAGCCCTTAGAAGAGGGGTTGCCAACAATTTCAACGATATCAACAGAGGAAATATCCAGCACAACGAAAGCTGAGACTCCAAACCTACCAAACATGGAATGGACTCAGGAAGGACTACCGTTCCCTCCCTCCCAAGAATCAACAATCACCGTTGAAATGGCAAGTACAGGCACTGGGGAGTACATAGTGCGAGAATGTTGTGGCAACGCCCGCATTAGAGTCGGTCCGAGGATATGGGAAGACCTCGCCTTCCCATAGGAACAGTTGTTCCCCTAGGTCACCCACCCAACCGGACAAATTTTGTGTATGGGGGCCTTGATCATGGTCTTGAACCATGTAAGCAAAAGGAAGCGAGACGAAGAACCTTTTGTTGAAAACATCAATTATCTGTCAAACCCGCAATTTGCCCTCAAATATCTCGGCCAATGCCATTGGCATGGATACGGAGCTAGGCGAGATATGAGCAAGGGATGCGTCTCCCTTGCCAACCAAGATATCAGATGCCATATGACAAGTCAGGAGTAGGGTTCAACCACCCCCTGCCCTTGGACATCTTGGTTGAAAATATGCAAGACCTAGAAATAGGCAACAAGGGGGGATTGGCACCAGATCTCTATGCCAACCCAAATACAGAATTTACATTGGGAGATTACCTCCCATGGTCACCAAACACCCTTGGTAACAGCAGTAATCCCTCTCCTTTGCTAGAGAGAGGCGAAAGTTCGGATACTCATCCCCAAAGAGAATATCAATGGTGTCCGGACATCTTCTCGAAGTTGTTCCCCTTAGAGATTCCAGTTGAGTCAGTACAATGTCCAGAGAGTCAGGTCCCTCCACCCAAAGTGGAACAACCGCAATGGGACCAGATTAACGTACTGGAACAAGGAGAACCATCAACGTCGCAAGCAATAGTTGCTTGAAGAGAATGAACATTTTTGGATCTCCGAAAGTGACTCAAGAAGATGAGGCCGAGATGGACTATCTCGGACATGCGCGACGACATTATCGCCCTTTAACTCATGAAGATCTAATGGGACGAGATGGGCATAAGATTAGGGCATGAATGGTGGGTCGACCCGATCGGGGTGGGACCCGATCTTGGATCCATGGCTCCACATTCACGATGAGCACCGTCCACCTCAAGACCCTATCATAACAACAGTGCCGAGGGAAGACCCTGTCCTCCATTTGGCACATAGGGCCGATCCGTTCGTGCCCGTTCCCTTAGAGCCAGATCCAGAGCATAGGGAGCATCTAGAAGAATCGCGTTATCATGCCCGCGGTAATGGAGACCAAATTCATTCCATCCACATGATCTCCATTGATTTGACCGCACCCATCCGCAATCCGGCCGATCCAGCACGGTCATTGCATCTAGACATAGATGCCATCGACTGGGATCGCGTCAATTCACCTCTATCACCATCAGAGTACTGGCCTTTCGGTGAAATGCCTCATTTTACCCCAAGGACAACTCGGGATATTTTTCAAGCTGAAGAGGAACCCGAGGTTCCAAGCATAGATCTAAATTCAGCTAATGATATCCATTTGATCCCGACTCCACATCAGTTGGAGGACGGATCCCACATGTCGATCGAGGAGACGACTGACGTAGACATCGGCACAGATCCAATGAATCCACAGATTCTCAAGGTGGGGGTAAGTCTTTCCCCCGAAGAGCAAGCCGACTACATTGCCCTTCTCAAAGAGAAGAAGGAGGTTTTTGCATGGTCGTACAAGGATATGCCGGGACTAGACCCGTAGCTAGTCACGCATAATTTAACGCTTGATCCGACAATCAAGCCCCGTAAAGCAAAAACTACGTAAGATGCACCCAACGGTGGCCTTGATGGTCAAAGATGAATTGCAAAAGCTGTTGGATGCACAGTTTGTCATCTGCGTGGATTATCCGCCATGGCTGTCCAACATGGTTCCCGTCAAGAAGCCCGACGGGAGGATTCGCATATGCACCGATTTTTGCGATTTGAATAAAGCGAGTCCTAAGGATGATTTCCCCTTGCCGAGCATCGACGCGTTAGTAGACGCTACAGCAGGACACGAAATGCTCTCCCTAATGGATGGTTTCTCAGGATACAATCAGATTCGTATCAATCCTGAAGACCAACTAAAAATGGCGTTCACAATGCCTTGGGGGACATTTTGTTATAAGGTCATGCCTTTTGGCCTTAAAAATGCTTGGTGCCACCTACCAACGTGCCATGACGTATATCTTCCACGATTACATGCACAAAACTTTGGAAGATTACATGGATGATTTGTTAGCCAAGTCTCTCTTGCGCTCAAATCATATCGCTGACTTAGGCAAGATCCTCGATCGCCTCATGGAGCATAAAGTTAGACTAAACCCCAAGAAGTGCGTCTTCGGCGTCACATCTGGAAAACTCTTGGGTTTCATAGTCTCAAAACGAGGAATCGAGGTGGACCCAAAGAAAGTCAAGGCAATCCTTGAAATGGTTCCCCCAACCACAATCAAGCAGCTCAGGAGTCTACAGGGAAAGGTCGCGTCGATTAAACGCTTCATAGCGCAATTATCTGACAAGTGCCGACCCATGAACAAATTATTGCACAAGGGGGTTACATTTCATTGGGATGACGAGTGCCGATCAGCCTTTGACGAGATCAAACAATACCTGGTTTCGTCGCCAGTATTGGCACCACCTAGACCAGGAGTGCCGTTCTACTTATACATCTCAGCTACTGAGGTGGCACTGGGCGCCATGTTAGCCCAGAAGAATGAACTTCACAAAGAACAGGCTACATACTATCTTAGCCGCACCCTGGTTAGTTATGAACTTAACTATGCATACGTTGAGAAACTCTGCTTGGCAGTGGTGTTTGCTACCAAAAAGCTACGCCACTACATGTTGAGCAACACTACGTATGTTGTGTCTAAGGAGAATCCATTGCGATACATGATGAGTCGTACTTATCATAGTAGTCGCACGGCGAAATGGATCATGTTGTTGACGAAATTTGACATAGAATTTATTGGACAAAAATCTATCAAAGGACAGGTCATAGCCGATCAACTAGCAGAGGCTCCTCTTGAAGACGATCAGCCTCTGGTCATAGAACTACCTGATGATGGGGTCTTCCATGTCTCAGAATCGCCAGATCTTGATGAGCTCGAGTCACAAGCCGACATAACCCTATTCTTCGATGGTTCTAAGTGTGAGCAAGGTGGTGGTGCGGGAATTGTATTCTTCACACCGCAGGGTGCTCCAATGCCCCTGTCATTTAAATTAAACTTCCCATGCACCAACAACAATGCAGAGTATGAAGCCTTGCTCCTAGGTCTTCAGACAACAATCGCCATGAACATCAAAAGACTGAACATCTTTGGTGATTCGCTGTTAATAGTCAATCAAGTCAAAGGGGTATATCAATGCAAATGCCCAGTTCTGAAGGCTTATAAAGCCCTTGTGGACAAATTCTTGGCAAAACTTGAGTGGTATGACATCGAGGCACTCCCTCGATCATCGAACCGTTTTGCGGACACAATGGCCTCCTTGGGGTCACTACTTCCGTAGGACCTTTCCGGTGATATGACAACCATTCAAGTCAAAACCTTATCGCAATCCACGATGGAGCGTGCAAGCTCAGACTTGACGCCAGGAATCCACATGATCCAAATTGAACCATCCTCGGATAGGTTCTCTCGAATCCGAGATCGTCTGAAACATGCCAACTGGGGTCCTTGTTCTCCCCTACTCCCATTAGTAGCAACACAACACTATTCTTGCGGGTTCTATCCCATTCAGCATTTGCTAGGGATGAACTTCAGGAGGGATTGGTTGTTCATACTATCGAGGTTTCTGATCAACAAGACTGGTATTTACCCATCCGAGACTACCTCAAGTTAGGTAGTCTCCCACTTGATTTGACTCATGCCGCAAAACGAGCACTCAAGCGAGAAAGCGGCTAAGTATGTCTTGATAGGAGACATCTTGTATCGTCGCGGCTATGAAGGAATCCTCCTTCGTTGCTTGGACCAGCAAGAGTCCACTTGGGCGGTCGCCCAAGCGCACGATGGTACATGTGGTGGCCACTTCGGTGGAATGGCCATCGCAAAGCGCATTCTTCGCATGGGCTATTATTGGCCATCTTTAGAGCGAGATTGTTGCACCTATGTCAAGAAGTGCGTGAAGTGTCAACATCATGCCAATCTAATGCACATACATTCTCAGGCCTTGCAGACAGTCCAGTCCGCTTGGCCGTTCTCGCAATGGGGCTTTGATCTAATTGGAAAGATCTCCCCTGCGTCGTCAAGCCGTCACACGTTTATCATAACGGCCACAAAGTACTTCACCAAGTGGGTGGAAGCAATTCCGCTTACCTCTACGACAGGACCCCGCATTGTGGAGTTCATTTTGCATAACATCATATGTCATTTTGGTATTCCATCCAAAATAGTCTCGGATAATGGGACACCTTTCAAGAACAAAGACGTGCGTGCTTTGACCACAAAGTACAAGATTCAGCACAACTTTTCGACACCCTATTATCCGTAGGCGAATGGGCAAGCAGAGGCGTCAAACAAAATGCTAGTTGCCATCCTTAAAAAGACCGTCGCAGACAGTCATAAGGATTGGCACATTCAAATCCCACTTGCCCTATGGGCCTATCGCACTAGCATTCGGACGCCCACTGGGGCCACTCCGTTTTCACTCGTGTATGGCTCCGAGGCAGTCATGCCTCTAGAGTTGGAGATTCCTTCCCTGCGCATATCAATGCATGAGTTCATCGATGATGATTCTACGCGGCAGGCCCGGTTAGACCAGCTTACGTTGCTTGACGAACGACGCGTTAATGCTCTCGAGCATTTACGCATTTATCAAGAGCGACTTAAGAAAGCTTACAACATGAAAGTTCACCTCAGGGACTTTCGCGTTGGTGATTTGGTTTTGAAGGAAAATCAACAAAATTCCAGTTTGCCATCCCACCTAAGGGACAAGTTTGCGGCCAATTGGTTAGGTCCGTATGTCATTGATAGCAAAATCGGACCCGGGACATACCGGCTAGCTTCTCTTGATGGTATCAAGGAAACAGAACCCTTGAATATCAGTCATTTGCGACCATTTCATATCTAAAGAGAGCCATATCCCAAAATGCTCCAAGGATTCTTGCAATCGCTTGGTCAAAACCAAAATGCTCCAAGGATTATCACAATCGCTTGGTCATATCCCAAAATGCTCCAAGGATTCTTGCAATCGCTTGGTCAAACCAAATGCTCATATCCCAAAATGCTCCAAGGATTCTTGCAATCGCTTGGTCAATCCACAAAGGCTCCAAGGATTCTTGCAATCGCTTGGTCAATCCCAAAACGCTCCAAGGATTTCCACAATCACTTGGTCAAAAATCATGAAAATTCAAAAACAACAAAAATCATCAAAAACAACAAAAATTTGCATCTCATTTCTAGGCATATTCAAATTCATCAATAGAGAGTTCTTCTCGCAATTCATCTTCATATTCACCAAAATCAATCCATCAAAAATACAAAAATACATAGCTGCATTCAAGCATCACACCCATACATTGCACATTCATGGTCGTATAGGTCAAAAGGCACCATAGTCTGTCATGATTCTACTAGTCCATCTTGTTCCACACTTGTTCCATCTTACAAAAACAGCAAAAACACCATTCATTTTACCACACTAGAGTCGGTGGTCTTTTAATGTATCAAGAGTTTTTCGTGATTCGAGTCATCATTTTGCTCTTTTAGCAATGTAATGTATCAAGTCAAACAGATTTTACGAAGGTAGAGTTACACTTGCAATACACCTTGTTACGTAACATCCCAACACAAATTAAAACACATAAAAATTCCCGAGTTGTGTGAACGAAGGATGAAACCTGCACAGTAATCCGAGGTTACCATAAGCGAAACGGTTATCTTGCTCATCCCCCTGTGCGAATGACCCCAAGAATGCTGAGAGTTGGCAAAAGGACAAGCATCCTCCCTACCCAATTCCCTAAGAATCCCAAAGTTGCAAAACATCAAAAATTTGCAAATGTCAAAGCTCCAAAATTTGACATCCTACAGTGCACATATCAAAAGGCACAAAGCATAGTGATTCTCGTCACTCCATATCCAAATCCCTTGCTCAAGAGAAAAGAAAAACAAATCAAAATAAACAGTGATTATTATCACTATAAAGAGCAAGTATCCCAATACAATTGAAGAAAAGAAGGGAGTTGACCTTGAATCCCTGGAACTCTCAGCATTCCGACGGGTCATGAGGCAAGCCTCAGTATCGGTTTGGTTGATAGCCTATCGGTCATCGGCGGTAAACTTCTCGCATGACGATATATCTGTCACATTAACTTGTGTACAGATCAATATTTGCATGTGGATGAGCTAGCTTATGGTATCCTGGATAACACCGTAGATTAATCTAACTACATACAACAAAGGAGTTAGTGGAGCTAATTAGGTGATCCTCAGTACAGGTTCGGTTGAAAGCCCATCTGGCACTGGCGGTATCTTGACAAATACCACATAAATGAACTCAATTGCACACACAGGGATGTGAAATAACTTGGTTAAAAACAAGTCCGATTCATACCTTGTTCAAAAGTCTTGTAAGATAAAATACAATCATGGCTAGTAAGTTAAAACCGTACTAAGTCTCAGAAAACCTTTGCTACATTTCTAAACCAGCTGCGCTACTTTTCATCCTTACAATACCACCAGAAAATACAAAAAAGAAACACCACATTTGTACATAGCAAAATAATGGAGATCTAAAACAGTCTATGGTGCCATAGTCAAACATCACAAAGTTCATCCATCCATCTTATTTCCGCATATCACATGCCAATCAAAAACATTTGCATCCATCATGCATCCATCAAAATAAATCAACATACAACATCGGTAATTATCATACCATATGCATCCATCAATATAAAGTAGCATGCATCCACCAACATCAACCATTGTGCATAAAATCATGACATATACGCAAAGAAAGAAAATCAAAACAACAAAAACATCACAAAAAGCAACACAAAAACATAAGCAATAAATTGTCGGACACAAGTGCTCTTGCACTTAACCTCTTGGCACAGAAAATCGATGTCGGGGCCCAAATTGTCACCCTCCTACTTCCCCAAGAAGGCTACCATAGCTGGACCGCTCCACGGGAAGATGGGTTCTTGATGATTTCACCCCATTATGGCATCACCAAAAGGGTTAACACCCACCAAAAATAGGTCCAAATGTCGGGAAATCGCATGTGCTCAAATGGTAAAACATCCAAAGGCACCCTAACCTAAGTCATCTTGGGTCAAGCGACTCGTCGCTTTTCTCACGAAGGTCATTCCCTCATCGATTCGTCGCTTGAGGGGGTAGTCACACTTAGTCACCAATCAACAACCACACACCCAATCAAGGCAATGACATGCATTCAAAGAATCATTGACAAAGACAATCACGCTCTTGCTTGGGGCGATAAACAAGCAATCATTAAGTTGATCAAATACTTGGCATTCCCGAAGCATGAACACAAGGTTTCCCCTGTGGATAAAAGGTTGCGCCCTTTGCCTAATCATGACTGATCAATGTCCAAGCTCAAGTCACACCTCACCAAAATAGGTTAACACTTGAAATCAAATTCCTTAGCTCGTCAGAAGCAAGGATTCAAGAATGCATGCCCTTTCCATACTTGGGGCATCAAAAGTTGGTTAGGTTACCAAGAAACCCTAATCATTAGTGCTTTGGTTCTCTATTTTTGCTCAGCGCTATGCCATGCACAGCGCTTCCCAAAAAGGGGCATCCGTAGACACCAAAACAGCACCATTCTGATTAAGTGACTACAAACATTGATCGCATTGACATACACGACTTTCGGGGCAGCCCTTAGAGGTCAAACAGTGGTCTTGGCCACTTGCACGACAGTTTAGAGGGTCAAAAAATGAGCGGTGCAGAGTTGGTCGTTTTGTCAAAACCTTTAACAAACTTTAAGCCTTTAGTCCAAAGCAGCCTTCAAAACTTCACCAAACTTCAAGCCTTAAGCAATCCAAAGCAAAGTCTTCAAAAGCAAACAAGCCTCAACAAAAAGGGAACCTAGCCTTAGACGTCGCGAAATCGCGACACCTTTGGCCCCGAGGGGAGCCTCGGCCAAAGGTGTCGCGATATCGCGACACCTTTGGCCCCGAGGCTACCCTCGGCCAAAGGTGTCACGAAATCGTGACACCTTTGGCCCCGAGGGGAGCCTCGGCCAAAGGTGTCGCGATATCGCGACACCTTTGGCCCCGAGGCTCCCCTCGGCCAAAGGTGTCGCGATATCGTGACACCTTTGGCCTCGAGGCTACCCTCGGCCAAAGGTGTCACGATATCGCGACACCTTTGGCCTCGAGGGAAGCCTCGGCCAAAGGTGTCAGGATATCGCGACACCTTTGGCCCGAGGGAGCCTCGGCCAAAGGTGTCGCGATATCGCGCGTCGCGATATCGCGACACCTTTGGCCCCAAAGGGAGGCTCTGCCGAAGTGTCGCGATATCGCGACGTCGCGATATCGCGACACTTCGGCACTTTACGTTTAAAAGGCATACTTACGATAATCAAAGGCGAGGGACTTTGACGTGGCCGCCGCATCCAAAGAATGACTGCCACGTGGCACCCTTACGTGCCCCTCTCCAAAGAGACCCCGTGGATCTGCAGAACGGCGGACTTTAATGAAACAAGCGGTTTCAAAACAAATCCGATCCGAGGCCACGCCTCATAACTTCTAATGTCAGTGCGAGCCATGTCTCATAATGACCTGATAAGGATCAAATCTGAGCGGCCCTTGCGGATTTAGGGTTTGACATTAATGCTCCAAGAGGCGAAAACCTCTATAAAAACTAGCTCGATACGAAGTAAAAAAAGAGGAAGCATTTTCTGAAACATAACGAAGTGCTGCAAAACCAGAGACTCATTTATAGTCTTTCTGAACTCATTCTTCTGCACTCTCGATCCGACTGTGGATACGACAAACCACTAATTCGACGACAAGTCATTATCCTGGATTTTGAGCCAATTCCTAGTGGGTTGGCGTCAAAGTCGGATTTTAATAGGGCGGCCCGCTTGGGCACCCTACATATGTTCGTAGTGCTAATTTAATTCATGCTGTTTCGAATGGATTGAAATAGTTTACGTTTTGTTTATGCTATTTTCAAACATATTGAAGCAATAGTCTACGTTTTATCTTTTCGAATTTGTGTTGTTTTCGAACGTGTTAAAGTAGCAGTTTATGTTTTAAAGACAAGCGTTTTATTCATACATTTAATCAGCCTTTTACATGCATTTCTCATTGCTCTCTACAGTCAAACGTTCTGTCTTCTTGTTGCAGGTGCTATTAACAGTTTATTGTTTCTTTTGCAGGAAGAACAGCAGCAAGTAAGGACTCATCACCGCAAGCGGCGGCAACACTGTAGCCCGCCCATTTTACATGTGGGCATGCGGAAAGAGATCATTATTCATCTGTTGTAACCGAAAACACGTAACTGAAGAGGCGTATTGTAACCGAGCGGAATCACATTAATAAAAAGGGTTGTGCTCCTATTTTTAATTTAATTCCATCCGTGTTATTTTATACATCAATCTAGTTCTGTTTTTATTGCATCTTAGTGTTTTTATTTCTAGAATCTCATGCTTTCACCCTCATCTCGTCACCTGCGATGGGATGATGCTGACTGCTCGATCCTACTGTCTCTCATCCTGTACGACGAGCCACTGACCAGAGGTTCTGGTATTCGCCCACCTAGGAAAATAATCTCGCCCTCCATCTCTTGTCGATGCTGACTCCACTCTGCCTCCCACCTACGATAGTATGTGATGATGTCATCACACTATGCTAGCTACACCCGTAGGAGATCCCTCTCCCGTACAACATTCGTATCACCATCCTACCGACGAGATGCAGCCCCTACACTCTCCCACTCTGCTAACTGTGTCTGTAGGTGATCCCTCTCCTACGTCATCTCCCTAAGCTCTCCATCCTGCCTCTGTAATAACCTTTTCAATCACGCTACCTCAGCGTGCAACCCCGCCTCTATATCTCTCGACCCGACCGATTGCATCGGCCTCTCTGGAGCATTGGCCTACTTCGAAGCATCTTGCATATCTGGCTACTCCTCATCAACGTCCTCTCCCACATCTGCTACCTCAACCATGTCCACATCCGTAGGAGCTCCCCAACCCTCTCCTGGTGCCTCTGCACCCTCTCCACCTCCCGCTACCTCATCTCCTCCCAATGGCCCCTCACCTCGCCACTATCGAAGTGTCCACCACTCCTGGTACTCGACAGTCACTCTGATGTCATCTACGTCCAAAATGTCTAGTACTGTATTCGAATCCTCCCCAAATGGATAGAGGATCGACGTAGCTAGGGTCCTCTCATCACTCTGATGCCGATAGACTACGGGTTCCCCAGGCAACCCCTAGCATACCCCAAATTGTCATGTCACTCAAAGGTAGTGAAAGTACTCCTGCTCTGTCCCATGTTACCCAATCACCCATCTCCCCCTTCAAACCTGCCAAAGCCACTCATCAGCCTCTGGCCATGTGGGACAATCCTGATATGGCCTCCATACCATATCTTCGGGAGTCAGTCATGCTAATGCATCTCTATAATGGTCTACGTCTCTCGTAAACTGTCAACTCTACCCTTGCTCCTCAGATCGATACCATAGAGCACCATACCCAATATCTTTGTCCACCATGTCTACTCGTGTAGTCCAAGGTAGCCCTCGTGGTCACTCTACGGCTATATGTTGCCATGCCCAGCACAGCAACAAGAAACTACAGCCAATCCCCTTTTGCCTCTGGCAGTGGACCTCATACAACTCATCATACAACTGAGCCAAAAGTGTCTGGCCCCATCTCATAATCATCGACTCTGTCACCGAAAAATCCACTAACTGCCACACCACCTCCAATAGGTTCCATGGGAACCTCGCTCCTGATGAGTCTAGCAGGAGCATGTTGGAAATGAGGCTCATGAGTAGTGCATGCCTCACTCCCAACATTCCCCTTGCATACCAATATCGTACCAGAATCCCACCAATCTAACAATCCAGCTCCGCCCTCTCCAACGAGGTCATCCCATCCTCATCCTCTCTATGTCCAAAATATTGGGTCAATACAGCTGTCCTCTGGCCTCGTGGTGTCGTCCAAATGGGAACCCCGTCTATCAAAATCCGAAGAATCCGATACACGTCCTCTAAGGTGACAGTCATCTCCCCTATCGAAAGATGGAAGGTGTTCGTCCGAACATCCCATAGGCCGATCAAAGCTGTAATATATGCCCAATCCACAACCACTGCATCCAACCGAGCCACATGCTTGAGCCCTAAGGCATCAAGCCAATCACAGTCCTCAGCAGTCAACGCCTCACGGGCATTAGAAAAAATCGTCGACACCCGATGTCGACTCTTCACCACCTACACATCACAGAAAACAACACACATCAAAAACATGCATCAAATTACCATCACATGTACAAAAATGCATAACTGTATAGTAACATCTTTCATTCACATGTACATCCAAAAAAAAAATAATAATAATAATTTCACATGGTTTACCTATGGTTTTACCTAAGTTTACCATTTCAAAACAAACAAATTTTAGTTTTCATCTTACATTTCATCAAAAACAAAAACATTTTGGCATGGTTTACCTACGGTTTTACCTAAGTTTACCATTTCAAAACAAAAAAAATTCATTCAGTTTTCATCTTACATTTCACCAAAAACAAAACAAAAAAAAAAAAATTGACATGGTTTACCTATGGTTTCGACCTAAGTTTACCATTTCAAACAAAAAAATTCATCCATTTTTCATTTTTTAATTTCATCACAAATAACAAAAAAAAAAAAATCGACATGGTTTACCTATGGTTTCGACCTAAGTTTACCATTTCAACAAAAAAATTCATCCATTTTTCATCCTACATTTCATCAAAAACAAAAACAAAAGTTTTGACATCGTCTACCTATGGTTTCGACCTAAGTTCACCATTTCAAACAAAAACAATTCATCTATTTTTCATTTTTTTTAATTTCATCAAAAAACACAAAAATTTGACATGGTTTACCTACTGTTTCGACCTAAGTTTACCATTTCAACAAAAAAAATTCATCCATTTTTCATTTTTAAATTTCATCAAAAACGACAAAAATTTGACATGGTTTACCTATGGTTTCGACCTAAGTTTACCATTTCAATAAAAAAAAAATTCATCCATTTTTTTCATTTTTTAATTTCATCAAAAACGAAAAAAAAATTTGACATGGTTTACCTATGGTTTCGACCTAAGTTTACCATTTCAATAAAAAAATTCATCCATTTTTCATTTTTAATTCCATAAAAATTATAAAAAAAATGGGCATGGTTTACCTATGGTTTTTGACCTAAGTTTTACCATTCACGTCAAATAAAAACAATTTTATAACCATGGTTACCCTAAGTGTTACTCTAAGTTCCATTTTGGGTTTATCCTACGGTTTTCCATCTAAGTTTCCATCGGTTTGCATCCACGTTTCATTTGGTTTCATTCATTCATTCACCTTTTAATTTAATTAATTAGGGTTTCATGTTTTAAACAAACGAAAAACATAAGAAAAAAACAATAAAAACACATTTGCATTTTTCAAATTCAAACTTGAGGAGATAGTTCACTTACTGGTGTTGCCTTGGCTCCGCCGCTTGATGACCCAGTCTGTGCACTCATGGTGGCTAGAAAATTTGACAGCGCTTCGTGTCAGAAAATCTACCTCCTCCTCCCCAGAGCTCCAAATCGCAATCGATGAACAGTGCAAATGAGCCAAATCTGTCATTTTTGCATATTTATACTTTTTGCTTGCTGGCGATCATCCCTGACTAGAACGAGCACTTTTTCCTTGGATTCGTGCTCGTCCCACCCCAGGACGAGTGCTTTTTCCTCGGAGGTGCGCTCGTCCCACCCCAGGACAAGTACCATCCTGGCGTTCATCCCCCCCTCGGGACGAATAAAAAAAAAATCAAAATAACCAAAACATAAAAATGACAAATGCCAAAAAAACCACTAAAAATTTCCGGACAAAAGTGTTCTTGCACTTAACCTCTTGGCATAATAAAACTGATGTCGGGGTCTACCTTGTCGTTATCCTACTCCCTAAGAAGGCTACCATAGCCGGACCGCTCCATGGGAAGATATATTTTCGCCAATGTTAACCCCAAATGGCATTTCAAAATGGGTTCACACCCACCAAAAATAGGTCAAAACAATCGGGCAACTGCTTGAGCATGCATCGGATAACATCTGAAGGCACCCTCACTTAAGTCATCTTGGGTCAAGCGACTCGTCGCTTTTCTCATGTCGGTCATTCCCTCATCGATTCGTCACTTGAGGGGGTAGTCAAACTTAGTTGCCAATCAACACCAATCTACCTAGTCTTGGAAATGACACGCATTCAAAAGATCATTGCAAAAGACAATCGCACCCCTACTTGGGGCAGCAAATAAGCAATTATCACCAACTGATCATATACTTGGCATTCGTGAATCATGAACTCAAGGTTCCCACAACAAAAGGTTGCGCCCTTTGCCTCTTCATGACTGATCAATGTCTAAGTTCAAGTAATACCTCATCAAACCAGGTTAATGCTTGATTTAAGTTCCTTAGCTCGTCAGAAGCAAGGATTCAAGAATGCGTGCCCTTTCCATACTTGGGGCATCAAGAGTTGGTTAGGTTACTGAGAAACCCTAATCATTAGTGCTTTGGTTATATATTTTTGCTCAGCACTGCACCACGTGCAGCACTTTCCAAAAAGGGGCATCTGTAAACACAAAAACAACACCAATCTGATTATGTGACAACAATCACTGATCGCACTAACACACATAGCCCCCAGGGCAGCCCTCAAAGGTTAAACAGTGGTTCTAACCACTCGCACAGCAATTTTGCAAGTCAAAAATCAATTTGGCACCTTTTAGACACTTCATTGCTTATTCGCTCCACCTAGGGACGAGTGCGGATTAGAACTCATCTCACCTAGGGACGAGTGCAAATTTATAATCATCTCACCCAGAGACAATTATTAGCACTCGCTTCGGGGTGGGACGAACGCCAGGTTTGACCAAAAAAAAGACAAATCTCAGCATGTGACAACTCAGAACTGCCACTTAGCTTTTCTTGCATGGCATAGGAAGTGCGAGTGAGTTCTTTTGACAACTCATATCTACCAATTGACTCTCCCTTCACTGAATGGGAATGAGAGTGAGATTTTTAAGACAACTCAGATTTGCCACTTAGTTATCCCTTCATTGCATGGGAGTGCAAGTGAGCTTTTCTAAAACATACAAAGACATGCACAAAGGCAGTCAAGAAGCCCTTGATCAAGAAGAAGTCTTCTCTTCACACAAAAAGCATTCATGCAAAGAAACACTTTTGCATGTTAATTCAAAGAGACCCCTTGGGTCTATAAAATGGTGAGTTTCCTCACCCAAAAGATATACGAGAGAAGGAGCATTTTGAGCGACGAAGTGTTGCTAATTCATTTACTTGCGATTTGTGTTTTCAACATCCATAATCTCTTAATCGAAAGAGAGGTTATTGGGTGACTTTTGAAGGCACGAATAAAGGACCAACATCGATTTTTCTAACCACAATATCCAACCAATTTGTCAACAACACATCACATCAGGTTTCGGACCCATCCTAAGCGGATTGGTGTCAAAGCAAAGTTTCACCCGCGGGTGGTTTGCCTTCGGGCACCCCCCGCTTTATTGCTTTTGGTGACTATTTCTTTTGTAGTATTTAGCTAGTTTCATGTTTATGCTTTTGTCAAGTTTTCAGTTTATTTAGATTCATTTTAACCATCGTTAGATTTATCTTTTATTTTTCATACATAGGTGCTACTAATTCTTTGTTTGTTTCTTTGAACACAGATTTGCAGCATTAGAGGAGCAGCGAGGAATCGACCTTTATCAACGCAAGCGATGACAACGTTTTGGTTCGCCCATCTTACATGTGGGCACGCGAAAGAAGGAATTCTGAAACAAGTTGTAAAAGACCAACATTTAACGCTCCTATCCCCTAAAAAGGAAGGAGACGCATTGTAACACGAATTTGTAAAGCATATCAATAAAAGGGTCGTTCTTTTTATATTGCTTTGATATCTTGTGTTCATGTTCTTTCTTTTTACGCATTTTTCAATAACATAGGGTTTAAGCGTTATTTTAGTTTCGTTTACATTGCATTTTTAGTTTATCCTTTTTGTTTCTGGAATCTCATGTTTTCAATGGCCTGATGATGAGTTTGGCTCTATTATCCTTATGAAATCCAACCTCCACTACTAGAATGGTTCCTCAACTTGAATAGATTTTAAGGGCATGGGTGCATTCCTGTTTCTTCCCACATACCTCTGACACTGTTCACACCTCTGGGTCACTTTGTACACATCTAGGAATATGGAAGCCCAATAACATCCAACTCTAAGGATCTTCAAAGATGTAGTTTGGCCTGCATAATGTCCCCCTAAAAAACCCCCATGAAATTCATCTAACACTTTCTTCTTTTCATTATTGGGAACACATTTTAACAATACACCATCGATGTTAATCATGTACAACCCCTCTGTTTGAAGGGTATATTTCAATGCTTGGGTTCTGAATCTCCTTCTCTGGGAAGCGTTCATATCTTCAAGACATGACCTAGTTTGAAAATACCTCACAAAGTCGTCGATCCAACCTGAACTTACTCTGTCTTGGTATTGCTATGTTTTTGCCATGACGGGGTAGTTCTCCCCATATCCAATTGCAGCTTGCTTGGCCAATTCCTGGCACAAAGCTCTCCCTCTAACTATTTTAGTAGGATGTATTTCTACATCATACTCTTGGATGTGAGTCACCCATCCAGCTCTTTTTTCACCCAATTCTCCTTGAATTATGAAGTTCCTTACATCAAGATGAATAACATACACCATCATCCGACTCTGGGATAAGAAGTGTTTTAGCTTAGCTTATTCAAGGATTTCATAATTGCGTATACTTGTTTTCTATGAAGTTGTACCTTTCCTCATATTTGTGCATGGTGGAACTCAGAAATGCTATGGGTCTTTCTTCATCATTTGCTCCTTTCTGAGTGAGAACTGCAACATAACTATTTTTCTCTCCAACAACATATAGTATGAAACCTCGGGAATAGTCAGGGTTGACTAGCATAGGAGCTTGAGCAATGGCTTCTAGAATTTTCTAGAAATCTTCTTTCCTTGGCTCTATCCATATGAAAGGAGCATCCTTTTTCAATAATTTAGTCATTGGCTTAACTGTTCGGGCAAAATCTGCAATGAATTTTTTGACAATTTATTTTCCCAAAGAAAGACTGCAAACCTTTCTTTTTAACTGGGAGTGACAACTCAAGAAGCGCCTTTACTCTATCAGGATCAATTGATAGCCCAGATTTAGAAATAACATGCCCAAGGAGTATTCCTTCTTCCATAGCAAAAATAGATTTTTTAGGATTTAGTGATATCCCAAATTCTCTACATTTCTCAAATACTTGTTGTAGATGAGTGGCATGGTCCTTTTTGTCATGAGAAAAAATAGTCATGTCATCTAAATAGACGACAATAATTTTATTCGCAAGCTCCCCAAAAGCTACGTCCATGGCTCTATAGAAAGTTGCTCTTGCGTTAGATAATCCAAAGGGCATCCTTTGGTATGCAAATGTTCCCCACTTAGTGGTGAATGCAGTCTTGTATTGATCTTCATTTCTCACCCAAACTTGATTGTAACTAGAAAAGTTGTCTAACAGAGAAAACCTTTCTGCTCCCGCCACAGTATGAAGGATTGGGTCAATCTGGGGTAAATGATAGTGATCCTTTAAAGAGGCTCTGTTAAAATTTCTGAAATTGACGCATAGTCATATTTCTCCATTTTTCTTTTGTACTGGAACTAAATTTGCCACCTAGGTAGAGTGCTTGATTGGGTATATTATCTTAGCCTGCAGGAGTTTTAACAACTCTTGCTTCATTAAGGCTTCAATTTTAGGATTCACAGGCCTCTGCCTCTACCTAAAAGGTTTAGCTCCTTCCTCTAGTTCGATGGTATGTTGAATGACCTCTTTCCTATACACTTTTAGATCACTATAAGTCCAGGCTATTATATCTGGATACTCTCTACATAACTGTTTTATTTTCTCTAGTTCTACATCTCTACAATTTGTCCCTACTTTGATCATTTTGCTTGGTTCTAGTTCTATTTCTTTATACTGACGTTCATCTACCTTGATCCTTTGACCTACAGCTCTGTCACCATTGTTGAAAAGGCTCTCCAGGGTGATCAGTCCCTTGGGGATATGATTATTTTTTAGTTGAATAAGGCTCTCTTCATCCTCTTATTGTAACGCTCTTTCTGTAGAGAAATCCATCTCATGAATCAGAAAATCCAGGATCTTCTCGTCATTTTTTAATACTTGCCAAAAAATGTCCTTGTCGGGCACAGAAGGCCTCTATATAAGTCTAACTATTTTAGACTTCTGAATAACATTGCTGACTGGGCAAAAATTTGATCCTACTGATGCTAATAGGTTTGTATGTGTGTTTTTCTCTCTGGAAATGGATTTCATTTTTAGTGCTTCAAAAATTTCCAATAGATCTAACACTTTGTTTTTGTAAGCCCTTAGGTAATGTTGGTTACAAATGCACTTGCCAGTAACCTATTTAACGATCAGCTCTGAATCTCCATAGATCAGTAACTATTTTACACCCAATTTTTTAGCTTTCTTGAGTCCCAAACACAAGGCTTCGTATTCAGCTACGTTATTGGTGCAACTCCATTTCAACCTATATGAAAAGACTTTTTCTTTTCCAGTGGGTGAAATCAGGACGATTCCAACTCCTACTCCATTTTTGCACCTTGACCCATCAAAGTACAATTTCCATAACTGGTTGGCCGAATCATCTATTTTAGGGACAACAATAGGGAGCTTTTTTGGTTTCTCAATGGAATAGCTTCCCATTTCTGTCTCTATCATAGCATTGAAGTCTTTCATTGAAAACTGATCTTCAGATTGGAGTTCCTCCAGGGTTTCTTCCATTAAATTTATATTCTCCAATTCCTCGATCATCATGTTGATGGTAGTTGTTTCTTCTATTCTTTCCTCATGAAAAGTAGATGGTTTTTCATTGTAGATCTTGACTCTTTTACCTTTGAAAGGTACCTCCAAATGCAAATAATCTAGTGATAGATAACCTCCTAGTTTGGCTATGAACTCTTTGGATAAACACATACCAAAATATGGTTCTAAGTCTACAACGACTACTTCTTGTATGATGACTGCTTCTGGCATTCTATGGAGTTGAATAGGGATATCTTTGATCACCCTGATAGTTTTTACTGGAGTACCATCCAATTGCAAAACACTAGGATGACTTCAAGTATATTCCATCCCCATTATGTCACATACGACTTTCGGCATCATCGTAGTTGCGGCCCCTGAATCAATCATGCAATTGTGAACTATCCACCCCTCCATTTGCAAAGATAAATAGAATGGGGGTGGTCTATTTTTCCCAGAGGTTGGCACCACATATTCTTGTACGAAATTTGAGAAGGAGGCATTATTTTTTAAATTTAGGGACTCTTGGAGGAGGTCAATCTGACCAGGAATTTGTAGTGCATCATACATGCTTATCTTGGAAGGAGTCCTTTTCATTTCTTCTGCAATGTTGAACGAAAGGGTTGTAGCTGGGGATACCTCAGTACTCTTTTCCCTTTCAGTAGTAGATGCATTGTATCTATCTATATAGACCTGTGTGGATTTTGTTCTTTACCTTTTTGTCAATGAAGGAAATCTAAGTCTTTCCTTTGCTTGCTCTTGAGCCTCACTCCCTTTTCTAGGAGGAAATTTTTTTCTCGGTGTAGCTGCAGATGTTAGATTTAATGTAATGTGCACTATGCCAGTTTGACACTTGTCAGTTTCATTGACAAGTGTCATGTTCATTATATAGGCTTATGCCTATATATTGTAACATTTTTATCAATAAAATAATCCCTTTAGTTTTACCTCCTAACATTTGGTATCAGAGCTCCAGGATTTCTATGGCCTTGTGAGCTTGAGGGGGGGTTTCCCTCATGGAAATCCTCCCTCCCCATTTCCCTCTCATTTTTTTTTTTTTCATGTAATGGGTTGTATTTTTTGTTTTTCAAGGGTATACTTGAATTGTTTTTTCTGCTGCGTAGAGAGGCACATTGGTTTTTCAACATGATGAAGGCCCCTTTGATGGTGGAATATAGGGGTATTTATAGTCGTTGGAAATGGTTTTTTGCAATGGACACAATGGTGATGTCAAATTGTAATTTTGAGGCTGTTTCAATTCAGTTTTTTAGCCTCAAAATTTTTTTTACCTTGGAGTGCACTCTCGGTTGTACCTAACACTCACAAGGTAATTTTATATGTGATCCTTGTACCTAGTGATCTTTTATATACACTTGGTGAATGCAGTGGCTGGTTACCCATGCATTTCGGTGGGATGACATGGTCACCATAAGGACACTTATACTAGGGACTACAAACAAAGACACCCTAGACTCTATCCGAGGTTTTTTTCGGATCTACTTCTGAAGACTATAGACGAAGACACTTCAGAAGATTCTCTTCTTTTCTTCTTCTCTCCTCCTATTTGGATCTATGGCTCATTTTATTGTATTGAGTGCATTTTTGACAGATACCGACACTCTTATATGGCTCATTTTTCCTTTCATTAGGTGCATTTTCGACAAAGACCAACACCTTCTAGATTGATTTCACCATGAGGAGGGATTTCATACTCATGGTGAATCTAGTCAGTGACCTACGAGAGGCAACATCCTCTGAGGATGACCTGCAGAGGCAACAGACCTAGAAGTGGCTGACCCTGAGGCACCCATGATGACCCCGAGGCACTTAGACGGCTGACCTAGTGGCAACAGACCCGTGGAAGTGGCTGACCCTGAGGCAACAGACCGAGATGTATACATAGTGGATCTAGCATTATTCATAGTTGGAGATCCAAGCGCAAAGAGCACGAGCCTAGACCAAAAAAAAGAGAGGATGATAGGTTATTTTTTTAGAGAAGTCAACATTAAGGGGGAATGTTACCTAATGTTGACTTATTTTTTTCTTTAGTTAGGATAGTGCACATTAAGGGGGAATGTTAGAGTTAATGTAATGTGCACTATGCCAGTTTGACACTTGTCAGTTTCATTGACAAGTGTCATGTTCATCATATAGGCTTATGCCTATATATTGTAACCTTTTTATCAATAAAATAATCCCTTTAGTTTTCCCTCCTAACGCAGAAGTCTAAGGAGGGTCAGAACGTCCTTTCTCATTCGACTAGTTTTTCTATGGAGTTGCCCTGGGGGTAGGAGGAAAACCTAGTGGTTGGATTTCCTTAGGATCGGCTTGTAACGACTTTTTTCCCGACCTTGTCAGGACTGAGACTTGTTCCACGGATGGCATTGCCAAATTGTGGTGGACTTCTCTAATTATGTTCACTTGTCCCTCACCAGTTTCTTTGACTCTTTCATTAATAATCACTTGCACATGATTTTGATGAATCATGCATGAATCTTCTCCATGAGGATCGTTGCAAGTGGTACACCAGTAATCAGAATTAGTGGGTTCTCCATTATCTCCCGTCTCATTCGCATACACCACATTTCTTTTATCTTGTCCTCTTCCACTTGTTGAAGGACCTTCCCTTTGTATCTGTGGAAATATTCTTGCTTGGATATTTTGTTTCGCCTCTCTCTTTTTCATGGATGCCATTTCATTTGAAAATGTCTTCATTGTATCAATTATGGTCATGTATTAATCATTGGGGGGAGCTGATGCAAGGGGTGTGGCTGGTAATGCAAGGAACGTAGGAGGTGTAGCTATAGCTATGAGGGCCTGCATTGATGGGAGTATAGGCAATTTATAAATTGATGCTTGGGAAAGCTCTGGCATAATTGGCAATAGACTCTTTGATGGATATATTTTTGTAGCGATGAGATTATCTTTTCCCTTTGCTGCCTCTAGATAGATCCCAATAAAAGTGGTTACATGGGATTGCTTTATTATTATACTAAGATTTAAATCAAAATCCCTTAAATAATAGCATATAGCTTGTTATTCCATGGGCTTTAGGCCTTGTGGTACTCTATCACGAGTTCTGGTAAATCTGATGTTGAAATATTGGATTTCTTCTTATGGATACCTCTCAATGATAGTGAATTGATTCAGCAATATGAAAGGATCCGCATGTATATTAAATTCATCGACCAGACGGTCGACTAGTACTGCCCAAGAAGTAATGGATCCAATAGGAAGTGCTCTATACCAATAGAGCATCTTTCCTTTCAAAGATATAATCAAAAATCTGACCATTACATCTTCCTGAGTGATGTTGTAAATAGATTCTAGGGATGATACATCTAAACAGTACTCATCTATTGTTTTTCCTGTTCCATCAAAGGTCGGTAATGCTTTTAGTGTAGCTTGTGGAATTTGGTGGTGTGTTCATAATTTCAAAGGGCCAGTTTGATTCCACACAATATGTTTTGGGGCAGGGGCAGCTTCCATGATTTCTAAAGGAGTTACAACCGCTATGGGATTGCTTACAGATGCTCCTACAGTGGGTGTTAAAGAGGTGCTAATGGTGTCAGGCAGATTTGATCGTGCGGATAGCATAGGGTGTGCTTTTAGGATTTCGAGATGTAGTTCAAAGAACTTGATAGGTTCTTCATAGTTTCTAGCTCAAGATCTGGTTATCATATGGCTATATAACCAAAAAAAAATTAGACAAGGTCTTTCTTTTATGGTCTAAATTGCAATGGAGTTGTCAGGTGTTTTTTCTTGAGATTTTTAAACAAAAAGGCTCTTAAGGTAAAACACCAAAACTTATACAATACTGTGGGATTGCTGGTCCCACCAGGCATGCCAAAAAATTTTGGAACAAAATCTACCTTCGGTTAATAGTGTTGCACCTTAGACTTTGCCAACATTGAATAGACAGATCTTGCTTGAGATCATATTTCTAGTCTCCAAAGAAGGTTGGTTCCTTTAAGTTTTTTAGAGAAAATGGGAACAAGAGATAATGGAAATATAGCCTAAGCTAGAACTTTTCTCATGGTACAAATTAGACAACAACAAACATTGATGATGTAGATTACTACTTTCAAAGTTTTCTTTATATCTTCTTTATAGAAAACACAAATTCCTGAGTGTGACTTTTAGATGTTTGTCTAAAAGCATGTAAATATCTTTTAATGTTCAACTCTAGAAACAATATTTATACATGCACAGTCCAGATTTTAGAACAGATACATTATAAAACTTAGAATGAATAAAAGTCAAAACACCAGATACATACACTTGCACATAGAAGTTTTGAAATCCAAAAGAAGAAATCTTTTATTGCTTGTAATCCAGTACATGCACATCAAGCTTGTAAATTTCCAAGAGCCGACCCCTTTTCATGGTCAAATCACTCCTATTTATACCCTAAAAAGAGTATCTTCTACTATGTACATTTAATTTCTTCAATCAATTACAAGTAATTGTCTACAGTTTCTAATAATATACAATGGATTTCTCATAGATTGGATAGATTTCCTTCTGGCTAATTTTAGATGAGTCTGTTATTCTACAATCATCCAGTAGACCTGTCAGGTTATAATCAATAGAACATTCTTCAAAAATCAGCACCTGATGTCAGTGCATGTCCCAAGTTGCCAAAAATATACTCTATTCCTTTACAGCTGGCGTGTCACGAAATCACGACATTCTTTCCTTGTTTTGCTCTTTTGCCACCTCCAGCCACAAAAATGAGACATGTCATGAAATCATGACATTTGTCTCTTGTTTTGCTCTTCTGCCGCTTCTAACCATGAAAATGAGACATGTCACGAAATTGCAACATTCATCTCTTACTTTGATCTTTTATTGCCTCCCACTGTGAAAATGAGACATGTCACGAAATCGTGATGTCCATCTCTTGTTTTGCTCTTCTGCCGCTTCTAGCCACAAAAATGAGACATGTTGCAAAATCGTGACATTCGTCTCTTACTTTGCTCTTTTGCTGCCTCCCATCGCAAAAATGAGACATGTCATGAAATCGTGACGTCTGTCTCTTGCTTTGCTCTTCTACCCGTGAAAAGGCAACATGTCGCGATATCACGACACTTATACCTCTTTTTTCTCCTTTGTTGCTCTTAGCTACGAAAATGCAACATGTCATGATATCGCGACGCTTTTGCCTCCTTGCTCCCTTTTTTCACTCTTAGCCACAAAAATGCAACATGTCACGATATCACGACACTTTTGCCTCCTTGCTCTTTCTCTTCTCTTTTGGCCGCGAAAATGCAACATGTCGCGATATCGTGACACTTTTGCCTCCTTGTGCTTTCTCTTCTCTTTTGGCCATAAAAATGCAACATGTCACGATATCGTGACACTTTTTCTTTCTTGTTCTTTCTCTTCTCTTTTGCCGTGAAAATACAACATGTCGCAATATCGCGACACTTTTTCCTTCTTGCTCTTTCTCTTCTCTTTAGCCGTGAAAATACAACATGTTGCGATATCACGACACTTTTACCTTCTTGCTCCTTTTTGTTGCTCTTAGCCATGAAAATACATGTTGCGATATCGCGACACTTTTTCCTCCTTGCTCTTTCTCTTTGCTTTGGACCACAAAAATGCAACATGTCATGATATCACGACACTTTTTCCCCCTTGCTCTTTCTCTTCGCTTTGAACCGCGAAAATGCAACATGTCGTGATATCGCGACACTTTTTCCTCCTTGCTCTTTCTCTTTGCTTTGGACCGTGAAAATACAACATGTCGCGATATCGCGACACTTTTTCCTCCTTGCGGTGTTTTGCTTTTTCTTTGATCTTTAGCATATGGGCCACTTTGGTCTTCTTGGAAAATATGCAAAAAGGTGCATCAGTTGTTTTTCTATAGTTAGTCACTTTTTGACTAACAGGCATATCACCTAAAAACATTGGAAGGTGCTGAGGAGCCAGAACCTCTCAACGTCATTAACTTAAAATCATTGCACACATAAAATAACAAACTATCAAAAACATTCAAACTATAAAATTTCAAAAATAGTAGAAACCATCAAAATCCAAACAAATCAGAAAACATAAAAATAAAAAATAATCACAAAATGCTCCAAAGGCATCTTAAATCCCTTTGGTCAACTCATCACAAAAATCTCTAAAGGCATCTTAAAGACCTTTGGCCAAATCATCACAAAAATCTCCAAAGGCATCTTAAAGACCTTTGGTCAAATCATCACAAAAAGCTCCAAAGGTATCTTAAAGCCCTTTGGTCAAATCATCACAAAATGCTCCTAGGGCATCTTAAAGCCCTTTGGTCTACTCATCACAAAAATCTCCAAAGGCATCTTAAAGCCCTTTGGTCAAAAGGAAAGCATAAAATGCCAAAAATAACCAAAAGCATCAAAACTACAAAAACATTTCATGTGCATTCACATAGTTGCATCGCATATAGGTATTTGCATCCATTACATTCCCATACACAATGCATTCACATTCTCACGAATGACGCCATTTTTGTACTTAAACTCTACATCTCTGAAGACCATCATCATCCATTACCCATGTGTGAAATTATTTTTTTCAACACAGCCCTCTCCTGTTGCTATAAGGAATATACTAATATTTTTTGATCACTCAACCATACCTAGTGGTTTTATCAAACTTAGTAGAAGGTTGTATTTGCTTTTTATAGGTAGAGTTTAGCTTGATAGTGCCTATAGCTTAGAATCTTGTCACTAATAAAAATAATAAAATCCTAGTTGGAACAAGGGAAAGATGAATACTGCAAAGTGGTACTAGGAATCCTAAGGTGAAGATTTTATCTTGCTCATCCCCCTGTGCGACCAGTTTCGAAATGCTAAGAATTGACAAAAGGACAAATTCATCCCTATCTAAAATCTCTTGCTTTAATCAAAACAAGAAAAAATCCTGAACAAAGCAAAATTCAAGATTTCAAAGTCATAGTTCAAAGTACAAAATACGTAAAAGCAAAGTGAATTGTGATTTTCATCACTACATAAATACCTTTATCAAAACAAAAGACACCAAAAAAATGAAAATAAACAATGATTTTCATCACTATATCATGAGCAAGTATCCCAATAAATATGAAGAAAATAAAGGAGTTTAGAATTTGAATCCCTGGAATTCTTAGCATGGTCAAGCCTTACGTACGATGATATGTCTGTCACAAGTATCTCACTTGTGTGCAGACCAATGTTTGCATGTGGAAGAGCTAGCTTTAGGTGTCTTATATCACCTAGTAGTTTAATCTGACTGAGCCCAGCTTAGGATCAGGATTAATATTTGAGGATCCCCAATACAGTAATGGGTTGAATGAATCCCGCCTAGCACTGGGGTATGCTTATGATTTATCTTAATATATTCACTTGCACACACAAGTATAATGATTACATGGGCCTTCATGATAGAACTTTATTTTTCAAGAGCTCTGTGTGGTTGGTATACAACTTTTATAAAGTAACTAGAGTGTTTGAGTCTCATGGAAAACCTCAAAAACCATACATAGCAACAAATCACCTCATCCTATAATCACACATAGCAATGAGTCATTTCATAATCACACATCCTATATCATCTCATCATGCTTTTGAATGTTTAAATAATCAAATATTATGATAAGAATCATTATTTGTGTTCATAATTGCTTGTACGTTATGTGGTGTTATCCGTCTAGATTGTTACAACTCATGATTAATCATCAATATGTTTTGAGTGATTAAAACATACAAGTTCATTTGATATAGACTATCATCACATGAATAGTGCATCACTGAAATTGCATTCATCATATCAAGACATCAAAATTAAACATTCATAACACAAATAGGCATTAACATCATCCATAACACCATCTGCATCATATCATCTAAATCAGTCACATGCATAAAACAAATAGGTATTAACATCATCCATAACACCATCTACATCATATCATCTAAATCAGTCACATGCATAAAAAGAGGTATTAACATCATCCTGTAGACACTAAAATGTGGTAAACCCGATTAAGCATCCACAAAAAAGGATCAAATTGACATCATATGGCTCCTTTGGCAGCCCTCAGGAGGCTCACAGTGGTTCTAGCCACTCCGAAAAGGTTTTTGGAGGCTATCGGCCCAATTTTGGGAGGTTTTGGCCCAAAATTCACCACCGTCCCACCTTGGGATGATGGCATATTCCCACCATCCCACCCTGGGATGGTGGTGAGCCATCGTCCCAAGGTGGGATGGTGAGCAGGTTTGACCCAAAAAAAGTCAAATTTGGGATATTTGGCACCCAAAAACTACCATTTAGCATGCCATATGGAGCATGCGAGTCAAAGGGCACTAAATACTTATGACACACTCCTTAATGGAGGCCCAAATTGGATATTCTCTTCCACACCCCATGCATACCTTATTTTTGACAAATGGCGCCTCCTGTCATGCATGCCCTTGCATGCCTTTTTGCACATAAGCCCCCTTGGGCTATAAAATGGATACAATTTCCATAAAAAAACACACACATATAATATGGAGAGGAGTTCTATGATATGCAATGGAGTGCTGCCAATATTTCCCCTCACCTTTTTACCCTCGAAATCTCCCTTTTGCCAAGGAGGTTACCAGGTGACTTCAAGAAGGTAATCCGAGCATAACTTTTCCATCCGGGTGAATTTCTTCACCAAATTTGACAAAAAACACACCCTGGACTATTTAATAACATCTTCTAGTTATTTGATAGCAAAAATGGCCATATTTGGTGGGTATCTCCTCCTAGGGTTCCCCCCAAATAGTTGTAGTCACCATCACCCCCTAGGGATGAGGGTAAATTATTAAACAATTTCATTAACATTTTTAATTAGTAATTTTCTATATTGTCCCTTGATTCTATAGTTCAAATTTCAAGTGATTTGGAGTTAAAATGAAAGAGTTATAGCATTTTTACATTTCTGCAAGCTCGTAGGGCCCATCCGGGCACCCCAGTTTTATGCAGGTGTATCCGAGCTCCAGTTTTAAAATATATTTATATGGGTTGTTTTAAAATGGCAATTTATGGATACTGACAAAAATTTCATGAGTTTTGGACATGTTTAGGTTTAGGATTTGCTTGTCTTCTCTTTCGTAGGTTGTAGGTGAGCGATGCATAATCGAGGGGTCTATAGATGCAATTTCCGATCTATTTTTGGTGATATCCTCCCAAAAACTCCTCTTTAACATATCTAAAAATTTTCAAGTCATTTTGACATGTTTTGATATAGTTTTAATATATGCGCTATTTTGCCCCTATGGGGATTGCATGTTTTCACCATACACCCTTGCTATTTGACCCCTTTTTGCTTCCTTGTGTGCAGGTGTAGGTTCTTGTAAGGCATTGGGAAGGAATATCAGACATCAGATATTGAATATAAAATCAGTGGTGGCATTCACTTGCCCACCTAAATTGTGGGTACGCGGAGAAACATTGAATGTGCACTTTGATTATGTGAAAGACTTGGTCTTTGGGAACCCGATATTGTAACAATTGTATCACATTTTGAGCCCTCAAGGATACTGCTATGTAACCTTGGATCTGATCCAAAAAATTAATGAGAAGATACTTGCTTTGATTCATTTCCTTTTGTTTGGTATTCTTTCCTTTTCACATGCATGCTTCATTTTTTATGCCCATGAGCGATATGGGGTAGATACGCATATTGTTTTACATAATTTGGTGCACCATTTTTCCCTACTTCATATCCATAACACCATCTACATCATATCATCTAAATCAGTCACATCATGGAACATAAATCATATAAACTAAACCATCTACAAACATCATAAATAATACACCTACACATGTAGGTAAAAGCATTTAAGCATACATATGTCATATCGCATCACACCACAAAGCGCTAAATTACATCACATCATAAAACATGAAAGCATTTAACTTGAAATCATAATACTACATCACATAAACATAAAAACATAAATAATAAGGAAATACACGTAATGATTCTCAAAGTCTATATATCATATGATCATGTGTCAAATAAGTACAAAAATTGCCAATGAGGCTAAACATGTAGGTCAGACGACCTTACACCTAAAAATAAGTATAGAGTATGAAGTAAGGCATAACATGTCAAGAGTGTCCTGCACCACTAGCATCACCACCACCCTCACCACCCCTTATGGGATGCATTATGGAGCTGGCACCTCTAGTACGCTCTGTCAGAGACCTGGTCTTATGACTCGATATAGTTGAGGACTTCCCAGAAGTGTTCTATGCACTGTGCTCTAAACCTCATACTATGGACCTCTCCCAAGGAATAGCACCTAGCCACCGTATCTGTAATCTGAGGGTAGCAATATAGGTAACATTTGAGGCCATCTAAGTGTCATCCTCCTTTATGATCCTCTGCAATTGTCATACCTCAACCTCGAGATTTGGACCTATAGTTGGGGTAGCCTGAGTCCAAGTAGTGTCTCATTCGATAGTGATCTGAGAAATTTATCTTTGAAGATCTACTATGGTAGCATCCCATTGCTAAACCTACATCATAAAAATATGTAGGTTGGCCTTAACCTGGTGTAGCTGAGCCTGGAGAGCAGACTCTTGCTTCTCGGGATCTACATTGTCATCCCCTATGGGATCAACCTGCTCCTTGATAGCCTACTCCTCGGCCACTTGCTCTTGCTACCCTTCCTACCCCTAGTTATCTATTCGAGCCTGCACTCAATGCCCATAAGGAACCTCCACCTCAACTGCATCCAAAGTCCATCCCAAATGGCCACCACCCTACCATAATCGCGTACCCCACCAAAGGGTGTACGCCTTTGTCACCCCTACATCGGCTACTCCATGATAAACTATGGGAGGATCATCCTCCTCAATAATTGTTGTAACACATGGCAGTGGATGATTCTTCTCGAGGGAAATCTAGTGATAGACAACCAGCTCGATAGGAACATCCTGGTGGATACCAAACTACCACGGCACCCTGGAATAATAGAACTCCTAGATACCAACATTACGACTAATAAACCATCAGTCATGGTGAGTCCTTACTATGAAGCTAATAGGATCATCCCAAGCAAGACACTCATGATAGGGCCTCCATATGATGTCATCAACCCGTAAACCTATAAAGGACACCCTATAGTGAGAAAGCTCCCCTACATAAGGCTAGCTCTTGTGCTCCTCGAGTGCCCTAGGCCATCTGGATCCATAGCACTGTATATCCTTGATCAGAACAACAATCTCCACTAGAAGTCCTCCGAGGTGGTCGATCTTGATGTGCTCCCAGCTCCAAACCTGAAGAAGCAAACTATAAGTAATGTTGGTCCATCCATGGTATTGGATGTCGTATAACTCATCATAGCACTGTGCCAACCCCTAGGCATATATGATAGGCTCCTCACTATCCAACAGGTCCTATACCATTGATAAGAGGTTCCATGGGAACCTTAGGCTTGAGTAATAAAGAAAAAGGGTGTTGCAGATGACCATCAGCAACATGGCATGCATTCAGGTGAAGACCTCCTCGTCGTACCAGTGAGAAATAGAGATTCCCCCTGAGTGATTTTCATTGGAAGTAACATCACCATGCTCACCAAAGACCCTCACAAACACTGCACACCATGCAGTTTTGGGGGAGGAGACAAGGGGAACTCCATCAAAAGGTAACCGAATAATCCTATAGACATCCTTCGGTATGATGGTCATCTCACCAGTAGGAAAATGGAAGATGTTGGTCCTATAATCCCACTGATGTGCCAGGGCCATTAGGTATACCTGATATGACATAATCATAGGTAGGCCAATAGCAAACTATAGCTCATGGGCCTTGAGACAGGTCCACTCTATATCAGACATCTTTTTGAGAAGGTCATAGAGTAGCTTTGGGTCCTGGGCCTGAGCAGATAATATCTAGAAAGTACAAAATAAATCTTAAATCAACACATTACAGCTAAAAACTGCAATAAACATGCTATAATGGTGCAAAGAAAATCAAACTTCTCTAAGGCCACATGAGCAACACATAAATGCACCCTATCATGCAAAAATTTCATAAAAGACACTAAAATTCTCAAAAATAGCTATTCGACCTAAAAAACCAAGAAAATTAAAATTGAACATAAAGTGCCTTTGTCGTTGAAGCTGACAGCGGCCAGCTTCCAATGGTCCAAAAGTGATCGTTGGAAATTCAAACTGGCCACTGATAGCAATAGAAGCCAGCCTCATAGCAGGCTAGACGCTCTGAGTGGCAATGACCAGTGAGCGGCACACCAGCGGCATCCCTCCTGGGCCCAAAAACACAAAAAAAAAAATTCATAAAATTAAATTCAAATGAAAACCCACTTAATTAAAATCTAGGATAAGCCTAATTGTTGGTTAGGTTCATTGCCGGTATGTTTAACAAAGTTATTTTCCTGAATTAGTTAGTTTTGTTCTTTTTATCGTAATAACAAAAGGAATAGAGAGATACCTGAGAAGCATCGGGTCCTTCACTTTTCGAAGACTCGCCCTACTCAGCCATGTCATCACATCAGCAGCGTCTCATTCAAAGTGGTCACTTTCACCTCAAAGATCTAAAGCGTAAAATGATAATTGACAACAATGACAGCTCAAACCCTAATTACCTTTTTTATTTGCCTGTCACACTATGGCTATGGCCAACCTTAGCGACCAGAATGTTTTGGCCACTAGACCTAATAGCAGCCACAAGCGGCAATTTGGAGGTCACTGCACCCAAAAGCGGCCAAGAAATAAGAATAAATTGCAATAAATTATCATCATAGAATGCTACAAAATAATGCATAAGAGGCATATTAACCTAAAAATATCATAAATATCAAAACTAAAAATACAATAATCAACCAAAACCCAAACGAGCCTCATACCTAGTCATTTTCTCTACACACTTGATGATTGCAGCGACAAGAAATCCATGCAATTCAACAAGATAAACAAATAACCAGAGGGTCGCTTGGAGAAAAACAATTGTAGTGGAATTGAGACACTTCCGTTCAAACCCAAAGAAGGTTGTCTCATTTCTCCTATTAGAAAAAGTGATTCAACGCAAGTAACAATAGAACTGCTAAAATATTGATTCCCTAAGAACACCATTATGATTGGACTACCCCATGGTATAAATGTGTGCAATAACCAAACAATGTTGAAATCACATGTAGATGGAACTACTCCATAGAAACTTATGCAGAACCTCTAAAGAGATCCAGATCATTCATTTTGGTCAAAGTGACTCATCGATTTAAATTGATGATCCTTACCTCATCGATTCATCGCTTGAGGGGGTGGTCAGAAAGTCTCAATGATCATAATCACAACCAACAAAATATTATCTTGATCATGTAGGAGTTGTGTTCATCTTATGAATCATTACCAACAACTATCATAAGCTTACCCTTTGCTAGGGAAAAAATAAAATATGATAGTTTAGTTTGTAGCTCCCCTCCATTTGGATCTACAGTAGTACTAAAGCTACCTGATTTCTTGATGAGCGAGTACAAACTCCCACACATTTAAGCCTTACATTTCATTGGAATCAATGATTCTAGGATTTGTGCCCTCCTGCATGACTGGGGTATCCTATTTTTATCAGATCAATGATCATCATACAACCTAAAATATGACCCTAGGTGGTCTACTTTTTTCTCTACATTAAGTTTCATTCACAACACATCACAAAAAGGGGCATCTGTGTTGGGTGCCAAACATTGGTTAATTTTATCCTATAATTGTCACAACACTCGCATTTAAATTGTCAACCCGGGAGCTCGTAGACTTTAGAAGTGCCACGATTGAAACCACTAACACTACCACCTTTGAGATGAATCCACTAACTACCATTGGGGGTGTTCATGAAATATCAGTTGAATTGTCCACGCCAAGAAAACTTACATACAAATGAAATGCATAAACGTAAACACACCACACTTGAAAGTAGTAATACATCTACCATAAAAAGAATACAACTATAAAATAATTAGATTTAATCTAGGAACTCAAAACATACTACCACACGTAATTAAATATATGAAAAGACTAACTAAGAATAGGGGAAGAATACTGGCTTGGAGTGGGCCCGAGCTCCAGTAGATTCTGCCTAGCAAATCACGAACGCAACATGCAGATAAGAAAATGCTCAAGCTTTATTAATAATGTAGAAAATATTACATGCGATAGTATTATAAAAGAATGCTTCCCCTACTACAAGGAAGTCCGTGTGTTTATATACTACACACAGAACTTCCTATTGTAGTTCTATTACAACAGGCATCCCGGTTATAGTCTAAACTAGGATAGTTCAGTTACTGTAGCCAGTGCACGATGATCAACTTCCTCGTCGTTTACTTGCAATCGAGCGATTTCCATTTCGTATGGTTCTACTTCACAAATGGTTACATGTTCACCTACTCTGGTTGGGACAACTCGTGCATCAACGGTTTCCCATAGATGACATGGAACGATGGTCAACGGGGTCCCCCTCCAGTCTTTGGTCAACACGCGTAATCTGGGTATTCGTTTGAGTAGGGCACCTAACTCAGTAAGGCACCTACTTGAGTAAGGCGCCTACTTTAGTAAGGCACCTACTTGAGTAAGGCACCTACTTCAGTAAGGCGCTTACCTTCGTATGCCTTCATCTGATTGAATGAAACCATGCCAGGTCCATGTAGGACCTCGACTGAGTAAAAGATGACAAAATCTGGGAAATAACTACACAAAACACACTTCACACTTGGATTAGATAATACACATGAATTCATTAAATACATACATAATATTTCATAAAAATATACAACTCCTTATATAGTGCCACGCAAAAACCGTTAGTACATATACAAAAATATGAGCATATCAGGTGCTCATCATCCCCCCATGCCTAATATGTGCCACGCCCTCGTGGCACCTAAAACCAGTAATTACCTCCTCCCTGTAGGCCATTGCTTTTCATTTCCTTTTCTTGTTGGTGGCCTTGGCTTGCTCTCCTTCTTGAGGCTTCCATTTCTGTTGAGGGGCCCTGGCTTGTTGCGAGGCATTCTTGGGCTATGCTTCCCTCTAGCTACGTTGATGTCTGGCTATGCTGGGTTGACCTTCATTCTATGCTAGCCTCTTATTGCATTGGATCTATCTCCTACTTGGCCCAGCACCTATGCTGGGCATGGCTACCATAGTCGTTGCTCCCTTCTGGAAGGTTGCTTCTGCTTCCTACCATAGGTCAGCATGTTGAGGGCGTAGCTCTCCAAAGGGAATGTCGGAGTCATCCCTCTTCCACACAACCATATTGGCCTTGTATAGCCAAAGTTCCTTAGGGGTGAGGCCAGCATTTTCTACCATGATTTTTGTTGCCTCTACCTCTGGTCCATATACTCCCCATATTGCCAGCCACTTCTTCATTTTAGAGGACCGACCCCATGACGAACCATAGATATCCCAAAATTGATCATCGTCAGTAGGGTTCACATAGATGCCTGGCCCTCTTTCTTCCTTTTTGGCAGCTTTCCTAGCTACCTTTGCCTCCTCAAACTCCTTACGAAGCTATTCAAATTTCACCTTCTGCTCAATGAAGGCCTGCACACCTTCTTCCCATTCTTCATCCGAATGAGGGTTCGGTTTGATAAATGTCACCCTGGCCTTTATTTTGGCCCTCTTCTAAGTCGTTTGAGGTGCCTTCCCCTTTCCTTTGTCTGGTATTATGGTGGCCTATGTGGGGAGGTCTTCCTTTCCCATAGAGGTTGCTCCCCTATTAGAGGGTCCAGGGCTCTATCCTTCTGGTCTTAGGCCCTCTATGGTTGTTTCTCTAGTCCCCTGTTCACCCGATGTCTGCTCCTCTGGTGTTCTAGGTAGCGGCCCCTCAATTTTGGGTGCCTAGCACCCTATAGAATCCTTCTTGGCCTTGAGTTTAGGGTTTTTCCCTTGGCTCTACCCTGAAGGCTCATCATCATCAATATTGATAATATGGGTTTCTATTTGAAAAATAGAATTCCCCTGTTCCTCTGGAATTCCTCTATCAGAGGTGCATGATTCTTCTCCCACCTCCAATTCCTCATTTTGGGCATCAGACCTGACTACCCTATATGAGACTATTCTCTCTGGTGAGGTTGGAGAGTTCATGGGCACCTCAATTGCCCAATCTGTTTGGGTAGAGGTATCCCACCTTTTGATCACCTGGACTTGCAGCTGCTGGTTCTCTGCCCTAAGCTGTTGGATCAATTGCTAGAATTGGGTGATGGTGGCCTCTTACCTCTAAATTCTTCTCATAGTCATATCCTTGTATTCATTGAACAATACCTACATCATGGTTTTCTCACTCTGTTCGACATGGTCCTCTTCCATCCGTACCTCGGGCTGATGTTGCATGCCTGCTAAAGACTACGGTTCTTGTGGGCTTCGAGCAACCAAATTCTGTAAGGTTTGGGCCATGAATCTAAGCTCTACATCTTCCTCCTCTTCCTCACTTATGAGGATCAGGCATCGTAATCATCTTCGACCTCGCATGCACTCTATCCATCATGCTGAGGGTTTGAGGCTGGAAGGTTTCAGCCTTTCCTCCATATAATTGGGCAGAGAGCTCTGCCCTTCCTCCACAACATTTGGTGAGAATCAGGGGTGTTCCTCTTCGGAAATTCCCCCTAATTTGACATCATCCTCTACCTCTATTTCCACCTACTCTGATGCATCAGAAGGCTCAGCCCTAATTTCCTTGGTCATTCCTCGTAATTCGGCCTCTTGCTCTGGTTTGGCCACTATCTACTCTTGCACCCTAGAGTGTTCGGCCCTTGCCACCGATGAGCTTCCCCTGTGCTCCTTTGCATGGTGGATCAGGGCTGTAATTAGCCCATGGTGGGCTAGGGTAGAGGATGCCCCTCTCTGGTATCATGATGCCTCATCCTGTAGGGCATTTTCTAGGTAGAACGAGATGTTAATTTCTCACCCATGCACCAGGTGGCTCAGGAACTGCATGTGGTTCACGTTCAGGTATGAATACTTCTTGGTGCATGTGAAGTATCTCACCACCTACTCGAAGAGCTTCCTCAGGTGCATCAGGAGCTTCTATTTTGGAAGCCCATGTTGGTCGCATGGGACGTTTGTTTGTCCCAGTAATACCTATGCGTATTTCTTCGCCATGCCATCTTTATACATGCATTCCCTAGTAAGGGGGAGGTCGGTGACATGCACGATGTGCTCTGGAGTGACTAGAATCTCTAGTCCATGCAATCGGGCAACGCCTCTGTTCATAGTGGTAGCAAACTCCTTTGCTGCCTCTACATCCTGGTCTTGGCTGACCAGGTGACAGTAATTCATCCACTCGGCTGCTTTGAACCAATGTGCCACTTCTCCCTTGATCCCCTCAGTGCCACTGGGCTCATTCTTTTTGAGTGCATGATTCTTTGATCATCCACCCATGGTGAATTCTCTACTAGTTTCGACTGGTTCGATGCCCTACCTTCAGTAAGGCACATTTTTATAAACCTAGGTGCCTAACTCTAAAAATTATTTCCTTCTTGGGATTGGTAGGGTACACCACCCGAATTAACATCCGGCATGACGTATTAGGCATGTGGGGTGAATTCAATTCTTGCATCGACATTATTTTTAGAGAGGTATATTATATGAAAAAATTATGTATATATCTAAATAAAATCATGCGCATACCTGATTGGTCATTTCGTGCTGCGTGGAGTATGCCAAATTGCTATTCGATGATATTTTTCCCATGTGTTGATTACATCACCTTGGGTACTGCATTCTTGGTTTGCTCGAGGTCCTACTGCTAAAAATATGGTGGATCCTATTGGTTCAGGTTGGGATGCATATCTCCTCGATGGTTGGCCTTGGGACATGCAGAAATCCTACCCAATGATTTCAAAATATTTTTGGGTGCTTTCAGATTTCCATCACGTGAGATGATGGTGTTGGCTTTGACTGCTCCTCGTACTTCCAAGTTGCGCATGTGTTTTTTTAATTGATCGAGGCACCTGCTTGAGTAAGGCACCAAGGTAAGGTGCCTACCTTAGTAAGGCACCGCTTGACTATGAAGAATGCTCTAGGGTGGTGCCTCCTTGGTGGAGTAAGGTACCGCTCCTCCGGAGTAAGGTGCCAGAGTAAGGCATCACTTCCTCCGGAGTAAGGCTACAGAGTAAGACGCCTCTCATGGGAATATATATATATATATATATATATATTTTCTTAGGTGGTGGTGCCTTCTTGGTAGAGTGAGGTGCCTACTTAGTAAGGCACCTACTTTAGTTAGGTGCCTACTCAGTAAGGTGCCTACCTCCCACTTGACTTATGAAGAATGCTCTGGGGTGGTGCCCTCTTGGCTGAGTAAGGCATCGCTCCTCTAGAGTAAGGCACCCGAGTAAGGCGCTTCTCCTCCAGAGTAAGGCACTCGAGTAAGGCACTTCCCCTTGTACTACTGAAAGAATGCTTCGGGGTGGTGCCTCCTTGGCTGAGTAAGGCATCGCTCCTCCGGAGTAAGGCACCAGAGTAAGGCACCTCCCTTATGGGGTTGTCTGTTCTTCCATCATTTGAAAAGTCAATGGTGGCTAATGTGCCTATTGATGTGGGGTTGATCAAGCCTCCTAAATTTTTGCTCATGCTACGTCAGCATCCATTTCATCCAGGCATAGGGGTGCATAATTTTTCTTTGTGGTTAATTGGTGCCCACCTTATGCCTGGATCGGTGCTATCCTCCTATTGCGTAGGTTCATGGATGTTGAGCTGGTCTTAGGCCCTATTTCCAGAGATGCCTATTGTTCAAGCAATCAGGCCATTCCCCTACAAAAATAAAATGAGAAAAAAGAAAAATGTAGTTTAAACGTAATTCGTGCCTATTAGGCCCTGGCTCTCAGGATGCCTACAGCTTGCATGCGGGCGTTATCCCTGCAAAAACACACCGTAAGCTAAAAAAACAAAGGAAACTAATCTAGCTTGTTTTTGGTGGACACCTCTGCGCCCACCATGTTGTTGAGAATTCTGGAGAATTTTACTCGGATGGGGTCTCCCCCATGCCTGTTCTGGACTCTACCAATAAGCTTTCAGACCTGTGATATGGGCGCAATCGGTGGCCATTTGCTATCAAAATGGTGTTGCTATCATCAATTGTCTTGACCCGCACAACACCATTCTTAATTATTTCCACCACCTCGTATGGTCCCATCCATATTTGCATCAACTTTCCTTTCCATTCCTAGAATCTAGAGTCATACAATAGAACCCAGTCTCCCTCTTTGAACTATTTTGTTTTAATGTGGTGGTCATGCCATCATTTCCTTTGCTTCTGCATGATTTTTGTCCTTTGGAGGGCATCCATTCAAAATTCATCCAACTAGTTTAGCTATCAAATTCATTCCCTCTATGCTTCATCTAGGCTTAGGTCCAGTTCAACTATCGTTTTGAGTGTCTTGACCTCAAATTCTATGGGCATCATTGCATCCTTCCCATATACCAGTTGGAAGGGTGTGAAGCCGATGGTTGATTTCCACATTGTATTATACGCCCAGACCACCTCCGGTAATCTGGCAGCCCAATCCTTCTTGTGTTGCTGCACAATTTTCATCAGGATGTTTTCTAACTCCCTGTTGGTCACCTCCACCTGCCCATTCACCTATGGATGGTAGGGGGTGGTTCTGTTGTGTCATACCCTATATTGTTCCATCAGTTCTTCGATTAACCTAGAGGTGAATTGGGGTCCTTGGTCTATTGTAATTTCCCTGGGCACTCCAAACCTTGTGAAAATATGGGTGAACAAGAATTCAGCCACCGTCCTCTCCTTAGAATATCTCAATACCTGGACTTCGACCCACTTGGTGACATAGTCTATGTAGACTAGAATATACCTCCTTCCTGTTGAAGGTGGGTTGATGGGTCCCACAAAATCCATGCCCCATTTATCGAAGGGCTCAATGTGTACGTGAGGTTGAAGGGGTATTTCATCCCTATGGGTCGGCCTACCCATTCTTTGGCATTCGTCACACCTGTTGGCGTATGCGGTTGCATATTTAAATAGGGTGGGCCAAAAATACCCTATTTGTAACACCTTGTACGCAGTCCTCCTTCCTAAAAATACCCACCACATGGCTCATTGTGATAGGCTTTGAGTATCTCCGAGAATTCTTGCTCTATTACGCATCTCCTCTTGATCGATCGGGCCCTGTTTTTGAACAGGAGGTCATCAATCCATTGAAAGGCAGTGCTCTTCTCGATCACCCCCTATTTCTCCCTATATGAAAGAGTAGGGGATGTTCTACCCATGGCCAAGTAATTAGCAATGTCCGCATACCATGACATCTGTTCATTGATGATGAATAGATGTTCATCCAAAAACTGGTCCTCTACCACTGCATGATCTGCTAGGATTAATCTGGACAGGAAGTCTACGACTACGTTATCCTTCCCGGGCTTGTCAACTATGGTGATGTTGAATTCCTGTAACAGCAAAAGCCACCTGATTATCCTACCACTAATCATCGGTTTACTCATTAGGTATCTAATGGCCGCATGGTCCGTGTGCACGAACACTTTGTACCCAGTGATGTAGTGGCAGAATTTGTTGATGGCATGTACCACTATGAGAAATTCTTTCTCCGTTATCGTGTAATTGAGCTCAGCCCCTACTAGATTTTTACTGACGTAATAAATGGCGTAGAACTCTTCGCCATCCTTCTGCCCGAGGACCGCTCCAATTGCACTATTGGATGCATCACAATATATGTGAAATGGGACAACCCAATTCGGGCCCCACAACACTAGGGCAAAAATTAGCTTCTCCTTTAGCATCTAAAATGCTTGTTCGTAGTCCTCCATCCAATCGAATTCTACATCCTTCACCAGCAAGTTGTGCAACGGTTTAGCAATCTTGCTGAAGTCGATGATAAATCGCCTATAGTACCTAGTAGAGCCAAGAAAACTCCTCACTTCCCTCTATGTTTTTGGGCTAGGTAGATATTTAATTACCTCTATCTTCTTTTGATCTACTTTGATCCCTTCTACCGAGAGATGATGCCCCAACACTATGCCCTCATGCATCATCATAAAACACTTCTCATTGCTGAGGGATAAGTTGTTCTCCTTGCATCACCGGAGCACACATTCTAGGTTTGTTGTTGCTTCTTCGAATGTCTCTCCGTAAATGGTGAAGTCATCCATATATACTTCCACTACCTCCCCCATCATATCCAAAAATATGCTCAGCACCACTCTCTGGAAAGTGGTTGGTGCATTGCACAACCCGAAGGAAACTACTATAGGAAAATGTTCCCCATGGGTAGGTGAACGTTGTCTTGTCCTGGTCCTCCTCCCCAATCTGGATTTGGTTGTACCCACTAAATCCATCCAGAAAGGAGAAATATTTCCTCCTGGATAGTGTGTCCAATACTTGATCAATGAAGGGGAGTGGGAAGTGATCTTTCTTTGTCACTTTATTTAGCGATCTATAATCAACACAGATTCACCATTTCCCATTTTTCTTGGGGACCACCATGAGTGGTGACACCCATTCACTATCAGAGATCGGGTAGATGAATCCTATCGATAAAAGCTTTTGTAGCTCGGCTTTGATGATTTATTTCATGGTCGGGTTCATCCTTCTCTATGGTTGTCTGACTAGGGTCGCCTGCTCTTCGAGGTATATCCGATGAGTGCAAATATCTGGGCTGATTCCTTTCATATCCGAATAATCCTAGGAAAATACTTGTTGGTGTCTAGCTAGGAGCTCTTTTAACTCTGTCAGTTGTGCGGGGGTCAACCCACTACTGATGTTCAACATCCTACCAGGCTCAATGTCAATCTTCCTGGTATGGTGGTCCTAGGCACTAACCAATGGCGACTCAAGAATGGTGAGGGAGGATTCCCCTTGAAGGAATCTCGTTATAGCACCATCTTCATCATGTCCTCCTCCAATTCTATGACTGCCATCACTGGCTGGAGCATGGACAATGAATCCTCATTCTATTCGGTCAGCATGGGTTCACCCAATGTATCCATGAACTGAGCGAGAGGAGAGATCATCAATTTCTTGATGTTCTATCCATTTGAAATTGTCATCAACCCATCATGGCAGCTGATGTAGGCATCAACCATAGCTAACCATGTAGTGAACTCAATAGATAAAGATTGATTATAATGCTAGAATAATAAAAAGGAATCACTTTTATTAAGGAATCGTTGTTGTATTGTATGGGGAACCCAACAATTAATTAATAATTATATTCTTCGATGCCTCAACTATACCAAATGAAATACCTATTTCTACGAGTGTGAAGGTGTGATCAAAGGTCACAACCTTTGTGAAAGAGAGAGTGATTAAATAATTAACTAATAATGTGATTAGTATGGTGGTTAGGAGTAGAATCTTAACATGCCACCTTCCTTAAAAAGAGCTTTGTCCTCAAAGCTCAAAGTAAGGAGCTTCGTTGCTTATTTTCCCAGTTGAATTTGTGCAAGTTCTTGTACTATTTTAATGTCACTTTTTTGAAGGTAAGGATATATTGAAGGTCAAAGCATTAGTGGGGGGTTTATAGAAAGAATAGTAGAATATTCCTTAGGAGAATTGTGAGGACAGTAAGCTTCCACTTTAGCTGATTCTTCCTGTGTACAATGAAGGGAAAATAAAGGTGCACTCACTCTTTTGCCTCCTTTCTGAATCAGGCTGCCTATACGATGAGAACTCACTATTGGTGATGAACTTGTGTGTAGTTCTTTGAGAGTGTATGTCTTGCCTTCATTGTTTACTACATGGATGTCTACCTCATATTTTCATGGTGCATCGAGCACTTCTTGCACATTGACCTCATTTCCTTCATTGTTATGATCAGGTGCTTTGGTCATGTCATGCACATCTTCCTCACCTTCTTCCTCTATGGAGTGACAGGGATCAACTATATTCAAAAAATACAATGTTTGTGTAGCACAACAATGAAGGGGCCCAATTTGCTCATCACAAGTATAGCAGAGGCCGTTCGCTCATCGCTCCTCCATTTCTTGTAGGCTAAGGTACTTAACTGGCAAGGGTTTATGTTTTGGAATAGTGTGCATGAATGTCGATTTATCAATAGGTTGCTCCCCATGTTGACATTGAACATTGACTGTATCATTGGCTAACAAGGCTAATCCAATGGCTTCTTGTAGTGTGTGAGGAGTGTACATCATGATCTTCACTCTAATTTCTTCTTTCAATCCATTGATGAACCCACTTATGAGGACTAATTCGTCCAACTCTGTGATGTGATTTGCGATATCCTGGAACTAAATTTTATATACACTCACTGATGTAATTTGATGTATGTGGGAAATATTAAGTAGCAAAAGTAGTTAAGGGTCATGAGATATTATTCCATCGGCCATTTGCATAGTCGTTCGAAAAAAATGTGTCGCAAAAAGTGTTGAAAGTCGTCAAAAAAATTCTTGAAAAATTATCGTAAAAAATTGCATAAAAGTCATCCTTCGGCCATTGCGGTTAGGTTTTGGAGATTTTATAACCTTCGTAAGTGGTAGAATTAGCGAGAATTTTCAATGCCTTGACAAATTTTAGCAAGAATTTGCAATAGTAACAAGTCTTAGAAAAATTTATATTAGGGGCAATTTTGGCAATGTTTAGCAAAAATTGTGTAATATTTTAGCAAAATTTCAAGATTAGCAGTTTTTCACAACTATGCAAAATTTGGTGTCAACTTTTTTTTTTTTTTTTGTGGCAACGCTCCGCAGTAGGGTCGGGTGGAGACAAACAACACAAGGCATAATGTCGGATGGATGCACAGGTAGCGGAAATGATAGTCAAGGTGCAAGCACGAGGCACGATGCACAGGCGATTGACACGATAGATGAGGCCAGACACAATGGATGAGATGGGAATAAGGTGGTAGTGGCTGAATGAGCAGGAGGTGGCCAGACACAAAGGATGAGAGGGGAACAATAGACAGGAGGTGATACTGATAGAACATGACAACAGGCTGGTGACAACAGGCGATCGGACTGACAGAGGTGATAGCAGGCTGGTAGGTGGGACTAACAGAGGTGACAGCAGGCTAGCAGGAGGTTGGTAGGTAGGACTAACTGATAGAGACGATAGAGGTGATAGCAGGCTGGTAGGTGATACTGATAGAGGTGATAGCAGGCTGGCAGGAGGCTGGCAGGTGGGACTGACTGACTAAGGTGATAGTAGGCGGCACGTGGGATTGACATAGGTGATAGAGGGCGAGAGAGTAGGTAGGCAAGGGTGACAGTGGAGGTAGAATGGAGCGTAGACTGCACAGCGACGATGGAGGTCAACTGATCAACACAGTCTAATTATTGACAAGTGGCAGTGGGTATGTGCAAGGGTTGGTCAAAGGGAGGGCATGACCGAAGTCACACTTTAATAAGCGTGTTGCCCACCTTATAAAGTAGGTGAATGCTCTTGTACCTGTTATGTGGGATAAACAATTTGCTGTGAGATAAAAAAAAAATTATACCCTGCACTTTCATGTCGATGAAAAAATGCGATCGACTTCCCTCTCTCCCGGTGCCATGATTGTTGTCAAGTCAATCGGCAAAAAATTTGATCGATTTAAAACTTTATATTATAACCTTCAATTTATAAACTTTTATCGTGTTTTCTGTCCGATCTTCGTTTAAATTGATAATACGCCTTCGATTTTTGGTATAATTTTTTTTTTTTGACAACGAAAGGTGAAATATGAAGCTCTGATCCAGATGTAGTGAACCCAATAGAGAAAGATTGATTATAATGCTATAATAATAAAAAGGAATCACTTTTATTAAGGAATCGTTGTTGTATTGTATGGGGAACCCAACAATTAATTAATAATTATATTCTTCGATGCCTCAACTATACCAAATGAAATGCCTATTTCTACGAGTGTGAAGGTGTGATCAAAGGTCACAACCTTTGTGAAAGAGAGAGTGATTAAATAATTAACTAATAATGTGATTAGTATGGTTGTTAGGAGTAGAATCCTAACAAACCATGACTGATCCAAGATGAATGGGTATCCACCCAACCCCATTTTTTACTGTAGCACTAGGAAGTCATCCGGGTATTCCCATGCAACAATTGTTATGATGATGTCTTCAAACATCCCCTATGGCACTACGGTTGACCAATTGGCCAGTTGTAACACCATCTTAGTGGGTTTCAGGTTCTTAAGCTTAAGCTTCTGCATGGTCTCCTATGGCATCACGTTGATGGTTTCACCCAGGTCAACTAGGGTGTTCGCTAGTGAGTGTCCTCCTATTTTTACCATCAAAACCATGCTCTTTGGGTCTGCATATTTGGGATGATATGCATTCCCCATCATCAAATCAACCAATTTTCCTTCAACACTGATGGTTTGTACCACCTTGGATCTTGGTTTTCTTATATATAGCTCTTTTATTGCCTTGGTGTATATGGGCACATCTTGGATGGATTGAAATAGAGGGATCATGACTGTCAGGTTCCTCAAGATCGAGAGGATATTGAATTTTGGCTACATTGGATTCCTTTGTTCTTGCAACCATTTGGAAAATGGAGCCTCTATTTTCTCAACAACTTTCTCGTCTTCCACCTCTTCTATCAGAGGGGATTATCCTATGTTTTCCTCCTCTTCTACTATGGGAGGTGCCTCTACTCCTATTTTCTTGCCTAATTTAAGCTTAATAGGATTACAACTAACATTATACATCGGATACATCTCTCCTTCTACTTGGTATTTTGGTTGGTTTACCTTGTTGTTCAGGTTCACCATCAGCTATGTTGGTAACTACACAGGTCTTGTCATAGGTAGGGCTGGTAATCCCTACTAGGATGGAACCTATACCATATTTTGTGGAGTGGATTTACATAGAACATGGTTCCTCCATCGTTGCCCAGGGTGCTAATATGGCATCCATGGTTACTTTTTGGAAAATGCAGTCCCTAGAGGTATGTTCATCCAATTTGGCAATCCCCACCATCCCATATTGGGTGGTTGTGGCTACCCTTGTGGAATATATGGTCCTCCTCCATAGGGTGGAATTATTTTGGGCATATTCCCCATAGGGTTTTACTACCAATTTCTTTGATTACCCATGAAATAGGCTTCGGTTACATCAGCCTCCTCCTTGGAATTGGGCAATTGTGGGTACAGTCAAGTTTTGTGGCTCTACTAGAAAATTGTGCATACTCTGACCTTATTTTTTGGGTATGCATTCCTAGCATACTTCCCCCTGCATTTTGGATAAAATTAGTTCAATGTTGCATTGTTCTCCTATTTATTCTTATCTAGTAAGAGTGTATCCAATTGCAATTCTAGAGAGGGTAGCATATCATTTTTTAAATCTTCCAACATGTTGCCTATCTTCGTATTTATGACCGATGCAGTCACCTTCATGGTGCTGGGAGCTGTTTTACCTCTCCTTCACAAGTAGTTTTGACATAGCTGTCATATGTCTTCCATGGCATGTTGGTAAACATCTCCTCCCAAGATTATGTTTAGTGCTTTTAGCAATTCATTGTTGAGTCCTCTCAGGAAAATGCTCTTGAGAGACTTATCTCCCAATTTTGCTTGAGGATATCACTACAGGTTGAAGTTGAACCTCTCCTAGTAATCTTCTAGGGACTCATCCTCCTTCTGTGTCATGTTGAGGACTTATTCCCTAAAATCTCATGCTTTGTTGAAGTCCTGGTACTAGTCTAGAAAGAGCTTCCTCATCTCTTCCCATATGGTGATCTATTTTTTCCCTAACCCGATAAACCATCGAAGAGCTGAGTCATCCAATGTTTATGGGAAGAGCTTTATCCTCTGAGTGTCTGATTTGTAGTCAACAAACATACACAGAACATCAAACTTAAACAAAAATAGGTCAGGATCTTCGATTGGATATCCCCGAAAGGTGGGGATATGGGCAGGGGATATATTTTTCATGTTGGTTTCCCCTACTCCTTTCCCTATTGGGAAGCTAAATCTAGATGAGACTTATTTAGCCATTTTTTTAGGAAATGTGGTCTCTTATGTAGCTTTCATGGCCTTTTGATTACTCAAGACTTTTTTTTATTAGAGCCTCTAAGTCAGTTGGTGTAACAATCTGGTCCTCTACAGCTTTCCATAGCAGGGCTTCCTCCGAGGGTGTTCTTTTGAATAGGGAGTTTAGAATAATCTATTCTTTCCCAAGTCGATGAGACGAGGAGACACTTTTCATGAAGTGAGGATGCTCACTCTATTGGACTTTTGGTGATGAGTCAGGAGAATCAAATTCAAATTCTAGGTCATCGACTGACTCAAATTTTTTTGACTGACTCTGTCTTATAAAATGATCGTCGGGTCCTCTTTTTCTTGATGGACTCATACAAGGTCAAGCATAAGGTTTTCATGGGTAATGTAATTAGTTTACTAGTGATGCTTCCCCAGCAATGGTGCCAAAATGTTAGGTGCCAAACACTAGTTGATTTTTTCCTATAATTGTCACAACACTCGCATTTAAATTGTCAACCTAGGAGCTTGTAGACTTTAGAAGTGCCATGATTGAAACCACTAACACTACCACATTTGAGATGAATCCACTAACTACCATTGGGGGGTGTTCATGAAATATCAATTGAATTATCCATGCAAAGAAAACTTACATACAAATTAAATACATAAACGTAAACACATCACACTGAAAGCAGTAATACATCAACCATAAAAATAATACAACCATAAAATAATTAGATTTAATCTAGGAACTCAAAAAATACTACCACACGTAATTAAATATATGAAAATACTAATTAATAATATGGGAAGAATATTGGCTTGGAGTGGGCCCGAGCTCCAGCAAATTCTACCCATCAAATCACAAATGCAGCATGCAGATAAGAAAACACTCAATCTATATTAACAGTGTAGAAAATATTACATGCAAGAATATTATAAAATAATGCTTCCCTTGCTACAGGGAATTCCATGTGTTTATATACTACACACAGAACTTCATGCTACAATTCTATTACAACGGGAGTCTCAGTTACAGTCTAAATTGAGATAGTTTAGTTACTATAGTCGACACGCAATGATCAGCTTCCTCATCGTTTACTTATAATCGAGCGATTTCTGTTTCATATGGTTCTACTTTGCAAATGGTTATGTTTTCACCTACTCTGGTTGGGACAACTTGTGTATCAGTAGTTTCCCACAAATGACATGGAATGATGGTCAACGGGATCCCCCTCTAGTCTTTGGTCAACATGTGTAATTTGGGTATTCGTTTGAGTAGGGTGCCTAACTCAGTAAGGCGCCTACTTGAGTAAGGCACCTACTTCAATAAGGCACCGACTTCAGTAAGGCATATACTTCAGTAAGGTACCTACTTGAGTAAGGCGCTTACCTTCGTATACCTTCATCTAATTGAACGGAACCATGCCAGGTCCATGTAGGACCTCAACTGAGTAAAATATAATAAAATCTAGGAAATAACTACATAAAACACACTTCACACTTGGATTAGATAATACACATGAATTCATTGAATACATAATATTTCATAAAAATACATAACTTCTTATATAGTATCGTGCAAAAATCGTTAGTACATATACAAAAATATGAGCATATCAGGTGCTCATCAATCTGTAGACACCTAAAATACATCATGTTTAGGAGGCTACCCATATGGGCACATCCTCAAACCATATGAACCCTCTTGGATCTCTCCAAGAGCAAACAATGGTCCTAACCACTCAGGTAGGGCAGTTATGGCCCTTCTAGGCTTGGACGCTCTCAGGCAGAGCGGCCACAAACCCTAGCCACTGGAAACTACAACGGCTAGTCTTGGTCGCTAGATCTGATAGCATCCAAGATCATAAACAGTATGTTTAGCACCCTAAAATTGGTGTAGTAAAACCTTAGCAATAATTAAAATTACCTTAGTAATAATTCAAATTCAAATTCAACCCCAAAATCGCTCCAAAACCGCCGTTTAACCTGTTTCCTCGTTTCTTGCACCATTTTTAGAGTTTGTTTTGACCGTTTGACGATATCATCACCGATCAGATGATATCGCCTCAGATTGGACGATTTCGTCTGGACTAGGACGTCCAGACGATCTTGTCCCAAAACTGATTTTTCATAATTAGCCTCTATTTCAACGGCATCTCTAAGTTGGGCAGAAGCGTGTCTGCATCGCTAGACATCCCCTATTGGAGATCTTCCAAATTAGGATGATCTCCAACCTCCCAACTTCCCTCCTAAGCCTATTTAAACCTTAGGACCCCCCTTGACTTTCCCCCTGGCTGAAATTTCCTATAACTTGACCTTTACATGCATTAGAATACCCTGGATTACCATCTGCATTTGTACTTTCCAAATTTTGTTGTAGGAACCTTGTCATTCTTCAGCCAGAGCAAGCTCAGATCATCGCAGACGATCCTGTCCAATTCGAGACGATTTCGTATCAATCCGAGACGATTTCAACTACAGTTAACATTAGGGGCAATCAATGCCCGTGAGTTTGCACTTTTCTCCACTCTTTTTGCTACTTTATTCTGCATTTAGTTAGATTCTATTATTATTCCTCATTATCTATGCATCTTGGAGTTCACCTATATAGTTTAAATGCATGATAAGATCATGATTAGTTATTAAATCATTGAAATACACTCATATTTTCATTTATGATTATCCATCTAACATTCTTATTGTCATTCTACATCATTGCCCTCTGTTTATATTGCTGCATTTTTTGTATTTTGTATCTATTTCTCTGATTGCAGGTCTCTGACAAATTCATCTGATGAATTCATCAGATCTTAGACGATCCTATCAGATCAGAGATGATTCTGTCAAATCCTAGACGATCCTGACTGCTTCAAGAATCAGAACCTCCATCAGACATCTGAATCAAGTATGGATCTCTTTAATCTAGCTTATTCTCTGTGTTTTCTATTCAAATCTATTTTTTGTAGTCATTTAATTTATATTTTCATATAGAACAACTTAGATTCATTTGGCCAAACCTAGGACTTGGATGTTTAAAGATAAAATTGAACACATAAAACACATTCCCAACCTAGGCATGGAAACTGCCACTCAAACGTTTCCTGGTGAACCCCACCATCCGTCAAAAAATCACCTTAATACACCTCCCCCGAGAGGCGGGACCTTCAAAGGGCCTCTCAGTCCGAGGTATTGTCCCATCCTTCTCGCATCCCCCTTTCGGGCACGGATCCTTTAGCCTAAAGGTAAGGGTGCAAAAAATTTGGAACGATACATTTTGGTGAACCCGACGTGAAACTAAAACCTTTTGAAAACGAAAAAAAAAAAAAAAAACATAGATGCATTTAAAATCATTAGAAAACTACTAAGTTGCATATCATGTTTAGATGGTAGCTCCTAAGAAAATACTAGCAGTTATTATAAATGTTGAAAACCAATTAGCAGCCTTAGAAATTAATTTTGTGCTTAGTGTGCCTGAAACAGATAGAAACCAACTTTTGTGGGATGAACTTGATAGAAGACTAGGTATCATTTCATCTAGGTCAACAGAACTTAAACAAATCAAGAGGCTTGTCCTAGATAGAATCCTGGATCCTCATCAACTCATTTTTTATCATGAACTTCGGAGAGCCTCGCCATAGGTGGTTAGCTTATAGGAGAGCTCTTGTGTCTTCATAATTGTTCACCTTCGAGGAATACCTCAAGAACGCAGCCATTATACACCAATTCCTAGGTTGTGTAGAAGACCAAGAGGTCATTCTTATGGATAGAGAAATATGGAATAGATTTCCTAGAGCTGTGTTATATCGAGAGTATTGCCACGAGCTTTATTTATACCAACCAAAGTCCGAAATACATGGTATCGCTATAGCACTTTTCGTCAAATTTTTGAAAGAAAATTTTCAATTTGAAGAAGAACATTTCATGACTCCTGAAGAACTTGAGCCCATTAATGATATTTATAAATTGTTTATAGAAAACTAGATCATTGCTTTCATTATTATTATTTCTTGCGTTTTGAGTGTTGTTTGTTATCTTTATAATATTGTTATAAAAAATAAGAAAAACCAAAAAACATAACAAAAACCCAAAACATTTTTAAATATTATAGTAGGTATATAATTAAAATATATACCTCTTAAGCTTGTTGCACATATATATATATATATATATATATATATATATATATATTTATTTTCTGAAATCTAAGTTTAAGCATAATGACTAAACTTAGGAATGGTAAACAAACTGAAGAAGAAGAAGAAGAAGAAGATTGGTTAGGTAAGAAAAATAAAAAATTAAATACCCTTCCTGAGGATTCAATTCCAGAAGAAGAAACTCTAGAACAACTAGAAGATGACGCGGTCGAAGAAAATGAACAACAAGAAAATGTTAGAGAGGAAGGATCCTCATCCCCTAGAATGGCTTCAGATGGAACTATTGCTTTTGATAACTTAGATCATTTCTGGAAATTCTTCAATAATAATATTGGTGCTCTTAATATGGCAGTTCGTATTGATAGGGGACAAATTAGTGATACTCAAGCAGCCATGGAACATATGTTTAACATACACACTAATCCCTTGTCTTTCATTGATCAAGAAAGTGATAAATTCGGACCATCCAATATGGATATGTCCACTATAATTCAGAATATGCAAAAACAACAGGTTACCCAACCTCCTAAGGAACCTGTTATTGAGCCTAAAATCATTCCCACACAAAAGATACCTTCATTCACTGCTTTATTTCGCCAAACTATTAATCAATATGCTTCAAATCAACAAAAACCTAAAATGAAGCCAAACACCAATTTTCAACAATCTGGGATACAACATAATACAACTTCAAAACTTCTTCATAACACCCTTCCTACCAACAATTTACACAATAGCAATATAGCATCTAATATTCATGTCCCTCCATCATATGCTCACAAATCTCATATTAATGCCCTACCAAACCAATATGGTGGGCAAACCAATAATCTAGAAGCCATGGTGAAACAGTTAGCTTCCCGCATGGACCAGATAGATCCCTACCGTCCCTCGTACAATTATCGAGAGATGTGTAGTCAACCTCTAGATCCTATGGTTGTAGCACAACCATACCCTAAACATTTTCCCATGCCCGTTCTGCCTATATATAAAGGAACCGAAGATCCCATAGAGCATCTTCACATGTTTAGGATAGCATGTCATGATATATCACATGATGACTTGCTATTACTAAAAATGTTCCCAAAAAGTTTAGGAGGAATGGCATTAGAGTGGTACTATCAATTGCCCACTCATTCTTTGAGAAATTTTGAAGAGACTGCTGAATATTTTGTGCATCAATTTAGTGCCTATATCGAGAGGCATGTAACCATTAAAGATTTGTACAACTTAAAACAAGACAAAGATGAATGTTTTGCTGATTTCTTAGCTAGATGGAGGCAATTGACAGGAAAACTACACTTTGTGCTACCTTATAGGGAAATGTTGGACATTTTTATTAATAATTTGCAAGAACAAATATCTTATGAGCTATCGATCGCTACCTTAACTACCTTCGATCAGGCTATAGACTTAGCTCAAAGAGTAGAAGATGCCCTCATTAGGAGAGGCCAGCTCAGGAAGAAAGATGATGAGAAAACATCCAGAAATCAATATAAAAACAAACAAGTTGTAGGTGACAAAGTCACTGATAGCAGAAATGTTGCTAATATCAATATAACGAAGACAACAAAAAAATTTATATTGAAACCTCCTGATAAACCTCCTCGAGAGTTTACTAGATTGAATCAACCATTGTCAACTATTTTACCCCAATTACTCGAAAGAGGTTTGATTCAATTACCAACTATCCGGGAACCCGATCCAACCATACCCGGATACAGAGCCGACTTACACCTGTGATTTCCATAGAGGGCCCTGGACACTCTACCAACTCTTGTAAAAGGTTAAAACATAAAATACAAGATCTGATTGATAATAATGAGATGGAGGTGCAAGCTTTCCAGCCTAAACAAAATGCTCCTAATAATGCTCAAAAGAACATTCCCCAAAATCAAAATCAAAATGCTAATCAATCATTAGATATATTTCAACATCCTTTACCAAGACATGGTAAAGAGGTGGCCAATCAAATTGAGCATCATAATGTCCCTCCTCCTACCCGATATGTAGGAACTATTAGCGGACATTTACCTAATCATGATTTACAAAAATTTGACACAACTTTATCCATGGTCACGACCAGGCCCCTACATAATATTCAAACTTTGGATCTCAGTGATGTAGAATCAGATATTGAAAGTGAAATAGACATCACCTCAAACCAATCAAATAGTTCTGAAGATGAATCAGATCCTATTCAACCTATCACAGATGCTATGGTTCCAGAAGAACCATTTCCTAGAAGAGTTACTACTCGACCCTCTTCTAATAAGTTCCTTTCTAATGAACAAGCCATAAATGCTAGACCAAGACCTATTCAGCATTCTCAATATAACATTGTAGGTACCATCGAAGTCGTTACCAGACAACAGGCTCAAAATTCTCAACAAGAACCAAATCAAAACGATGGATCAACTCCATTTGTTTTGAGAAATCCCAATAAAGGGAATCATGCTCCTAATGTTCAACCTAAACCCCCTTACAATATTAATGAGCAATTATCCAATACTACAGCCAGAATTTCCCTTTTGGATTTATTAAGATCTTCTCCTACACATAGAGATGAATTGATGCTTACATTAAGCCAAATGATGGTACCACAAAACATTCAACCTGAAGCCATGGCCAATACTATCATCACTAGAGAAGTTGATTGTATCGACTTTCGAGATAAAGACATACCACAACATAGTTTACATAAGGATAACCCCTTATATATTACTGCTCTAATAGGAGATGTAGCCGTTAAAAGGGTCTTGATTGATAATGGTTCATCTCTAAATATTTGCACTTTTGACTTCTACCAGAGATTTGGGTTTAGAAGTGATGAAATGAAGAAAACTGACATGATCATAAAATCTTTCAATGACTAAACACAAGAAACGTGTGGAGTTATTACCATCCCATTGCAAGTTGGTCCTAGAACCCTAGATACGACCATGTTTATTGTACATTGCCCCGCATCATACAATATACTCTTGGGTCGTCCTTGGATCAATGCAATGCGGGCTGTCCCATCAACTTTACACCAATGTGTTAAATTCGAATTTAAAAATCAGTTGGTCACTATCCATGGTGATCCTAGACCTTTTGATATGTGTGCTTTGGCAGAACCTGTTGGAGTTCAATTTTTCCCTGCTTTGTCATCCACACATCCTAATTCTTATTTTTCATCTAAAATCATGAAACGCACACCCATAGCTTCACCTATTTCTCCTCCATTAATTTCACCCTCATATATAGATCAACAATCTTCTAAACAAACCACTCTAGAACCTCAAAAAGATCTTAAATCCACAACCAATCCTTCATGTTCCATCCCTATAATTTCAAAACCTATAGACCCATCTATTAACACCTCTACATTATCTACATCTATCATACCTTCCACATCTAAAGATATAGGGAATGATCCTTCTACATCTTATGCTCTTTCTGATGAACTCTTACCTGATTTATCTAAAATTCTTATATCAGAAAAAACAAATGCTTCTATGCAAAATTCCATTATCTTAAGTAATTTTCTGCCATCTCCTCGTACTTTGGGCCTCCCACAACCTATGGGAAGTACTTACCAAGTTGGGAGTTGTGCCTTCATTTATAAGGGATATGACTAGGGAAGAATACCCAGGAACATCAAAACTCATCATGAGGGATATGCTCGATGTTATTTTACTAATGAGTATATTAAAGCTAAACCTATAATGCTTAAAATGGGATATAAAGGGAAAGGCTTGGGACCTTTCCAAAATGGTATGAAAGAACCTTTCGAGGTAGAACCATGGCCCGCCTGATGTGGTGTGGGCCTATTTCCTAGTAAGGGTCAACCCTTCCCTTTTGAACATGATGATCAACTCATATGTTATCAAGATTATTTGGATAGGCGTGATGATTTGCCTCTACAAAATCAGCCATTTACATGCAATATGCTATCCATAGCTTATCCTGAAATGATTGCTAGATTCGATGATGAGTTGGAAGGTGATATTTTCCATGATGTCTCCGTTGAAGAGATGTTACACAATGGGTTTTATTTTGATGGTTCTATACCAACTATAGCTCAGCTTGAGGCCACTACTCCTCAAAATGACTTATCTAAGTTAACCTTAAAGGAATTACAAGAATTGGGCATCTCACCCACCCCACCTAATTTTGAAAGAGATCTACACATGGAAGTAGAAAACGTCATTAAAGTTAACATGGGAACTGAGGATAATCCTCACATAATCAATATTGGGTTAGAATTAAGTCAAGAAAAACAAGAGCAATACATTGCATTCCTTAAAGAATATGAAGATGTCTTCACTTGGACATATGAAGATATGCCAGGTTTAGACCCTTCTGTAGTCATGCATCACCTAGTAGTCCATCCGGATGCTAAACCTGTTAAACATAAACTTAGAAAAATGCATCCTAAAGTGGCTTTGCTAGTCAAAGGGGAGTTAGAAAAACTCCTGAATGTTGTTTTTATACAAGCTATTGATTATGCTAAATGGATCTCGAATGTAGTTCCAATCACCAAGAAAGAAGCTACCAAAGTTAGGGTTTGCACAGATTTTAGAGATATTAACGCTGCATGCCCTAAAGATGATTTTCCTCTTCCAAACATGGATCAAATCATTGATTTTACCACTGGGAGTGGGATGATGTCCTTAATGGATGGATTCTCCAATTATAATCAGATCAGGATAGCTCCCGAAGATCAGGCTAAAACAACCTTTATTACCCCTTGGGGTACCTTTTGTTGGAAAGTGATGCCATTTGGCTTAAAGAACGCAGTGCAACCTATCAACGAGCTATGACTTATATTTTTCATGACATGATGCATGATATCCTACATGATTATGTAGATGATATTATAGCTCGCTCTATTAATGAAGATGATCATTTAGATGATTTGAGAAAAAATTTTAATCGGTTAAGAGAATATCTTATTTGATTAAATCTAGCTAAATGCATATTTGGAGTTAAGTCCGGTAAACTATTAGGGGTTATAGTTTCTTTACGTGGCATCAAAATTGACCCTCTTAAGATTGCGGCTATCACTGATATGCCCGCACCTACCAATATATCTGAGTTACAAAGTTTACAAGGTAAACTTCAAGCCATCCGTTGCTTCATCGATAAGTTGGTGGACAAAACCGGTCCCTTTCTTAAGCTCCTTAAGAAGGATATCCCTTTTAATTGGGACGATGAATGTAAGGAAGCTTTTGAACTTCTTAAACAATACCTCCTTAACCCACCTGTGCTTTCACCGCCTAGACCTGACCGCCCGTTTATCCTGTATATTTTAGCTTTAGATTTTGCTTTAGGAGCTATGTTAGCTCAACTTGATGATGAGAAAAGAGAACGTGCTAATTATTATACTAGCCAAAATTTAATTAGTTATGAAACCCGCTACACAACATTAGAAAAACTATGTCTAGCAGTCATATTTTCTACGCAGAAATTATGCCATTATATGCTTAGTCAGAAAACGTATGTCATTGCTAAATATGATCCTTTGCGGTATCTCATGAGTCAACCTTATTTATCGGGTCGCACAACCAAGTGGGTTCTTTCTCTAAGCGAGTTTGAACTCATGTTTATAGGACAAAATGTCTGTTAAGGGTCAAATCATAGTAGATCAATTAGTTGCTGCACCCTTAGAGTCTACCCATCCCCTCATCATTGAGTTTCCTGATGAATGCCTTCAATTAGAGGCAGACCATGTTGAACAATGGTCCTTATACTTTGATGGAGCCCGATGCATGAGTGGGGCTAGTGTAGGTATTATTTTAATATCTCCACAAAAGCACATTATACCTTTGTCCTTTAAATTAACATTTGCTTGCACTAATAATACTGCTGAGGATGAAGCTCTAATCCTTGGATTACGAGTTGCCTTGGCGCTAAAAATTAAAAATCTATTAGTTTTTGGTGATTCTCAACTTTTTATAAACCAAATTAATGAAGTTTATAAGACCAAAGATGATAAATTGCATCCATATAAAGCATATGTTTTACAATTAATGTCTCTATTTGATCAAGTTACCTTGGAAGCTATTCCTCGAACTAGCAACCGTGCGACTGACGCTATGGCCGCAGCTGCATCTCTTCTACCCTTGGAGTTAGATGACGAATATGCCACCATCATTATTCATCGACTCCAGGAACCCACTTCAAATAAGTCATGCTTAGAACCTTTGGATGTGTTTCTAATCAATGAAACTACTCTTGAACCTTGGTATATGGATATATTTGATTTTCTTCACAATGGGACATTCCCTGCCAATTCTAATAGAAACCAATGATCAGTTATTACATAGACAAGCAAGTCGATTTGTAATAATTGGCAATACTTTATATAGGAGATCTTTTGAAGGTATCCTATTGAGATGTTTGAATTTAGAAGAATCCATATCAGCTTTGAGTGAAGCCCACGATGGATCTTGTGGAGGACACTTCAGTGGTAGTGTCATTTCTAAGAAGCTCCTTAGGATAGGATACCTTTGGCCTAACATGGAGAATGATGCACATGATTATGTGCACCATTGAGACAAGTACCAGAAACATCCTGACCTTGTCCATGCCCCTACACAAGAACTGCAGGCTATTTCATCTCCTTGGCCCTTTTCAAAATGGGGCTTAGACATTATTGGCAAAATTAATCCTGTGTCATCTGATGGACACAAATTCATCATAACCACCACCGAGTATTTCACGAAGTGGGTTGAAGCTATGCCTTTAGCTTCCTGCACTGGGACACAAGTCTCTAAATTTATTTTTAATCAAATCATTTGTAGGTTTGGAATTCCTGCAAATCTCATCTCAGACAATGGAACTTGTTTCAAAAATAAATATGTTAAAAAATTATGCCAAAAATATAAGATTCAACATCGCTGGTCCACTCCCTATTATCCTCAGGGTAATGGCCAAGAAGAAGCTTCAAACAAAACCTTAATAAAAATTCTCAAAATATTGGTCAATAACTCGCCGTGATCGGCACATTCAATTATATCTAGCTTTGTGGGCTTATCGAACTAGTGTTCGAACCCCCAATGGAACTTCACCTTTTGTTTTGGTTTATGGTGCTGAAGCCGTTTTCCCTTTGAATTAGAAGTTCCTTCTTTGGCTCTACTACTTCAAGATACCGAAGTAGGAGATGAATATCGATCTGGCAGACTCAGTCAGCTGGAGCTCCTAGATGAAAAGTGTATCAATGCTTTGGAGCATCTTCGTGCCTACCAAAACAAGCTTAAAATATCATATGCTAAGAAAGTTTGTCATCGATCCTTTGTGGTCGACGACCTTGTTTTAAAAGAAAATCAAAAAAATACTAATGCAACTAAAGACCTTAAAGGTAAATTTGAGCCCAACTGGCTTGGACCATATATTATCACTGCTAAATTTGAATCGGGAGCATACAAATTATCTACCTTAGATGGTAAAGAACTTAAAGAACCCATGAACATTTTACATCTTAAATGTTACTATGCATAACAAAATTTGTCATTTCATCATTGTATATATTTGTTTAAAATATTTCAAAAAAATCACTATCTTGTATTTCTTTCAATTTATAAACTTAAAAATTTTAAAAACATTCAAAATCATCAAAAACATCTTTTATTTTTGTACTTCTCACATTGTAACGCATTGCAGTTATATTTTCAAATTATTTTGGATAAATTAGCATTTATTTGGAATCCCGCACTTTCACACTCACATGAATAAACATCTTGATTTATTTGGTATGATTACTAATCTCTCTTATATCAAAGCCCACAAAATTCAATTAAATAAATTTTTGAGCATAGAGAATTGATCTTGTTATTTACTTAAGCCAAACATATCCTTTCACAGTAAAATGATTATATTTATAATGTCCATGCTATCCTACATAGTAGAAGTGGTTTCTTGAGCGAAAAGTTTCCCCTACTATCCTATCATGCACATGGTCTAGAATCTTTGAGAATTGGCAAAAGGACAAGCTCACCCCTACCCGGAATAAAAATCCCTTGCTCTACAGCTAATCCGAGCAAGTATCCCTAGAATAGGAAGCAAAAGAAGAGGAAAAATCAAGCAAAATCATTTACACTATTTCAGCATTATCTCAAATATCAAAGTCTTAAGATAGTCTCTTAAGCACTCTTTTTACTTTTAACAATATTTCTATACTGGGATTAGCTTGACGACCGAGTGAGCAGCGACTACATGAAATGGTCTATGATAGCGACAATGTCCTTTGAAATTATTGTTAACAGTCCCTTTTATTTTTATCAAATTATCATCTCAACAACCAATTTGTTTACATCAGATTATTTCATTTAAATTTTAAAGCATGACATTCAAACTATAATATTTTCAAACAACATAATTACATGAATCATCAAATCAATCACATCAAAAAAATTAAAGCACCATACATAAGACAAGTCATATGATCAAAAATATCATATATATATATATATATATATATATATATACAACAATGTATGTACATCATATCAAAACTAGATTGGCATGCCACAATCTACATCTTGGCATACTCAATCCTCTCAATCATATATCCAATCATAGCAAGGTCAGAGAGCCTAGCCTCGAGAACCCCTCGAGCTCTCAGCCTCATCTCCTCCCCCGCCTTGAGGTGGACGAGGTGGCCCCATCGTAGTATGTGTGGTACTGTGAGTCCTAGTTTTCGATCAAGATGAAGTCCTCGATGACCCAACCCTGATCGGATCCGCAATGCCAGCTGGTAGCTCTGGCACTCTGGCACTATCTAGAAGTAGATACCCTAGTAGAACACGGTCTAAGCAATTGACCACACCAGCTCCCGAGTTCTCGCTCCTCCACTCCGTGCTCTGAGGCATGCAACCTCATCTCTGAGCTGTGTAGCCTTCGCTCGATGATGTGTAGCCTCATCCTGTAAAGTCTGCACCTATGCCTGGAGATGGACAGTCTTCACCTGAGAGTAGCCATCTCACTACTCTCTCCTACCTCGACACCCTTGCCCTTATCGGGTGATGGTGGTCTCTCTCTCTATGGAGAAGGGGGTCTCTCCTCCCTCCTCTCCCATTATCGTAGCCTCTGCTGAGCCTGTGGCCTCCTCTGCTCTCTCTCGCCATGACATTGTGTTGCCTCAATGGCCACCTGGTGCTGCCTCCCTATCCGATGCATAATTGCGTGAATCAGACCCTGAGCCCTCGTCATCCGAGGAGGGCAGATGCCTACGTACTAGGCATCATAGTCGTTAGCTACCCCTACATCATCCCAATCCACTGGCGATATGGGGGCATCATTCGCGTCTTGACTCTAGAATCACTGCATATCTAGATCCTTGCTAACTATAGTGTTATCTTGAACGGTCCAAAAAAACTCGTAGTCTCTAAGAGATGGGATCCCCTGCTGTAGACCGAACTGCCTCAAAACTCGGTCGTATCGATGGAGCTCCACCTCTCCCCTCTCCATCCTCAGCTAGCAGACTCGCCTGATGCGAGCTAGCTCCTATCCATCCTTGGCCCACCCTGGATGATCTCTCCAAGGCCTCTAGGTGATCTGGTCGGAGACAAGGTCGTCAAGTAGTCTCTAGGACACTAGCAAATCTACTCACCGTTGTGACCCTCTCTGAAGCCACCAGTAGAAAACTCGAGGCCTCTCCCCGTCAATCCCTGTCAGTGGGAGCCCTATCGGCCTCCGCACCACGATGTGCTCCTAGCACCAAACCTGTAGTAGTGATGTCATGACCAGACATCGATCACCCTTGTATACGACCCCATACAGGATCCTATACAATCGGCATAGTACAAAGCTCCCCCAAGAAAACCTATATCCATGGTCTCTCATGTCGTAGACCACATCTATCAGTAGCCATGGCAGCTTGCATCCACTCTGATGGCATAGCAACAGACCACCTACCACCCTAGCCAAAACCTGTGTCAGCCTAGATGCCCTAGGCATCTAGCGTAGAGACTCGATGTTCACTCCGCCCTTCTCTAGGGCGAAGCTCGGATCTCCACATAGTCTCATCATAGCGTGGCCCTGATTGGCCATAGGAGTGATCAGCCGTCCTTGTATGGGGATCCTCAAGATCCTCCATACATCCTCCAGTGTGGGAGTCATCTCCCCTATCGGTAACCAAAAACAAGAAGAACCCGGATACCACCTCTCTGCTAGGGTTGTCAATAGCCCCATGTCTGTAGACACTTATGGCATATCTGCCACGTGCTGCAAGCCTACTCGAGCCATCTGATCTCACTCTACCCGAGATAGAGTGGCCAATTCATCCCTTAGTCTATCGTATTTCCATTCTTAGCTCTTTAGTAATCCTCTCTGCAACATAAACAACATAAACAATAAAAAATCAATAATAAAAATCATTAAATCATTAATCAAAATGCAAGTAAAATAAGTTCACTTTCACAAATGATGATATCATCCACCATTGGGTGATATCGTCCCAAATTTGAGCAAATTCATCTCTGATTTTGCATGAGGAAATCGTCCCTTATTGGATGAAATCGTCCCCATATCATCGATTTCGCCCTTGGACAAAATCGGCGATATCGAGATGATTTCGACGAAATCAAGATGATTTCATCCCGATGACGTCGATGGCCCAAAATCAGCCGCGATGCTAAAAAAATCAATCAAATATAATCTAAAAAGCATGAAATTCTAAATTAAAGCACTCTAAATTCAGTTTAGACCCTTACCCGTAGCCCACGTCGGACCTCTGTCGATCTGTGCACTGTTTCGACCATCTTGTCTGCAGAGCTCTAGAAAACAGTAAAAATGAATAGTAACAATGAATTAGGGTTTTTCCCTATTTTTCTTAATTTTATTCAAAAACACTTAACAAATTTTTTAAAATTTTGCTTTTTCGCTTTTTTACCTCAAACGTCGATTTGGGTAAAAACACGGAGGGGGCACCATAGTAAGTTGTCGTACGATTCGACCTAGAATCGTCGCCTAAAAATGGGAATAATTTTTGCTTTCTCGTAGATCGAGAAGAACTCATCTTTAACGCATTTTCTTCAAAAAATTCGCTAAAGAGGGGGCAAAATGTAGCACCCTAAAATTGGCACAGTAAAACCTTAGCAATAATTAAAATTACCTTAGTAATAATTCAAATTCAAATTCAACCCCAAAACCGCTCCAAAACCGTTGTTTAACCCGTTTCCTCATTTCTCATGCCATTTTTAGAGTTTATTTTGACCGTTTGACGATATCGTCGCCGATCAGATGATATCGCCTCAGATTGGATGATTTCGTCTGGACTAGGACGTCCAGACGATCTTGTCCCAAAATTGATTTTTCATAATTAGCCTCTATTTCAACGACATCTCTAAGTTGGGCAGAAGCGTGTCTACACCGCTAGAGACCTCCCCTGTTGGAGATATTCCAAATTAGGATGATCTCCAACCTCCCAACTTCCCTCCTAAGCCTATTTAAACCTTAGGACCCCCCTTGACTTTCCCCTGGCTGAAATTAACTGTAACTTGACCTTTACACACATTAGAATACCCAAGATTACCATCTGCATTTGTACTTTCCAAATTTTGTTGCAGGAACCTTGTCATTCTTTAGTCAGAGCAAGCTCAGATCGTCGCAGACGATCCTGTCCAATTCGAGATGATTTCGTACCAATCCGAGACAATTTCGACTATAGTCAACATTGGGGGTAATCAGTGCCTAGAGTTTGCATTTTCTCCACTCTTTTCTACTGCATTATTTTGCATTTAGTTAATTCTATGGTTATTCCTTATTACTTGCATTTTGGAGTTCACCCATATAGTTTTAATGCATGATAAAATCATAATTTGTTATTAAATCATTGAAATACACTCATATTTTGTTTATAATTATCCGTCTAATATTGTTGTTGTCATTCTACATCATTGCCCTCTGTTTATATTGCTACATTTTCTATATTTTGTATATACTTCTCTGATTGTAGGTCTCTAATGAATTCGTCTGACGAATTCATCAGATCTTAGACGATCCTGTCTAATAGCAAACGATTCTGTCAGATCAGAGGCGATCCTGACTGCTTCAAGAATCAGAACCTCCATCAGACATCTGGATCAGGTATGTCTCTTTAATTTAGCTTATTCTCTCTATTTTTTGTTCAAATCTGTTTCCTGTATTCATTTAATTTACATTTTCATATAGAACAACTTAGATTCATCTGGCCAAACCTAGGACTTGGATGTTTAAAGCTAAAATTGAACACATTAAACACATTCCCAACCTAGGCATGGAAACTACGACTAAACGTTTCCTAGTGAACCCCACCATCCATCAAAAAATCACCTTAATACCCCTCCCCTGAGAGGCGGGACCTTCAAAGGGCCTCTCAGTCTGAGGTACCGTCCCATCCTTCTCACATCCCCCTTCCGAGCGCGGATCCTTTAGCCTGAAGGTAAGGGTGCGAAAAATTTGGAACAATACAGTATGGTCATGAATACGAACCCAAATAATGTAGTATGACTACACCTATGCATGGATTTTGGGCATATTTTTGGTGAGGAACTCCCTTATTCCCTCCTAACTACCCCTTCAATGCAGAATTATGACTAATGTGTTCTCCTAAGATAGTTAGCCGCATGCAAATTTTGAGAAAAGTTTTTTTAGGAAGACAAGGTCCAAATCCTAAGATGGAAGTCTACATATAGACTCTCCCACAAGAAGCAAAGGATCCAAGAAGTTTGAGATTTGAGCAGTAGAGCCCTATCAAGACAAAGAGCCATAATACACCCATAGAGAGAACATCAGAGAGCCATCTGGTTGAACCGCATTCACATAATGTGATTCAGATTCATCGTAACCAATCGCCATTCAGTGTATGAGACACACTAGGCGGCCCTTGAACATCAATTCAAGAAAGGATTGACTGCCATAGTCCATTGGACCTAAGGTAACCATTAAATCAAAGGTCGTTGTCTCTGACAATGGCCCATAGTCATAGTTAGATTCATGCTGGTTGATTCCTTGCTTCTTAGCAATAAATCTGCACTTGTTATTCTTTCATGTATATGTCTTTAGCATAGATCTAAATATTCTAGCATATTTAGATTAATATTCTTGTTTTTCATATTTACATCACTTATATTAGCTTTGCTTTAATGTATTTCATGCTTAGTTATCTATATTATCACATGTGCTAACAAAAGGCCTCATCTGGGGAGGCTACTCGTTCTACTTATCATGATTTATTGTTTTCATGAATGTAAATATTGATCTATAAGATCAGATTGAAGCATTAGGAGCACAAAAATCCCTTCAGGAGCATATTTGGAGAACGAGGCATCTGTGAGCCCTTGTACAGTTTTGTGTGCGGTATCAGGAAGTCTATGCAAGTGCACCACCCCATTGTGAGGGGACATTTTATTCATCTATATTTCATTGTATCAAAATGGGTATCCCTCAGAGGGATCGACATGTAACTGGGTTTCAATATAAATAAAAGTATCCCTCTTTACTATTTTCATGTTTTATGCATTTCATTGTCTTTCATTGCAATTTGGTATAATATTGCAAGTAAGAGTACGGGTGTGTACTTCCCAAGGTCGCACAGGAAGGTATTTTGAATTTGCAACATTGGAACCCACACTAAACCTTTAAAATTATTATAATAATTAAATCTAAAGTAGATTTAAATATTATAACTTATATTTTTACCTTTGGGCCCTTTTACTCATTTAATTTTTAATTATTATAATATTTTAAATTTTCATAGATTTAAATATTATAATTTATTTTTCTCCTTTTGGGCCTTTTCTTTTGGATAAAGTCTTTGCCACCATAAAACATCTTCCTTTTTCTTTTGCAAGTGCCACCATGGTAAAACCATTAAACCTTTATTTTCCTTGACATAAATGACAACTAATATCATCAACTTATGACATCAATCCTTTAACATCAATGACAACAATATACTCAAAATTTCCAACATATGGACTCGCTCCAAGTCCTTAGGATATTCAGGAATGTTTGATATATTCATTTTTAAGAAACACACCTAAGTTTGGCCTTTCTAGTTCTAAACTAGGAAAGATAAAGGACAATGTAGAATATAATAGTAGAAAATAGAATGCAGGCATACAAGAGCTAACCTAATATGATTCTTTATTTTGAATGCTCACTATCCTAGGGTTTATTTTAGAAAACCTTTAAAGCAGAAAACACACAAAATCTATGCAAAAAATTTATCCCTAGATGAAAACTAAATGCTTTGCACTTTAATATGCCTAAGAATCAATAATTAGATCATATCTTCAACCAATGAAATGATTAGAGCACATATCTAGACTGGTGGTTGATTTAGCTTTTTTCTATCTTTTGTCCAATGATATCAAAAATACTTGTTTTTGCAAAATAACTCATAAAACACTTGAAAATGGGATTAGCATTAGGGGTCTTGCTTAGGCCATTGTGTAACATCCCTCGAAGGTGTAGCAATCAAGCTCCCTAGATCCTTTTAGATGACCTTTTAAAGCAAAAGCAAAAATTGACCTTTGGATGATTAATCATAAAATAAAAATGTAGTAATAGAAAATAGAAAACAAAATGCAACAGTATGATCTAGATGCCAAATGGAATGCAACAGTGAAAAAAAAAATTAAAATTACCCTTGGTGTGCTTGGTAAAATTTGCACCTTGCCTGAAGTGGGTAAGATAATACAATAGTAAAGTCAAGCCCTACCTGGACAGGCACGATTTTGCTTCTGTGACTAGTTTACCCTAATATAGGCAAGCGAAGTTACACCTCGCTAATGCTTAGTGTGATATCACTGCAGAATAATTAAAAATAAAAATCAAATATAGAAAGTGAAATAAATGTTAGAAAGTAAGTAATAAAACCCTAATGGATGTCGTAGAAGCAGGCAAAGAAAATTGAAGTATCCAAGTGGGCACTCTATCTCTTCGAACCACACCACGAATCCACCAAGTCACACAACAATCTAATCCAATTCGTGCAATGGAAGATCAAATCTGAAATTCACACTTCAGGGTTAGCTTGCAGTAGAAGAAATAAAAGGAAGAAGAGCGAGTTATCATAAAAATTTTGAGCTTAATCAATAATCAGAATTTCGCATTAAGATCGCATATTACTTGTATATCTCTCTTAAGCAAGAACATACTTCCTTTTATAGACAAAATCAGAGGGAAAAATGTGGGAAAAATAAACCCAAAGCTGATGCCAAAACATGTTGGGAGGTTTTATACCTAGGTTTAAGTGGGCCAAAAGAATAAAAATTAAAATTAAATTAAATACAGCAAAGTTGCACCCCATGATAACGATTCACGATATCGCTTTGACAAAGTCACGCCCGACCATGACGAAGCATGATTTCACTAAAGGCACTAAAATAGATAAGGATAATGGAGGAGATGCCTATCATTGTCTTAGGCAAGGGTTAGGGACTTATTAAGGATTCTAAGGAATATTTCCCACTAAAATTGGGTCAATTTTTTGTGTCTACACTCTTCTTTGGCCATGAGGGCAATGGTGGGATGTAACTTTCTTAGTTTTTGTTTGACCGGCTTAGCATCCGGATGTAAGGTTATTTTATGGAAAACTAGGTTAGGGATAAGGACAGGCATGTCTTTGTAGGACCATGCAAAAATTCCCTTCTTTCTCTTGAGAAGAGCTATCAATTGCTCTTGTTCATTAGATAAAAATTTTCCAAGTTTGATGAATTATGAAATGTCTATGTTTGAACTAAGGTTCACATCAATGGTATCTTCAATGGACATGTGAGAACCTTCCTCAAGCTAACGAGGTGTTGGGATCATATGAATTTCATCAATGACATTATCAAACTCTTATGGCTCAGTATCTTCCGTGTCTACTTAGAAAACCTCAGGATCTTAGGGTGAAGGCAAAGGTGAAGGCAGGGGTGGTGAAGGATTGTAATTGGTCGAAGCCCTTAATAATTCTTTTGAAAGGATGAATTCATATAAGGATGATGATGATGAAATCCACTTCATATCAATGATTCTAATGTCAATTGGAATGGGTTTCACCAAATCATATGGATTATGGAGTGGGGTGAATAAGTCAACAGGATTCATGCTGACTTAGTAGGGGAATGATGGTTGGCAAAAGGAATGGGTAGGTTGATATCATCTACTGGGATCGGTGAAAGAACCTTGAAATCCTTAATAGCAACAAGCAACATGTTAGAAATAGTTTATATTCTATCATTTGGATAATGTAAATGTATCTTCAAAGGTACATACTTAGGACATTAGATTACTTTAGGAGGAAGTTATCTAGTTACTTCATGCAATGTAATAAATGCACAAGTGTCAATGTGTAAGTTGTAAATGTGCAAGGTATCACTTGTATAGCTAGATAGAGTGTTGGCCAAGTATCCTATTTTTCCTATATAAGGAAGGCCTCATTGTTAGTATAGATAAGCAAGGGGATTTTTGGTGACACAATAGTTTAGGGATCTTAGTAGCTAGTTTTGTTTTGTGAGGATCACCATCCATTGGTGATGGATGCAATGTAGTCCAGTAGATTTATTGATAGGGTGTTCATTTCCTCCATAGCTACATTGTATTCATCTATATATCATTTATTTTTATTACATATCTCATTCATATTAGAGATTTATTTTCTTTCATATTATTCTGCATCTCGTGATTGTTATCCCCTTTGTATATTGTATCAAAAGCTAATGCAACACGTGTAAACGTAAATAGCAAAGGCTATGCACATGCAATGCAATAAAAAATTGTGTTTTTTTGTGCTTTTGATTTTTTTTTTGTGAATTATGTACATATGTTACAAAATTCTCCAGTGAAGTGGTTCATTGGTTGGCTCAGCTCACTCCCTTTGGAGGAGCAAATGTAAAATGGGCTAGAGGATGGGGAACATTCTAATATAATACTCATCCTATTCGATAAATGGAAATATTATGGAATATTCCTCATCGGATTCATCCGAAGATATCAACATGACATCAAATTCTTCATACAGTTCATCCTCAAATTCATCATTGTAATTAGTATCATGTTCATGCTTAAGTTGAAGCATTGAAAAACTTACTCGATAGAGGAAATTTATGGATTATATCCTAAGCCAAAGTGGTCATGCACTTCTTGAAATGGAAGTTTGATAATGTCATGCATACCTTGATCATGTAGTCCTAAACCATGGCCTTGTCAATTAACCCAATGAAAATATCATGATGAAAAACCAAACATGTGTTCTATATTAGCAAGGGATGGTTGCTTGGGTTCTTCTAGGGGAGGAGGATTGAACAATGAATCAACCCCTCCATACCCAAAATTAATTCTATTAGGAACTAAATCCATATCATACACCGCTCCTATAGATAAGGTTGGATCATGTGGATGACCGTAATCTCTATAATTTTGTATGCTTAGCAGTGTAACTGTGACATCTTCGATCATGTATTCACTGATGCTAGGATTGGTGAGGTGGACTACCACTTGTGAGGATGTGGATGTGGAAGCTAGATGTGGGATAGTGGTGGGTAGCTCTTCAGGAATGGAATATTTGGATGATGAAGTGGTGGATGGTGTGGTTGATGGGGTGAGGAATAGGTGGGTTGATGGAAGTGTGGGTTCGTAGGGATTTGAGATAAAATTGCAATATTAAATGGTTAAATATCTGCTAGTATGTAATGGACTTGTCCCTCATGCACATATTTTAAACATTGATGTAGAATGGAAGGGATGCATCTCAATTCCCTAATCCATGGGAATCCAAGGAGTATATTTTAAGTGATGGACCCCTCTAGGATGTGAAACATGGTGTGCAATATTTTTACCCCCACTTCTATGGGTAACACGACAGTGCCAACTGTGGAACAAAGAGCATCATTGAATGCTCTTAAGGTGAAGGTGTATTTTGTTATGTGTGATGGTGGAAGGTTGAGATGTTGAAGGGCAAATGTGGTGATGATGTTAATGGAGGAGACAATGTTAATCAACACTTGTTTAAATGGCTTCCTATCCACTTGAGCCATAATGTGTAATGGAGGGTCCATCGATTCTTATAAAGCTTATTTAATTTCAAAATCATAGAATGCAATGGAAGTATCCATGCACATATGAATACTATCCATGAAATTATTGAATGTATTAGTGTCTTGGGATTGTAATTCAATAGACTTTAGAATTTTAATTAATGTCTCACAATGTGGAGGAGATTGTTGAATTAGCTCATAGATAGATAGTTTAGCTGAAGCTATTTTGAGACTAGTTGTTAGCCAGCTTCTTAGTGAGATGATGGATCTTTGTGATCATTTTGGGAGATGAATTGGTTGTGATGGATGACTTGGAATGTGAATTGGTTAGGATGAATTGGAAGATAAATTGATGGGTGATGATGAATTGGTAGGTTGTTGAGACACACTTACTTGTGGTGCTATAGGAGGTTGAACTACTTTTTGTTGTTCATTTTGTATATTAGTTCTTATTTGACCACAGGTGACTATAAACACCTAAAATGCATCATGTTTAGGATACTACTCATATGGGCATATCTGCAAACCATATGACTGATATTGGACCTCTCCAAGAGCTACTAGTGGTTTTAACCACTCACTAAGGGTAATTTTGTCCTGTTCAAGCATAGTCGCTATCAACCATAGTGGCTACCATCCTAGGCCACCATTGCTCAGAGTGGCCATAGCTAGCCGATGTTGTGGATAGTGGCTAGCACTAAAACAAAATTGGTCATAAATGCAGGCACGAATCATGAATGTTAACTAAACTTGCATTGTATTCGAGTAGTTTTAGGCATGAATATCCTATAGTTCCTCCTAACTACCACTCCCATGCAAGTTTGAAATTGGGTCTTCCCCCCTTTATGGTCAGTTTCATATAGATCTGAATCTTGGCTTCTCCAAGAAGCCAAGATCTGGAATTTGGGAGGTCTACATATGCACCATCCCAAAAATAAGAAATAATCTGATATTTTATGCAGTGAATCCCTATTTGAGTGAGTAGCGAGTTGGCAACCCTTGAGGAGAGTCGAAGTGCTACCCATTTTACAAATTTCCAAGCCTGCAACCAACCATGGAGCTTCCAAAGGATTGAGAAGCACATATCACAAATTCACATCGATCTAACATGAATACCCATGATTTTTACTACCAAAACATCTCTGGAAATGAAGGTGACCCTTGAACATCAATTTGGATGAAGAATTGAGTGTTGCAACCCCTGGTTTTTGAGGTAAAATATCATAGTTAGTGATCGTTGTCTTTGACAGTGGCCTGCAGGCATGGTTACTCTGAGAGATAGTGGCTAGGATTTGGGTCATCATTTCTTCAATTTTTAGTGTAGATTTCCTATTGCTTTTGTTTTGTTAGCCTATATTAGAGTAGATCTATCTTTTACATTACTTTTTTATGGTGATTTCCTAGTTATTCATGCATATTTTCTTATCTTTACATATTTTCATGCTTTATTACAAGATTTATCATATTACATACAAATATTTGAAAAGATCCTCATCATGAGAGGCCTCGTATGCTACTAATCACTCTATGTTGTTTCTTGAATGCAGATCACAGGTCTTTGAAAAATTCAAAGCATTTTTAGCATCAAATCCCTCCAAGAAAGTGAGAAGGCATCTATAAGCCCTTAAGCAAGTCCGTGTCGAATCTAAGAAGCTTGTGGATTACACCATCCCTACTTAGGGGTTTTTCATATTTGTAATCATTGTATAAATCATTTGGTATCCCTAAGAGGGACCTATTTTTAATAAAATTTTAGTATGAATTAATAAGAAGAGATTTCATATTTTTTTAATTCATTGTCTTTCATGCTTTCATGACTTTACACTGGATATAATGATGCAAATAGCTCAGGTGTATGTTTTTTAGGATCATACAAATGGTAATCATGATGGGAACACCTAAATTTTATGTTGCTTTGCTAATTTACTGAGTGTTTTCTATATGTAGGCATGGTCTCTCTGGTCGACAGTGGCTAGCAGAGCTTAGCCACTTTTGAAGATAGTGACCTTTCATAGCCGCCCTGAGTGACAGCGACCGATAGAAAACATGCAATAGTAGATAGCCTAAGTAGCAATAGACTTGGATTCTAGGTTGGTGGGATTCTATATAATTTTTTAGTTCTATGCCTATGTTTAATTTCCATAATACAGTAGGAAAATTTATTTTAATTAGAAAACATAGAGAAATTTAAAGAAAAAAATGATTAAATTCTCTTATATTTTCTACTAGTCGCTACTAGGAACAACGAACTTATTTCAATCCGCCCTAGTCTCCAATGGTCTAGATTATTTGTAGAGATTGTATGTTTGGGGCCCAACCAAAGTCCATTTCTTAATGAGTAATATTGCATTCTCTAAAAATCATGTAGTTTTTTTGACGTGCATTTTCTTAAAGTGAAACATTTTTTTAGGCATATAGGAAAGAGCATGAGTGCTTCATGATGCATCCATTTCTTTATGTAAATTTAAAAATAACAATCACACACCACATTTCATTTAAACACTAGTGATTTGGACTTCATCACCAACCACTAGTATAGTTCAATGATAGTGGGTTTCATCTCCATTCATTGGATCAAATCCCACGAACCCGTTCTATTTGGCCGCTGGTTCCAAGATCCGACATAGCTTGGAAAATTTGCATGAACTTCTCTTCAGAGGATATGACACTACCCAAGTTAGTATTGGGTGAGGACTGGCATGACTTGTGCTCCCTAACCAGGTGTGGGTTTCATCTCCACACTTTGGTGGGTTTACGTGATCGTGACTTTCATTATCGGTTGTTGAGCTACGAGAATACAGGTGAAATCCACTTAAACAATTTGAGCATATCATCAATGAAATGCAAAACATGATGAGATTTAGATTTTAGTTTTCAAAAAATTTAAAACATACAAGACCCATTTTAGTAATACCAAGAATATTTAAAAGAGATAAACATTTTGTCCACTTTGTTTGTGTGTTTTAAAATCTACACTAAAGATAATTTCACATTGTCATGGTATTCATGCAGAGCAACCGTCCTCAGTCCAAAATTGAGGTGAGAACTACCACTCCACCCAACCATGATCACAACAACAATAATTTTGAGCCAGCCATACAGAATATCACTGAACGAAGTTCAATGAGCCTCAGGGGGGATAACTCAACCCATGGGGGTACTCCTCAAGAAACCTCAACTAAAGAACCATATCCAGGTTCTTCTCGTGATAGACATGAGGGAGCTTCAAGGCCCCAATATTAACATTATAGGCATAGGTAGGATCCAGTAACAATCTCACCATATATCCTAGCCTCCTTATATATGGTAGGATAGTGATAGACCACAATCTCATTGGTGCCAATGAAAACCCATCAGCTTAGTCGTGGAGATCCAGACAGCTTGATGAGTTGGATAAAGTTTTCTCAAGACAAAATTAGAGAAGCAATGCTACTACGTATTCCATTTCTTGTATTTTGCATAGCGATCAAACAATTAGGAACACTAATGAGCCATGGGAAGCTTCAAACCATCCCCGTAGTATGTACACTACTTTTGATCATGGGGGTATTGAACATAGTTCATTGTACATTGACCATGTTAACTTGATAAATAAGAGTAAAAGTAGAGTAGGAGACTCTCCAAGGGGCATATCCATTAGGACTCCTCACACGGAGTTACAGAATCATAGACCTTTAGAAGCGGATCAATCTGACCATGTATGTAGGTTATATGAAGATGTGCAACATCAAAAAAAATTACTCCAAGACAAGGATGATGCACTGCATGCAGAATAAGAGTGCTTATACATCCTTGAGCAAGAGGAATTGTGAAGGAAAATGTATTTACACCTAAATGAGAAGCGCTTGAGAGAGGAACAAATAGAGTGTGAAGAATAAGCAAATAGGTTAGCTCAAGCTAAATTACACATGGGTAGTGAGTATTACCAATCTAACAGATGTGTTGTTTCTTAGCATGAGAGATGCACTAAACAAGGAGATGAATGCACTCACTACACATCACATCATGATTCAAAACACCAATAGCACTTGGATCTATAATAGGCACAACATGAACAATAACAGGTAAAAATAGAGGATCAGGAGCAAACATATCCTAAACCCTCATCTGTAGTCATAGGAGATGAATATAGGTGCCCAAAGTGGGTAAATGTAGAGTTACCTCCTCGATCGTACTGAGTAAACCTTTGAGAATAAGAGATCATATATTTAAAGGCATACAAGATACTCATCAATAGATTCAAGTATCTCGAGAAACAGGACACGGTTGGGCAAAATCCAACCCTGAGCAAGATACACAATCAGCCTTTGTGCCCTTCGATACCAAGTCCTACTTATCCTAGACACTTTGAGATGCCTAGGTTAGATAAATTCAAGGGGAGAGGAATACATGCAGGAGAATATGACCAATTTCATGAACACGTGCTTCCAACTAGAACACAATGACATCCTGATGTTAAGAAAATTTATCATGATATTATTAGGTGCAACAATTGAGTGGTTTAACAAACTACCCAAGCATAGCATCATCAGTTTTGAGCAGCTGGTGAACATATTCTTGAACACTTTTCTTTTGGTTTCAAGAAGAAAGTAAACTTTTTTGTCTTGGCTAATATAAAGCAATACGATGATGAGTCGATCATGGACTATGAGAATAGATGGATAAAGGTAATGGTAAAACTACCATTTTTTGTTCCCACTACTAAGCTCACCCAAATGTTCACTAAGAGTTACGATAAGTACATCTCACTGTTGTTACAACTATAACAGTACAAAATATTCAAGGAAGCCTTGGCACAAGCCAAGTTGATAGATGACATCAAGGTTGAAGAATGATATCTTAAGCTTCGTAACAATAAATATTGGAACAACTAAAACAATCAAAATCAACAAAATTAGGTCAAGCCTGCTCTATTCAATCAAGTTGTCTTAAATATGCCAAAGGAAGGAAATATCCAGTAACTATAGAATTACTAGGCTTAGCCTACCCCAGCCAATTACAACCAAAATAACAACCAAGGCCAAAATAGGGAACGTCGACCGCCTTGCTACTTCACACCTTTATCAGAATCGATGCAATCAATATTCAATCAACTAAGTGAGACACAGAGAATTAGATTTCTTGAGGTACAACTTCTTGACCCTAATTATCCCAAGCCCAAGGGATATAGGGTGACCATTATTACCCTTTTTTTTTTGTAAGTAAATTACTTCATTAATTACCAAGTTTTACAAGTTGACCTGTTGTGGTTGATCCACAACACACCCCAAAATTGGGGACCCACCTTTTTGCATGCTTTGCAAGAAAATTGCAGTGGCCCAGATGCTAAAAAAAATCAAAATAATATCAAAGAAAAATAGCAGAAATAAAAAGTTGTCACGATATCGCGACATGTTGCTCAGTCGCATCCAAAAATGAAAAGTTGTCACGATATCGCAACATGTTGCTCCGTCACAGCCAGAAACAAAAATTTATCGCAATATCGTGACATGTTGCTCCATCGCAACCAGAAACAAAAAGTTGTTGCGATATCACGACATGTTGCTCCGTCGCGGCCAAAATCAAAAAGTTGTCACGATATCGTGACATGTTGCTCCGTCATGGCCAAAAATGAAAATTTGTCGTGATATTGCGACATGTTGCTCCGTCGCGGCTAGAAACAAAAAATTGGCGTGATATCGTGACATGTCACGTTTTCACGGCTCAAAATAGCAAAGTACAACGAAATGAAAAAGTGTCACGATTTCACGACATGTCGTGTTTTCGCAGCTGAGAGCAACAGAATGTAGCATGAAGAGAAAACGTCACGAAATCACGACATGTCACAAAATCACGGTCAAAGCAGTCAAGCAAGGCAAGGCACTAAAGTCGTCGCAATATCGCGACATGTCATGTTTTCATGGCAGGAAAGCGAGGAAGGAGCAAATGATTGAAATTTTCACAAAATCATGACATGTCTCATTTTCACGATCTATCGATGGCAATGGAAGTGAATGTAGAGGAAAAGGTGTCGCGATTTCGTGATAGAAAGCAGCAAATGGTACGAAAGGAAAAGGTGTCATGATTTTGCGACAAAAAGTAGCAAATGGTATGGAAGGAAAAGGTGTCGCGATATCGTGACATGTCACGTTTTTGCAGCCAAGTGCAACGAGTTAGAGCAAAATGAAAAGCTTCACGATTTCGTGACAGGTTGCATCCAAGCGGCCCGAAAGAGAAAAATGTCGCGATATTGCGACATGTCTCATTTTTGTGATGCATGAAGAAGAGTTAAGCTATTGACATAAAAATGTCACGATATCGTGACATGTATCATTTTCGTGATGCATGAAGAAGACTTAAGTTGCTGACAGAAAAATTTCGTGATATCGTGACATGTATCATTTTCGCGATGCATGAGGAAGAGTTAAGCTGCTGACAAAAAAATGTCATGATATCGTGACATGTCTCATTTTCCCGGTGCATGAAGAAGAAAAGGTTGTTGACATAAAAACTTCGTGATATCACGACATGCTATTTTTGTCGTGATTCATGGCCGGCCATTACAGAGTATGCAGGGAAGTTGAACACGTGGCACAAAGGCATAAGGGTTATGATAACGCTTCAGATCGATAGTTACAATTAGCAGAGAAGACCAAACGTTTCAGGCTTGAGAAAAAGGTCAAAACACCAAAGAAGCGGGAAAATGAAACGAAGCAATCTGGAATATGAAGTGAAGCGATCTGGGAAATGAAATGAAACATCACAGAGTGAAACAGAGAACTGCAATAGAAATTTTAAAAGCAGAAGTGAAGACAGATACAGGGGCTGGAAATTGTAACAAGAAAAGCATTATTTTTTTTTGAATAAAAGGAGTTTATTTGGCAAGAGTAACTTTTGTGTGTGAAATCAAAATGAGATTGAAAGCTAAGACTACTGTTATCTCTGTAGATCTTTCCTTTGCATTATTTTTTCTTGTATCTATTCTTTTACACCATAATGTGGGTTACGATAGGTGAATGATAGAATGATGCAATTATTTATTTCCTTAGAGTCTTGCATCTGATCTGATTTGACTGTGTTTTATTACAGGTCTATTAGGTTAGGTTGTTTTAGAATTTCATCTCATAACTTGGGGTTTTGCAAGGAGGAGATTGCTAACCAAATTAACGTCCTATTTCAGTTTTTCGAGTTGATTCTCATAAAGAATGTTTATGTTTTAGTTTCTGACGTTATATTTTTAATCTTACTTGAAATTTTGAGTTTTGAATTCTGGTACATTCCAGAATACTTTGCTAATTTTTACTAACACCAAAAGCTAACATAGAAGTAGCAGAATAGTGTTAAATAAAAAGATAAAACGAACCCGTTAACTATAAAATGAACCTCATGTTAAAGGCATGGAGATTAAAATGAAGTGGCTTATACCACGCATTTTCTCATTTGAAATCCTTTTAAGCCAAAATATAAAAGAGGTCACTAGCTTATTTTCGGGTAGACTTCATTATCCTCAAGAGCATTAAGAAAAGATATTTACACAGTTGGTTAATTTAATAGATTACGGTTGCAAAGTTTTCTTTCAATCATTAAAGGCCCCTTGTTAACAGTTACTTGCAGGGTTTAAGTTATTCTAGTATACATTCATTTATTTGTCTTAAGTCTTAATTGGTTATACGCATATGAATGTTTGTTCACAAGAACCTTGGAGAAATAAAAAATAACAAATTTCTTTGCAAGAAAGAGTTTCCTATCTGAGACTCCAGTTGCATGATCATTTTTTTATAGGGCAAAATATTCACTCAACATGACCCAAAACCTTTAACAAAAATCAGCCATATGCTGACACTATGGATCCTTGCCATCCTAAGGATTCTTTGTCCTTTACTACTTTTGGCCTTCCTAAATGCCTAGTTAGCAAGGGAAAGCAAACACTAGTCCTACCAACTGACAGAACAGACAAAAGTAAGCAAACCGCCATCGTATCCAAAAAAACATTGAAAAATAGGCTCTCGCCTTGAGAGGAGCACTTCCTCTGAACAAAATGTAAACCAAAAATTAAGACCGCCAAGGCCTGAGGAACCTTAAGCCTCATCTTCGATGTCCTCCTCGAGCTCCTCTTCCTTCTCGTCCTCATCATCCTCATCGTCGTCCTTGACCTCCACTTTTGGCATGTACCCCTCATTGAAGAACACCTGAGTCAAGGTGTCATGGGCCTCCTGCATCTGGTTTATGATGCTAGCGTAGGATCTCAGAATGAACCATTTCAGGACCATGATTGTAGGTCCCTCCTCCTCCATGTCACTCACACTAGCTTTGGAGCTCCCTTGAATTTGTTTGTTTTTCAGCCTCATGGATGATCTCGTTGTGGGTTCCTCAATCCTCAGTCTCTTCTTTGTCGTCCCTCCTCTACTTACAGGCTCCCCCACTCTCTTCTTCGTTAGAGACACAAAGGTAGGCTTGATAGTGCCTAGGCTAGCTCTCACCCCCGAGCTCTCTACATGGTGGCTAGGTGGTATCTCCTCTATGATCGGAGGCTCAGGATTGGGAGCCATCGCCAGCACCCACTTGTATATGACTTTGAATAGCCCTTGGTGCATCGGCATGGCAGACCCCCTCTTGCTGTGACATGCATTGATAGTATAATTCATAGAGTTCATCAGAAACTGGGGGATACTTATCGGGTTGACATCTTGAAAAAAATTCACAAACGCATAATGGAAGCTTAACAAGGTCTTGTTGGGATCCTCCACCGTGACAAATTCCATTAAATTTTTCATAACCCCATTCCATGGGGTGGGCAAATCCATTCTAGTCAGCCCATTTTTAGCCTCCTTAAATATTTTGGGGTTATCTCTGAATTCCTTCAACTCAACCTCCCAGTGATGCTTTTGACGATGGATGGAACATCCTCTCACCATTTGCCCTGTCACAACCATGAGCATGTTGACGTCAATAACAATATCTCTTCCTTGAATCTCCACCTTCCCATATTCCCAAGTATCCATCACCACCTGGGTGATATCATCCTCAACCCCTGAGAATAAGTCAAAAAATTGAGTGAACCTACGCTCAGTGAGGATGGCCTGGGCAACAGGCTCCATTATGACCATGTTGGGTTCTACGTACGTCATTATGTTATTAACAGGCTTCTTCCTAGCACCTTTCTCAATCTCACACTGGCTTGTGCTCCACGATCCTCCGCCTTTGCCCATGTTAGAAAGGTGGTATAACTTATAGTTTTTCTGATGTGTGTCGAGCCCTTCCTTGTTAAGAGTGCCAAACATGGGAAAGGACCACCCATCATCCTTCGTATGGATCTCTTGCCAATTGGCCTCAACCCACCTCATGTCATTGTGATTCGCCACCACTCTTGTTGCACACTTGACCACGCCTTCCTTAATAGGAGTGCCATGCATTGGAAAGGACCACCCATTTTTCTCCACTTGTATCTCCTGCCACCTAACCTTGTCAGTTAGCCTTGTCAACATTCCAACAAGCTCCTTGTCATCATGAGTCGGATTCACTATCTTCACATTAGTCACATCCTTGACTACACCTTCCTTGATAGGTGCTTCCTACATAGGGAATGCCCACTTATCATCCTCCACTTGGATCTCATGCCAGTTGGTCTTACCTATCCATCTTGTCAGTATTCCTGCCCGCCCCAAGTCACCATGATTTGAACCCATTTTCTTTGAATGCTTGGCTATGTTTAACATTTTCCACATGATGGGGATGTGCATACCATGAATCACCTCATGAACACCATAAATGTGGCCAATGATCTTCGTCCTTCTACCTCGGGGCCACCTTCGGTCATGAGTGTTTTGCCTTGGGGTTGTACATGCCTTGTCTTGTCTTGGATTCTCAACCTTGCATTTTCCCACACTAGCCCCTCCCAAGATCTCTGTCAACATTACCCATAGATTTAAAACCTTCAGGCTTAATTGTATTGGTAAAGAACCCCCATAGCAGTCATGGGCCACGTGGGAGTAGTACCCCCTTCCACTGCCCACCTTAAGCAATGGATTGCCTATCATTGTGGAGGATATCTTCTATTTCACATGGCATGCCTCACATCCACGTAGTCAAACTACTAGCATCAACTCCAATATTGGCTAGTTTGTCTGCAGATCTGTTGGCCTCACGGAACACGTGTTGAGCCATCTTATCTTGTCTTACCTCAAACAGGATCCTCACCTCATGAATGATAGCCTCAATCCTCCAAGGAGGTTTTTTGCCATTAGTTAAGAGGTTAATAATGATCATTGAGTCCCCTTCCACTATCAACTTGCCTTGGATCTCCTGGGCCACCTGCAATCCCCTCCAAAGCGCTCGTGCTTCCACCTCATTATTGGTTCTGATTCCTAGCGGTTCAGCAAAAGCCATCACCAAGTTTCCTTGATGATCTCTAACCACTCCTCCTACCCTAGCCTATCCAGGATTCTCCTTAGCCACCCCATCAAAGTTCAACTTAAACCAATCTCTAGGGGGTGGCTCCCAACTGATGCCACTTCTAGGATTGGGATTTTGATTAAAGGCTATCTCATCAGGAGGGATACCTAAGGAAAGAGCAATTTCCTTTTCCAAGGGAGGAACTGCATGATGTTCTACAGATAGGATACTAATATTCTCTTTCACAAAGGCAAGGATCCTGTTAAGGATGGTCTTAGGACTATGCTTGGAATTATTAAAAGCTCTATGGTTCCTTTCTAACCAAATTTTCCAAAGGAAGTGGTGCCAACAAACCTTCCAAAAAAACTTAAGTTTTGGGCTCACAAAAGGATGAGGCCATTGTTGGAAAGCTTTGGTAATAGTAGTCGGTTTAACCCAAGAGATCCTAAAGGATTGAAAAAGTCCATCAAGGATAGATATTGACACTGGACATTCTAAAAAGAGGTGTTGGACCGATTCCCACTCTGCCCTGCACATGTAACACCGGTTAGCAATAATCATTCCTTTTGTAAGCATGTTGTCAATGGTAAGAATATTTCCTTGGATCACAAGCCAAGAGAAAAAGGATATTTTAGGGATCAAACTCTTGATCCAGACTAGCTGTGGTTGAATCTGGTTATCCTCGGGGTTTAGGAGTAGATTGTAGGTAGATTTAACCATGAATTCTCCACTCTCCATCTCTGACCATGCTAGATGGTCTTCTACTTCCCTCATGGGGATAATCTACTGACCTAAGATGTTTTGAAGTTCTTCAAACTCAGCTTAAAAACCCTGCACCCTAATTTATTTCCATATGGGAATAATCTTGTCATGCCTTATGAAATATGCCACCCTTTGTCCTATAGATTGTTTTGTCTACTCTTTGATCCTAGCAAGGTGGGGGTTCTGGGATAAAGCCTCAGATCTAGCCCACCTATCTTCCCAAAAATTGATCTTTTTCCCATTACCTAAAATCCATCTAAGCCCTTTCTTGACCAAATATCTACTGGTTAGGATTGCTTTCCAAAAATCCGATCCTCTTTTTAACATATTCTCATTGAGGAAGTTCATTCCTTGAAGGTATTTCCTCTTGACTATGGCTGTCCATTCATTCTCCACATTTGTCAACAGCCACCAGGCTTGTTTAGCTAACAACGCAGTGTTGAGATGAGACACTCTCCTCAGACCTAACCCCCCATTTGCCTTGGGTTTGCACACTTTGCTCCAGCCTACCAAATGGATCCTTTTTTTATCTTCCATCCCTGACCAGAGGAATTTTTTTTGAAATTGCTCGATTTTTTGATATACCCTGCTTGGAGCTCGAAACACAGATAAAAAGTATACCGGGATGCTTTGGATCGAAGCCATAGTCAAAGTAGCTTTGCCTGCCTGAGATAGTAAATGTCCTTTCCAACCAGCCAACTTTTTTTGGATCCTCTCCAACACATTATTCCACATGGCTACCATCGGGTTCCCAGAAAAAATGGGCAAGCCTAAGTAAGAGGTGGGGAGGTTCGCTATGGGGCATTCCAAAATCCTAGCAATCTTGGTTTGCCTTGGAATGGGAGTGTTAAGGAAGTAGAGTTTGCTCTTATTGAAATTCACTTTCTGGCCAGCCGCTTCCTCATACATCTTGAGAATGTATTTGATTCTTCTTGCCTCAAACACTGAAGCCAGTGTTAGCATCAACGTATCATCCACAAATTGTTGATGGGTTACAGGGTTTGTTGAAGAGGTCACCTTTATCCCAGATATGAGTCCTACAGTAGAAGCAACTTTAATGGTTCTTCCTAAAGCCTCTGCCATGATGATAAAAAGCATTGGGCTTATGTTTCCTTCCCTTAGCCTTATCCTCTTCTCCTAGTGATCTTGATTCACCCCGTCCCCGACCCCCCCCCCAAGAAAAACCCCCGCCCCCCAATCCACCCCCCATGGGGGAGGAAGCCCAAATTTTATTATATTGCATCCAGGAACTCCCAATTAATTCTGTCATATGCTTTATTCATATCCAATTTTAGCCCCATCCCCTCTCTTTATTGTCTTGTGTTAGTATGGAGAGCTTCATGGACAGTGATTACTCCATCTAATATTTATCTTCCTTGAACCAAGCTTCCCTAGCTTGGATCAATGATTACAGGTAAAATTTCCTTCATTCGATTAGCTATAACTTTGGTAAGGATTTTGTAGGAAACGTTGCATAAACTGATCGGCCTAAAATCTGCCATAGTATTTGGGGTTGGACCTTTGGAAATTAAAGCTATGAAGGTGGAGTTAAAGCCCCTAGGAATATGAGTTGAGGTTTGAAACTCCCTAATGGCAGCCATGAATTCAACACCAAAAATATCCTAAAAAAATTGATAGAAACAAGGTGGGAAACCATCCGGGCCAGGAGCCTTGTCAGGTTCCATGCTAAACAGGGCTGATTTGATCTCATAATCAGTAAAAGGCACCATGAGAGAGTCATTAGTGGCCCTGTCGATGAGGTGGGGGATGAATTGGAGAAGAGAATATTTGGTTGTTGCCTGACAATGAGATTCTTCACCCAACAGGGAACTGAAGTAAGCAACTACCTCCTCTCTGATGTCCTGAACGTCTTGAGTTGAGGATCCATCCGCCTTGGTCAGATTTCTAATTTTGTTATTGCTCCTATTCCTCAAGGTGGTAACATGAAAAAATTTCAAATTAGAATCACCCTCCTTCAACCACAAAGCTCTGGATTTTTACCTCCAATACATTTCCTCACAGGCCATAATGTTATGAAATTCACAGAGGGTATCCTTCTCTTCTAATATGGTTGTCTCATCATAGATTCCATTTTGAATTTTTCTTTCTATCATTTTTAGTTTCTCAACAACTGCTTTCTTGTTCTCAAAGATGTTTCCAAAAACTTCTTTGTTCCAGATTCTGAGGTTATCTTTTACTAACTTTAGTTTTTGGGCTAATTTGAAGGAAGAGCTTCCCTGAATAGGTTGCTGCCACCACTTTTTAACCTGCTCCCTCAGCTCCGGATGTTTTGTCCACATTGATTGAAATCTAAAAGGTTTTTTAAAGGGGGTAGCTTGAAAAACCTCGAACAAAATAGGACTGTGGTCTGAAGCACTTTTGGGGAGGGCCTACAACAGAGAATCACCAAACATTGTAATGGCTTCCTTAGATAGGAAGAATCTATCCAACCTCTCCTGGATCAGTTGGCTCCCTATCCTACGATTACTCCAAGTGAATTTAGCTCCTTTTAGCCTGATATCCATCAACTCATTTGCATTTATGAACTCATTAAAGTCTTCCATGCTCCTGGATGGTAAACCTGATCCTCCCTTTTTATCATATGGATATAATGGGGTGTTGAAGTCACCTGCAATCACCCAAGGAATGTTGTTGAAGGCTTGATTCAAATGACTTAGGTACTCCCATAACTCTGATCGACCTTGAATAGAGGTCGGTGCATACACATTAGACATGACCTAGGATTTGTTGTTGTCAGTATCATGGAATAGCATGCTAAGAACCCTGTCATCCACCTGGATCACACTACCTTCTATTTTATATGGATCCCACAAAACCATAAGTCCACCTAACGCTCCTCTTGCTTGTTGAAAGGCCACTTCCCCTTGCTTCCAAATCCTTCTAGCTATAGATGCATATTGAGTGGCATCTGTCTTTGTTTCTTGAAGAAAAATAATTGTTGGATTAAACTCTTTCCTTATTGATTTTACCACCCTTTGCTTCGGTGGGCCATTTAGGCCTCTCACATTCCATGAGAGTACCTTCATTTAGACTGTTTATTATTTTTCCCCCTCCCCCTTCCTTGGGCTGGAGGGGGTTTATCGGTTTTGCTATCATCCTGACTAGGAATAGCTTGTTGTAAAAGTGTTCTCTACTTCCCATTAGCAATTTCATTATTGATCCTAAGTCTATAATGCTCTGCGGTGGACATTCACCCTCTTTTTTTCACTTCCATAATCGATAGGAGACTTAGTTGAACTTTTGGTCTACTTTGGACTGAAATTAGGGGGCATATACTAAAGTAATCTAGGACTAGAATCCCTTTCCCTATTCTGAAGGGTTTCACCTCCATCCTCATCCTCCTCCATGTTTTGAATAAACTCACCTAAATCATGATACTTATTCGTTGGACTTCTCATTGAGGAACCTGTTGGCTTTGGGCTAACTTGGTAGGGGATGATTTGATGCAATACAAGATTGGAAGGTCCTTTCAAACCGACTGATTCTACAAATTCAAGTCTTGACTCCACTCCCTCCATATTCTGACAATAGTAACTAGGGTTATCTTTTTTCCTTTGAGAGGAGTTTTTGGGATTTTTTGGAACAACCGTGGAAGGGCCTGACTTGGATGGGGACTCTAGGGTTTCAGGAAACATGATTTGGGGATTTTCTTCTTCACTGGTTCCCTTTTCAACCTCTAGGTTGGCTAAGATTTCAAATTTGTTAAAGCTAGGATCCATAGGACATACCTGAAGTTCCTGGCCTTCTTCGCAAAGTTGTTTTCCTTTCTCCTGAAGCTTGGGTTGGGTTGTTGGACCTTGGTTACCCTGATTATTTTTGGCTAGCCTGAAACCTCCGAAGATTGGTGGACCACGTGGTCCTTTGTTTCTAGGGGATCCTCTCCCATTTGCCTTACTATCTTGAGCTTTTTTTGTGGATTATCTATTTGCTGCAAGGGTTGGGCATTGATTCCAGAGATAACCCTTAGTTTTGCACTCGCTACAGAAAGTCCGCTTATTCTCATACTCCATCGGTTGTATCCTCAAGAACTCATTATACCCCAGTTCCACAAAGGAAGTCAGTTTAGAGTCTAGGTTTGCATTCACATAGATCTTGGCATTCTTCATTCTAGTTCTTTCCTGGGTTGGATGGTCTATAGCCACTAACTCCCCTGTCACTTTGGCTATGCCTTGAAGCCAATATTCATTAAAAAACTACACTGGGAGGTTTGGTATATGAACCCATATGGATGCCATGTTTATTATTTTCTTCTTAGGGTCAAAATCCTCCCCCCATTACCTAAGAAAGAGGTTATGTTTTCCTAAGAACCATGATCCTCCCATAAGTATTTTATTTATGTCCTCTTTGTTATTGAGTCTTATCATGAAAAACCCCCTAGATAGGGCCACAATATCTAAATTTCCTATAGTTTTCCATTTTGCCAGAGCCCAAGATCGTATCGTCTCAATGTCCGGCCTCCCGCCCAGGAACTTGCCCACTAAGGAAGATGATTCCAAATCCATAAAGCTTTCCATAACCTCTACTGGAGCTATTATCCTATTGTTATCTGGTATTAGGGGTGGGAGCACATCAAAGGGATTCCCTCATTTTTCCCTCTTAGGGTTTCCAAGAAGGACAGTCTCTTCCTCGGATCCCCCGCCCCCAACTGGGACCCTTTATCAGGATATTTGTTAGGAGGGTCGGTCCCTCTGACCTTTTCAAATTGCATAGACAAGGAATCCTATCCCTTTCCTGCTATAGCAGTCTTACCCACCTCTAGATCCTCACCCTCTGCCTGTTCAAGGTTCCCGCCAACCACCTCCACTCCTCCTATGCTTCCTCTAACACTCCTCCACTCCTCCATCACTTCAATAGGGGTATAATATTGAGGCATGCATCAGTTTCAAAAACATCGTACAAAATATGATCAAAAAGGATGAACTAAAAGTTGATAATCCACTAGCACCTAACAACAGAGATATGGGTATATTTAGAAACTCGTTGCCAAACCATGAAGCCCCTAGAAATTAAGGCACCTAAGTAAACCAAATCCAAGTTGAACCTCCCACCCAAGGATTCATTGGGATGGTCAAAATAGTCAATGTGGCAACAAGAAACTGACGATACAAGCAACTAGAACCTACAATGTTTCCTATTTTTGTTCCAGTTGCACCTCAATAGATGCCAATGCAAAATCATCCTCCGAGTCTTCCATCAAGACCTATGATAACTATCCAAAATATAATTGTGTAGAATCTCCAAATAACACTGACCAAGTTATCAATATATGAGCTCATTCAACCATCTCCCAGACACAAGGAGGCCCTAATGGAAATCTTGATATCAATTGAGCTACAACCCCAAAACCCTGATGCATTCACAAACTTTTTGGGGCAATTACAACAGTGCTAAGATCTCGTGATTCATTTTTATGATCATAAAATAAAGGTAGTCCCTACTACCATAGTAGACCAACCTATGCACATCATCACGTGTATCAATGACATACCTTTCAAGTGGTTTTTAATTTACACAAGTTTGTATATTAACATAATCACAACCAAGGCTATAGGGCACTTGAATATTTCTAGGTCAAACATCATGCCTACCTCTTACACATTGAGAGCCTTCAATGATGCATTGTGCTCCACAGTAGGTACAATCATCCTACCTATACGATACCTATGATGTATCATGTTTTGAAGGGGGCCATGCAGTATAATATCCTCCTAGGGCATCCTTGGATAAGGGACATGCAATTCTTTCCCTCGATCTTGCATCAATGTATTAAATATGTGCACGAGGGATAGGTACATGTGGTGCCATCGAATGAAGAGCCATTCATATATGTTCATCAAGTTGACTTACCAAGGGATTTTGTCCTTCCATCCATGCACTTGTACATTAGGTTGTCATCCCCTACCACACATCCAGGAAGCAAATCCAAATTAGCATGAGGTGACCCATCCACATCGGTGCCACCTCTGGCTTCTAAAGCTACTAGCACTTCTAAGAAACCAACAACATCTAAGGCAAAAGACTCTCAAAAACTAAAAGCACCCTTGGTGGAGGAAATACCTAAGGAAGTCCCAACCATAGCGATAATGGATATTCCAAATCCCATAGAGGGGGAATATTCCCAAGACATAGTCAAGGATGTACCTCAACCTACCTCACCTGCATCATCATCATCATCATCTGCACCACAGGTGATAATTCACCTTGCGAATATAGGACTAGGTGAATATCTTGTGCATAATGTTACTTTTACTCTAATTATCGAGTCTACACAAGACATGGGATGACCAAGAGTCCCAAACTTACCCATAGGGATAGTGGTACCATTAGGTATCCCCCCTAACTAGACCAATTTCATTTATGCTGGATTGGATTATGTCCATGATGCTTCAGATATTGAAGAGGATGAAAATTAGTCATTCGCCATGAATATTCATTACTTTTCCAATCTTGAGTTTGCTTTGAGATAATTTGAACACAACCATTGGCATGGCTATGGTTTAGGTCTTTATGAGCAAGGGTGACAAAACCCAATTGAACCATGATATCAGTTACTTACTGATATTTTTGGCCTAGGATATCATATCCAAAGCTATGATGATTCACTAGTAGTATCTCTAGATAAGCTAAGCTTAGGGTTTAAGGAAGACATTGAATAGAATTTCTATCTCCCAATTATAAGCTAGATGGATGACAAGTTGGTGACCACAGAATACATCGTAGATCATAGTGAGGCTGAGGATGAGACAGAATTGGCCTACCTTGGGCCTTGACATTTACATCACCACATAGATATAATTAATATGGAGAGTGGATACATTGTATATGACAATGACTATGAGTCATTATATTCTACTAATATGTCCTACCTTAGGCCCTATAAGTCACACCACCTCATAGCACCAGTGGGTATGAATGATGGATTATTTATAGATTATAGTGATTATGAAGATGAAACTGAGAGGGCCTACCTTAGACCTCACTACTTGCATCATTGTAATGAACCATTCAACATAGATGATATGTACTATAGAGTATATCCTGGACCTCACATCAGGGGAAGACCAACCAATTCAAATGTAATCCACCGTATAGTCTTCCCTGATCCTCCAACATTTATAAAACTAATGCAACCAAATGATCCCATCTTCTCATCTATTCATAGACTAGATCCTGAGATCCACATACCCCCAGAGCCTCATCTTGGGTACAAAAAGCAAGTCAACAATGCAGAGTTACACCCAGGTGGTCCTAGAGATTCCATCAACATGATCTCCATTAATTTGACCACTCCACTTCACAACCAACTGATCCTTCTAAACCATTGTGTCTTAACTTAGATGCTATTGATGGGAATCATATTGATTCACCCTTAGAGCTTGAGGATTTTTCCCTAGTGAATAAATATTACAACCATTTCACTTTGCACTTGGCTACGCACATGATGTTTATCACGTTGGTTTTTATCCTAATTCAGTTGAACCTTTAAACCCAGTGGATGACATCCATTTGATCCCCACTCCTCACCATCTTGAGGAGGGATTGCATATGTCAATAGAGAAAACTTTCAAAGTGGACATCAATGATGATCCTTCTCATCCAAAGAAATTTAAGTTCGAAGAAATCTTATCTCCAAAATAATAGGCTACCATCATACCTCTATTGAAAGAGAGACCTAATCTCTTTACTTGGACCTATAAGGATATGTTGGGTTTATATCCAAAATTGGTGGTCCACAACCTTTTGCTAGATCTTGCAAAGAAACCGGTCAAGTAAAAACTCAATAAGATGCATCAAACTATCACCTTGATGGTAAATAACAAGTTGTATAAGTTATTGGATGTAGTCTTTATTACCCCCATCGACTATCCATAATGGGTATCAAACATGGTGCCTATAGGAAAACCTAATGGAAGAATTCATATTTGCATAGATTTCAAATATCTCAATAAGGCAACACCAAAGGATTCATTCCCATTGCCCAATATAGATGCTCTTGTAGATACAATTGTGGGTCATGAGATACTCTCCCTCATGGATGATTTTTTTGGTTACAATCATATTCATATTAAACCCGAAGACCAACACAAAATCGTGTTCACCACTCCATGGGGGACATTCTATTACAAAGTAATGCCATTTAGTCTTAAAAATGTTGGTGCCACATATCATCGAGCCATGACATATATTTTCCATGACTACATGCATAAGATCCTAGAAGATTATATTGATGATTTACTGGCCAATTCATTGTTGCACGAAGAGCACACCAAGGTCTTGATAAAATTCTTTGATTACTTGATAGAGCACAATGTCATAATGAATCCCAAGAAATGCGTCTTTGGTGTAACTTTAGGAAAACTCTTGGGATTCATTATTTCTAAATGAGGGATTTAAGTCAACCCATCAAAGGTAAAGGCTATCCTAGAAATGGCCTCGCCCATTAACATCAAAGAGCTGAGAAGCCTACAGGGCAAAGTAGCATGCATAAAGTGTTTCATTGTACAACTATCAGATAAATGTCAACCTATGAATTGACTGCTACACAAGGGGATCCCATTACATTGGGATGAGGAATATCAACAAGCCTTTTTTGATATCAAGAAGTACCTAGCAACATCACCAATACTAGCTCCACCAAGGCCAGATGTGCCATTTTTGCTTTATATATTGACTACCTATTTTGCTTTGGGTACCATGTTGGCTCAAAATAACATGCAAGACAAAGAACAAGTGATATACTATATCAACCGCACCTTGGTGAGTTACAAACTAGGATACACATACGTAGATAAGTTGTGCTTAGCAGTGGTCTTTGCAACTAAGAAATTGTGCCACTACATGTTGAGCCATACAATATATGTGATATCAAAACAAAATCCTTTGCAATATATAATGAGCAAGACATATCATAATACACATACTGCAAAATAGATCATGCTACTGACAAAATTTGATTTGGAATTCATAATCCAAAATTCCATCAAGGGACAAGTCATAGCTGATCAACTACCAAAGGCACCTCTTCAGGATACTAGATCTCTCGTCATAGAACTTATCGATGATGCAGTATTTGCATTATTGGAAGAACCCATACCCGAAGAACATAATAATAAAGCTTACATGAATTTTTTCTTTGATGGTTTGAAGTGTGAGCAAGGGGGCGGTGTAGGAATTATGTTTTTCATATCGTAAGGTGCTCCAATGTCCTTTTCATTTAAGCTAGACTTCCCTTGCACAAATAACAACACCAAATATGAGGCTCTAATCTTGGGTCTTCAAACAACAATCACTATGAATATAAAAAATCTAAATATATTTGGTGACTCCCTTTTCATCGTTAACCAAGTTAAGGGACTATTTCAATGCAAGTGTCCAATCCTGAAAGTTTACAAAGAGCTTGTTGACACTTACCTATCCCAACTATAATGGTACAAAATCGAGGCAATCTCTTGTACATCCAATAGATTTTCAAATACTGTGGCATCTTTGGTATCTTTGATCCCTCAAAATCCATCTGTTGATTTCACTACCATTCATGTGAATATGCTCTCGCAATCAGTGATGTAGTGTGAGGCTTTTGACAACAAATATTTAGTCAACATGATTCATATAGAACCAAATCATGAGTGGTTCTATAAATTGAAATATTTTCTAAAGAAGGCACCTTGGGGGTATTTTATCTTGTAGGGTCCTACAGGACATGGTACAACCATTAACCACAAGGTTATCTCTCAATCTGTATTTGTGCATATCGAATCACTGGGAGAACAAGTCATCTTATCTGGTAAGGCTATACCTTATCAAGATTTGTTACACCAGTTACAATATTTTCTTAAGCTTGGAATCATCCCGTAAGGATTGTCGTAGGCTACAAAAAGAGCATTTAAACAAAAATTGACCAGATGTGTCTTGCTAGGAGATATATTGTATCATCAAAACCATGATGGAATCCTCCTTTGTTGTCTTGAGATCCAAGAATCAACTTGGGTGATTTCACAAGCTCATGATGGTACCTATGATGGCCATTTCAGTGGCATGGCCATCATCAAGTGCATCCTCTGAATGGGTTATAATTGGCCCACCATGGAAAATTATTGTTGTGAGTATGTTAGGAAGTGTGTTAAGTGTCAATGTCATGCAAATCTGATGCACCTGCCATCGTAGGTCTTGCAACCCATTCAAGTGGCTTGGCCATTTTCTTAGTGAGGTTTTGATATAATTGGAAATATCTGTCCCCCATATTTGGGCCAACACACATTTATCTTAATGGCCACTGAGTACTTCACCAAATGGGTGGAAGTGATCCCCTTAACGTTAACGACAGGACCACAAATTATAGAATTCATACTTCATAATATGATCTATCGCTTTGGGATCCCATTCAATATAATTTTGGATAATGGTCCTTCATTTAAGAACAAAAATATGTGGACTTTAATGTCCAAATATAAAATTTATAATAGTTTTATGACACCATATTATCCATAAGTAAATGGGCAAGCAAAAGTCTCAAAAAAAATAATCGTAGCCATCTCAAAGAAGATGATGAAAAAAAATTATAAGGATTGGCATTTGCAGTTACCTCTTGCATTATTGGCTTACAGAACTAGCATTTGGATGCCCACTAGGGCAGCACCATTCTCACTTGTATATGGTGTTAAGTCCATTATGCCCTTGGAGTTAGAAATTCCAATATTGCGCATCATATTGAAAGAGTTTATTGATGATGATATTGTGCAGCAATATCACCTTGATCAATTGACCCTTATTGATGAATGTCACATCAATGCTCTTGAGCATCTTCATGTTTACCAATATCATCTAACATGAGCTTATAACAATAAATTCCACCTGAGATACTTTAAGGTTTGGTATCTCATGCTCAAATAGAACCAATAGAATTCAAACCTGCCATCACACCTACGAGAAAAATTTACGGCCAACTAGATAGGTCCTTATATCATCTTAGAGAATATTGGACCTAGGACATATCACCTAACATTATTAGAAGGTGTTTAAGATACTTAGCCTATTATAAGGTGTTTAAGAGACTAAGCCTCTCAATATTCTTCATCTAAAGGCATTTTACACATAAAAATCAAAATCCAAAAATAATACATACAAACCAAAAATTCAAAAACATTCAAAATAATCAAAATTCCAAAAACATTTGAAAATCATAAAATTCCAAAAAAATTAGAAAACATCAAAATCAAAAGGCTCCAAAGGTATCATAAGCCCTTTGGTCAATTCACAAAATACCCCAAAGGCATCATAAGCCCTTTGGTCAATTCACAAAATATCCTATAAGTCCTTTGGTCAACTCACAAAAAGCCCCAAAGGCATCATAAGTCCTTTTGTCAACTCACAAAAGGCTCCAAAGGCATTTAATCCCTTTAGTCAAAAATAAAACACAAAAATACAAAAAAATTTGAAAAACATTAAAATACAAAAAAATTGCATTTGCATTCATGTAATTGCATTGAATTACGTGAAGAACATGTGCTTATACTGAGAAGGGGGGTGAACAATATAACATAAAAAAATTTCCCAAATAGAAGCATCAGCATTAATGAAACCATAAACATCACACAAAGTATAACACACATAAGAGACACCATTTTAAAGTGGTTCACCCAATGTGGGCTACCTCCACAGAGAAAATATTTTACTAAAACTTTCTCAATCAATATTTTGTGAATCCTTCCCAAATTACAATGTTTATGGACTTTTGTCCAAAGGATATGTTGATCCCCTAATCTCAAGTTCATGGATCTCTTCCATAGGGGAACTCTTTCCCCTTCTACCCTGGCTAGTGCTCTAGGAACTCTTTGTCTCTATGTTGCATTTATTGGTGGATCTCTCTCCACTTGAAGACTTCTCACTCAGATCTTGTCTTCAATTATCCTGGTTGATAGATCTCTATCCACTGAGACTCTATCATCTATACTCTATCACCTCCAAAGCTCTGTATCAATACTGTACCAAACATAGTTCAGTCGGTCTAGCACAGTTCTGCTCAATCTCTTACACTAAACACATTATAGTCGGTCTAGTATAATTCTGCTCAATAGGTTCACACAAAACCTATCTAAATATGCTCAATAGGTTCACACAAAACCTATCTAAATCTGCTCAATAGGTTCACACAAAACCTGTCTAAATATTCTCAACAGGTTCACACAAAACCTATCTAAATCTACTCAACAAATCCTCTCTATGACTTGCTCAAATCTGCTCAATAAGTCCTCTCTTGGACTTGCTCAAATCTGCTCAATAATTCCTCTCTTGGACTTGCTCAAATTTGCTCAATAAGTCCCCTCTTGTACTTGCTCAAATATGCTCAATAAGTCCTCTCTTGGACTTGCTCAAATCTTCTCAATAAGTCCTCTCTTGGACTTGCTCAAATTTTCTCAAGCAAGCTTTCACAAAAGCTTAACTCAAAATAGTCCACAAGCCTTCTCAAAGACTTATCTCAAATCTGCTTAACAAGCTTACACAGAACTTGTTCAATCTCATAGAATCATAAAGAGAATTGTTATAGAGACTCAATATGTTCTAAGCTCAAAGTACAATCAATATCTCAATTCAATATCATATAAGCATAAAGAGAATTGCTAGAGACTCTATATGTTCTATACTCAAATCCCAATCTTAACTCAATAGAAGCATAAAGAGAATTGTTAGAGACTCAATATGTCCTATTCTTAAATCTCAATCTCAACTCAAATAAATCTCATAGAAGCATAAAGAGAATTTTTAGAGACTCTATATGTTCTATACTCAAATCCCAATCTCAAATCAATAGAAGAATAAAGATAATTGTTAGAGACTCAATATGTCATATTCTTCAATCTCAATATCAACTCAAATCAGAATATAGAATAGTTTGTTTTATGGAACTTGAACAACCATTTCACACATCCACTTGACTAGGCTTAACCAATTCAACTCAACCAATCACATCAAGTAACAACCCTTTCTCACAAACCCTAGTTCAAGCATGTATCAACCAACTCAAAATGTTTCCAACAATGCTTTATCTCAAGTCTCACATAACAATGATACTCATGTTCTTTTCTAGATCATGTTCAAGTTCATTTCATCATCAATGGGCTTCAACAACAATGCTAATGAAACAAGGTTTAATTAAAACTCACAAATCATAAGACCTTGAAGCATTCAACCAACCATCTTTACAAAGGAAACTTCAATTAATCCTTTTCACTTCAATGATCTTTCATAAATCAACCACCACAAACAATCAATTGGAGAATGTGCCCATACCTTTTTGATGCCAATAAGTTGTTCACAAAATTTTTCACACTTAATCACAACTTTCCTTTTCAATATTAATAAGGGTTAGTGGTCTTTTAAATAATCACAATAAAATAATAACTTAATTTACACCCTTTTCACTCCAACTTCATAAACACATCCACCAAAGTCTATTTTAATAAAGAACCCTTATTAAAAATAACCCACAATAAATCTCTCAAAATCACTTTAACAACACCTCCTTATTTCTCCTAAAATCAATTCTCCATTTCCATCAAAATAAAACATAAATCAAATATGCTTTTCCAATAATAATCACAGCCCTAATGATAAAATTTAATTCCCATTAAATACCTTATAACTCCAAACTTTAGAGCTAATAAAAATTATTAAAGGCAAAAACGTAAATAGCTCTCAAGGGGATTCGAACCCCCATCCACCACACACTGCGAGCATCTTAGCCGTGGCTAAGATTCCAACCAAGCCAAAGAGCTCATTGGAAAAGAAAATTCCAAAAGGTCCTTTAATCTTCCTCCGCTTGCCGCAAAGGACAAAGCGCCAAAATGCTTCCCACATGTCATCAAGGGGATTCGATCCCTAATTTTTGTGCTACCCACAGTATTGGCAAAATCGATATGCCAATGCACCATGCCTCATACCACATTTGATATTTCCAAATCGTTGCACTTTCTTTGTTGCTTCCTTTTCAACAATTTGCACAAGCTCTTTCGAATTCCAAGGCAATTAACACACGAGAGCAAAAATGATTATTTGGTTTAATTACCACCCCTTTATATAGTGTTTAATAACACTTTGAATACGTCGATGGAAATATTAAAATTGTATTTGCATTATGACATCGTCGGGAAACTTTCCATTTAAATTTGAATTTAAATTTTAAATAATTAAAATTTAAACCAAACATTAAAACTCAAATAACTCCATCACCGGGGAACATTTTTCAATGAAACAAAAGCCCAACATGGGTTTTAATAAAAACCCAGATCAAATCTACTATCCATGGTTTTAAATAAAACCTTTTATTTTCCTTGCCTTGGTTTTCACAAAAACCCTTCATAGATCCTTTTGACATTTATTACTCTATTGACATCAATGACAACATTTCATCTTAGGGAATCAAAATGTCCAACAATATCCCCCTTTTTCATTGATGGCAACCCAAATATTACTGAATACTGACCTTCTTTTCTGCTCCCCTTGGGGCTTTGCTCCCCCTGGATCAATGATCTCTTAGATATCAAATCTCTCCTCATTTCCAAAAAATCTCCCCATAATACATAAATCTCTCCCCTTTTGACATCAATGGCAAAGGGTCACCTTTGGGGCTCGGGGCTAATAAATAATCCTCTAAGCTTATCTCATCCCCCACCTCTACATGAGGTGGTTAATTTTGGGGTGGGAGTATTTCTACTCCCCGAAAGAACTATTCTCTACCTTTGTCTTTTCCTTTTTCTTTTTGCTGAATTCTCTCACTATTTCTTTCTGAGTCATCATCCTTGTTCTTGTTCCTGTTCTTGTTCTCATCCATGTTCATGTTCTTGTACCTATTCTTGTTTTCCTTCTTATTTTCATCCATGTTCATATTCTTGTACCTGTTCTTATTCATATTCTTTTTTTATTCTCTTTTCTTTTTTGAGTCTTTGTTCCTGTTCATCTTCTTATTTCTATTCATGTTCATGTTCTTGTTCCTGTTCTTGTTCATATTCCTGTTCATGTTCATGTTCATATTCCTATTCCTGTTCATGTTCATATTCCTTTTCCTATTCATACTTGTTTCTAGAATATTTTCTATACACAATCTTGCTATGTTACCATCATTACTGCATTTATAACACTTAATGTTATTATTCCTTGGATGTGCAATAGTCTTAGGAATTCTCCTGGTGAAGCCATATCCTCTTCTATCATGAATCCTACAATTTATTACCTTATGACCAAACCCATTACATGAATAAAAATATCCTTGGAAAAGGTATTATCTTTCATATACCTATCTTTCATGTGTCCTGCACTGTGAAGCCATGCGCCCAAACCTGTGACATGAGAAGCATCTCCCATTGAATCTTCCTTGTCTAGACCTTATTGGTCTCCTGTTCTGATTGTTGTTCCATATATATCTTCTTTTTCCATTGTCCCTATTGGGATCATTACAATATGACTCATCCTTAGAAGTTTCACTTTCACTTACATATGAGAATCCCTCTTTTGAAGTATCTTCTTCTGATGTTTCTTCTTCTTCAATACTTGAAGTAGACTTTGCCTTTTCTTGTTTCTTTCCAAAACCTAGACTTGTTGAACATGATGTTCTTTGTTGTCCATAAATTAACTTATCCAAGTTCTTAGATCTATTTGTGAAACTCTTCACATTGATCTTGGAGTCCTGTAAATCTTTCTTTAGAGTAGCCACTTCTTATGCTAACTTCTCACATTCCAATATTTTTACTTCTAACTTTTCTCTGAACTTACTTGCCTTGGCCTTTGACTTCTCTAAGTCCTCTATGGTCAATAATATTTCTTCATCACATTCTTGAAACTAACTTTCAAGCTTAGAGTGTTGCTTTCTTACCTTCTTCACCGTGTCAAGAGCATAGATAAGTTCACCTTTGAGATCATAATCATTCTCTATTGAGTAGTCCTCTATTTGTTTGCCTTTGTCCATATCATTTCTTTCTTTTGACTTGCTTTCTATAGGATCACTCAATTATTTATCTTCCAAAATCATTAGAATATTCTCATTTGGACCCAATATTATGTGTTGAGATCGATCCTCATTATCTTTGGATAAATGACATTTTTCCCTCTTGATCTCATTGAATACATAAAGATTTCTTTCTCTTATAGAACTTGCTACCAGTTTTCCAATTTTAGACTTTCTTACTTCACATCGATCTTGATGAAAGGTTACCATATGACTTTGATCACAAAGTTGACTAATGTTCAAGAGATTATGTTTCAAGCCTTCCACATATAGAAAATTTTCAGCTTTTGCTTTCTCATTGCCTATACTTAGAGTTCATTTTCCACTGATTTTTGCTGAACCATTGTCCCCAAAGTTTATTGATCCTCTATTTCCTTCTTTCAAAGTTATAAATTTTTCTTTTTCTCCTATCATGTGTGTAGAGCATCCACTATCCAGAAACCATTTATCTTCTTTATCCTGAGCATGCAATGCTATTTGAACTAGCAAAGATTTTAGTTTTCCTTTTCCTTTTTCTTCTTTCCTAGTAGTTTGAGTTGTGGTCTTTCTACTAGATTTAGAATTTTCTAGATTGCATCTTCTAGCTATATGCCCAAAGTTATTGCATTTGTATCACTCAACATCATCATCCATATATGATACAAGAGAATCCATACTACTACTATCATAGTCTTTATTAATGCAATGCACAACTTTATGACCATATTTATTACAAGAGAAACAATGTCCATGGAAGAAATTTTGTAACCTGTTTTTATGAGGACTCAATCTGGTATTCTTTCCTTTATGATATTATTTTCTAAAGATATGGTGGGGTACCTTATTTTTACTTGATGTTTCTGCCTCTTGCTAAATTAATCTCTTGTTTATTTCAGTTCTACATTTTAACATAATAATTTTTGCTGCCACTCTCTCAAGTCCTGCTTCTTTGGCTTCCAACATATCTCTTAATTTATGTTCAATTTCTCTTCTTTATTTTACTTCCATTTCAATTTCTATTACCCTTTTGCAAAATCTCAATTCTTACTGATTCAAAATCTTGAATTTTTTCCCTTAGTTGTGCATTCTCTTCTTGAATCCTTTCAAGATCTTGGAGACACTTGGAGAGCACTTTTTCAAAGTCTATACTTTCTTCACTCCCTGAGTACATGTGTAATAGTGATGGATCCATATCCAAGTTGCTAAACTCTATGTGGAGAGACTTGCTCTAATACCAATTGAAGAACATGTGCTTATACTGAGAGGGGGGTGAATAGTATAACATAAAACATTTTTCCAAATAGAAGCATCAGCATTAATGAAACCATAAACATCACACAAATCATCACACACATAAGAGAAACCATTTTAATGTGGTTCACCCAATGTGGGCTACCTCCACAGAGAAAATATTTTACTAAAACTTTCTCAATCAATCTCTTGGTAATCCTTCCCAAATTACAATGTTTATGGACTTCTTTCCAAAGGAGATGTTGATCCCCTAATCTCAAGTTCATGGATATCTTCTACATGAGAAATATTTCCCCTTCTACTCTAGCTAGTGATATTCTATAAGACTCTGTCTCTATGCTGCATTGACTGGTGGATCTCTCTCCACTTGAAGACTTCTCACTCGGATATTTGAAGAACACAAGCTTATACTGAGAGGGGGGGTGAACAGTATAAGACCACTTTTTACATTTTTCTTTATACTTTCAATTCAATATTATGCAGTGTATAGATAGCAGTATCAATAGTCGTAATCAAAATAATGCACAAAACACCATCCACAATAGAGACACAATAATTTACGTGGTTCACCCAAAGTGGGCTACTCCATAGATAAAATATTTCACTAAATTTTATCGAATCAAATTCTAGGAATACCTTTCCCGATTACAATATTTATGGGCACCAACCCAAAGGAGACACCAATCCCCTAGCTCTTGTTCTAGTTGGTGATCCTCTAGAAGACCTCTGCCTCCGCTGCCTTTAGCAAATGGAACTCTATCCACAGAAGACACCTGTCTTCCCTGCTCTAGCTGGAGACCTTTGTCCTCAACTCTATCACCTCCAAAGCTGGTCCTCAAATTTGCACTAAACACAGTCCTTTGGTCTAGCACAAATGTCCTCATTCTCTTTCTTTGATCTGCACCAAACACAGTCCTTCGGTCTGGCACAAATGTCCTCAAATATGGTTCACAAAAGTGGTTCACAAGCTTTCACTAAAGCTTGCTTGATCTTCACCCAAGTCTTCACCAAGACTTGTCTCAGTTCTGCTTTGCAAGTTCTCACTCGAACCTGCCCAAGCTGCTTCACAAGCTCAAGAAAAGCTTGCTCAAATTTGTGCAACAATCCCTCTCAAAGACTTGTCCAAAACCATCACAGCCTACGCACTATCATCGAATGTCACAAAAATGATGCACCCAATAGCTCTATGCTTTTTTACTCTCTGTGTGCTCTTGCTTCGCACTGATCTCGACTCGGCACAACTCTGCTCTCTACGCACTGTAGACTTAACTTGCACAAGTTTGATTTGAATTTCGTGCTTTGCTTCTCGGTGATCGAACTTCTCCCCCGCACTCTATTTGTGAATGTCGCACTTCGAACGCACACTCTGAATAAATACTTTTACTCTTCAAACATCCCTTCTTTTATACTAATACTTTTAAGATCAAAACCTTGATCTTAGTCGATTGCACAACCCTAAACTACGTCGATTGCAAACCCTAATCTTCGTCGGCCCAAATTTAACTTTGTTGGCCTCATTGCCTCTACAACTCTTCTGTAGCTTCTACCGTGAAACTACAACATGTCACGATATCATGACACCTTTGCAACCATACACTTTCTTTTGCCTTTTGTCATGATATCGCGACACTTTAGCCTATGACAACTTCAACCACGTTCTTGTCACGATATCGTGACACTTCTGACTTAGTCAGCATCAACTTTGCTTTTGTCATGAAATCGTGACACTTATGTCTTCATAGCATTCCTCTTTGATTTTGTCATGAAATCGTGACACTTCTCCTATAGAAGACCTACACTCTATTTTTGTCATGAAATCGTGACTCTTTCTCCAACCAAACGCTGTCATCTCAAACTGTCACGAAATCGCGACACTTTCTCTTCCTTGCACTCTTGTCTACTTTGCACTAGCGAAAATCGAACATGTCACGAAATCGCAACACTTTTGTTGCCTTGTGTTTTTCTCTGCCTTATGATCGTGAAAACGAAACATGTCATGAAATCGTGATGCTTTCGCCTTTGAGCTCTTCCTCCTTGGAATTGTCATGAAATCGTGACACTTCTAGCTTCCGTACGTTTTCTTTGCAGCCTATCACGAAATCGCAATGCTTTCAGCTTTCGTACGTCTTCTCTTCAACATGTCACAAAATCGTGACATTTCTTACTTCGAAACCTTTCCTTTGCTGCATGTCACAAAATCATGACAGTTCTTACTTGGAACAATTTCATCTACAGCATGTCGCAAAATCGTGACGCTTCTCACTTCGAACTCTGCAACATGTCGCGAAATCACGATACTTCTCACTTTGAACTCCGTAGCATGTCACGAAATCATGATAGTTCTCATTTTGAACTCTACAGCATGTCGCGAAATCGTGACACTTTTCGAGTTACTTTCTCTCTCTTTGAACTTGTCACGAAATCGTGACAATTCTCACTACAAACTCTCTCTTCTACAATATGTCACGAAATCGTGACACTTTTTAGACTCTCTTTCCTGCAACATGTTGTGAAATCATGACACTTTTTCGTCCGTACAACATTCCTTGCAATATGTCATGAAATTACAACATTTTTGACTTCATTCGTTCTCTCTCCTCTTTGAGTCGTGAAACTACGACATGTCACGATATCGCGACACTTTTCTAAAAATATTTCTCTCACCTGCGTAAGTCACGAAAATGCGACATGTCACGATATCACGACATTTTTCTAGAAATATTTCTCTCTCCTGCTTAAGTCACGAAAATGCGACATGTCGCGATATCGTGACATTTTTCCAACTTACTTTCTTTCGAACCTGTCATGCCGAACCTTCATCAAAACAGATTATTTTACATCAAATCAAATTCCTTACAAATATTCTTGACATCAATGACAACTTATTCACTTGAGCAAATGCAATGTACCCAAGGTACCCAAAATTGCCAACAATCTCCCCCTTTGTCATTGATGGCAAACCTTTATTGAAAACACGTCTCAAGAGCCAAACCTGAAACCAACTGTGCTAACAACGAGAAACGTGCCCAACGAGAATCTTCCTTTGATGTTTTGCTTCCCCTGACTTGAAGCTTTCCTCTTCACTTGAAGCTCTCCCCCTTACTCATATCTCTCCCCCTTTGTCATCAATGGCAAAGGGTCACCTTTGGGGCTCGGGACTAAGAATGAGCCTCTTAGCTTAGTCCCTCCCCCACCTCCTAATGAGGTGATTAATTTTGGGGTGGGAGTAAAACTCCCATTAGGCACTGATCATCATCAGCGTCTATAATTTCCTTGTCGGGCCTTCTCCTATTCTTGTCACTGTTCCTTTTCTTATTATCATTCTTGTTCTTGTTCATGCCTTGATCCTTGGACCTATTTATACCACTGTTCCTATTCCTGTACCTTGAAATTTCAGCTCTACACTGTCTAGCTGTGTGACCTTCATTGTTGCACTTATAACAAGTAACAATGTTATTTCTTTTAGGCATACCTATTCTTTGAATCCTCCAGTTCTGCCTAAACCTATTCTGATCAAACCTGTTCCTGTTATTTACCTCGCAATAGACTGCCTTGTGCCCGAACTGTTGACAAGAGTAGCAATACCCTCGAAAGAAACTAGCGCTTCTGAAATTGTCGTTCACCTTCTTCACTTGAGCCATGCAATGTGCAGCCATGTGACCAAACTTGTAACACGCAAAACATCTGTCGTGAAATTTACCTTTATTCGACCTCTTGGGTCCTGAAAACTTCTTCTTCTCATTCTAAATTTTTTTTTTGTTTCTGCACATCTATCATCCAAGGACTCATAATCTGAAATACTTTCCTCATCAGAACTCTCTTCCTTTTGGAGTCTCTTACTAGACTCTCCAGCTTGTTCCTTGACAAAACCAAGGCCTGTTTTATCCGTTGTCTTTCTTTGACCTTTGATGAGTGACTTAACCCTTTTGGAGCTATCTTGAAACCTGTAAAGCTTATCCTTGTACTCTTTAGTTTCCTCTTTCAAAGAAGCCATTTTCTGTTCTAACTCACTATACTCAAGAACCTTAGACTCTAACTCATCCTTGAGTTCTTGTGTCTTAGCCATAGAGATGTCGAGACTTTCTATAAGATCATCTCTCTCCATAAAACATTCATCTAACTTATCCTTGAGTCTAGCATTCTTCTTTCTTTCCTTTTTCAAAACACTAAGAGCATTAGTAAGTTCACTTTCAAGATCCTTTATTTGTTTGTTTTCGAATCATCAAAGCCTTTTTCAGATTTCCTATCACTAGAGGTGCTACCTTTTTCAAAAACCATACATGCATCTTCCTTATAGTTTTCTGAAGCATCCTCATACATACTAGAAACCAAATCATTATTTGTGCAATCATCCTCAAGGTGACCAAAATTTCCACATCTAAGACATTTCATGATAATGAATCTATGTTTCGGTTCTTCCTCTTTTTTTGATATGAACAACATCTCATTTTCAGTATCACTTGAAGAACTTTCACTATCACTACTAGAACACTTACTTGCTTTGTCTAGGTATAAAATCTTCTTGTGCTTGTGAGAATACCTCTTTCCTTGATTGTTGTGCTCATATTTGTTTTTCCTGTGATGCTTGTGCTTTTCGAATCCTTGCTCTTAGAATCCCGTATATCTTCATCACTTTCATTCTTGGGAATAGTACAATCGAGTAGCATAATGACCAAACTTTCCACAATTGAAACATCTTATATTTTTCATGCTTTTGTGCTTTCTAGAGAACTTGCCTTTCTTGTTGTAATATGCCTCTTCATCACTGGAAGACTCATCACTCTCTTGAAGCTTTTTACCCTTGGATTTCTTGGTAGCCTTGAAAGCTGCCTCTTTCTTGACATCAACCTTCACTTGAGTTCTCAACTCAAATGCCGCAAGTATACTATGGAGCTCATCCTTTTTCAACTTATCCAAATCTTTAGCTTCCTCAATAGCAAAAATATTTTCACTAAATCTATTAGGAAGAGATCTTAAAATCTTATCACAAACATCATTTTTAGCAAGCTCAAGACCTAAGTCTTTCATGGAGTTAACAACCTCATCCATACAAAGCATGTAGTCACTAATATTTTCATCATCATTCATCTTGAGTTGTTCAAACATACCTTTGAAGTGTCTCAACTTAGCCTTTCGGACATTTACATCACCTGTGTGAACCACTTGCAACTGTTTCCACATTTCACTAGCTGTCTTGCAGTGAATCACCTTGGTAAGATCTGCCTTCTATAAACCTTTCAGGATTGCATTCATTGCTTTTGAATTGTTGTGATGTAGGAGCTTGTCTTCTTTAGTATAAGGACCATGTTCAGGAATAGTGTACCCGTCTTCAATCACTTCCCAAACCTCATTCCCAAGTGCCATTAGATGAACCTTCATCCTTGCACTCCAAAGACCAAAATCTGATCCATCAAGAATAGGTGCTGCATTGCCACTTGAATAATCCATTGTGTTCTTTACTGGTTTTTCCTTCAAGTTGTTAAAATTTCCGAAGGCATCTGCTTTGATACCAATTGAAGAACACAATCTTGGGGTGAATAGTATAAGACCCCTTTTTACTTTTTTCTTTATACTTAAATTCAATATTATGCGATGTATAGATAGCAGTATCAAAAGCCGTAATCAAAATAATGCACAAAACACCATCCACAATAGAGACACAACAATTTACGTGGTTCACCCAAAGTGGGCTACTCCATGGATAAAATATTTCACTAAATTTTATCAAATCAAATTTTGGGAATACCTTTCTCGATTACAATGTTTATGGGCACCAACCCAAAGGAGACACCAATCCCCTAGCTCTTGTTCTGGCTGATGATCCTCTAGAAGACCTCTACCTCTGCTGCCTTTAGCAAATGGAACTCTATCCATAGAAGACACCTGTCTTCCCTGCTCTGGCTAGAGACCTCTGTCCTCAACTCTATCACCTCCAAAGATGGTCCTCGAATTTGCACTAAACACAGTCCTTCGGTCTAGCACAAATGTCCTCATTCTCTTTCTCTAATCTGCACCAAACATAGTCCTTCGATCTGGCACAAATGTCCTCGAATCTGGTTCACAAAAGTGGTTCATAAGCTTTCACTAAAGCTTGCTTGATCTTCACCAAGACTTGTCTCAGTTCTGCTTTGCAAGTTCTCACTCGAACCTACCCAAGCTGCTTCACAAGCTCAAGAAAAGCTTGCTCAAATTTGTGCAACAATCCCTCTCAAAGACTTGTTCAAAACCATCACAGCCTATGCACTATCACCGAACGTCGCAAAAATGATGCACCCAATAGCTCTACGCTTTTTTGCTCTCTGTGTGCTCTTACTTCGCACTGAGCTCGACTCGACATGACTCTGCTCTCTATACACCATAGACTTAACTTGCACAAGTTTGATTGAATTTTGTGCTCTGCTTCTCGACGATCAAACTTCTCCCCCGCACTCTATCTATGAATGTCGCACTTCGAACGAACACTCCAAATCGATACTTTTACTCTTCAAACAGCCCTCCTTTTATACTAATACTTTCAAGATCAAAACCTTGATCTTAGTCGACTGCACAACCCTAAACTACGTCGGCTGTAAACCCTAATCTTCGTCGACCCAAATTTAACTTTGTCGGCCTCACTGCCTCTGCAACTCTTCTGTAGCTTCTATCGTGAAACTACAACATGTCGCGATATCGTGACACCTTTGCAACCGTACACTTTCTTTTGCCTTTTGTCGTGATATCGTGACACTTTAGCCTATAACGACTTCAACCACGTTCTTGTCGCGATATCACGACACTTCTAACTTAGTCAGCATCAACTTTGCTTTTGTCACGAAATCGTGACACTTCTGTCTTCATAGCCTTCCTCTCTGCTTTTGTCGTGAAATCATGACACTTCTCCTATAGAATACCTACACTCTGTTTCTGTCGTGAAATCGCAACGCTTTCTCCAACCGAACGCTGTCATCTCAAACTGTCATGAAATCGTGACACTTTCTCTTCCTTGCACTCTTGTCTGCTTGCACTAGCGAAAATCGAACATGTCGTGAAATCATGACACTTTCGTTGCCTTGTGTTTTTCTCTGCCTTACACCCACAAAAATGGAACATGTCATGAAATCGTGACGCTTTCACCTTTGAGCTCTTCCTCCTTGGAATTGTTGTGAAATCATGACACTTCTAGCTTCTGTACGTTTTCTTTGCAGCCTATCACGAAATCACGATGCTTTCAGCTTCCGTACGTCTTCTCTTCAACATGTCATGAAATCACGACATTTCTTACTTTGAAACCTTTCCTTTGTTGCATGTCATGAAATCGCGACAGTTCTTACTTGGAACAATTTCCTCTACAGCATGTCACGAAATCGTGACGCTTCTCACTTCGAACTCTGCAGCATGTCGTGAAATCATGACAATTCTCACTTCGAACTCTACAGCATGTCACAAAATCATGATAGTTCTCATTTCGAACTCTGTAGCATGTCGCAAAATCGTGACACTTTTCGAGTTACTTTCTCTCTCTTCGAACTTGTCATGAAATCGTGACAATTCTCACTATGGACTCTCTCTTCTGCAATATGTCGTGAAATCATGACACTTTTCTTTTTGGACTCTCTTTCCTGCAACATGTCATGAAATCGCAACACTTTTTTGTCAGTACAACCTTCTTTGCAATATGTCACAAAATCACAACATTTCTGACTCCATTCGTTCTCTCTCCTCTTTGAGTCGTGAAACTGCGACATGTCGCGATATCGTGACACTTTTCTAAAAATCTTTCTCTCGCCTGCGTAAGTCGTGAAAATTATACATGTCACGATATCGCGACACTTTTCTAGAAAGCTTTCTCTCTCCTGCTTAAGTCACGAAAATGCGACATGTCGTGATATCGCGACATTTTTCCAACTTACTTTCTTTCAAACCTGTCATGCCGAACCTTCATCAAAACAGATTATTTTACATCAAATCAAATTCCTTCCAAAGCTTCTTGACATCAATGACAACTTATTCACTTGAGCAAATGCAATGTACCCAAGGTACCCAAAATTGCCAACAATCTTGTATTCAATTGTCCTGGCTGCTGTATCTCTATCCTCTAAACTCTATCACCTCCAAACCTCTATCTCAATACTGTACCAAACACATTTCAGTCGGTCTATCATAGTTCTACTTAATCTCTTACACTAAACATAGTACAGTCGATCTAGTACAATTCTTCTCAATAGGTTCACTCAGAACCTGCTCAAATCTACTTAACATGTTCACATAAAACCTATTTAAATATGCTCAACAGGTTTACACAAATCCTGTCTAAATATGCTCAACAGGTTCACACAAATCCTATCTAAATCTTCTCAAAAAATCCTCTCTAGGACTTGCTCAAATTTTCTCAATAAGTCCTCTCTTGGAATTGCTCAAATATTCTCAATAAGTCCTCTCTTGGACTTGCTCAAATCTGCTCAATAAGTCCTCTCTTGGACTTGCTCAAATCTTCTCAATAAGTCCTCCCTTGGACTTGTTCAAATCTGCTCAAGCAAGCTTTCACAAAATATTAACTCAAAACAGTCCACAAGCCATCTCAAAGACTTGTCTCAAATCTGCTTAACAAGCTTACACAAAACTTGTTCAATCTCATAGAATCATAAAGATAATTGTTAGAGAATCAATATGTTCTAAGCTCAAAGTATAATCGATATCTTAATTCAATCTCATAGAACCATAAAGAGAATTGTTAGAGACTCTATATGTTCTATACTCAAATCCCAATCTCAACTCAATATAAGCATAAAGAGAATTGCTAGAGACTCAATATGTCTTATTCTTAAATCTCAATCTCAACTCAAATCAATCTCATAGAAACATAAAGAGAATTGTTAGATAATTTATATGTTCTATACTCAAATCCCAATCTCAACTCAATAGAAGCATAAAGAGAATTTTTAGAGACTCAATATGTCATATTCTTCAATCTCAATCTCAACTCAAATCAGAATATAGAATAGTTTGTTTTATGGAACTTGAACAACCATTTCACACATCCACTTGACTAGGCTTAACCAACTCAACTCAACCAATCACATCAAGGAACAACCCTTTCTCACAAACCCTAGTTCAAGCATGTATCAACCAACTCAAAATGTTTTCAACAATTCTTTATCTCAAGTCTCACATAACAATGATACTTATGTTCTTTTCTAGATCATGTTCAAGTTCATTTCATCATCAATGGGCTTCAACAATAATGCTAATGAAACAAGGTTTAATTACAACTCACAAATCAGAAAACCTTGAAGCATTCAACCAACCATATTCACAAAGGAAACTTCAATTAATCCTTTTCACTCCAATGATATTTCAGAAATCAACCACCACAAAAAATCAATTGGAGAATGTGCCCATACCTTTTTGATGCCAATAAGTTGCTCACAAAATCTGCCACACTTAATCACCAGTTTCCTTTTCAATATTAATAAGGGTTAGTGGTCTTTAAATAATCACAATAAAAGCATAACTTAATTTGAAGAGAAATTACAGAAACATATTCTAGAAATAATGCAGAAATGATAACTAAGGAAATAATGACACCATTCAATGCACATATAACACACAATATTTACCCTGGTTCACCCAATTTGGGCTAGTCCAGCAAACAAGAGTCTATCCTCCTTGATATATTATTCTCTCTCATCCCTGAAACGAGACATTACAATAATTATATAAGGAAACTCATACAACCCTAAACCACCAAGTGGTATTAGGGTACCGTGGATACAACACCATGGGCTAAACCACCCACACCAACTAACCACCCACCAACCGTGGGAATACCGGGGATCACTCCAAAAAGTAGCGATAAAATTAGGTGAAAATTAGCGATAAAAGTAGGTGACCCCCCCTACCCATCGTCTTTTGCGTTGTAGTGCCTGTCGTACAATTCTTTTCCGGCAAAGAATGAGACACATCCAACATAATTTACACCCTTTTCACTCCAACTTCATAAACACATCCACCAAAGTCTATTTTAATAAAAAATCCTTATTAAAAATAACCCACAATAAATCTCTCAAAATCACTTTAACAACAACTCCTTATTTATCCTAAAATCAATTCTCCATTTCCATCAAAATAAAACATAAATCAAATATGCTTTTGCAATAATAATCATAGCCCTAATGATAAAATTTAATTCCCATTAAATACCTTATAACTCCAAACTTTAGGGCTAATAAAAATTATTAAAGGCAAAAACGTAAATACCTCTCAAGGGGATTCGAACCACCGTTCGCCACACACCACGAGTGTCTTAGCCATGGCTAAGATTTCAACCGAGCCAAAGCGCTCATTGGAAAAGCAAAGGCCAAAAGGGCTTTTAATCTTCCTCCACCTATCGCAAAGGACAAAGTGCCAAAACGCTTCCCACATGTTGTCGTCAAGGGGATTCGATCCTTGATATTTACGCTGCCCATAGTCTTAGAAAAATTGATACGCCAATGCGCCATGCCTCATACCACGTTTGAGATTTCCAAATCGTTGCACTTTCTTCGTTGCTTCCTTTTCAACAATTCACATGAGCTCTTTCAAATTCCAAGGCAATTAACACACGAGAGTAAAGATGATTATTTGGTTTAATTGCCGCCCCTTTATATAGTGTTTAATAACACTTTGAAGACATCAGCGAAAATATTAAAATTGTATTTGCATGATGACGTTGGAGGGAAACTTTCCATTTAAATTTGAATTAAAATTTTAAATAATTAAAATTTAAACCAAACATTAAAACTCAAATAACTCCATCACTCGGGCACATTTTTCGATGAAACCAAATACCAACGTGGGTTTTAAGAAAAACCCAGATCAAATATATTGTCTAAGGTTTTAAATAAAACCTTTTATTTTCCCTGCCTTGGTTTTCACAAAAACCCTTCATAGATCCTTTTGATATTTATTGCTCTATTGACATCAATGACAACATTTCAACTTAGGGACTCAAAATGTCCAACATTAGGTACGGTGCATCCATTGCATTCACATTAGAATAGGTTGTGTTTGCAATCATACAAATGACACCATGTTTGTATCTAAATCATGCATCTATTCATCATCATCCATAACCCATGCGAGTAACTGTGTTTTTCAACACAACCTCTTCTTGTTGCTATAAGGAATATACTAGGGTTTCTCGGTCATTCAGCCATACCTAGTGATCTTCTCAGACTTTGTATAAAACTATCATTGCTTTTGTATATGAGATCTATTTTTTATAGTACCTAGCATATATCAAAATCCCATCACTAATTAAAAACACTAAAATCCTAGTTGGAACAAGGGAAAGATAAACACTACAAAGTGGTACTAGGCATCCTAAGCGAAAGGTTTGTACTTGCTCATCTTGTAATTCTCATGGTCTAGAGTGTTGATCATTGATAAAAGTACAAGCTCCCCCCTACCCAAGGAATCTCTTATTTTCATCAAAATGAGAAAAATTCCAAAACAAGGCAAAATAAACATTGATTATCATCACTACACAAATCCCTTGCTCAAAATAAAATAAAATTCAAAATAAACAGTGATTATCATCACTAAGCATGAGCAAGTATCCCACACCAATCAAAAGAAAAGAAGGGGGTGAAGAGCTTGAATCCCTGGAATGGTCACTACTTGAAACCATAGAGTGATCCCCAATTCAGTAATAAGTTGAATGAATCCCGCCTAGAATTGGGGTAGTTCTAAACAATTTGCAAAAAGAGCTAGCTTTAGGTGTCCTGTATCGCTTAATGGTCTAATCCAAATGAGTCCAACATAGGATTATGATGAGCATTTGGTGATCCCCAATACAGTAATGGGTTGAATGAATTGTTCCTGGCATTGGGGTAGGCTTATGTTTTATCTAATACATTCATTTGCACACACAAGGATAATGAATATCTTGGTCTGCATAGCAAAACTTTTATCTTTCAGAAGTCTTGTATGGCCATTATACAACTTTTTATTAATCAACTAGGGTGTTTGATTCTAATGGAAAACCTCAAAAATCCCTTTATAGCAACAAATCATTTCATCAATCAAATCATCAACTTTCTTTATGAGGTTTTGTTCATTAAAGGGTATTCATGAAATAAGATATATACCATATGAATATCAACAATGATATTTAGATAGCCACTGACTATTTTATACATATATTTTAAATTTCTTAAGCTTATAAACAAAGAAAATATATATTATATCATCTCATCTCACATATGGATGCTTATGTGATTATTTTTTATGATGAGAGCTATCATTTACATTCATAATTTGTATGCATTCAGTGGGGTCATCCATTAGTTTGTAAACACATATTAAATTCATTCTTTATGTTTTAAGTGATTAAAGCATACATGTTCATTTGCATTAGTTCATTCCTCATATAATTAATGCATTACATTATGCATCATACATCATTCATACCACGTAAATTAAATGCATAAACAATTAAAATAAATTAAACATGCATTTAACAAAAAGTAGTGCATCCATATATATAACCATCATCATAATGCATCCATACATGTAGATCATAGCATCATCTAGCTAGTACATATCATCAATACATTGCATCCATATAACATAAGTAAAACATCACATAAGCATTGCATACATTTGCATCACATAAACATAAAACAATAAAATGATACACATAATGAACCATAATCAAACTGGAATATCATATATATGTGTGTGTGTGTGTGTGTGTGTGTGTGTGTGTGTGTGTGTGTGTCAAATAAGTACATAGAGGTACAAAATTACCCGTAGGCTACAATAGTGTAGGTCCTCAGACCTTACACTCAAAAATGATACAAAGCCATCATGGTTATCAGACTGGTCCTATGTCCCCAAGCTCACCACCACCCTCGGCTCCATCCTTGCAAGTCTATCTGGAGCTAGTTCTTGTGGTCCTCTTAGAGCATGCACCTACCCTCTGGCTAGGCCTCACTAATGACTACCCTGACTCACTCTACCTACTGCACTGCAAGCCCCCTACTGTAGACCTCTCTCGAGGAGTATCACCTAACCGCCTGATCTAGAGTCACAAAAAGGCAATATACCCAACATCTACTGCTATTTGAGTCTCATACTCCTTTGTCCTTGGATCCAAACTTGTTGGCCCCTGAGTAGTTGGAGCAACGGGTACAACCTATCCTCACACAACATCTTTCTCTACATTAAGTTGATCTATCCTAAGCTATGTTGAGTCAACCTATACCTAGAGGGTGGACCTCTCCTCCTCAAAATCCCTCCATCTGGTCTGGCCTACCGAAAGCTAGGTCTATAATGTTCTAACCTGAGTATAGAGCATAGTGATAGAGGTGTCTCACCACAAGATCTATATACAAACTGTTTGAATCTCAACCTCAACACAATGTAGCTGATCCCAAAGGGGGGACTCCTGATCCTCTGGAGCAACATCCTTCTCCTCATCGTGCAAGGCCTAATCCTCTGCTACCTGCTCCTCTGTAGCCTTACCCCACTCCTCAGTTTGGGCCCACATAGAGTACCCCTATGGATCCTCTATAGCTACCTCATCCTCATAATGCCCTAGACTACCATCACCATGACATAGCCACATCACCCACAACTGAGTGTATGCCTATGTAGTACCAACATCCACTATACTAACATTGATTGTAGGATGATCTACCTCCTTAGATACTATTATGACCCAAGAAACTAGGAGATACCTCTCCACCCGAATCTTCCTATAGAGAATTGGAACTAGTGGGATGTCCTGTTGGATCTTGAACTGCCTAGTCACCTAGGAGAAGTGGAAGAAATCCCTCACCCCTACTTGTGACTGATGATCCATTGATCACGCCTTGTCCATGCAATATAATGGTCTCCTTCTCCCAAATAGGGCAATCCACATAGGGCCTTGTTGTGACTGTCGGATAACTCACCCCAAAATTGGGGACCCACCTTTCATTTTTTGTGTTTGAGTGTTTTTGTTTCGTTTTAAGTGTCTAGTAGGTTGCTCAGTTTTAGGTTGTAGTTTTTTTGTTAATTTGTTATTAGCAACTTTTTGATAATTTTTTATCGTCAATTTGTTGTCGATGATTTTTATCGTCAATTTCTTGTCAACTATTTTTATCATCAATTTGTTGTTGATGATTTTTATCGTCAATTTCTTGTCGATGATTTTTATCATCAATTTCTTGTTGACGATTTTTATCATCAATTTGTTGTCGACGATATTTATCGTCAAGTTTATTGTTAGCGATTTTGTTGTTAAATTTTGTGTTTTCTTTCATGTGTATGTTAATGAAAACAAATAATAACTATATATATATACTTACATATATGCTCATATATTATTTATATATATAATAAATTCAATAAGCAAATAAAAAATAAAAGAAAATTAACAAAAATATATGTATATATATCTTATCTATATGAAAATAAAAAAAAATTAAAAAAAATTAAAATTAAAAAATCATTTCTAGATATATATAAAAGGGTAATGCATATGTACATATCCAATAAAAGGTTATAGTTTTTTCTTTGAATTCTTTAGCCCTACGTATAAGCATTTTATTTTATTGGGCTTGAGTGCTAGTTGTCAGCCCCATGGTTGGAGGTGTTGGTATTAAATTAATGAATCGAAATTTAGTTCCAATACCGATAAAGGTCATGTTCTAACATAAGGTTTGTGATACGCAGGTTACTCACGCTCGATGAACAGGAACCGGTGACGGACCTTGGAGGATGGTCAACTAGAAGCCGATGCGGACACTTTGGGCTCCCAATGATAGACCACGTGGCGGTGGCGATGCATGTACAAGGTTGACCTTTTGAACTACGACGTAGACATCACCATGACTAAGATGTTGAGAATACATGTATGGACAAAGAATTTCAAGATGGACCTATGATTGTCGAGAGATGTGGACCCAACTTCTGGATGACCCGATGAGTGAAAACCATGTGGTCTGAATCTACCAGACGAGACCAATTTGATTGATGTGGACCATCGAGCATGGTGAACTGTGAAGTGTAAAGTTTTGATAGGGTAGCACATAATCCAAGAAATCTAGTTGGTGGGGGTTTAGTGACTAGCGTTTACAGGCAGAGGATATCACCGATAGTGGTGGATAACGACAAGGACTTCGATCGGTATAAATGGTAGCATGGAGATGCATAGCTGTTGAGTTGGGCATCTCCATGGGAGGAAAGTTAGATGACATCGGCTACAATGAATTATAAGGGTGATCATTTCTCATCAAAGCAACAGATAGGGCCCACCGGCAACACGTATGTTATGAGGTACAGTTGCAGGATTCATTGAAGACTGAATTGAACATCATAGTGCAACGATATTTATCATAAAAGGGTAGTGATATCTTGTAGGTTTTGAGGTGTTTGATGGTAGTGCAGTGCAACTTTGTTTAATAGATGTTAACATTGTTGTTGGTGACCCAGATCTGCTATGCAAGTCACATGGTACCACGGACTATACAAAGCCTATAGTGTGTGATCATCAGGCTCCAAATTTTAAACAAAAAAGAGGGGCCTCGCTCCTAGTGAAGACATTACAATGGTAATCGAGGGAAAATAAGTACACTCACTTGAAGCTGACCTGGTTCAGGTTGGAAGAGTAAACAGTGATTCTTATTAAGTGTTAAATTATCCTATACTAGAGGAAATAGAATGTCAGTTATAATCCTATCCCAGTGAAGTAGCCAAAACCTTACATCGCAGAGAGGACGATTGTTGCTATAGCATGGAGTGTAAATTCGAGTGCTATCGTATTTAATTTAATGGAGGTTACTTCAGGATCATGAGTAGTATCTCATAGAGCCAATAATGAAAATGGGAGGAAGACTTTGTTGCGGAGCGAGTTGACGGCGATGTGGAATGAAAACTCATAGTGGATGAAGGGCAAGTAGAACACGATTCAGATCGAATAATGACGACCTCACTGTGGTCACATGCATGCGTATCGAGACCACGATAGCCAACGGAAGCACGGTGGATAATATTGAAGTGTGGGAAAGCTGTCATTTTGAAGCATTTAAGAAGTTGATAGCCCATGGTTAATTTTACCACGGCATGCGCTCTTACCAATAAGAAAGGACAAACCATTTTTTTTTGTTTGCAATATAATGGAGATATGTCAGATTTTAATGCATTTTTATGGTTAATTTGTCTTATTTTCGGCATATTGCACCCTTTCCTTAGAAGCTTGCACCACATTAGTTGTTTGACTGCGTGAATTCGGGTAACACTAATGCTGGTTTTTGTGCAGAATATTCATGCTTGCAGGGTTTGTGGAGAAATTAAGGGTTGCAGCATTTATGTTATTTCATTTTTTTTCTAACTTTTCTTTTGTAGATTTTTTAAAACTTCGACAATTAAAATAAAAATCCAAAAAATTTAAAATCCAAAAATAATTGTACGTCTACGTAGAATGAACTTCAAAGTTTCATTTTGCACATTTACATTTTCATTCCGAAGCTATTTCAAATTTATAAAAATTATTTAAAATTGTTGTTTTATGCAAATTTTTATAATTTCGAAATTTTATTTTTTTCACATTTTAAAGGCAAATCATATTTTGTCAATTCCACATTTTTATTTGCAAGCATAAATGAACTTCCCTTTATGAAAATTTCAATTTTATTAAAGGGGGGTTAATTTTTATGGCATTCCATTAGCTATTATTTTCAGAGAAATAAATTTGCCTTTCTTTATGAAAATTCTGATTTCATCAAAGAGAGGTAATTTATACATTACATCAAAGGTTATTGTTTTAAAGCATTAAATTATTTCTTCTTTATGAAAATTATGATTTCATTAAAGAGGGATAATTAATAATGACATTTCAAGATCATGCAATAAATTGCTCTCTTTGTGAAAATTAATTTCTTTTTTTGGTTACATAGATGAATTGGTTACAATCACAATTTTTAGTAACTACCAGCGTAGTTGGCAGGGTTCAAACTATTAGCGAAGGCTTCCAACACACCCACTTTCTTGTTAATGGTAACCCAACATGAGATGGGGACCACTGGATGCACAGGGTTCGCACCATCTTCGTCAGTCTGGTTCAACATGTGGCATGAAGGGGACCGCCGAACAAGCAGGAAATAGATCATCGTCATCAGTCAGGTGCAACACGCAAAGGAGTCGGATCGGGCTACTGGCTATGCATGGGCATGCCCATGGGATTAGAACCTAGGTCTCCTCTCGATAAGTGCCCCAACTTACCAATCCACCTAGACCCACAGACTATTGTGAAAATTAATTTCATCAAAGAGGGATAATTTATTTATTATATCAAAGGCTACTATAGCTACAAAGTGGGTCATCCAAATCATTCCATATTGAGGTTTTAGGTAACATAAAAAGAATTCTTTCATAATTTGAAATTCTTGCTTAGAGATGGGTTTTAATATTCTACTTCATTCTTACAATAGGTTTTAATGCAAGATAAAACTTGTTTAAAATCTACTTAATAAAGGAAGATAAAATCTACCTAAAATCCTCCAAGATAAAAGGAATTAAGGCTTTACATCATGATCATATGAGGGCCAATTAACATTTAAATTTATTTAAGTTTTATGAACAATCATTAATATAGCATGGTAAAATAAACCAATAGATGCCCCTTATTAACAGTTACTTGCAATCACTAAGGTGTTCCTAGCATTCATTTGATATATCTTCATTGAGATTGATAATACACGTGTGCAATGCTTATATAGCAGAACCTTAGAGAAGTTGTTTTTATTTTAACTTCTTTGCAAGAGAGGATTTTGTGATCAAAACCTAAGGTAAGTGTGGTTTTGCAATTGGGTAAAATTACCACTCAACAGGCCTCCAAATGGTATCTCACACCTACAGATCAGTCATGGATGTTATGTAATGTGCATAGTCTCCTACATGGCATCGACTCCATTGCTTCTCTACAACTCATAACCATCTAGACCCATAGCACTATATGCTATCACCTATCCTAGTGATATCCTGGGGTAATCCTAATGGGTAGTCTAATCTAATATGCTCCTAGCCCCAGATCTGGAGGAGCAAGTTGCATGTGATCAAAACCTGGTCTCATCGTTGGATCATGTACAACTCGTCATAGAGTTATGCTAACAAGGCGCTACCCCAAGCCATAATGATAGGCTCCTCCCGGTCTAACAGATCATGTACCGTGGCTAGGAGGTTCCAGGAGAACCTCACTCTTGAAGTATTTGAAAGGAGCACATTATAGATAATGTGCATGAGATAGTCTGGCGGGCCAAGAAGACACGGGTCCAATACCAATGAATAATAGGAACTCCTCCATGGTGAATGTCTAGCAATATTATCTATGCTTGGGTACCGAAGACTATCAAAAACTATCAGTCAAGGATGAAGTGATGGGTTGTCCATCAAAAGGGATCTTGAAGATTCTATAAACATCCTCGGGAGTAACTATCATCTCACCAATCGAGAGATGAAATGTGTTGGTCCAATAGTCCCATCTATGGGCTAACACTGTGAAGTACACTTGATCTGACATAATAGTCAGAAATCTAACAATGTACATGAGACCCCGTGCACTAAACCAGCCCCATTCTATATTGGTCATGAGTGGTACCAGATACACCAGCAAAATGAGCTCCCTAACCCGTGAAAACAAGGCCTAAAAGTGTAAAATAAATGCCTAATTAAATGTACGTAAAATAAAAAAACATAATCAAAATTCAAAATATGGTGTAACAATAACCCTAATAAAGCAAGGCTACAAACACAATGATAAAATACACCATGACATGCAAAAAAAATAAAATTTACACTTGAAAAATCCAAAAAAATCAATTAAATTCATAAAAAATGAAACAAATCAAATAATTTTGCTAAGGTTTTGTAGCCGCTCAAGCCAATAGCAGCCATTGATGTCGATAGCTGCTAGCCGCAAATGATCAAAAATTTAACCGATGGAATTCAAACTAGCCACTGTCAGCAAAATCAGCCCCTCTTTGACATTTTGGGGGTCACCCTGAGTGACAACGACTGCAAGGAAGCATGCCAACGACGTCCACCCTCACCCAAAAATGTAAAAAAAAATTAACAAAAAAGAAAATCTAAAGCAAACCCACCTAAACTAGCCTAATTTTAAACCTATCTACCAGTGTGGTTCATTATCAATGATTTTAATGAGGTTCATTTAACAATTACTTAGTTTGGTTCATTTTACTAGTTAAATAACAAGTTAGGGTTTGGAAAAATACCTGTGAAGCTTTAGCTCCTTCGCTCATGAAAGCCTCGCCCTATTCTGCCATGGTGTCTGATAATCGTGCAGTGTCCTGGGTCACTATCTCTCTCTCGTTAGAGCTCAAAATACAAAATAACAACTGGCAAATAATAAATTGAAAAACCCTAATTTTATTTTTATATAATTCACTTTTGCCATAGTCATTGTCAACGTCAGCAGCTCGCACTTTCTAACCGCTGATGCTGATAGCGACCACGAAATTGCAAATCTAGGTCATTGTTGCTAACAACAACTAGAAAACAATAATAAAAGCATCAAATTTATCACCATGGAGAATCTCAAAATGGACAAACAAGCACATCTACCAGTCTAGAATAATCAAAAATTGCACAATAACCATAAAAATCACATAAAGCAAAAATTCAAAACAATATAAATTTCAAAATAACAAAAAAACAAATAACAATAAAATCTCAAATGCACCTCGTATTCAGTTATTTACTCTATACAATTGGTGGTTGCAGCGACTTGCACTCCATGCAATCTAGCAAGATAGGTAAATTACCATAAGGTCATTTGAGATAAATTAATCATCGTTGAAATGCAATGCTTCACTTCAATCCTAAAGAAGGCCATAGAGGCCAAATCACCCCATGGGAACGAGGTGTTCATTTCATCTCTTCCATGATATTTCAGCAAATCATCGAGTGATTCAACACAAGCTAAATCGAATTGATATCATCTTGATTCCCTAAGAAGGCCATTGCGGTCGAACTGCTCCGTGGGATAGAGATGTACAATTATTATTAATGGTTAAAATCACACCTGAAATAGGACCTACCATAGCATCATCTTAAAATTGTACAAATCAATCATCTTGGTCAAAGGACTCATCACTTTATTCATTGTACTTCTCTCATTGACTCATCGCTTGAGGGGGTAGTCATAATATCAACATCATAATCAAAATCAACAAAGGATAACTCAATCATGTCAAATTGCATTCATCGTATGAATTATTTATAACAACTATTATAAGCTTACCCTTTTTTGGGGAAAAAAGAAAATATGACAGTTACGCTTTTAGCTCTCCTCCTATCGAACCTATTGTAGCACTGATGCTACCCGATCGTCGCTAGACTTGTGAAAGCTTTTACAAATTTAAGTCTTCCATCCCATTGGAAGCAATGATTCTAAGATGCGCACCTTTCTCATGACTACGGAATCTAATGTTGATCAGATCAATGATCATCATACACCCTACAATATGGTCCTAGGTGGTCTATTTTTGCTCAACGTTGTATTTTCCCACAACACATCTCAAAAAGGGGCATCTGTAGACACCTAAAATGCGTCATGTTTAGGAGACTTTATGAGAGGATATTTGGCATATATTTATGTAACAAAATGTTTCATTATTATGTTTAATTAATTATTATAATATGTTTTATGTAACTTATTGTTGTATATTTCTATAATTTATTAATAAAAGGATAAATGCAATTAATATGATAAATGTGTTTGTTTTATGTAAAATACGTCCGAGTTATGAGTAATTATGCAGGCAATATATTGAATAATATTCCACAAATGAGCGATGCAGCTAGTGCAAGCTTTGGGATACACCTTGGATGCAAGGAGATGGATGTAAGAACAAAGGATGTAGGAAGTGTAAGGCAGGGTGATAGAACAGTGGTGGATTACTATTACAGAAGATGGTAGCTGAAGCATGTTACAGAAGATAGTAGCTGAAGCATGTTATGAAAGATAGTTACCAAAGTACATTACAGAAGGTAGCTATTGAAGTATGTTACTGAAGGATTTTTACCAGCAGTTATCGAAATATATTTTTACCAGCAGTTACCAAAGGATTTTTACTAGCAGTTACCGAACAATGACTAAGTCTATTGAATGACGTTGCATGCCACATCATTTTCACATGGCAGTCAAGTATTTCTAGTCAGCATAATATTTGATTTGTCACATATTCTTCACATGGAATATTGTGATTAATAAAGTCGTTATTACTTTATTCAATAAAGTTGTGTAATCCAACTATTGTTAGGTTTATTACATTTAGACGCAATATTGTTACACCTTTTCCTGGAATAAAGGACATATGGTTATATTGTATATCTTGTGAAATGTCAAAGTTAGTGTTTCTTTGTTAAGTTAGCTTACGTATTACCACTTGGACCATTCAGGAGGTTTACCAAGTCCAAACAGGAATAGGAATTGTATTAGTTTAGATTATTTTGGTTAGTACATAGTTGTCGCATCATAAGTCCACAAATTCCACATGGCAAAATACATGGAAGAGTTTATTCAAAATTGTACAAGTCATAGTATAAATTACATAGGAGACCTTTGAAAAGGTCTAATGCTGAAATGTTGAATTATCTAATATTTTAATGTCAAAACTTTCTGAAGAACTACGCCAACATGTACATTTGAATTTTGAACAATAAAAGTAGCACTCTTCGCATATGGTAACTATGTCATTTGTATTTATTGTTTAATTTCATTTATGTAATCGTAACTGTATATTCCTGCATACATAGAATAAAATAATTTTAGGAATAGTTATACATTTTAGTTAATGAGATAAAGTAAACTAGGGGAGAAATACTTACACTATCTTCTAGGATGCAAGGCCCACTCCTACAGCTAGTCCCTAAGCTCTTGCCCCTACAATAGGTTAGAAATATTTAATTAACCTTAGAATATAGAATAAATTAAATTGTATTTTCATAAAACATAAAATCATAATAGATAAATAAAACTAACTACACAAGGATCCTCAACAATAGTTAAACTCATCAATAGGTAATTACTATTAGAATAATTCAATAATAAGTAATTATCATATTTACTACATAAATCAGAAATTGCATTCTATTTTCATACTTGCACAATTAATTTTTGTTTATTTATTTTTTTGTAAACACCTGAAACTGAACAGAAAGTTGCACCAATATTAGCGTTGATCCCCAAAGTACAATCTATACTAGATTACTATTCTTTAAATCTAACCTTGATTTACCCTCAGATTTATAAATTAAATGTAAGCTATTATAGTCGATAAAGACTACTCATATGGGCACATCGACAGACCATATGACTTATCTTGGACATCTACAAGAGCTAGTAGTGGTTTTAACCACTCACTAGGGGTAGTTATGTGCTATTCAAGTGTAGCCACTATCAACTAGAGTGGTTACCATCCCACGCTGCTATCGCTCAGAGCAACCATGGCTAGCTGCTATTATGGACAACGGCTAGCACTGAAACAAAATTAGTTATAAATATCGGCCCGAATCACACATGTTAACTAAACTTGCATTGGATTCAAGTGGTTTTGAGTGTAAATATCCTATAGTTCCTCCTAACTGCCACTCCCATGCCAGTCTGGAACTGGGTCTTCCCCTAGTTGGCTAGTTTCATGCAAATCTACATCTTGGCTTCTCTAACAAGCCAATATCTAGAATTTGGGAGGCCTACATATGCACCCTCTCAAAAATAAGAAATGATCTGATATTTTATGGAGAAAAACCCTATCTGAGTGAGTATCGAGTTAACAACCCTTGAGGAGAGTCGAAGTACAGCCCATTTTGCAAATTGTCGAGCATGCAACCAACCATGGAGCTTTTGAAGGCCTGAGAAGCACATATCACAAATTCACACCGATCTTACATGAATCCCCATGATTTTCATTGCCAATCCATCTCTGGATATGAAGGTGACCCTTGAACATCAATTTGGATGAATAATTGAGTGTCACAACCCCTAGTTTTCAAGGTAAAATATCATAGTTAGCGATCGCTGTCTTCGACAGCAGCTTGCAGGGACGGTCACTCTGAGCGACAGTGGCTAGGTTTTGGGTCATCATTTTTTCAGTTTTTAGCATAGATTTCCTATTGCTTCTTCTTTGTCAGCCTAGATTAGAGTAGATCTATCTTTTCCATTGTATTTGTATGGTGATTTCATATTTATTCATGCATCTTTGCTTATCTTTACCTATTTCTATGCTTTATTGTAAGCTTTATCATGAGAGGCCTCATATGCTACTAATCACTTTGTGTTGTTTCTTAAATGCAGATCATAGATTTTTAACAAATTCAAAGCATATTTGGCATCAAATCCCTTAACGCAAGTGAGAATAAGGCATCTATAAGCCCTTGAGCAAGTTCGTATTAAATATAACAAGCCTTGTGGATTACACCATCCCTGCATAAGGGCTTTTCATATTTGTAATCATTGTATCATTAATTTGGTATCCTTAATAGGGACCTATTTGTAATCAAATTTTAGTATGAATTAATAAGAAGAGATCTCATGTTTTGTTAATTCATTATCTTTCATAATTTCATGATTTTACGTTGGATATAATGATGCAAATAGATCAAGTGTATGCTTTTTAGGATCGTAAAGTGACTACATTAGTAGCCCCTACAAAACCTTGATATTATTGAATGTGGTTGACTTTATTAGGAGGAGTCTTGATGTTTGACCCTCATATTGTTTGTTGTTGTTCCTCATGATGAGGAAGTGGTGTTTGGTATATACCAAGGTTTTAATTTTATTGAGCTAAGGGACTATCAAACTTGATGACCCCTAGGTCTATTAGGTCTTGCACTATATCTTTGAATGTGAAGCAATTGTTAATGTCATTCCCATTCTATCGATGATAAGGGCAAAAAAAATGTTCCCTATAGCTCTTATCGTGTTTGGATGGATCATCAGGTTTAACCTCAGGTAAGGCAAGTTGATTTGTTTCTTACAACTTATAAAATATGGATGCATATGATTCGTAGAAGGGTGTGTAAGTATGATTTTATCAAATATATTATCGATGTTGGAAATTTTCCATAGTTAGCATTGTGGCATGAGGTTGGTGAGGTGGGGGAACCGCTTGATATGAAATTTGTTGTGGTTGTTGTTGCACTAGTTGTTGTTGTTGAGTCATTTTTGGTTGACTCAGGATCACTTGATTTACTTGGCTTGGTTTTTATTGGCCAGAAGAATTACCTTTGGTTTGGTCCTTATTGTGCCATTATTTCTTTTTTAGCTTTATCTCACCCTCTTAGATTTTGATCTCTTCAATTACATGAGCTTGGACAAGAGTCTCATCGAATATTTTGTATTATTATAGTTGTAATAACAAGGAGATGGATTTTAAGAAACTACTTGTGAACATTTGAGTCAATTCTTCCATTGGTAGAGAGAATTAAAACTTGGTAATAATTGCCCTCCAACTGTTACCAAAATCATAGACCAACTCTTCTTTGAATTGTCTAAGGTTGTGCAGGTCAGTCAAGGTGGTTTTCTTACGAACATTAAGGGAAAATCTCTCCAAAAATTGATCTACCAATTATTCGAATGTAAAAATATTGTGGTGAGGCATATGGTTATACCATTCTTGAGCATCTCCCCCAATTTCTGAGGAAAGGTTATGAGCATCAAATCATCTTGATCTTGAATCCAAAAGCATGAGTGAATGAAGGCATTTATATGCTCTTGAGGGTCCTCAGTCCCCTTTAATTTGTCAAATTTTGGTGCTGTGAAATCTGTTGGATATGGCGGTGATGGTACTGAATAATGAATAGGATGATTGATTAGCTATCTCAAGGTAAGATTCTAGTACATCTACCAATAGTGTGTAGAATCAAGCTATCAATCTACTGTTGCATTATCTGGATTTTTGGGTCTTCCCCTGGTGTGTGGAAGCCTTGAATTATTTGAATATTGTGTTGAGGCAAGGTATGAGGATTGGTTAATTATTGTAATAAAATGTGGTATTTATGGTTGGATGGATTGAAGGGTGCTTGGTGATGTTGGGCATAGTTATGGACTTGGTGGTGGAATGATTATTGTTGATGAAATGGGGGTGAGGTTTGAGGAATGTGAATGTGTTGGGTTATTGAAGTGGGGTTGATATGGTTGAGTGGAGGTGTGGGTATAGCAACTTGAGAAGATGATGATACCCAAGATAGATTAGGTGTGAAATAGGTGGGTTGACTTGGGATGGAATGGGATTTAAAATCTATTATATGTACTTGTTATCGGGGGTAAGAATGAGCATCTTGCTGGCCCATGAGAAGTTGATTAAGGTGTTGTTATGCTTGTTGTATGGAAATTCCTAAAATAGATGGTTTGGTTATGGTGGAAGTGGATGTGATTGAAATGTTGGTAGATGTTGGTGGAGGGTAAGTTGTGAAAGAAATCATAACTGAATGAGTAGTGGATGGCATGGTAGATGGAATGTGTGAAGTTGCATTAACATGTGCTTCATATAGTGGATTGGTATAGGTGGTATTGTGGGTAGATGGGATGGAAGGTATTTGGCTATGTTGTGGTGGAGACATGTGATGTAAAGGTGTGGATGATACCTCAAAGAGAGGGTTAGTGTGAACTTGGCTGAAGTTGGTGGGATGTGAATGAGCAAGTTCTTTCTATAAATAAGGAACTTGGATATGTGGAATGTTGAGTTGTTCTAAGATCGGTTTGGTTGGTCTTAAATAAGCACCAACTTTCTCCATGTCTATGTAGGTAATGCGGGAATCAGTAGGTGTGGAAGGCTCGATCTCTAGGATGGAAGTGTGAATATCCCTTTCCATCACATTTGCATTTGAAGTAAACACAGAATGCGAAGGTCCAGCAGAAAAACTAGAATAGCTTGTATGTGTCACACTTGTGGGGTTAGCCACAAAAGTGTCTAGTAAAGATGTGATGCACTCCATGGATGATGTGAGTTGGCTGGAGTATGCTTGACTCATGATTCTAGCTTGGCTTCAATTTGAAACCATAAGCTAATGAGCTAATTAAGATAGTGAATATGGGGAATGTGTGTGAAAATGTGTAATGATAATGAAAAAGCGCACAAAATAAAATAAACAATTGAAACTTAAATCTTGCAATAGTGTTTTGATTTGATTTTTTTATGTTTATGTGATTGGTGTGTTTTGATGTGCCTAAGCCTAGACTACTATGCAGTGTGAGTTCCTAATATGAATGACAAATGAAGATTTTTTGGTGATGAAATCTAAAAAAAATGCTCACGAGCTGCTAAAGTGACTATGGGATGAGATAACAAATGGATATGAAGCCCACTATCGCTAATCTCGATAAATAATTGGTGATGAAATCCAACTTATCGATGTTTAATGTGAAGCGTGCAAGCGTGTATGATTCTTTTTAAATTTTCTCTTATCTATGGTGTTCACACAATGCCAAGAAACCCTCTTTTACTTAGCTAAGCTAGTAACAAAGAACATTAATACTAAGTTCCTCAAAATAACCTAGGGTACACCACTTAAGATCCACCCTAAATCATCAAGTGACTCCAACAGTGGAGGGTTCACCTAGTTCTTCCACCCTGAATCATCAAGTGATTCCAATAGTGGGAGTACTTCTCGAGTATCAATGACTTGTTCCAACTCAAGAAAGTAAAATATGAGATACTTTAGCCTAAAATATAGCTATTTATGCTTTCTATTAATTTTATTGCAAACAACATACAAAATAAAAGGTGAAACACCACAAATAGCAAAAACTTAAACTTAATGTAATGAATGTTTTAGTGCAACAAATATGGATGCATCAATGCAGATATATCCTATGTGCAAACTATATGAAGAAATGTAAATGCCTAATATGCAAAATGAGTTGCTTTTTAAACATAAAATTAGATATTTTCTTTTTAATCTCTCTATAAAAAAACAAAGAAAAATGGAGGTGGGGTTTGATTTAGGCTTACCAGGAAACCTACGTATTTATGCCCAACCCTCCTGGACATGATGCAGAGTCTCCTAAACATGGTGAGTCATCTCCTGGATGTGGTAGGGCATCCCTCGAATATGGTAGGGCATCTTTACATTCATAGATTGAATTCTAATGTTCCTAAAACCCCTAGTTTCATGGTTTTTTTGCAATCAAATCTTTGAAAACCTGTAACAAAGACAAACAAAAAATGTAGATTAGATTGAAAAGGTATTTAAAATAAGAAACCCTTTGGGGGTCCCACCATGATCGCCATTTTGTAAAGAAAAAATTGACAACACCAAGATAACAAATAATAGAACCAACACAAAATGTATTGCACAATGAAGAAAATAATATTGATATTATTATGGTGGGAGCCTTGATCTCCAATGTTACAATGTGATTTTGTATTGATACAATAGTTACAATCAGAGGTATTTAAAAACCCTCATTCGCAAAGAATATTTGGTGTCTTCAACACTTGTTCTCACTCTAAACAAGTTGTGGTTTGGATTGAGTATCCTACGGGGCCACCCTAGCTGCAACAACCGTCAAGACTGTGATTCATGTACCTGTAAACAAATCAAAATGCAGAGTTAATAGTATATGTGAGGGCTCCACTTTGTGAGACGATATGAATAATAAACCTATAAACCGTAGTGTTGTAAATGATGAAATGAAATAAAATAACAGGAAAGTGTAAGATGTGATACAATAAAATAGCATACCTTGTTGAAGATATACTTGTGATTTTGATCTATGCTCCTACTTCTACGATATAATGGTGCACAGATTCTCGAAAGCATTCCATGGTTTTTCGACAACAAACCAGAGGCTATAAAATACCCTAGAGCATTCTGGGAGGACTATGAATGCCCTACAATATTCCTGGAACACTCAATAGTGTTCATGGGATGTTGGGAGGCATTCGAGGGTGATGGAAAAGTGATGCAGAACCTCATATCTGGTTCATGAGGGTTTTACCACGATGGTGAAGGAGGATATGATGGCGGTGAGAAGTGATGATGGAGGCAAAATGCTAGGGTTTTAGGTCACAATGGATGCAAAGGAAATAAACAGACTTAACAAAAATGCTTAACCCTCATTCACAAAAGTGAATGATATTTTATAACTTGCCTTCCATATGCTAGGGTTTCAATGATACCAATGTGCGGTCAAGATTAAAACATAATGAATGGCTAAGATTATAACTTTAATATGTGATACATATCAAGTTGAATGGATGAATGAGATTAGATCATGATGAATGGTTATGATTTATATATATATATATATTTATGTTTATTTATGTTTATATTTATATATATATTAAATATATCAATATTAATATAAAATATTTATATATAATATAAATAAATAAATAATGGATGGTTGTGATTGGGCAATGTGGATGGATGACAAGTGGCTAGGTTTTGGTGTCTACAGACAATAATGAAGGCCAAGCAGTTATCACTTCATTGATTGGTAGCAATATTACATAGTAATACCATGAAAGGACTACAAAGTCGACCATTGTATTGAGGTCTCTTGGCCTATTTATAGGCTACAATTTAAATTTTACAATGAGAAATTTATAGTTATAATATTGTTAAGAAAAAATAGGCTGGAAAGAAACCAAAATATTGAAGTGGCTGCTCTAGGCTTCATTTTGCATCCAAATTTGAATTTGTGTTGATCTTGGTTCGTTTATTTGCAATTGCCTTTTGTAAGTAGTTGCATTCTTACAACTAATCTATTGAAGTTATCATTTTTATACTCAAGTGTTGTTAACTGGAACTAACTGGTGGGCACCATGGCAGTTACAGGTCTGAGCGTGATGTTTCTTAAGTTCTTGAACAAAATTGATCCCTTTATTTTGTCTATAGATCTCTTTGGAACAAAATTAAATTTTCTTTATGATGTCATTCTTAGATGCATTCCAAATTTTTTTACTTCATTTTGTATGTTAATTTATTTGTTTTCATGATCCCAAGATCTAGCTTAGAGGTACCAACTTCATTGGCTCGGGTGACCCAACTTTCTACACTTTTTATTTTTTTGCTCATATCCCAATTTTGTGCATCTCAATCCTCCTTGCATGATTTTAGGATTCATTTTGAGAATTCTTACATCATAGCCAAAGGTAGCCTAATTTTTTGCATCACAACTTTGTGCACTTGGTCTTAGAAGTTTGACTTACATAGTTTTGGGCCTTTTTTCTTTTGTTGAATATCATCAATTTGAGCAGCCCAGTTTTGTACATTATGAGTTCATTCACTTCTCTCTTTTGCATGATCTTGGGCTCTGACTTAGGCTTGTTGATGTCACAGCCGAGGTAAGCCTATTTTTGAGCATCACAGACTCTAACACTTGACTTTACACATTCCTATGTGTAAAAGGCTTCATCTTGACATTGTTGTTGACGTAATCTCACTTTTGATCATCCTAGTTTCATGCAAGCCTTCAAGCCTTTTGCACACTTAGCTAGTTTTTTACAAAAAAAAAAGATATATTTTTCTGCTATGCAAATGAGGTCATGTATTTGATCTACATTCTTGGTGTCTCTCAAAAAAATTTCTCTTGTGGGAATTGAAAACTCATAAGGCATATTTCCTTTGGGTGCAAAGACAAAGTGATGATGAGATGGAGAGTGAGTGGAGTTTATCATAATGAAAAATAATTTTTGAAAAAGTGAGATGTGATAAGTGATTAATTTACATAAAAAAGTAAAAAATGTGAATGATTTATGATATTTATAATGGAATGGTAGATGAAGTGAAAATGAATGTTGTAATATAAATAAGGTATGCTTTACCTTTTCAGATATTCTAGGTGGCTTATTTTCCTTTTGGCACCTTGTATTTTGTCTTTTATTCCTATGGTGTCAGAGATGTCATATCATTGGTTGTTGGTGGCTCTGATGCTTCCTCTTATGCACCATGTATTTCTTGACCACCTTGTGCTCCAATTAGGTTTGTATATTTTGAAGGAATTTTTGCCTTAAGGGTCTCTTCTTCTTCATCATCCTCTTGATCCTCTTTGCTACCAAAATTATATTTTGCTTTCTCAAGGACTAAGCAGACTCCCATATATATGTTTTGTGGAGGATTTTTGAGTTTCCAAACTCTTTCATGTATTCTCTTCAACTGATATAATTTTTCATAAGATGGATATTGATATAATTTGGTGGTCTCTTGGACTTTAGATCTCATTAGAGCCTATTCAGAAGTTCGAGCACCTAGGCTTCTTCAATGGGCTCTTGCCACTGATCTATCTCTAATTCATCATTGGTAGCAATTTCTATCTAAGCCTAAAGGTCTTATTTGGTCTAAATATGGGTCTCTTCATCCCAGAAGCCTAGAAATCCCAATTCATTAGCTTCCTTCATAGGCTCTATTATCCTGTCTACCTAGTTCTGTTGTTTGTATATCATCTCCCATCCTTGTTGGATTTTTTTATCTCTTGATTATGACATAGGAGATATTTCTTACTGGATTCCATTTGCCACTAGGGATGACTCTCACAACAATTTCAAAACTTCTTATTGATATTCTTATTAAGGCTTCGGCTTGCCCAATTATAGTTTATACTTTAGCTTGAGCCTATAAAATTTTTATTGTTGCTTATTTTATGGATTTAGTACTAAAATCTAGGTAGACTATGATGGGGTAAGCTTCAAGAGCATATTCAAGGACCTTATCCTAGCTATATTTTCTTAGCTGCTTGAGGGTCTCTTTGTAAAAGTTATAAGCTCTGGCTCTTTCTTTTTTCTACTTGCATTTGTTGTTGCAAGTCTTGGATTTGTTTTGTTAGTACCTTATTCATATCTTGAGTCTCTTGTGCTTGCTTGTGAACTTGTGCAAATTCCATTATCTTGTTTTTATATTTTTGGTTTTCATTTTGTAGGACCTTCTTTACATTTTATTATTCCTTGGCTATTGCCTCCATCTCTTTGATTTTTCCTTTCAATTATCGACATTTGTACCTCAACCTCTTACCTTGCAGATTTATGGTGTTGGCGTGGGCCTATACATTGAGCATAGAATCTTCCAATGGTAGTTTAGATATGTCCACTGAAAGAGGAACGAACCAGTAATATCATTCCACACCCAAGATCAAAACCATGAAGACAATCACAAATGAGCAAGAGAAAAATGATTGTTTGCATTATATCAAAATGATAAGAGGCCTTAAAAATGCTAGGAGAGCAATGATAGTCACATGATCGATTGGAGATTATCAATATCACAACCATCGATAATAGCAAATAGATAAGGATGACAAAGCATACCAAAATTATTAAATACCAAGGAACACACTATCTTATCTAGTGAACTTAAGCTAGCCTAGATACCTAAAAACATAGGTATATAAATATACTCTAACACCCCCCTTAAGTGATACTAGGAAGGAGTGTGGACAGCTAACCATCAAAAATATAGTGGCAAGATCCACAAATATGAGTCCAAAAAACAAGGTCTGATAAGGTACTCATGTACAATGACTATCACATAAACATGAAACTCTCCTGTAGATGATGAAAAACCACATGGGAAAAAACCATCTGTCAGAAGATAAAAGAAGGTGGATAAGAAGATGTCCTCTCAACACCCTCCAAGGACAACTTCCTTCACCCCTAGCAAGCCATGCAACTAAATAAAATGAGTTGATGAGGTAGAACATAAATCTAGGGCACAAGTCTTGTGACATTCATAGTTAGAAGTTGTGAAAGCCTCCTGTGTTATTTAGAAATACAGTGATCCAGTAAAATGTCTGAGGTGTTGAAGATACAGTGTAATGAAAGTTGAAGATAACTATTGAATTTTTGAGCCTTATCGTTTATTTTGGATAAATAGAGAGCCTTCAGTGTCTTTAATATTTGATGTAGATATTTTGAGAAGCACACAAGGGTGAAATTTCATAGCAAGGAGTAAAGAGCACTCACCACATCAAAGGAGAACATTTCCAAATTTTTGTTTGGTTACCACCGAGCACTAGTGGTCCAAGCAAAATTTGTAGGTATCTAAGAAGTGAAAGTGCAGGAGCTACACATCAAAGTTAGAAAACATACATCAAAGAAAGTTTTCCAAAAATAACTTATCAAAGTAGTGTGAACATAAGGTATGCAAGAATTCAAATGTGAAAGTAAAATAATTAAATTTGATTGAAAATTTAAGGAGAAATAAAGAGTTGTTTTTGCCTATATTAAAGTTACATTTTGCAAGTTTTATTATTGTAGTGATAAGAGTATTGGAATTAAAAAAATTAATCGAAAGGCAAAAAGAAAGTCACTGGGTAGATTTGTGCATTCTTTCTTGTTTATTTGAAAGCATATAAGTTGGGTAGATTTGTGCATTGGTTTTGATTGAAATTAGGAGTAAATGTGCAAGGGTTATAGTATAGATTTGAAATCAAATTGTGCATTCTGATTTGTTTTGAAGTAAAGGTTGAAATCAACAATTACCAGGTCAGTAATTAAGTGCTAGACTAGAGCTACCTTTAAAATGTAATAAATGTGAGACATGTGAATGTGAAGAACATATTGGGCACAGAGTTGAGAGCAGGTTTTGGAGTAGATTTGAGCAGAGTTGAGAGCAGTTTTTGAAGAAGAATTGAGCAAGCCTTATGTAAAGGCTTGGAGTATATTTAAGAAGATTCAAGAACAAGTTTTAGAGTAGACTTGAGCAAGTCATGTATAAAGGTTTGGAGTAGATTAGAATAGATGGGATTGAGGTCTCCTGTGGATGGAGGTCCACAAACTAGAGCAAAGGGGATTGGTGTCTCCTGTGGATTGGAATCCATGAACTTGTGAGAAGGGACAAGTGTCTCATGTGGATAGAGTTCCATATCTAAGCTTATACTATTCACCCCCCTTTTAGTATAAGCTTGTGTTCTTCAATTGGTATCAAAGTGGGTTTCTTCATGAAATCCTAATAGCTTGAAGGAAAATCTTACAAGACCACACATGGCCACTGAAGTGAAGGAAGGGGAAGCCATAGTTGATATGGAAAAGGAACTTATTGCTGGTCTTGGAGAATTGAAAAGGGTTAGAAAGAAGAATTCAAGATTGAAGTCTCAAGTTCAAGAGGATGAGGAAACAAATACAAAGATTCTACAAGATCTCATAGACTTAAAAGTGAAGGTTGAAGAGACAAAAAGAATTGAAGAATTTATGGTTGAGAAATTAAAGGTAAAATAATTAGAATGTGAAAAGTGGAACATGAAGTTGTCTCTCTAAGAAAGAAAGTAGAAAATTCTAAGGATAAGTTGCAAAAAAATATAAGGTTAGAAAAATAGAAAGAGGATTCAAGATCAAAAGGAATAAAGACATCAAAGAAAGTAAGTAAAAAGGAGCCCATGACTGTTAATGTATTGAAGGAGGAAGCAAATAGAGGATCATCATGGACAAAATTCAATCACAGGAACAAAAATGAAAGAACCATACGACCATATCATCCAAGGCAATCAAACATGTTTAAATATTTCTTCCATGGTTATCTTTTTTCATGTGAAAAATATGGTCATAAAGTTGTGCATTGCATGGTCTATGTGAAAAATAATGTTGGCATCATCAATAGAAATTACAATTCTTTGGCACCTCTCATGAATGAGAATGTCATGTGTTACAAATGTAATAATTTTAGGCATAAATCTCTATGGTGTAAAATTGTATTTCCTAAACTTCCTAAATCAAGCATGAAAGAGGAAGGTCAAACAGTTCAGAAGGAGATGTCCTCAAAATTTTGGAAAAAAAAAAGGAACAAGAAAAGGAAAATTCCATGTTGGTACAAACAGCTCTTCATGTGCAAAATGAAGGAAATCAGTGGTATATTGATAGTGTTTATTCAAGCCATATGACAGGTGAAAAAAGTAAATTTCTTTCTCTCAAGAAAATAAATGGAGGAACAATGAAATTTGGTGATAATACTTTTGCCAAAATTGTTGGAAAAGGGACTTTGAGCTTGGATAATGGAATATCAAGGATAGAAAATGTGTTATATGTTGAAGGATTGAAGCACAATATACTAAGTGTAAGTTAGCTATGTGATCAAGGGCACATAGTCACATTTCAACCAAATGGATGTGAGATCAAGAAATCCAAAATAGGAAAGCTTATTGCAGATGTCGGTAGAACTGCAAACAATCTCTACATGTACAAAATTAAAGGAGAAAAATATTTTCTATCACAAGAGGATGAAATATGGTTATGGCATAGAAGAATGGGTCACCTGAACTTTGACAACATAGAAAAAATAAGCAACAAACAGGCAGTTAGATATTTTCCCAAGATAGAAAAAACCCCAAAATACGGTTTGTGCACAATGTCAGCATGGTAAGCAAGCAAGAACAAGTTTCAGATCAAATGAGTTTTCTTCATCCAAGACTTTGTAGCTAATCCATACTTATCTATGTGGGTCTATAAGGACAAATATTTTACAAGGTGAGATTTACTTCATGTTATTTATTGATGATTTCTCTAGAATGACTAGGGTAACATTCCTAAAGAAAAAATCAGAAGCATTTGAAAAGTTCAAGGCATGCAAGGCACTAGTAGAAAATGAAATAGATAAAAATATCAAGTGTCTAAGATCATATAGAGGAGAAGAATTAACTTCAAGTAAATTTTTAGAATTCTATGAACAGCATGGAATCAAGAGACAATACTCAATAGTAAGAACTCTGAAGAACACAAGCTTATACTAAGAGTGGGGTGAATAGTATAAGATCAAATTTCACTTTTCTTTTCCAAACAATATTATCCAATATTATCAATGGCAATATCAATAGCAGTAATCAAAGCAATGCACAAATCATCACACATAATAGAGACACCAATTTAACGTGGTTCACCCAATGTGGGCTACTCCACGAAGAAAATATTTCTACTAAATTTTCTCAATAAATCTCTTGGGAATCACTTCCTTATTACAATGTTTATGGACCTCTATCCAAAGGAGACACCAATCCCCTATGCTCTGATTTGTAGATCTCTCTCCACAGGAGAACTCTTTCCCCTTTTATTTGGTTCATGGATATCTATCCACAGGAGAACTTTTTCCCCTCTACTCTGGTTTGTGGATCTCTATCCATAGGAGAACTCTTTCCTCTCTACTCTGGCTGGTGATCTTCTAGAAGACTTCTGTCTCATTGCTTTAGCTAATGGATATCTATCTACTAGATACCTCTATCCCCACTACCATGGATAATGGATCTCTATCCATTGGATACTACTATCCTCTTTACTCTATCATATCCAAAGCTTTCTCTCATCTCAAATATGCACCAAACTCTATCCCAAGTCTAGTACAAATCTGCTCTATCTCTACTCATAAATATGCTGGACATTTTGATTGATAAATAGTCATTGATGTCAAGAGTGAGTGGTCATTTATGTCAAGCTTTCAGCACCAGTCAGTGGTAGGTTCAATCGATAGCATCAGTTTTTGGTTCTCCAATAATGCAAAAGGATAATTCGATTTCAGTTTCAAGACTCGGTTCCAAGAAGTCAGATTTGGTCCAAAGTGCAAAAAGAAGCCCAAATGAATAATATTATAATATTATTTTCTAATATTATAGAAAGGAACTTTAAATTAATTATAAATTAATTTTAAATTAATTTATTAGTTAATTTACTTAACTTATAAAGTTATTTAAATTAATTATTAATTAATTTAATTACTAATTATAAATTAATTTAAGCTAAGGTTAAATATAAGATGGGTTATTAAAATTAAAATTTGAAATTCGATTTTGAATGACAAAGCGTCAACATGAGGAGAAGTTTAGAAATGTTTATATAAGGGGAAACTCCCACTTTACCAAACATTACCATGCCTTCGAAATAAATTGTGAGCCTTATAATTTGCGTTGTGTCCAAGGAAGAAAGAACGTGCAAATTTGTGGAAAGTCAAACGACGACAGAGACATACGAGGAAGGGACTCTGCCTTCCTTCATGTGGACATTAGTAGTCGGTGGGCACTTAGGCTAGAGGAGACGGCAGATCGAATCTTGTCGAATCCCCTTTTTGGGGAAGAAAGAGGTATGCTTTAATATTGGTCACCGAAAATTTTGAGAATATAGTTTGGGCATTTAAAAATTAATTTTTGCATATTTTTATTAGTTCTAAGGTTGTAAAGGGAGTTATAAGGATTTTGCAAAATCAAAATTTTTATGTTATTTGCTCAAATTTTTTGAAAGTGATTGAGTATTGAGGTGAATGTGAAGCATATTGAGTCTCTAACAATTCTCTATATGTTTCTAAGAGAGTGATTGAAAGTGATTGATCATTGTGATGAATGAGAAGCATATTGAGTCTCTAACAATTCTCTTTATGTTTCTATGATATTGGACAAGTTCTATTGTGATATTTTTGGAAATATTTGAGGTAAGTCTTAGAGAAGACTTGTGGACAGATTTATGTGAGCTTTTATGGAAGCTTATAATACAGATTGAGGACAAGTTTGAGGACAGAGTTTGGTACAAATTTAGTGATAGGTTTGTGCCAGATCAGAGACAAATATTGAGGACATATTTGAGGATAGAATTTGGTACAAATTTAAGGATAGGTTTATGCCAGATCAAAGATAGAGATTGAGGATATATTTGAGGACAGAGTTTGGTATAGATTTGAGGACTGGTTTATGCTAAATCAGAGATAGATATTGAGGACAAATTTGTGCTAGACCGAAGGACTATGTTTAGTGTAGATTTGAGATAGAGCTTTGGAGGTGATAGAGTATAGAATATGACAGTCTCCAATGGATAGATATCCATTAGCCAGGGCAATGAGGATAGGTGTCTTCAGTGGATAGAGATCCATTAGCTAGAGCAGTAGGGACAACAATTTTTCTATATAATCATCAACCAAAGCAAAGGTGAAATGAGTTCTCCTGTGGATAGAGATCCACAAACTTGATTAAAGGATTGGTGTATCCTTTGGAGAGAGGTCCATAAACATTTTAGGGAAAGGATTCCCAAGAAATTTTATTTGAGAAAAATTTATAAGAAATATTTTCTCCGTGGAGTAGCCCACATTGGGTGAACCACATAAAATCATGTCTCTCATGTGTGTGATGCTTTGTGTGATGTTTACTACTATTGATGTTATCATTTGGAAATTGAATTAAAGGGCAAAAAAAATTATCTTATACTATTCACCCCCCCTATCAGTATAAGAACATGTTCATGCAAGAAATAATGTCAATATAAATTTCAATTTTTTTTTTTTTTTTGTGGAAAACATCCCAAAAGGGATGCCACTTTCGGGTAAGACCCAAGGAGGCAGGGGTATCCATTCCGCCAAAAATTCCCAGGACTCGGACCTGGCCTACCACCTTTGACATACTCAAGGAGCAAACAAACACACAAAACCAATTTAAAAATAAGTAAATAACAAAAAAAATAATAAAATAAAATAAAAAACATGCTCCTTGAGTGTGTCAAAAACAAAAGCACAACCAAACACGCACAATAATATAAAATAAACCATAACACAAACCACATATAAAAACACAAGAACCACATAACAAAACACAAACAAGACAAAAACAACAGAACACTACAAAGACATAACCCAAAAAAAACATGAAAAAAAACACAACCAAATCCTAAAAAATAAAATAAATAAAATAAAAATAAAAATAAAAAACAACCAACAACAGACAATAAACAAAAACAAAAAACATAGAAAACACTCACACATAAAAACACGAAATAACACAAACAAAGAGAAACCCAAGAACAAGAACGAAAAAACACAAGAACAATAACAAAAAACATTAAAAAAAAAAAACAAAACAACAAAAACACAAGAACAACAAAAAACAACACAAAGAACACAAAAACAAAACAAAACAAAAGAACCCACCCACCTTAAAAAACTAAACAAAAAAAACAAAGAAGAAAAAAGAAAAAAAAAATGAACAAAACAATGACCTATCTAGACCAAAAGACTATTAAGGCACGAATCAATAGAGGAAACAAAAAAAAGAATAGAATGAGCTAGGGAACTAAAAAAAACTGAATGAACCAAAAAGAAGCAAAAAAAAACAAGAAGAAACTAGGTACCTTCAGAACTGGAGCCATCCAAAGAAATGATAGAAAGAAGAGCTTCCCTAATTTGAGAAGCCCACCATATAGGAGGGTGGCCATAACAAGTAAGATCACCTTTGTCCAAAGCCCAATTAGCTAAAGCATTAGCACTCTTGTTTTTATCTCTAACCACATGATTATAATCAACTTTCAAAAATCCCATTTGGATTAACTGAATCTTCTCAATAATTCTTTTTATTCTCTAATCCACCTTATGATTCTTAGAAGGACTCTTCAAGATATTAATCATAATTTGAGAGTCAGACTCAACTAACACCTTTTCCCATCCAACCTTAGTAGCCTCCTGAAGGCCTCTGAGGATACCATACCCCTCAGCAAGGTTATTGGAAAGAATACCCATATTCTCAGCAAAAGTAAAAACCAGGGAGCCATCTAAAATTCTACCAATTCCTCCCACACTGGCTTTTCCAGGGTTCCCTCTAGAGGTTCCATCAGTATTGACTTTTCCAAAATCCTTAGGAGGAGGTTGCCAATTTCTAGTCCTATCCAACTTACTAATACTCACATTCCCTTTAATATGGTTGCCCTTAGAAGGTTTAATCTTCAATCTTTGCATCACTTGATCTCATCTTTGGTGGGAGTTTTGGGGGTGATTAAGGAGTTGATGGATCGATTCAACTAAGTTGGCTATGGTCTTTTGCCAAATATAGTGAATATCCTTCCTATTTTGATTAAAAATTTGGTTGTTCCTTTCATTCCAAATATTCCAAAGAAGAATGGTAGAACCCATCCAAACTAACTACCTAATAAAATGATCAACACCCTCTTGATTAGGCCAATCCCTCCAAAGTTGTTCAAAAGTAAAAAAATTGGACCACTCTAAGCCAAGTAAAGTGGCCATTCTCATCCATAGCTCGGAGGCTAAAGTACACTCAATAAAAATATGGTTGATATTTTCTACATTCTCTTCACACATTTCACATCTAAAAGGGCCATGAAAACCACGCTTCATAAGTTGCTCACCGAGTAAGCACCCTACGATGCAATAAAATCCAATTAAAGAACCTCACCTTAGGCCAGAGCTTTTGAGCCCACAATTGAGAAAAAATGTTAGAAGAATGGTTGGGATTATTATGGAATAAGGTCAAATAACCTTGAGCAACTAAATACTCACCCTTAGTAGTGTTGTTCCATCCAAAAAAATCTTTTTCATGGGACCAAGAGAGGGATCTCATATGAAGGATGCCTTGGATATCTTGTCTTTGCCTTTCTGGGATTTGAATAGGCCAGTCCTCAATAGCAATCCAATATCTTCCAACCTTTGAATTACCAGTATGGTACTGCTAGTAATTAGCCACCTTTATCCAATTAGCTCGGTGAAGCTCCTCCATCCAAGGTCTCCAATCAGGAAACTAAGTTATCAAAGGCTTGTGACCATCCCAAGAATCTGTCCAAAAATTTGCATGTTGACCATTATGAATGATCCAAAATAATTTTTTCTTTATCAAATCCTCACCAGTCTTAAGAACTGCTAAAATAGGAGAACCTTTGGTAGGAATTTGATAGCGAACAAGGTCTTCAGGACTTTTGTTCTCAACATATTTAGCACGAAGATTATTGGCCCAAAGAGCATTGGGGTTATGCAACATCCTCCAATATAATTTAGCAACTAAAGCTTTGTTGTTATTAATTGAAGACCGGAATCCTAACCCCCCTTCACTCTTAGGAAGACATAAAGTATCCCATTTCACCAAGGCCCATTTTCTTTTCTCCTTAGTACCACTCCAAAGGAAATGATGACTGATTTGATCCAATTCTCGAAGAACGACCTTTGGGATATTCAAAACGGAAGAAACATAAATAGGAATAGCTTGAAGGACTGATTTTACCAAGGTGATTCTACCCCAAAAGAAAGCCACTTTTTGGTCCACTTTCCAATTTTCTTCTTGAATTTGTCCAACAACCAATTCCAATCTTTATTTTTATGCCTTTGAATATTTATGGGAATACCTAAATAAGTGATTGGAAGAGAGGTCTTCTTATATCTTAATTTATCCAAGACCATGGATTCCTTTCTAGTAGAGCAGTGAAATAAAATAACTTTAGATTTGTCTTCATTGATCAACTGCCCGATAGCCTTAGAAAAACAACTAATAATTTGCTTAATATTAGAAGCTTCCTTAACTGTAGCTTTACCTAAAAGAGTAGAGTCATCCACAAATTGAAGATGAGAGATAGGGCTAGCTCCATGAGCAATGGTAACTCCCTCAAGGGTTTTGTTTTCCCTATTTTTTGTTATAGTCCTACCCAAGCATTCAAGCAAGAATGATGAATAAATAAGGGGATAGCGGGTCACCTTGCCTAATACCTCTGGAAGCTAGGAAATACTGAGAAGGCCTGCCATTGATAAGAACTAAGTAGGAAACTAAAGAGATACATCCCATAATCCAATCCATTCAATCCTTAGAGAAACCAAATTGCCTCAAAAATTTGATAAGGAAGTGCCAATCCACTTTGTCATAAGCTTTGGATAAGTCTAACTGAATGAACATAGAAGGAGAATTTTGCATATCCATGGAATGGATGGCTTCCTGAGCAAGAACTATCTCATCTACTATTTGATGTCCTTCCACATATCCCCCTTGCTCTGGGGAAATAATCTTATGCAAAAGAGGCTTCAACCTTTCTGCCATGATTTTAGTAATGATTTTGAGAAGAACATTACATAAAGAAATAGGTCTAAAAGCTGAGATATGATGAACCTCTTGAACTTTTGGAACAAGAGTAATATAATTTTTATTGATAACCTTCAAAATTTCTTTGGCTTTCCTGGCTTCTTCTACCACCTCTAATAAATCAACATGTAGGATATCCCATAACTCTTGGTAGAACTCAATAGGATAAATTTCAATTCTTTTGCACCTCTTATGGATAATGGTATTATATTTTACAAATGCAATAATTTTGGGCACAAGGCTATATGGTGTAAAATGATACTTCCTGAGTCTAGTAAAAGAAAAACAAATTCAACAACTAGGAAAGATGAAAGGGAAAATGTAAAGTTTAGATCAATGTTAGTTCAAACAACCCTTCATGCTTAGGATAAATAAGAACAATGGTATCTTGATAGTGGTTGCTCTAGTCACATGACAGGAGACAAAGAAAAATTCATTGTATTAAAAGAAACCAATAGAGGATCGGTAAGTTTTAGTGATAATGGATCAGCAAGGATTGGTGGAAGAGAAACTCTGAGTTTAGATAATGGAAAAATAAGAACAGAAAATGTATTGTATGTTAAGGAGTTAAAACATAATTTATTAAGTGTAATTCAACTTTGTGATCAAGGTAATATGGTTACATTCCACCCAGATAGATGTGAGATAACAAAATCAGAAACTAGAAAAGTTATTGCCAATGCAAGAAGAACACAAAACAATCTATACATGATTAGTGAGATCAAAGGGGAAGAGTGCTTTCTATCACACGAATATGAGAGTTGGTTGTGGCATAGAATATTGGGTCACTTGAATTTTTACAACATATTCAACATAAGCAATAAGCAGGCTGTCAGAGATTTATCCAAAATAAAAAGGCCACAAAACACAATCTATGCACCTTGTCAACATGGAAAGCAAACTAGAACAAGCTTTAAGTCAAAAGGGTATATATCATCTGAGACATTGAGTCTAATACATACTAATCTATGTGGTCCTACCAGAACAATGAGTATTCAGGGTGAGAGCTACTTTATATTGTTTATAGATGATTACTCCATAATGGTTTGGGTAGCTTTCCTGAAAGAGAAGTCAGATGCTTTTGATAAATTCAAAGCATTTAAGGAACTGGTTGAAAATGAAACCGGTAAAAGGATTAAGTGTTTGAGATTTGATAGAGGCAGAGAATTTACATCAAATGAATTTGTAGAGTTTTGTGAACAACATGGAATCAACAGAGAAAACTTAGCAGCAAGAACTCCTCAACAAAATGGATTAGTTTAAAGGAAAAATATGTTAGGGTCCTATCCTAACACCATGTTGTAATTCTCATTTACCTACGTAATAACCCACTTCCAATGTGGGGATCCCATTTTAATGTTATTATGCAATACTTAGTATTGTAGGTGGCAATAAAGGTACCTCACCAAGTGGTACCATATTATGTAACCATTTTTATAAATATTGTAACCGATGTAGTAAGATACCTCGCCAAGTGGTACAATTTCATGTAACCATTTTTATCAAGATTGTAACCGCCATTTGGTGGAATATTCTAGCTCAAGTGGCATTTTGCATGTAAGCCACCTCTTGAGCATTTAGGTAGGGTTGCATGAAGTTTTCCTTTAAAAAGATATGAATCCATGTACGAGATTATCCTTTTGCAAGATAATTAAATATTGAAGGAGGTTGCCCCCTCGAAGAGGCCTGCGATTTAGTGTTACTATGAGATTGTTTCATTTCTATAATTGATTTTTGCATAGTGATATTGAGTTATTTGATGTATGTGAGTTATTTTTTAGTATTTTGTGAGTGTGCTTTATTTTAATAGTAGGTTCCTAACAAGTGGTATCAGAGCACTTTCCAGGGCCAAGTTCTGCTGCAAATAAGATGATTCTTGCTAGTCATTCCACCTATTAGGTATAATTTTCCTGTGTGTTTTTATTTATGTTTTTCCTTTATCAAAAAAAATCCAAAAATACAATCATTTTTTTCGCAGAAAATCAAAAAATATCAAAAAAAATATAGTAGTTGTGTAGGTTAAAAACCCTGTGCTAGGGGTTTTAAAATATCGTGAAGGATTTGTCGTTATTGGCTAAGCTAGATAGCCCATAAAGCATCTAGTGAAGTGAGGTGCGATCAAGCTCCAATACCCAGGCCTCAGATAGCACTCGCACACGAAATTGAGCTCCCATGTATCTTTGGGTATATCGAGAGACAATCTAGGTTTAAATAATATTTTATCCATTAGGAATATTTTTAGCCTTGTATTATCCATAGTCCATGGGACACAGCATCTCGTACGATTATCCTCCCATACTATCAAAGAAGCAAATAGTGTGCTCAAGGGTATGTGTGGAATCCTCCTTGAGTAGTGGCCTAAAATATTGGTTCGAACACTATTTTTCATCACTACGGTATAACAGAGGGCCTATGGGTATTACATACTCCCTTACTTAGCATACCTGGTTCACAAAAACAAAGTATCATCCCCTTGCAAATCAACCCATCCCTGTTCTGCTAACCTACATTTACCATCCCCAAAAGTAAGCATACGGAGAAGGCTTTCCCTATCACATAAAACAACTTGCATGCACCAACAATCAAGAAAAAAAAATTAAGTGTTTGAAATAGCCTATGGTCAAAATCTGAACAGTCAAGATAGCGACAGTAACAGTCCTCTGTACCAGTCCAGAATTGCAGACTTTGTGTCAAAAATAGAGTTGTCAATGTCAAAAACTTCCCTAAGGTTAGAAACAACTGTGTCAGTAACCCTAGTATAGGTGATAGAAATAGAGAACAATGAGTGACATGGTGGTCAGGGTACAGACTACACAAGTCAGTGACTGTTTATTCCAGAGGGCAACTTTTGAACCATAAATCCAAATAAAAATAGAGAACACTAGTAGACTCGTCAACACAGTAGAAAAAAAAACATTGAAATTTTATTAAAACAAGGATATCTCTTCACACAGAGCTCATATTGACTCAAAAATTTAGCAAAAAATTCTACACTCTATTCTAGACAAAATTGTCCTTGGTAGCTCCTAGTCAAATTTTGCACCAAATTTCTAAAAATAGCAAATTTTGATTTTTCTTGCTAAGGCCATAACTTTTCATTAGATCCAAATTTTTGGGAATATAATCTACTTGTTATTCTGCACAAAAGACCCTCAAGGACTCATTGGTGAAATCTTAAGTACAAGTGGACTAAATTACCTTGACATCGACTTGCAACCAATAGGAGATCATAAAAAGTCAAAAAATTCAGTATATCTCCTCTTTGAGCGCTCAGATCAAACAACCATAGGAGTGTACCCTATCCTAAAATCAGTGTTGCAACTCATTTCCCAAATTAAATTTTGGACCCTTACTAAAAATAGTAACTCCTAAAAATTTGAGGTCTATTTTTAGTAAATCAGCACAAGAGGGACCGCAATGGCAAGCGACACTCGAGGACAACAACAAAAGGATTTAGACTTGGGCACATTATTGGCCGACCTGCAAAAATCCATTGTTAAATTGACCTCTACAAACAATAACATAGGCACAGAGATTCAAGAGCTTCGACTGGATCAGGATAACACTAGAATCCGTTTAGAAGAACAACTCACAGAGATGGAGACCAAATTGCACGACAGTACCAAAACTGAACACCATGCTGAAAACTTTGAACGAGGTCAACGAACACCAGATGACAATCACTCTAATTAGGATCCAACCTTTAGAATACCTAAATTAGACTTCCCTAATTTCAATGGAAAGGATGTCGATGGGTGGTTATATCAGGTTGATCAGTTCTTTTGACTCCATAATGTCCCTATCTATCATCGGGTTCAGATGGCTTACTTCAACCTAGAATCTGAGGCCTTACACTGGTTCCAATGGCTACGTGTTGCTGACCCTGATCTATCATGGGAGGACTTTGAGTCCCAACTACTCACCTGATTTGGCCCTGATGATTATGATGACTTTACAAGTGCACTGACAAAGCTAAAACAAACCACCTAAGTTCGTGATTACCAGACCCAATTTGAGAAATTGGCTAATAAAACTAAGGGTTTGAATGAGGGATTTTTTATGAGTTGTTTTGTTAGTGGGTTACGAGATGATCTCCAGGCTGAATTCAAGATGTTCGAACCCCACACCATGATGGAGGCTATCATTTTAGCCTGATTTACCAAATCTAAACTCTCAGCTCAAAGGAGGACATCGTGATTTTTGCATAATTGACCTTCTTTCCCTCATCGGGTCCAAAACCATACTGATAATAAACCTCCTGCTCCCAAGTGGCTAACTATAGAGGAAATGGATGCACATCGCGCCCAAGTATTATGTTATAATTGTGATGAAAAGTTTACGAATGGGCATAGATGTGCAAATAAGAGATTATTTTTAATAGATATGGAGGAACCAGAAAACAGTGACCATAGTTATGAGGAGAGTGATACAACTGAGGCACCAACTCCACAGGAAGAGGAACTATCAAAAACACAAGTAGAAATTTTATTCCATGCTCTTGTCGGGATTACCACCCAACAAACCATGAAAGTTATGGGTTATTTCAAAGGCCGTCTCACAATTCTTATTGATTCAGGAAATACGCACAACTTTATTGATCCTCAGATGGCAAAACGGACCAACTACTATATACACTCATGTAATTATTTTTAAGTCATTGTGGCCAATGGAGGCACCTTACAAAATTTCGAAATGTCAAAATTCAGATAGAGGATTATGAACTCAAGCAAGATATGTTCACCCTCCAATTGGGAGGATGTGACGTTGTGTTAGGATCCCAATGGATGAGCACCTTGGGCACTTTCTCCTGCAACCTTGTACAACTATGGCTGCAATTTTCACAAAATGGACAAACATATACTCTCAATGGTATCAAGGCTGGGCCTACACAAATTATTAGTTCCAATCGCATGGAAAAGTTGTTGAAAAAGTCCTCCCATGGGGTTATTGCACAAATATTTTCAATTCAGCCACCCACTTATATAGCAGATCCACTTTCAACAGATTTGCAACTTGTTATAACCAAGCACAATGGCGTATTTTTAGAACCAACTACACTACCACCTCGTCCCTCTCATGACCATACTATTCCATTATTTTTGAGTAGTGCACCATCGAACATCAAATCGTGTCGGTATCCTCATGCTCTCAAGTCATAAATCGAGAATATGGTACAGAAATTGCTCAAGGCAAGTATCATTCGACCCAATACCAGTCCCTATTCTTCTCTAGTTTTTCTAGTTCATAAGAAAGATGGCTCGTGGTGATTGTGCATAGACTACCGTGAGCTCAATAAGATCACCATCAAGGATAAATTTTCCATTTCGATAGTGGATGAATTGTTGGATGAATTACATGGAGCTATGTACTTCTCCAAGTTGGACCTTCATTCGGGGTACAATCAAATCAGGCTCAAGGATGAGGATATTCCAAAAACTGCTTTTTGTACTCATGAAGGTCACTATAAGTTCTTGGTAATGCCATTTTGTTTGACAAATGCACCATACACATTTTAAATCCTTATGAACAACATCTTATGTCCCTTCATGAGAAATTTCATCCTGGTTTTCTTTGATGATATTTTGGTTTATAGCCGCTCATGGGAAGAACACCTTACCCATGTGGATCAGACATTACAGTTATTGTCCCAACATCAACTTTTTGCTAAGTGGTCTAAGTGCTCCTTTGGTCTAACTGAAGTGGAGTATTTAGGACACATTGTTTCCAAATATGGTGTCAAGGTCGACCCTAAGAATATTCAGGTAGTTCAGGACTGGGCAAAACCCCGCACTCTCAAAGGACTTTGGGGATTCTTAGGACTTACAAGTTATTACAGGAAATTTGTTTGTAATATCAAAAAATAGCAACTCCCCTAACATCTATGTTAAATAAGGACTCTTTAACTTGGACAGGACCCACTGATCAAGCCTTTCTTGAATTAAAGCATGCCATGACCACCACACCTATTCTAGCCATGCCAGATTTCTCTAAAATATTCATCATTGAAATTGATACTTTCGATCACGACATTGGGGCAGTATTGATGCAAGAAGGGAGACCCTTGGCCTTCACCAGTAAGGCACTCTCTGAGTGTAATTTGGGAAATATACATATGCCAAGGATATGTTGGCCATCTTACATGTTGTCACCCATTGGAGACCATATCTCATTAGGCGTCATTTCTCCATTAAAACAGACCATCAGAGTCTCAAATATTTTTTAGAACAATGGGTTGCTACCCCAGAACAAAAAGAATGGGTTTCTAAACTCATGGGCTATGATTATGATATCACCTATAAGAAGGGCAAAGAAAATCTTGTGGTTTATGCTCTCGCTCGCCAATTTGAGGCCCTCAGTATGATATGTGCTATCTCTATACCTGTCCCCCAATGAATAGATTTCTTATGACAGGAGGTACTTCAAGATGCAGACCTACAAGCTTTGATGGCTTCACTTCAAGCTGATCTGACTTCATCCCCAGGATACAATTGGGATGGCCAAGATTTGTGTTATCACCAATGCCTTATTGTTCCCTGTTCCTTGCCACTCCACGACCTCTTCATGAAGGAACTACACACTGCTCCCTCTGCAGGTTATTCTAGATTTCTTAAAATATATGAACACCTCAAGCACACATTCTTCTGTAAAGGGATGAAATAGGACATTTGTGACTTCATGGCAACTTGTGATACCTGCCAATGGATGAAAGGTGAAACAGTTTGTTCTCTGGATACTCTTCAACCCTTGCCCATTCCAGATCAGGTTTGTACTGTTATTTCTATGAATTTTATCGAAGGATTACCTAAATCGGGTGGTAAGTCTATTATTCTCATGGTAGTGGATCACCTTTTGAAGTATGCTCATTTTTGTCCCCTTGCCCATCCTTCCATAGCCTCCACCATTACCCAAATATTCCTCGATTCTATTTTTCACCTTCATGGTATGCCCATATCCATTGTGTTTGATTGAGACCCAACCTTCACTAGTCATTTCTAGCAAGAGTTGTTTAAGTTGCAGGGAACGAAGCTCAAAATGTGTTCAGCCTATCATCCACAAATGTATGGTCAAACTAAGATTGTCAAAAAATGTTTGGAGACTTATATTTGTTGCTTTGTATCAGATCATCCTTCTCAATGGGCTAAGTGGCTTCCTTTGGCCAAATGGTGGTACAACACGTCCTATCATACAGCTACCAAACTCACTCCTTTTAATGTTGTTTATGGGCGCCCTCCACCCACTCCTTCTTCATACATTCTAGGAAGCTCTAGGGTCCAGGAAATCGACATTACTCTTCACCAGCAATATGATGTCCTTCACTAGCTGAAGCATAATTTGGACATGGCCCATAACCGAATGCGACAACAGGCCGACCAACATCGATATGAGCATAGCTTTGATGTGGGTGATATGGTTTTCCTTTGCTTGCAGTTGTACAAACAGTCATCCCTCCAACTTTATTGGTGCCAAAAACTTGCTGCAAAATTCTATGGGCCTTACCAAGTCCTACAGCAAATTGGTTCCACTGCTTACAAATTGGCTCTTTTGCCCACCTCCAAGCTCCATCATGTTTTCCATGTTTCATCTCTCAATAAATTTGTGGGCACACAGGTACAAGTTCAATCAGCATTACCATAATTGGATGAGGAAGGGTCCATCTTACTCAAACCAAAATAGTTGTTGGATCGCCGCACCCGCACTCTCTGCAATCGTACCATCACAGAAGTCCTTGTCCAATGGCGTGGGCTCTAGCCAAAAGATGCTACATGGGAGTCTCTCCATAAAATCTAACACCAGTTTCCTCAATTTTAGCTTTGAGGACAAAGCTTTTTTAAGGGGAAGTACATGTTAGGATCCTATCCTAACACCATGTTGTAATTATCATTTACCTATGTAATAACCCACTTCCAACGTGGGGATCCCATTTTAATGTTATTATGCAATACTTAGTAATGTAGGTGGCAATAAAGGTACCTCTCCAAGTGGTACCATCTCATGTAACCATTTTTATCAATATTGTAATTGATGTAGTAAGATACCTCGCCAAGTGGTACCATTTCATGTAACCATTTTTATCAAGATTGTAACCGCCATGTGGTAGAAGATTCTACCTCAAGTGACATTTTGCATGTAAGCCACATCTTGAGCATTTAGGTAGGTTTGCATGAAGTTTTCCTTTAAAAATATATGAAGCCATGTACGATATTATCCTTTTGAAAGCTAATGAAATATTGAAGGAGGTTTCCCCTCGAAGAGGCTTGCGATTTAGTGTTACTGTGAGATTGTTTCATTTCTATAATTGATTTCTGCATAGTGATATTTAGTTATTTGATGTATGTGATTTATTTTTCAATATTTTATGTGAGTGTGCTTTATTTTAATAGCAGGTTCCTAACAAAATAGGACTATTGAGAATATGGCTAGAGCAATGTTAAATGAGTCTAACCTCTCATATGGATTTTGGAGAGAAGCAGTCAACACAACAGTATACATAATCACTAGGGCTCAAATGAGAGTAAACCATCACAAGACTCCATATGAGCTTTGGAAAGGAAGACCGGCCACTGCAAAACACTTCAATATTTTTGGAAGCAAGTGTTACATAAGACGATAAGATCAAAACTTAGGTGATTTTGATCCAATATGTGATGAGGGAATTTTCCTTGGTTATTCCTCAAAAATTAAAGCCTATAGATTCTTCAACAAGAGAACACTCACTATGGTAGAAAGTATAAATGTAATAATTGATGAAAAAATAGATTCAAGAGAACCAGTTCAGCAAATTATGTATCAAGAAGATGGAAGTTTTCAAGAAGAGTTTCATGAGGAATCAGATGAAGAAGAAGAAGAAACACAAAATATTCTTCCTAAAACTCCATCTAGGTATGTAGATAAGCATCATCCAAAAGAGCAAATATTTGGGAATCCATATGTAAGACATACAAGGAGAAGGATAATAACACCATCTCAACAAGCAAATTTTTCTTTCCTATCTAAGATTGAGCCAAAAGACTTCAAACAGGCAAGTGAAGATGAATTATGGATCAAGGCAATGGATGAGGAATTAAATCAGAAAGAAAAAAGCAAGACTTGAAAACTTGTTCCATGACCAAAGGGAAAGAATGTGATTGGCACAAAATGGGTATTTAGAAATAATCTAAATGAAGATGGACAAGTAGTAAGGAACAAAGCAAGGTTAGTATACAAAGGTTATGAATCGGTAGAGGGAATTGATTTTGATAAGACATTTTCTCCAGTTGCACGACTTGAAGCCATAAGAATGTTTTTAGCCTTATCAAGTTTTAAAAACTTCAAAGTATATCATATGGATGTTAACTCTGCATTTCTAAATGGTGTTCTAGAAGAAGAAGTATACATTGAATAGCCAGAGAGATTCATGTTAATAGATAAACCATATCATGTATGCAAATTGAAAAAGGTATTGTATGGTCTAAAGCAGGCTCCTAGAGCATGGTACTCAAGACTGGATAAGTATATTCAAGAATAGGGATTCAGAAAAGGAATAGTAGACAACAACTTATATATCAAAAATGAAGGGAATAATTTACTAATTGTGGTTGTTTATGTTGATGACATCATTTTTTGGAGAAACAATGATAAGATGTGTAAATAATTTGCTAAGAACATAATGAATTTGATATGTCTATGCTTGTTGAGTTGTCTTTATTTCTTGGACTTCAGATTTCACAATAAGAGAAAGGGATATTTCTCTCACAAACCAAGTATATAAAATAAATATTAAATAAATTTAGGTTAGAATATTACAAACCGGTAAGTACCCCCATGGTCACAAGATGCAAGTTAAGTAAGGATGATGAATCTCCAGAGGCATATCAAATACTATACATATCTATGAATGGCAGCTTATTGTATGTTACAGCTACAAGACCAGACATAGTACATTCAGTGGGATTAGTGGCAAGGTTTTAGGCAGCACCTAAGGAAACACATGTGGCAGCGGTAAAAATAATTCTCAGGTATCTAAAATGGACTATGGATTTTAGGCTTTGGTATCCCAAAAGTGATAGTTTCACACTCATAGCATACACAGATGCATATTGGGTTGGCAGCATTGATGACAAGAAAAGCACAAGTGGAGGAGCATTCTTTCTTGGATACTATTTAGTCTCTTGGCTAAGTAAGAAGCAAGTTTCAGTATCCTTATCTAAAGAAGAAGAAGAATATATTGCAACAGTATCCATTTTTACACAGGTATTATGGATGAAGTAAACTCTAGAAGACTTCAATATAAAACATGATCATCCTATTCTCATACTATGTTATAATACAAGTGTTATAAGTATCTCAAAAAATCCAGTGATGCACTCTAGGAAAAAGCACATTCTAATTAAGTATCATTTTCTGAGAGAACAGGTGACAGATAAACAGGTTAGGTTGGAATATGTTACTGCAAAGGAACAGATAGCAGATATTTTCACTAAGCCACTTTCAAATAAGACCTTTGAGTATCTTCAAGGAAAAATTGGAGTAAGACTTCCACCCCAAAATTAACCACCTCAAGAGGAGGTGGGAGAGGGGCTAAGATAAGAGATTCATTCTTAGCCCCGAGCCCCAAAGATGACCCTTTTCCATTGATTTCAAAGGGGGAGAGATTTGAGTAAATGGGAGATATTTGGTTTAAGGAGAGAGCATTGAGTCAGGGGGAGTAGTTTCCCAGGGGAAGCAGAACAGGAAAAAGGTCAAGTTTTGGTAAAAATAATTCGGGTTGCCATAAATGACAAAGGGGGAGATTGTTGGACATTTTGAGTGATAAGTTGTCATTGATGTCAAGAGTGAGTGGTCATTGATGTCAAGATTTTAGCACCAGTCAGTGGTAGGTTCAGTCAACAACATTAGTTTCTATTTCTTCAATAAATGCAAAAGGATAATTTGGTTTCAGTTTCAAGACCCAGTTCGAGGAAGTCAGATTTGGTCCAAAGTGCAAAAAGAAACAAAGTGAATAATATTATAATATCCTTTTATAATAATATACAAAGGAAGTTTAAAATTAATTTTAAATTAATTTATTAGTTAATTTACTTAACTTATAAAGTTATTTAAATTAATTAATAATTATAAATTAATTTAAGCTAAGGTTAAATAACCCTAAGATGGGTTATTAAAATTAAAATTCAAAATTTGATTTTGAATAAAAAAGCACCGACGTGAGGAGAATTTTAAAAATGTGTATATAAGTGGGAACTCCCACTTAACCAAACATTACCATGCCTTCGAAATAAATTGCGAGCCTTATAATTTGTGTTGCGTCCAAGGAAGAAAGAATGTGCGAATTTGTGGAAAGTCAAAATATGGTGAAGGCATAAGAGGAAGGGACTCTTCCTTCCTTCATGTGAGTATTAGTAGCCCATGCGGTGGGCTCCCAAGGGCTAAGGCACTTAGGCTAGAAGAGATGGTGGATCGAATATCGTCGAATCCCCTTTTTGGGAAGAAAGAGGTATGCTTTAATATTGGTCGCAAAAAATTTTGGGAATATAGTTTGGGCATCTAAAAATTATTTTTTGCATATTTTTATTGGTTCTAAGGTTGTAAAGGGAGCTATAAGGGTTTTTCAAAATTAAATTTTTAATGTTATTTGCTCAAATTTTTTGAAAGTGATTGAGTATTGAGGTGAATGTGAAGCATATTGAGTCTCTAACAATTCTCTATATGTTTCTAAGAGAGTGATTGAAAGTGATTGAGAATTGTGATGAATGAGAATCATATTGAGTCTCTAACAATTCTCTTTATGTTTCTATGAGATTGGACAAGTTCTAGTGTGATATTGTTGGGCAGATTTGAGGTAAGTCTTAGAGAAGACTTGTGGACATATTTATGTGAGCTTTTGTGGAAGCTTAAAATATAGAATGAGGATAGATTTGAAGATAGATTTTGGTACAAATTTGAGGACAGATTTGTGCTAGATCAGAGACAGAGATTGAGGATAGATTTTGGTCCATACTTGAGGACAATTTTGTGCCATATCAGAGACAGATATTGAGGACAAATTTGAGAATAGAGTTTGGTACAAATTTGAGAATAGGTTTGTGCCAGATCAAAGATAGATATTGAGGAAATATTTGTGCTGGACCGAAGGAATATGTTTAGTGCAGATTTGAGATAGATATTTGGAGGTGACATAGTATAGAAGATGAAAGTCTCCAGTGGATAGATATCCATTAGCCAGGGTAGTGAGGATAGGTATCTTTAGTGGATAGAGATACATTAGCCAGAGCAATAGGGGAAACAGTTCTTCTAAAAGATCATCAACCAGAGTAGAGAGGAAAGAAGTTCTCCTGTGGATAGAGATCCACAAACTTGATTAGGGTATTGGTGTCTCCTTTGGAGAGAGGTCCATAAACATTGTAGAGAAAGGATTCCCAAGAAAATTTATTTAAGAAAAAATTATAAAAAATATTTTCTCTATGGAGCAGCCCACATTGGGTGAACCACGTAAAATCATGTCTCTCATGTGTGTGATGCTTTGTGTTATGTTTATTGCTTTAATATTGTTGATGTTATCATTTATATTAAAATGTAAAAAAAATTATCTTATACTATTCACCCCCCTCTCAATATAAGCACATGTTCTTCAAAATCTGCACTAACCTCTATCTTAAATCTATCCTCAAGCCTTAACATAAAGCTTGATCAAATCACCAATAAACTCTTGCATAGATCTACCCCAATACTTAACACAAAGCTTGAAAAAATCACCAATCAACTCTACTTATATTTTCCCCAAGCCTTAACACAAAGCTTGATCAAATCACCAATCAACTCTACTCAGATCTACCCCAAGCCTTAATACAAATCTTGAACAAATCAAACCTGCTCTTAATGTTATTTCAAGTATTCACAAGACTTGCTCAAATTTACCTTCAAGTCCTCTCAAAAACTTTCTCAATATACTCTCAAGTCTTCACCAATACTTGCTCAAATCTACATACAAGCCCTCTCAATAACTTGCTCAATCTGCTCTCAAGTCTTCACCAAGACTTGCTCAAATCTACCTTCAATTCCTCTCAAGAACTTGCTCAATCTGATCTCAAGTCTTCACCAAGACTTTACTCAAATCTACTCTCAAGTATTCACCAAGACTTTGCTCAAATTTACTCTTAAGTCTTCACCAAGACTTGCTCAAATCTTCTCTAACACATTCTCAAAACAACTCATAAAATATGCTCAATAAATCTCAAATCTTGCACACAATGTTATCAAATGTTTGTCTAATATTCAAAGTAATTCCTTTAACTTGAAGTAGTTTAGACATATTCTATCCAAAATTTATTTAACCTCTGGAACATATAGATAATGATGTACTCTATCAAAACTCAATATGTTTTAATCAATCATTAAGTCTATCACTTCTACATGTCTTACTTTTATTGCTTTTTGAAATATAGATTCAATATAGCACATGACACCTATCTTTCTAATCTACACTCTTGCTTTCATAAATCTATTTTCTTATGTTTGCACATTCACTTTTAATATCACTCATAACCAATACTCAAGAAGTTTCACTCAATCATTCAACCAATGAAATACAACTTGCTCGCAAACCCTAAACAAATTTTTTTATACTTCTTCAAACAAAGAACACAATGTGGGTCTCAAACCCTAACTCAAATAATTCTCAATATCTATCTCAAATGTTCTCACAAAATTCAACAATGAAGCATATAAAAACTCACTCAAATATTTCCAACAATACTTATCAAACAATCCTTTTTTCTCCATCTTATATTTCACAACATTCATTCCAAAAAACACTTCAAACCAAAGATGATGTGCCCATACCTTTTGTTTTGATAGAGATATATCTTCAAAACCTATATTATAACCAACCAATCCTCCTTGTGCCACTCTAAGGGTTAGTTAGCAACAATCTACTTCAAAACATCCATAAAATATTCCTTTCAAAATGTGCTCAGTGAAATCTAAAAAATATACTCTAGAACCCTTCTTTTGATCTCAAGGAAAATGCATTAAAGTTTCATCATAATCCCACAAATATTCTTCTTCATAATGCAAAAGGTACAATAAAATTAAAACCGATTTTACACCTTATAACTCCTAATATTGTAAATTAAATTAACCCAACAAGATCACAAATTACACAAATAATTTTTCATTTACACCTTATATCTCCTACTTGTCATTAATGCATTTCCAAAAGAAATATAACCACCATTCAAAATAATATTCCAAGGCACTTAAAAACTTCACTAGATCAAAAGCCAAATTATTTCAAACCCCTTTTGATGGCAAAAATAAAAATAATTTTAAAACCTTATACCTCCCAAGTTAGGCACATACCTTGTAACATAGGACCTTAGGCATCAATTTAATTAAATAAAAACAATTAATGCCTTGCATGTTGCCTCTTGTGGGAATCGAACCCTGCTTCCTCTACCATCGTACCTTAGTCATGGCTTAACCGCCATGTGAGCTAAGCGCTCACATGAGACCATTGTTGCACCCACTCTCCTTTGTTCCTTCCACTGGCACCAAAACTCTTTAAAACAAAACTTCACTCTCTATTGCCACCACGTCTCGAATCTGAGACCTCCCTGCTGCTACGACCTAGAACCAAGGGAAACACCATCTAGGATATCTGCCTGAATGGAATCAAACTACGAAGCCACCTATCCTTATACCTTTCCTACATCAAAAACTGAACCAAAATTTTATCTCTTACTGTGAATCGATCGACGAACAGAGCATAGACTTAATTGATCGAACAAACGGGTGAAGGTACAATCCAATTTTTTTTTACTAACTCCACCTTAGGCTTTGCAATATATATGTATTCCTTCATGACATAAACAATGTCGGCACCTTGGGGAACAAACTTAGGCACTTCAAATTTAAATTATATTTAATTATAATTATTTAAATCCTAATGGATTAAATATTATAATTTAAATATTTAAAAAACCTTTTTGGGCCTTTCATCAATTTAAAATATTAAAACTCCTTTAGGCCTTTAAGGGAAAACTTTTACCACCATTACCTTAGCAAAAATTCATCAAATAACCTTATTATTTTTTCTCAAACACCATGGAAAGGAGTTATCTTTTTCTTTTTTGCCTTATACCTCGTGCCATATCAACCAACTTGGACATCAAACCTTTTGATATTAATCAAACCTCTTGACATTAATTCCATCAAATTAGGACATCAAAACTCTTGACATCAATGACAACAAAACATGTTCAAATATCCCCCTTTGTCATTGATGGCAACCCTTTATACTTAAGCATTCCTTTTGTCTTTTTCCAATTCTGCTCCCTTGAGAAACTGCTCCCTCTGACTGAATGCTCTCCCATAACTCAAATATCTCTCCCTTTGATATCAATGGGAAAGGGCCACATTTGGGGCTAAATATAATACTCTTAGCTCAGCCCCTTCCCCACCTCCACTCCTTGAGGTGATTAATTTTTGGGTGGGATTAAAATTACTCCCAACATACAATGTTATTTTCCTTTGTCAACTTTCTTTCTCAACATACCCTTTTGATCCCTTTGAGTATCCTTATTCTTACGTGTCTCTGGAAACTCTGGAAACTCTATTCTGCACCACTTGGCCTTATGCCTAGCATTATTTTACTTATAACACTTAATTTTAGGGTTTCTTGAAGATGTAAATATCTTGAAGTTCCACCTGGTGAAGCCATACCTATTTCTGTCATGAACCCTACAGTGAATTGCTTTATGACCAAATCGATTACAAGAGTAGCAATACCCTTGAAATAAATGTCCATATTTGATGTTCCTCTTAGTAATATCATACTCCTTTCCATGAAACCTGTAATGCATAGCCTTGTGACCAAATTTGTTACATGAAAAATAATTACCTTTGAAGAAGTCTTGTCTTGAATCCATTGGTCTTTTAGTCCTTTATTTTATGTGATGATTCAGGTTCCTTGGTTGTGCATTGTTCCCATTCTTGCTAAAGTTTCTATTTCTCAATTTATTCTCATAAGTCTCAAATTCTCCTTCACTTTCTTCTCCCAAAACTTCTATTGGAAATTTTGAGTTAGTTGTGTTGTCATTGATGTCAAGAGTCAGTGTCAGGAATCAGTGTAGGACTTGGCAAAAGAAGGGTTAAAATATTTATATTTTAATCCCAAGAGATTTGATCTAAGAGCTCCAGTTGCTTGGTCAAAAGGACGGTTAAATACCCTAAAGAAAAGGCCTAAAGGAAATAATATTATAATATTTATTATTATAATATTAAAGGCGATCAAAAAAGGCCCAAGGGCAAAAGAGGAAAACACCTAGGCCCAATGGAAATAATATTATAATATTTCATTATAATATTAAAATTTTAATTATGCCTAAGGTAGTTTATAAATAATTTATAATGTTTACATTATAAAATTATTTATAAATAATATTTTTAAATAACCCAAAGTTGGGTTAGGCGCCAAAAACCATTTATCTCCATCGACATGCATTGGAAGGCACTTAATTAATTATTTTTGCCGACATGGAGGAGAGGGAGGCATATGGTATAAATACCATAGCCTTTCCCCAAAGGAAAGTAAGTCTCCAAAAATTCAAGCACATGCGAATTAAGAGGGAATGCGACATAATTTCATGAGCAAGCAAAGCTAAGGAGAAAGATTTAATTTTTATTTAACCTCCAAATTTTGAGGAAGTCAAAGCGGTGAAAGTGGAAGGGACCACCAACCAATGGTGGTTGGGCTAGCAGTGATTTTGGATTGTGCAAAGGTTTCGAATGTGAGGTGCTGCGTTCGATTTCCGTCGATGACGTGGAAAGAGCCTTTTGGCTCTTGGTAGGCAAGGGAGAGTCAAAGCACTTTTAGCGCCTTTGACTCCCACGTGAGCGCTTAGCTCACGCGGCTAGGGAGCCATGGCTAAGGCATTGCAAGAGCTTCGACCAGGGATCGAATCCCACGGGGAGCGCACGAGGAGGTATTTAATTTTTATTAAATTGTGTATTGCCCTAAGGTTGTTGATAGCGCTCAAAGCGCTTGGATTATTTCTGCGCTTGGAGTGTAGAGTGAAGAGGGAAAATTAGCACGTGAGGTTATTTGTTTTGTTAAAGAGTTTAGGGAGTTAAAAGGGTAAGGTAATTAATTTTTACCTTAGAGAAGTTGAAATATTTTTATTGAGGGTTAAAAATATATTGCACTATTTTATAAAGTTAATTACTTGAAAAATGCAATATTGAGTAGGGAGACATAAGTAGTGTTTGGATTGTTTCATGCATTAAAATTCTGAAAAAGGGTTATTGTGAAATTGAATGGTTGAAGTCTTTATTTGACAAAGTTTGGAGATAATAAGGTGTACTTGAGTTTTGTTAATCTTGTAATCTTTGAGTGAGGATTTTTGCTATCTAACCCTTGAGATTGGCAAAGAGGTTGATTGTGATTGAGACAGGTTTTGAGGTCATTTCTACATCAAGAAAAAGGTATGGGCATATCTTCCTTGTGAGTGAAATATTGTTGGATTGAGTGTTGTGAATGCTAAGTTGGAGTGAAAAGGATTGTTTGATAAGCATTGTTGAGTTTGGTTTTGAGATATCCAATATTGATTGATGAGGGTTTTTCTGGAATGAAGGTTGATGCTAGAAACCTTGTTTGATAAGCATTGTTGGAAATATTGAGTGAGCCTTCATGTGCATGATTAGGGTTTGTGAAATATCATGAGTATCATTGTTATGTGAACTATCTTGAACTAGGGTTTGTGAAAGATCATGAGTATCATTGTTATGTGAGATTTGTTTGATAAGCATTGTTGACTAAGCTATCATTGTTGAGTGATTGGTTGAGTGGAGTTGATTGAGCTTAGTTGATTGGAAGTGTTGGAGTGATAGTTCAAGTTATGTGAAACAAATTGTTCTTTACTAATTTGAGAAAGAGTTTGAAAGTGATTGAGCATTGTTGAAACATATTGAGTCTCTAACCATTCTCTATATGTTTCTGTGGTAAAGTAAGAGATATTGAAAGTGATTGAGCATTGTTGTGAGTGTGAAGCATATTGAGTCTCTAACAATTCTCTATATGTTTATGTGATATTAAACAAGATTATGTGTGAAGCTTGTTTGTGTGATTGAAGAGGTTTTCTGTAATAGATTGAGTTGAGTTGAGTAAGATTTTGTGAAAGCTTAAAATAGATTTGAGGTAAGTCTTAGTGAAGACTTGTTGAGCATATTGGACAAGTTCTAGTGAGGACTTGTTGAGCAGATTTGAGGTAAGCTTGTGAAAGACTAAAAGATGGATAAGTTCTTGAGAGGACTTGTGGATATATTTGAGGTAAGTCTTTGAGAAGACTTGTGAGCAGAGTTGATTGATTGATTTGTTCAAACCTTGAGTTAAGGTTTGGGGTAGATCTAGCAGAGTTGATTTATGATTGGATCAAGATTTGTGTTAAGGCTTGAGGAAATTTGAGGATAGATATTGAGTAGATTTGTGCTAGACCGAAGGACTATGTTTAGTGTAGATTTGAGATAGATATTGAGCAGATTTGTGCTAGATCGAAGGACTATGTTTAGTGTATATTTGAGGATAGATATTGAGTAAATTTGTGCTAGATCGAAGGACTATGTTTAGTGTAGATGAGATAGAGATTGAGCAGATTTGTGCTAGATCGAAGGATTGTGTTTAGTGTAGATTTGAGATAGATGAGAGCAAGCTTTGGAGGTGATAGAGCAGAGGATAGTAGTCTCTAGTGGATAGAGATCCATTAGCTAGGGTAGTGAGGATAGGTCTTCGAGTGAGGATAGGAGTCTTCAGTGGAGAGAGATCCACAAGCTAGTGTAGTGGAGGTAATAGTCTTCTAGAGGATCACTAACTAGAGTAGAGGAGAAGGAGTTCTCCTATGGATAGAGATCCATGAACTAGTTAAGGGGATTGGTGTCTCCTATGGATAGAGATCCATGAACTTGATTAGGGTATTGGTGTCTCCTTTGGATAGAGGTCCATAAACATTGTAATAGGGAAAGGATTCCCAAGAGATTTGTTGAGAAAATTTTAGTGAAATATTTTCTCCGTGGAGTAGCCCACATTGGGTGAACCACGTTAAATTGGTGTCTCTATTGTGTGTGGTGATTTTTGCATTGCTTTGATTACTGCTATTGATATTGCATTGATATATTGGATAATATTGTTTGGGAAAGAAAAGTAAAAAGTGGTCTTATACTGTTCACCCCCCTCTCAGTATAAGCTTGTGTTCTTCAATTGGTATCAGAGCGGGTTCCTTTGGAAGAGTTTAACAGCTTGAAGGAAAATCTTACAAGAACACAGATGGATTCTAAGGATGGATCTTCAGGGAATTCAGCACCATTGTTCGATGGGAACAATTATGTACTTTGGAGTATGAGAATGAAGATTCACCTGATGGCACTTGGAAATGAGGTATGGGAAGCAGTTGAGAATGGATACATACCACCAGCTACTCCACCTATAGATAAATATGGTAAGCTTCTACATCATTACAATTCAAGAGCAATGAATGGAATTTTGAAAGGTTTACGTGAAACAGAGTTTATAAAGGTTATGCACTACAAATCAGCAAAGGAAATTTGGGATAAGTTGCAAGGCATATATGAAGGAGATAAAAAGGTCAAAAGGGTAAAGTTGCAAAATTACAAGGGAATATTTGAAGACCTAAAGATGAAGGATGAAGAAAACATTGTTGCATACCTACTTCATGTGGATGAGGTTGTTAACTCCATGCAAGGACTTGGGCTTGAAGTTCAAGAATCTGATGTTTGTGATAAGATTTTAAGGTCACTCCCAAAAAGGTTTAGTGAAAATATTTCAGCTATAGAAGAGTCAAAAGATATTGATATTTTGACAAGGGATGAATTACATGGCATTCTCACAGATTTTGAGATGAGAATAAAAGAGGAACCTAATTCCCTAGAAAGAAGCAACCTTCAAAGCTACTAAGAAGACAAAGGGTAAGAAGTCAGATTCAAGCAATGAGTCATCCAGTGATGAAGAAGCAAATTATGGCAGAAAGAACAAGGACTCAAGAAATTATAAAGGTACAAAATCAGTTAGATGTTTCAATTGTGGAAAATATGGTCACTATGCATCTGATTTTCCAGAGGCTAGAAATAGCAATGATGAAGAAAAATAGGATCATAAGAACAGGGAAACAGGAAAACACAGGTACCAAAAGAAAAGTAGGGATGGACAAGGCAAACAAGGAAAGAAGTTTTTCCAAAGGCATAAGAAGAGTTTCTATGCAGACAAGGTAGGTAAGAGCTCAAGTGATAGTGATGAAAGTTCCTCAGATGATGATAAATATGAAGTACTATTTCTAGCAAAAGAAAAGGATGATGTTAGAAAAAGGGCACCAATGATTCTCAAGTGTTTTAGATGTGGTAACTTTGGTCATCTTGAAGATAGTTGTACAAGGAGTGGATTTAGTTTTAGTGATGATGAATATGAAGATACATTTGAAGGACTAGAAGAAAATCTTCTTATGGCAATAGAAGAAGAAGGGAGTACTTCTAGTGGAAATAAATCATAAAGGAATGAAGATAATCCTAAAGGTAAACAAATAGAGGAAGAATCATAGAAAGGAGAAGTTGATCTTGAAGGTGAACTTATTTCTGCTCTTGATGCATTAAGGGAGGTAAGAAAGCAGAACTCAAAACTCAAGCTTAAATTTCAAGAATGTGATGAAGAGAAAGGAAAGCTTATAGAGGATCTAACCAACTCAATAGCTAAGACAAGGAGATTTAAAGAGAAGTTAGAAGCAAAGGTTTTAGAATGTGAAAGGTTAGAGCATGAGGTAGCTTCACTAAGGAAGGAAGTAAAAGAGTCTAAGGATAAGTTACACAAGTTTGGGAGAAGCTCAAAGAACTTGGATAAGATTATCAAGACACAAAAATCTACATCAAACAAGATAGGTCTTGGTTTTGAATATGTACAAAGAAAACAAGGAGAGGAGTCAATCTCAAGCTTTGAAGAAGAAGAAGCTTTAGAAGAAGAGAGTGTAAGAGAGAGTGAGACTTCTGAGGATGAGTTGGACAATAGAAAGTTCAACAAGGAAAGGAACAATGCACAAATGAGGAATATATGGAACATGAAGCAACATAGGGTAAAAGAGACTAAGAGACCAATGGGGTCAAGGCAAGGTAGTTTCAATGGATGATGCTTCTCATGTCATAGGTTTGGGCACAAGGCTACATAGTGTAGGACACATGAAAGATATGAATATGGAAGTTTCAGAAATAGGCATCTTTTTCAAGGGTATTGCTACTCTTGTAATCAGTTTGGTCACAAGGTAGTAAATTGTAGGGTTCATGATAGGAATGGATATGGCTTCACCAGGAGAAACCCCAAGATATTTGCACCTCCAAGGAATAACAACATTAAGTGTTATAAGTGCAATAATGATGGGCATACAACAAAGTGGTGTAGAGCAGAAATTCCAGAGACAAGCAGGAATAGGAATAGTCAAAGGAATCAAAAGGATCAGTTAAGGAAGAAAGTGGACAAAGGTAAAGATCAGTGCATGCTGGGAGTAGAGATACTCCCACCCCAGAATTAACCACCTCAAGAGGAGGTGGGGGAGGGGCTAAGCTAAGAGTCTCATTCTTAGCCCCGAGCCCCAAAGGTGACCCTTTGCCATTGATGACAAAGGGGGAGAGATTTGAGTTAGGGGGAGAGCATTCAGTTAAGGGGAGCAGTTTCTTAGGGAGAGCAGTTTTGAAAGAGGAAAAGGTTTGGTAAAAAAAGGGGTTGCCATCAATGACAAAGGGGGAGATTGTTGGAAATTTTGAGTTAGTTGTGTTGTCATTGATGTCAAGAGTCAGTGTCAAGAATCAGTGTAGGACTTGGTAGAAGAAGGGTTAAAATATTTATATTTTAATCCCAAGAGATTTGATCTAAGAGCTCCAGTTGCTTGGTCAAAAGGACGGTTAAATACCCTAAAGAAAAGGCCTAAAGGAAATAATATTATAATATTTATTATTATAATATTAAAGGTAGTCATAAAAGGCCCAAGGGCGAAAGAGGAAAACACCTAGGCCCAATGGAAATAATATTATAATATTTCATTATAATATTAAAAGTTTAATTATGCCTAAGGTAGTTTATAAATAATTTATAATGTTTACATTATAAAATTATTTATAAATAATATTTTTAAATAACCCAAAGTTCGGTTAGGCACCAAAAACCATTTATCTCCACCGACATGCATTGGAAGGCACTTAATTAATTATTTCCATCGACGTGGAGGAGAGGGAGGCATATGGTATAAATACCATAGCCTTTCCCCAAAGGAAAGTATGTCTCCAAAAATTCAAGCGCATGCGAATTAAGAGGGAATGCGACATAATTTCGTGAGCAAGCAAAGCTAAGGAGAAAGATTTAATTTTTATTTAACCTCTGAATTCTGAGGAAGTCAAAGTGGTGAAAGTGGAAGGGACCACCAACCAACGATGGTTGGGCTAGCGATGATTTTGGATTGTGCAAAGGTTTTGGAATGCGAGGTGCTACGTTCGATTTCCGTCGATGACGTGGAAAGAGCCTTTTTGGCTCTTGGTAGGCAAGGGAGAGTCAAAGCGCTTTTAGCACCTTTGACTCCCACGTGAGTGCTTAGCTCACGCGGCTAGGGAGCCATGGCTAAGGCGCTACAGGCGCTTCGACCAGGGATCGAATCCCCCGTGGGGAGCGCATGAGGAGGTATTTAATTTTTATTAAATTGTGTATTGCCCTAAGGTTGTTGATAGCGCTCAAAGCGCTTGGATTATTTCTGCGCTTGGAGTGTAGAGTGAAGAGGGAAAATTAGCACGTGAGGTTATTTGTTTTGTTAAAGAGTTTAGGGAGTTAAAAGGGTAAGGTAATTAATTTTTACCTTAGAGAAGTTGAAATATTTTGATTGAGGGTTAAAAATATATTGCACTATTTTATAAAGTTAATTACTTGAAAAATGCAATATTGAGTAGGGAGACATAAGTAGTGTTTGGATTGTTTCATGCATTAAAATTTTGAAAAAGGGGTTATTGTGAAATTGAATGGTTGAAGTCTTTATTTGACAAAGTTTGGAGATAATAAGGTGTACTTGAGTTTTGTTAATCTTGTAATCTTTGAGTGAGGATTTTTGCTATCTAACCCTTGAGATTGGCAAAGAGGTTGATTGTGATTGAGATAGGTTTTGAGGTCATTTCTACATCAAGAAAAAGGTATGGGCATATCTTCCTTGTGAGTGAAATATTGTTGGATTGAGTGTTGTGAATGCTAAGTTGGAGTGAAAAGGATTGTTTGATAAGCATTGTTGAGTTTGGTTTTGAGATATCCAATATTGATTGATGAGGGTTTTTTTGGAATGAAGGTTGATGCTAGAAACCTTGTTTGATAAGCATTGTTGGAAATATTGAGTGAGCCTTCATGTGCATGATTAGGGTTTGTGAAATATCATGAGTAATTTTATAATGAAAATTGAGTATCATTGTTATGTGAACTATCTTGAACTAGGGTTTGTGAAATATCATGAGTATCATTGTTATGTGAGGTTTGTTTGATAAGCATTGTTGACTAAGCTATCATTATTGAGTGATTGGTTGAGTGGAGTTGATTGAGCTTAGTTGATTGGAAGTGTTGGAGTGATAGTTCAAGTTCTGTGAAACAAATTGTTCTTTACTAATTTGAGAAAGAGTTTGAAAGTGATTGAGCATTGTTGAAACATATTGAGTCTCTAACCATTCTCTATATGTTTCTGTGGTAAAGCAAGAGAGATTGAAAGTGATTGAGCATTGTTGTGAGTGTGAAGCATATTGAGTCTCTAACAATTCTCTATATGTTTTTGTGATATTAAACAAGATTATGTGTGAAGCTTGTTTGTGTGATTGAAAGAGGTTTTCTGTGATAGATTGAGTTGAGTTGAGTAAGATTTTGTGGAAGCTTACAATGCAGATTTGAGGTAAGTCTTAGTGAAGACTTGTTGAGAAGATTGGACAAGTTCTAGTGAGGACTTGTTGAGCAGATTTGAGGTAAGTCTTAGAGAAGACTTGAAAGATTGGATAAGTTCTTGAGAGGACTTGTGGATAGATTTGAGGTAAGTCTTTGAGAAGACTTGTGAGTAGAGTTGATTGATTGATTTTTTCAAACCTTGAGTTAAGGTTTGGGGTAGATCTAGCAGAGTTGATTTGTGATTGAATCAAGATTTGTGTTAAGGCTTGAGGATATATTTGAGGATAGTTTTGTGCCAAAATAGAGATAGAGATTGAGAATATTTGTGCTAGATCGAAGGACTGTGTTTAGTGTATATTTGAGGATAGATATTGAGCAGATTTGTGCTAGACCGAAGGACTATGTTTAGTGTATATTTGAGATAGATATTGAGCATATTTGTGCTAGACCGAAGGACTTGTGTTTAGTGCAGATTAGAGATAGAGATTGAGTAGATTTGTGCTAGACCGAAGGACTATGTTTAGTGCAAATTTGAGATAGAGCTAAGAGCAAGCTTTGGAGGTGATAGAGCAGAGGATAGTAGTCTCCAGTGGATAGAGATCCATAAGCTAGGGTAGTGAGGATAGGTCTTCTGAGTGAGGATAGGAGTCTTCAGTGGAGAGAGATCCACAAGCTAGTGTAGTGGAGGTAGTAGTCTTCTAGAGGATCACCAGCTAGAGCAGAGGAGAAGGAGTTCTCCTGTGGATAGAGATCCATGAACCAGCTAAGGGGATTGGTGTCTCCTATGGATAGAGATCCATGAACTTGATTAGGGGATTGGTGTCTCCTTTGGATAGAGGTCCATAAACATTGTAATAGGGAAAGGATTCCCAAGAGATTTGTTGAGAAAATATTAGTGAAATATTTTCTCCGTGGAGTAGCCCACATTGGGTGAACCACGTTAAATTGGTGTCTCTATTGTGTGTGGTGATTTGTGCATTGCTTTGATTACTGCTATTGATATTGCATTGATATATTGGATAATATTGTTTGGGAAAGAAAAGTAAAAAGTGGTCTTATACTGTTCACCCCCCTCTCAGTATAAGCTTGTGTTCTTCATCTTCCTCTTTGGATCTTGATCTTGACCCTTCTTCTTGTTTCTCTTGTCCTTATTCAAAACCAAGTCTTGTTTTGTTATATGAAGGTCTTTGTGCATTAATAATCTTATCCATAGTTTTTGAACTTTTCCAAAACCTTTGTAGCTTTTCCTTAGACTCTTCCATTTCCTTCCTTAGAGAAACTACCTCTTGTTATAATCTCTCACATTCTAAGACTTTTGCTTCTAATTTTTCTTTAAATCTCCTTGTCTTAGCTATTGAGTTTGTTAGATCTTGTATAAGCTTTCCTTTCTCTTCATCACATTCTTGAAATTAAGCCTTGAATATTGAATTCTGCTTTCTGACCTTTTTCAAAACTTTTAGAGCAGAAATAAGTTTAGCTTCTAGATCTACTACTCCTTCCTCTTCATTTTCTAATTCTTTTTCTACTTCTTTGTCTTCAAGAGCATCTTCATATTTTTCAAATTTATCTTCAACAGAATCGCTTCTTTCCTCTTCTATTACAAAAAAGAGAATTTATTCTTCTTCACCATCTAAGGATATTTCATCACTATCACTTGAAACCTTGTTTGTCTTGTCCACATATAAGCTCTTCTTATGCCTTTAAAAGAAATTATTTTCATGTTTGCTTTGTCCATACCTGTTTTTCTTTTCATACCTAGATTTGCTTGCTTCCTTTCTCTTATGATCTTGTTTCTCTTCACTGCTACTACTTTCAGCTTCTAGATAGTTAGAAAAAATTTGTACTAACCTCTATCTCAAATCTATCCTCAAGCATTAACACAAAGCTTGAGCAAATCACCAATAAAATCTTGCACAGATCTGCTCCAAGTCTTAACACAAAGCTTGAACAAATCACCAATCAACTCTTCTTAGATTTACCCCAAGCCTTAACACAAAGCTTGATCAATTCACCAATAAAATCTACTCAGATCTACCCCAAGCCTTAATACAAAGCTTGAACAAATAAAACCTGCTCTTAATGCTATTTCAAGTATTCACAAGACTTGCTCAAATTTACCTTCAAGTCCTCTCAAGAACTTTCTCAATATACTCTCAAGTCTTCACCAAGACTTGCTCAAATTTACCTTCAAGTCCTCTTAAGAACTTGCTCAATCTGCTCTCAAGTCTTCACCAAGACTTGCTCAAATCTACCTTCAAGTCCTCTTAATAACTTGCTCAATATGATCTCAAGTCTTCACCAAGACTTTGCTCAAATTTGCTCTCAAGTATTTACCAAGACTTTGCTCAAATTTACTCTCAAGTCTTCACCAAGACTTGCTCAAACCTACTCTAACACATTCTCAAAATAGCTCACAAAATATGCTCAATCAATCTCAAATTTTGAGCATAATATTATCAAATGCTTTGTCTAATATTGAAAGTAATTTCTTTAACTTGAAGTATTTTAGACATATTCTAGACAAAATTTGTTTAACCTATGGAACATATAGAGAATGATCTGTTGAGCAAGGTGCAATGACAATATTGTCATTGTTGTCAACACACTCAGATGGACAAGTTGATGCAGTGGACAGTTGTTCGGAGGTTGTTCGAAGTATGTACAGTGATGTTCAATGCTTATGAGGATGTTTTTGATGTTCGGGTGAAGTTGTTACAGGTTGTTCGTGCAAATTTGCAAAAGTTGAAAAAATCGTCAAGAAGTTGTCAAAAAATTGCAAAAGTCATCACGGGTGCAGTTGGACAGGATGGATCAGTTTGGAACATGCCAACATGTCAGGAAACAGTCCAGAACAGTTTTGGAGGTGTCAACATAGTGTTTGGATTGATCGGTGACGTTTTTGGTATCTTGGCGGATGATTTGGCAAGTGGTTGTACAAGCCAAAAAAGGGTAGTTTTGTCAGAAGCACTACGAGCAAACCAAGAAGAATTTGATAGCGAAATTTGAACTGGAGGTGGTCGTTATCTTCAAGAACATGTGTTCCAAATTTCCACCAAAATAGAGAAACGAGGCGAATGTTACAAGCGTTGCAAGACTGTCACAAAAATGCTCTTTTTGGAAAAAGTGTGTCAGTAGCAGTTTTCGTGGAGGTGGTACAGGTGAACCGTAAGGATTTATGTAGTGATATTCATACTGGATGTAGTCAGCATTGCAGATATTCTACGTTTCAAATTTTAGAGAAAACAAAGTTACGAGGTGAGAGTTATGATTGTTGCAAAAATGGTACAGGTCACTTTTATGTCAATTTGTTCCACTTGTGCAAAATCCTTCAGTTGGCCGTTTCGACCTTGCAGAGTCGCCATAGTTTCGGTTTCAGTGTTGTTACACCTTCAAGGCATCAAATAGAGCATCTTTCATTTTTGGTTTGAGGTGTCACGTGGCTCCGAAGTAAGAGAACGAGTAAGGTGTCAATTCTTTGCATGTGACGTGTTTGACGAAATGCCTTCTCAAAATAAAAAAAAGAAGTTATATTGTTTTAAGAAGCTTCATTAAAGAAAATATTTTTAAAATTGAAAAGGGAAAAAGAATGCAAGTGTGTGCTTTTTAAGTGACAAGGGATTTTATTGAAAAGTGGGGACTTTATTTTGTGAAGAGAGAAGTGTGTGTGGAGAAAAATAAAGAGTGAAAATCCGTGATTTTTGGAGAGTGGTGAAAAACATCACTTCAGTATTTTGGGCATAAATTTCTCATATGATATCCATTTTGGCTGAAATTTTGAGAGGAGTTCATAGACAAAGTGCTGCACAATACCCAAAAAGCATTTAGCAATTGGTAAAACGAGCTAAGAGAAAAATCAGTTTTTTTTTGAGAAGAGAAGATTCAAATTCTGAGTAATGCAGAGAGAGGGATGTTATACTGGGTGAAATAGAAAGTTTTAGATTTTGATCTTACAGACCATAGAGGGTTCTGGTTTTAGTGAAGACATTCATATATGTCATTTTATTATCAATATCAAAATCAAGTGGGTGCTTGGTAGAGGGGTTGGTGCTCCTTTCTATTGGTGCAGATAAATCAGGGGTTGGTGCTCCTTTCTGTTGGTGCAGATAAATCATGGGTTGGTGCTCCTTCCAGTGGGTGCTGGTAAATTGATTGTAAAGTTGGTGCTTTGCAAAGGCTAGATTTGGATGGGAGTCCAAACAGTCATTTTTGGGGATGTAGCCAAATCGGTGAACCTCGGTACATCTTGTGTTGTGTGATGTTCTCTTGTTATACTTGCTTTATTTGGTTTTATGTTTTCATTGTTTTGGCTTTGAGTGTTGAAGATTTAAGTTTTAAAGAGCTACACTGATTCACCCCCCCTCTCAGTGTCATTGTGAGACTAAAAATTGGTATCAGAGCGAGGTTCTTGAATAGGCTTAACCGGCTAGGGTGATCTTGGAAGTGACACAATGGCAGGTGGTGAAGGCTTCTCATCAAACAAAGCACCATTGTTTGATGGAACTAATTACACATTTTGGAGACTCAGGATGTAGACATATCTTTGTGCTTTGGGATACGATATTTGGGATTCAGTAGATAGTGGATACACAATACCCACCACTTCTCCAACCGATGCTATCGGTAAGAAATTGTTTGAGAATGACTCAAAAGCAAAGAATGCTATCATGTGTGGATTAGTGGACAACGAACTGGTAAATATTATGGGTTGTAAAATGGCAAAGGAAATATGGGACAAACTGAAGAGCATTCATGAAGGAGACGTTAAGATCAAGGAGGCCAAGTTACAAACACATCGAGCTCAGTTCAAAGTATTAAAGATGAATGACGATGAGAATATAGAGGCATATATGCTGAGAGTTAATGAAGTCATTAATGCGATTAGAGGACTCGACGAGGAAATCAAAGATTCTATCATCGTGAAAAAGGTATTAAGATCCCTTCCCCAAAGATTTGATTCTAAAGTTTCAGCTATAGAAGAAGCTAAAGATCTAAATTCTTTTAGTATGGATGAGATGCATGGTTCTTTGACTGCATATGAGATGAGAATAGGAAAATCTAAACCCACAGATAGAGAAGTTGCTTTTAAAGCCCATAAAAATATGAAAGCAAAACAAGAATCCGAGGAAGAAGAGACATCAGATGAAATGGAAGCAAACTTTGTTCGAAAACTAAAAAGGGGAAAAGGAAAATACAGAGGAAAGTTACCGTTTAAATGTTTCAACTATGGAGGCATTGGGCATTTTGCAGCTAAATGTCCACTTAATGAGAAGAACAGAAGTGATGAAGGATCACACGAAGAAAGAAGTGACTGGAAGAAAAAAACAAATTTCAGAAAAGGCAACTTCAAGAAGAAAAGTTTCATCTCCAAGAATGTCAGTTCATCAGAAGATAGCTCCAGTGAGGATTCTGAAAAGGAAACAGGTGAAGCTCTTTTCATGGCACTCAAAGAAGAAAAACTAGAAAAATAACAGGAATGTGATGAAGAAGAAATTGATGCAGAAGTGAATTTGGAAGAGGAACTAATTACAGCTCTAGATGAATTGAAGATAGAAAGAAAAAGAATAAGAAAATTTCAAGAAATCTTGAGGATGCAAATGAAATCATAAAAATTTTGAAAGTACAAATAGAAGAATCCAAGAAAATATTTGAAGATCTTGAAGTGCAAATAACCATGAAAATAGATTATTGCAGCAAGCTAGAAGAAGAGATTTTTGGTTTAAGAATGCAGCTAGAAGAGATGAATTAGAAGATTAGTAACTACTCTTTATTATCCAACATTGAGCCCAAAAATGTTGTTGACGCAAGCAAAGATGAAAGTTGGGTAAAGGCAATAAATGAAGAATTAGATCAGATCAAGAAAAACAAGACTTGGGAGTTAGTACCAAGACCCGCAAATAAAAATGTAATCGGTACTAAATGGGTCTTTCGAAACAAATTGAATGAAGACGGACAGGTAGTCAGGAACAAAGCAAGATTGGTATGCAAAGGCTATGCACAAGTTGAAGGTATTGACTTTGAGGAAACCTTTGCACCTGTGGCCAGACTAGAGGCAATTAGAATGTTTCTGGCTTTAGCAGTTTACAAGAATTTCAAAGTTTATCAAATGGATGTGAAATCAGCATTTTTGAATGGGAAACTTGAAGAAGAGGTTTATATTGAGCAGCCAGATGGTTTCCAGCTTGGTGATGATCCCAACTTGGTTTGCAAGTTGAAGAAAGCGTTATATGGCTTAAAATAGGCACCCCGAGCATGGTATGCAAGGCTAGACAATTATCTTACTCAACAAGGGTTCAAGAAAGGTATGGTGGATAGTAATTTGTATGTCAAAATAGAAAATGGTCATCATATTGTTCTTGTTGTATACGTAGATGATATCATATTTGGCAGCAACAAAGATGAGTTGTGTAAAGATTTAGCAAATAAGATGCAGAAAGAATTTGAAATGTCAATGATTGGTGAACTTTCGTATTTCCTCGGATTGCAAGTTAATCAAAAGGAGAAGGGCATATTTATTTCTCAAATTAAATATGTGAAAGAGATGCTGAAAAAGTTCACAATGGAGGATTGTAAGCCAGTTAGCACTCCCATGACGACAGGTTGCAAGTTGAGCAAGGATGAAAAATCTCCACATGTTGATCAAACTATGTATAGATCTATGATTGGGAGCTTACTGTACTTGACAGCTACCAGACCAGATATTTTGTAGGTAGTATGCATGGTAGCACGATTTCAGGCTAGTCCCAAGGAGACTCATGTGACAACAGTGAAGAGGATTCTTCGGTACCTCAAGGGTACTATGGAGTATGGGTTATGGTATCCGAAAGGTAAGGACTTCACCCTTATTGCGTATTCAGATGCAGATTGGGCAGGATGTGTAGATGATAGGAAGAGTACCAGTGGAGGTGCATTCTATCTTGGAGATAGGTTGGTCGCGTGGCATAGTAAGAAACATGAGTCAGTCTCCTTATCCACAACAGAGGCAGAATACATTGCAGCGACAACGTGTTGTACGCAGGTGTTATGGATGAAACAAACTCTGAAGGATCTTGGCATTAATTTTAGTGAGCCAATTTTAGTTAAGTGCGATAACACCAGTGCCATTAACATCTCAAAGAATCCGGTTATGCATTCTCGCACAAAACATATTGCTATCCGGTATCATTTTTTGAAGGAGAAAGTTGCGAAAGGTGAGGTTAAGTTGGATTTTGTTCCAACAACAGAGCAAGTAGCGGATATCTTCACCAAACCATTGCCCAAGGAAGTCTTTGAGTACCTTTCACAAGAAATTGGGAGTGGTCACACTTCCCAAGAATTGACTAGCTATTGGGGCCACATTCTCAGGGGGAGCATTTGTGTATTTGTTTATCTTTTTGCTCATGTTTGTGATTTTTGCTAAGTGTAATAATTTTTGCCTGAGAATGTTGTGCATGGACTCAGGGGGAGTTTGTAGCAGCCCTTTGGTCTTGTTGTCAAAGGGGGAGAAGAGTTACAGGAAATTGTGCGTGTGTTGCCAACAATTCCAAAGGGGGAGATTGTTGAGCAAGGTGCAACGACAATATTGTCATTGTTGTCAACACACTCAGATGGACAGGTTGATGCAGTGGATAGTTGTTCGGAGGTTTTTTGGAGTATGTACAGTGATGTTCAATGCTTATGAGGATGTTTTTGATGTTCGGGTGAAGTTGTTACAGGTTGTTCGTGCAAATTTGCAAAAGTTGAAAAAATCGTCAAGAAGTTGTCAAAAAATTGCAAAAGTCATCACGGGCGCAGTTGGACAGGATGGATCAGTTTGGAACATGCCAGCATGTCAAGAAATAGTCCAGAACAGCGTTGGAGGTGTCAGCACAGTGTTTGGATTGATCGGTGACGTTTTCGGTATCTTGGCGGATGATTTGGCAAGTGGTTGTACAGGCCAAAAAAGGGCAGTTTTGTCAGAAGCACTATGAGCAAACCGAGAAGAATTTGATAGCAAAATTTGAACTAGAGGTGGTCGTTATCTTCAAGAACATGTGTTCCAAATTTCCACCAAAATGGAGAAACGAGGCGAATGTTACAAGCGTTGCAAGACTGTCACAAAAATGCTCTTTTTGGAAAAAGTGTGTCAACAGCAGTTTTCATGGAGGTGGTACAGGTGAACCGTAAGGAGTTATATAGCGAGATTCGGACTGGATGTATTCAGCATTGCAGATATTCTACGTTTCAAATTTTAGAGAAAACAGAGTTACGAGGTGAGAGTTATGATTGTTGCAAAAATGGTACAGGTCACTTTTATGTCAATTTGTTCCACTTGTGCAAAATCCTTCAGTTGGCCGTTTCGACCTTGCAGAGTCGCCAGAGTTTTGGTTTCAGTGTTGTTACACCTTCAAGGCATCAAATAGAGCATCTTTCATTTTTGGTTTGAGGTGTCACGTGGCTCCGAAGTAAGAGAACGAGTAAGGTGTCAATTCTTTGCATGTGACGTGTTTGACGAAATGCCTTCTCAAAATAAAAAAAGGAAGTTATATTGTTTTAAGAAGCTTCATTAAAGAAAATATTTTTAAAATTGAAAAGGGAAAAAGAATGCAAGTGTGTGCTTTTTAAGTGACAAGGGATTTTATTGAAAAGTGGGGACTTTATTTTGTGAAGAGAGAAGTGTGTGTGGAGAAAAATAAAGAGTGAAAATCCGTGATTTTTGGAGAGTGGTGAAAAACGTCACTTCAGTATTTTGGGCATAACTTTCTCATATGATATCCATTTTGGCTGAAATTTTGAGAGGAGTTCACAGACAAAGTGTTGCACAATACCCAGAAAGCATTTAGCAATTGGCAGAACGAGCTAAGAGAACAATCAATTTTTTTGTGAGAAGAGAAGATTCAAATTCTGAGTAATGCAGAGAGAGGGATGTTATACTGGGTGAAATAGAAAGTTTTAGATTTTGAGCTTACAGACCATAGAGGGTTCTGGTTTCAGTGAAGACATTCATATATGTCATTTTATTATCAATATCAAAATCAAGTGGGTGCTTGGTAGAGGGGTTGGTGCTCCTTTCTATTGGTGCAGATAAATCAGGGGTTGGTGCTCCTTTCTATTGGTGCAGATAAATCAGGGGTTGGTGCTCCTTCCAGTGGGTGTTGGTAAATTGATTGTAAAGTTGGTGCTTTGCAAAGGCTGGATTTGGATGGGAGTCCAAACAGTCATTTTTGGGGATGTAGCCAAATCGGTGAACCTCGGTACATCTTGTGTTGTGTGATGTTCTCTTGTTATACTTGCTTTATTTGGTTTTATGTTTTCATTGTTTTGGCTTTGAGTGTTGAAGATTTAAGTTTTAAAGAGCTACACTGATTCACCCCCCCTCTCAGTGTCATTGTGAGACTAACAATTGATATCAAAGCGAGGTTCCTGAACAGGCTTAACCGGCTAGGGTGATTTTGGAAGTGACACAATGGCAGGTGGTGAAGGCTTCTCATCAAACAAAGCACCATTGTTTGATGGACCTAATTATGCATTTTGGAGACTCTGGATGTTGACATATCTTTGTGCTTTGGGATATGACATTTGGGATTTAGTAGATAGTGGATACACAATACCCACCACTTCTCCAACCGATGTTGCTAGTAAGAAATTGTTTGAGAATGACTCAAAAGCAAAGAATGCTATCATGTGTGGATTAGTGGACAGGAAACTGGTAAAGATTATGGGTTGTAAAATGACAAAGGAAATATGGGATAAACTGAAGAGCATTCATGAAGGAGACGTTAAGATCAAGGAGGCCAAGTTACAAACACATCAAGCTTAGTTTGAAGTATTAAATATGAATGACGATGAGAATATAGAGGCATATATGTTGAGAGTTAATGAATTCATTAATGCGATTAGAGGACTTGGTGAGGAAATCAAAGATTCTGTCATCGTGAAAAATGTATTAAGATCACTTCCCCAAATATTTGATTCTAAAGTTTCAGCTATAGAAGAAGATAAAGATCTAAATTCTTTTAGTATGGATTAGATGCATGGTTCTTTGACTGTATATGAGATGAGAATAGGAAAATATAAACCCATGGATAGAGAAGCTACTTTTAAAGCCCATAAAAATATGAAATCAAAACAAGAACTTGAGGAAGAAGAGACATCGGATGAAATGGAGGCAAACTTTGTTCAAAAACTAAAAAGGGGAAAAGGAAAATATAGAGGAAAGTTACCATTTAAATGTTTCAACTGTGGAGGCATTGGGAATTTTGCAGCTAAATTTCCACTTAATGAGAAGAACATAAGTGATGAAGGATCGCACGAAGAAAGAAGTTATTGGAAGAAAAAACAAATTTCAGAAAAGGCAACTTCAAGAAGAAAAGTTTCATCTCCAAGAATTTCAGTTCATCAGAAGATAGCTCCAGTGAGGATTCTTAAAAGGAAATAGGTGAAGCTTTTTTCATGGCACTCAAAGAAGAAAAACCAAAAAAATAAGAGGAATGTGGTGAAGAATAAATTGACGCATAAGTTAATTTGGAAGAGGAACTAATTGCAGCATTAGATGAATTGAAGATAGAAAGAAAAAAAATAAGAAAAATTAAAGAAATTTTCACCAAACCATTGCCCAAGGAAGTCTTTGAGTACCTTTGCAAGAAATTGGGAGTGGTCACACTTCCCAAGAATTGACTAGCTATTGGGGCCACATTCTCAGGAGGAGCATTTGTGTATTTGCTTATCTTTTTGCTCATGTTTGTGATTTTTGCTAAGTGTAATTATTTTTACCTGAGAATGATGTGCATGGACTCAAGGGGATTTTTCAGCATCCCTTTGGTCTTGTTGTCAAAGGGGGAGAAGAGTTACAGGAAATTGTGCGTGTGTTGCCAACAATTCCAAAGGGGGACATTGTTGAGCAAAGTGCAGCGACAGTATTGTCATTGTTGTCAACACACTCAGATGAATAGGTTTATGCAGTGGATAGTTTTTTAGAGGTTTTTTAGAGTATGTACAATGATGTTCAATACTTATGAGGATTTTTTTGATGTTCGGGTGAAGTTGTTATAGGTTGTTCGTGCAAATTTGCAAAAGTTGAAAAAATCGTCAAGAAGTTATCAAAAAATTGCAAAAGTCATAACGGGTGCAGTTGGATAGGATGGATCAGTTTGGAACATACCAAAATGTCAGTAAATAGTCTAGAACAGTGTTGGAGGTGTCATCATAGTGTTTGGATTGATCGGTGACGTTTTCGGTATCTTGGCGGATGATTTGGCAAGTGGTTGTATAGGCCAAAAAAAGAGCAGTTTTGTCAGAAGCACTGCGAGCAAACCGAGAAGAATTTGATAGAAAAATTTTAACTGGAGGTGTTCATTATATTTAAGAACATTTTTTCCAAATTTCCACCAAAACGGAGAAACGTGGCGAATGTCACAAGCATTTCAAGATTGTCACAAAAATGCTCTTATTTGAAAAAGTGTGTCAGTAGCAGTTTTCGTGGAGGTGGTACAGGTGAACCGTAATGATTTATATAGCAATATTTGGACTGGATGTAGTCAGCATTGTATATATTCTACGTTTCAAATTTCAGATAAAAAAAAGTTACGAGGTAAGATTTATGATTGTTTCAAAAATGTTACAGGTCACTTTTATGTCAATTTGTTCCACTTGTGCAGAATCCTTCAGTTGTCCGTTTTGACCTTGCAGACTCGCTAGAGTTTCGATTTCAGTGTTGTTACACCTTTAAGGCATCAAATAGAGCATATTTAGTTTTTTTTTTGAGGATTCACGTGGCTCTAAAGTAAGATAACGAGTAAGGTGTCAATTCTTTGCATGTGACATGTTTGACGAAATGCCTTCTCAAAATAAAAAAAAGGAAGTTATATTGTTTTAAGAAGCTTCATTAAAGAAAATATTTTTAAATTTGAAAATGGAAAAAGAATGCAAGTGTGTGCTTTTTAAGTGACAAGGGATTTTATTGAAAAGAGGGGACTTTATTTTGTGAAGAGAGAAGTGTGCGTGGAGAAAAATAGAGTGAAAATCCGTGATTTTTGGAGAGAGGTGAAAAACATCACTTCAGTATTTTGGGCATAACTTTTTCATACGATATCCATTTTGGCTGAAATTTTGAGAGGGGTTCCTAGAAAAAGTTTTGCATAATAACCATAAAGAATTTAGTAATTTGCAGAATGAGCTAAGAGAAAAATCAATGTTTGTTTTAGAAGAGAAGATTCAAATTCTGAGTAATGCAGAGAGAGGGATGTTATATTGGGTGAAATAGAAAGTTTTATATTTTGAGCTTACAGACCATAGAGGATTCTGGTTTTAGTGAAGACATTGATATATGTCATTTTATTATCAATATCAAAATCAAGTGGGTGCTTGGTAGAGGGGTTGGTGCTCCTTTCTGTTGGTGCAGATAAATCAGGGGTTGGTGCTCCTTTCTGTTGGTGCAAATAAATCAGGGGTTGGTGTTACTTCTAGTGGGTGCTGGTAAATTGATTGTAAAGTTGGTGCTTTGCAAAGGCTAGATTTGGATGGGAGTCCAAATAGTAATTTTTGAGGATGTATCCAAATCGGTGAACCTCGATACATCTTGTGTTGTGTGATGTTCTCTTGTTATACTTGCTTTATTTGGTTTTATGTTTTCATTGTTTTGGCTTTGAGTGTTGAAGATTTAAGTTTTAAAGAGCTACACTGATTCACCCCCCCTCTCAGTGTCATTGTGAGACTAACATGATGTACTCTATCAAAACTTAATATTTTCTCTTCAATTATTAAGTTTGTCTCTTCCACATGTCTTACTTTTATTGCTCTTTTAAATATAGATTCAATCTAGCACATGACGCCTATCTTTATGATATACACTCTTGTTTTCACAAATCTATTTTCTAATGTTTGTACATTCACTTTTAATAACATTCAAAACCAATACTCAAGAATTTTTAATCAATCATTCAACCAATGAAACACAACTTGCTCACAAACCCTAAGCAAGTGTTTTCATACTTCTTCAAACAAATAGCACAAAGTGAGTCTCAAACCCTAACTCAAATAATTCTCAATCTCTATCTCAAATTTTCTCACAACATTCAACACTGAAGCATATAAAAACTCAATCAAATATTTCCAACAATGCTTATCAAACAATCCTTTTCACTCCACATTATATTTCACGACATTCATTCCAATAAACACTTCAAACCAAAGATTATGTGTCCATACCTTTTCTTTTGATGGAGATATTTCTTCAAAACCTGTCTTATAACCAACCAATCCTCCTTGTGCCACTCCAAGGGTTAGATAGAAACAATCTATTTCAAAACATCCACAAAATATTCCTTCCAAAATGTGCTCAGTGAAATCTGAAAAATATACTCTAGAACCCTTCTTTTGATCTCAAGGAAAATGCATTAAAGTTTCATCATAATCCCACAAATACTCTTCTTCATAATGTAAAAGGTACAATAAAATTCAAACCGATTTTACACCTTATAACTCCTAATATTGTAAATTAAATCAACCCAACAAGATCACAAACTACAAAAATAATTTTTCATTTACACCTTATATCTCCTACTTGTCATTAATGCATTTCCAAAAGAAATATAACCACCATTCAAAATAATATTCCAAGGCACTTAACAACTTCACTAGATCAAAAGCCAAATTATTTCAAACCCTTTTTGATGGCAAAAATAAAAATAATTTTAAAACCTTATACCTCCCAAGTTAGGTGCATACCTTGTAACATAGGACCTTAGGCATCAATTTAATTAAATAAAAAAATTAATGCCTTACGCGCTGCCTCCCGCAAGAATCAAACCCTGCTTCCTCTACCATTGTGCCTTAGTTGTGTCTTAACCGCTGCATGAGCTAAGTGCTCACACAAGACCAATGTTGCATCCACTCTCCTTTATCCCTTCCACTGGTGCCAAAACTCTTTTAAACAAAACTTCACTCTCTGCTACCACCGCTTCTCAAACTTGAGACCTCCCTGCTGTTATGACCTAGCACCAAGGGAAACACCATCTGGGCTATCCTCATGAATGGAATCAAAATATGAATACACTTGTCCTTATTTCTTTCCTGCCTTGGAAATTGAACCAAAATTTTATCTCTTGTTGTGAATCGATCGATGAACAGAGCACAGACTTAATCGATCGAACGAACGGGCGAAGGCATAATCCAATTTTTTTACTAACTCCACCTTAGGCTTTGCAATATATATATATATATATATATATATATATATATATATATATATATATATATATATATATATATATATATGTTCCTTCATGACATAAACAATGTCGGTGCCTTGGGGAACAAACTTAGGCGCTTCAAATTTAAATTATATTTAATTATAATTATTTAAATCCTAATGGATTAAATATTATAATTTAAATATTTAAAAAACCTTTTTGGGCCTTTCATCAATTTAAAATATTAAAACTCTTTTAGGCCTTTAAGGGAAAACTTTTTCCACCATCACCTTAGCAAAAATTCATCAAATAACCCATTTAATTATTTCTCAAACACCATGGAAAGGAGATATATTTTTCTTTGCTACCTTATGCCTCATGTACCATATCAACCAACTTGGACATCAAACCTTTTGATATTAATCAAACCTCAACCAAATTGGACATCAAACCTTTTGATATTAATCAAACCTCTTGACATTAATTCCATCAAATTAGGACATCAAAACTCTTGACATCAATGACAACAAAACATGCTCAAATTTTCAACAAACTCCACAACAAAATGAAGTAGTTGACATGAAAAATAGAATTATTTAGGGTATGGCCAAGGCTATGTTAAATGAGTTTAAGATTTCTTATGCATTTTGGAAAGAGGTAATTCATACAGTTGTTTACATTATCAATAGAGCTCAAATAAGAGTAAATCACCACAAAACCCCATATGAGCTTTGGACAGAAAGACCAGCTACTATGAAGTACTTCAAAAAAATTGGAAGCAAATGCTACATTAGACGAGAAGAGAAAAATATGGGCAAGTTTTATTCCAGGTGTGAAGAGGGTATCTTCCTTAGTTATTCCACTAATAGCAAATACTATAGATGCTACAATAAAATATCACATAAAATTATGGAAAGTACAAATATAAGATTTGATGAAGAAATAGATCTAAGAGAACCAGATCAAGAGATTGTGTATCAAGAAGGAGAAAGTTGCAAAGAAGAATAAGGTGAAGAAACTAAAGAAGAGGAGACACAAAGGGCACCACCTAAGACACCATCCAGGTATGTGAAAAAAAACCATCCGAGAGAATTGATTATTGGGAATCCATATGAGAGACAAACAAGGAGGTAGATAATAGGAATTAGTGAACATGCAAATTTTTCCTTGCTATCCAAAGTTGAGCCCAAGGATTTCAATGAAGCAAGTGAAGACAAATATTGGATTAAAGTAATGGAAGAATAGTCAGACCAAATGAAAAAAAGTGAGACTTGGGAACTTGTCCCACGTTCAAAAGACAAGAATGTAATTGGCACCAAATGGGTCTACAAAAATAAGTTGAATGAATATGGTCAGGTTGTCAAAAATAAAGCAATACTTGTGTGTAAAGGCTACACACAAGTTGAGGGGATTGAATTTGAAAAAAAAATTACTTTAATTGCACGTCTTGAATCCATAAGAATGTTCCTAGTATTCTCAAGCTTCAAAAACTTCAAGGTGTATCAAATGGATGTAAAATCAACTTTTCTTAATGGTTACTTAGAGGAAGAGGTCTACATAGAGAAACTAAATGGTTTCAGCCTGACAGATAAGTTGAACTATGTATGTAAATTAAAGAAAGCTATCTATGGACTAAATCAAGCTCCTAGGGCTTCGTACTCAATGTTGGATAAGTATATCCAATAACAGGGTTTCAAAAAAGGTATAGCTGATAGCAAAATATATATGAGCAGAAAGCAATTTTATGATGGAACTTATTGGATGAAAGCATTGAGAGCTCAAGCATTCGTGAGGCAAAACATAAATCTAGGGTACAAGTCTTGAAACATTCATAGTTAGAAGTGTTGAAAGCCTCCTGTGTTATTTAGAAATACAGTAATCCAGTAAAACATATGAGGTGTTGAAGATACGGTGCAATGAAAGTTGAAGGCAACTATTGAAGTTGTGAGCCTTGCCATTTATTTTGGATAAATAGAGAGCCTTAAGTATCTTTAATATTTTATGTAGATATTTTGAGAAGCACACAAAGGTGAAATTTTGTAGCAAGGAGCAAAGAGCACTCACCACATCAAAGGAGAACATTGCCAGAGTTTTGTTTGGCTACCACCGAGCACTAGTGGTCCAAGTGAAAGTCATAGGTATCTAAGAAGTGAAAGCGCAAGAGCTACACATCAAAGTTGGTAAATGTACATCAAATAAAGTTGGTCAAAAATCACTTATCAAAGCAGTGCGAACATAAGGTATGTAGGAATTCAAATGTGAAAGTAAAATAATTAAATTTGATTGAAAAATTAAGGAGAAATAAGGAGTCATTTTTACCTTTAATAAAGTTACATTTTGCAAGTTTTATTATTGGAGTGATAAGAGTATTGGAATTAAAAATTTTAATAGAAAGGCAAAAAGAAAGTTACTGGGCATATTTGTGCATTATTTCTTGTTGATTTGAAAGCATATAAGTTGGGCATATTTGTGCATTAGTTTTGATTGATATTGGGAGTAAATGTGCAAGGGTTATAGTACATATTTGAAAGCAAATTGTGCATTGTGATTGGTTTTGAAGTAAATGTGGAAATCAGCAATTACCAGGTCAGTAATCAAGTGCTAGACTAGAGCTGCCTTTAAAATGTAATAAATGTGAGATATGTGAATGTGAAGAACATATTGGGCATTTGTTTAGTGCATATCATTTTCTATATGTTCATGAAGATAAAATAATTCTAGGTAGAATATGTTTGAATTGCTTTAGTTGAGGAAAGCACAGTGAAGAATAGATAAAATACTTAATAACATCTATACACAAGATTTGGGAAAGATATGAACATTTTTTGTACGAGTGGATGAGCATGGCTTGTAATCAAATTTGAGAAGAGTTGAGAGTAGGTTTTGGATTATATTTGAGCAAGAATTATAGTAGATTTGAGCAGAGTTGAGAGCAGGTTTTGGAGCAAAATTGAGCAAGCCTTGTGTAAATGTTTGGAGCATATTTGAGCAAAGTCGAGAGTAGGTTTTAGAGAAGATTTGAGCAAACCTTGTATAAATATTTGGAGTAGATTAGATTAAATGGGATTGAGGTCTCCTGTGGATAGAGGTCCATGAACCACAGTAGAGGGAATTGGTGTCTTCTATGGATTGGGATCCATGAACTTGTGAGAAGGGTCAAGTGTCTCCTGTGGATAGAGTTCCATAAATATTATAATAGGGAATGAGTTCCCAAGATTCTTGTTGAGAAATTTATAAGAAATATTTATTTGTGGATGTAACCCACATTAGGTTAACCACGTTAAATCTATGTCTCTTATGTGTGTGATGATTTGTGCATTGTTTCATTTTTACAATTGATAATATTGGATGATATTGCTTTGGAAAGAAAAGTAAAAGTTTGATCTTATATTGTTAACCCCCATTTTAGTATAATCTTGTGTTCTTAAAACTGAAGAATATTGGTTGAGTGAGTGAAGGAGTGTGAAGGAGTGTGGTGATGGTGATGGAGGGAGTGGATGCGGTAGCAAGAGTGGAGGCACAGGTGGCTAAGGTAAGTGCCCTTAGCTCTTTTGTTTGGATTGTGATGGTAATGTGCATTTGCATGTTATGTTGTGCTACAGTTGAGGATCTTGGAGGCTCGACATCGATTCTCACCCATCATACCAGGGGTGAGAAAGGTGCTACAGAAGACCATTAGGATTGGTTGGAGTGGGTGGGATTGGTTGGGGTTGCAAGATTGAGGTGGTGAGGGCTGATGAGGGGTACCTCTCTACCTTAGTAGAGAGGTGGGATCTAGATAGGGGAACCTTCTAGCTCCCGATAGGGGAGGTGATAGTGACACTCGAAGATGTATACCACATCTTTCGAGTACTAGTGGAGGGGTTGCGTGTCCAAGTTGGACATGATAAGGAGTATGAGTTGAGGTAGATTTTTGGATATGGATGGAGGGATGTGAGCATCAGGGGTGGAGGGATTAGGTATTTGGAGATGTATGTGAAGAAGTAGTTGGAGGCCCTACCCACCTTGGTCATGTTCCTATTGGCCAATGTATTGGTGCCTAACAACATCGGTTGTCGGTTCCCATGGAACATGATTTGGCTGGTGTATGATATGATCGATGAGCCTCGAGTGTATGCATGGGCATTAGCTCTACTAGCTTAGACTTATATGGAGTTGTATGAGGTGAGGAGGTGAGGGTGGAAGGGGTTGGGCTATAGTGTGCTATTGTAGGTCTGGGGCTGGGAGCACTTCAGTGTGGCTCATCCTGTGGGCCTACCCTACGAGGAGTGGGATAGGGATCAACCCTATGTATTGAGATGGTGGGTAGTTGAGGAGGTACAACCTAGCCATCCTGGTCATAGTGGCTAGGAGTGTAGAGATCTATGGGTAGGGTTGACACCTGATTAGGTGTATTAGAGGCCATGGCGGGATGCTAGGTGGCCTAGTGATGGAGAGCAGCTATGGAGGATCAGGTAGGCTAGATGGGTGGTTGGGTGACATGGGAGTGAGGTGGAGCTGATCCAGTTCTCATGGGTGCTATGGTAGTTTGGGTTATGATAGGGGGTACCTGAGGCTCTAGTGCTCTATAGGCATCGATCAGATGAGTCAAGCCTACCTTGTGTGGAGGAGTGGTAGGTGGAGTATGAGGATGATGAGGAGATAGATCTCCTAGATGTGGATGATGTTGGGACCACAGTGGAGTATGATGTATGGTTCACTTCACAACCACCATGGGTACCGAGTTAGGTGGTTGAGGAGGGTAATGGAGATGATGGGGAGGCAATAGTAGAGGTTGAGGAGACTCCTTGATGTTAGAGATATCATCGATCTAGCAATTGAGGGAGGCAGGTGAGGGATGTGGTAGAGCAACCTCTAAATATTGGAGGTGATGGTGATGGTGTGGGTGGTATGGAGGAGGTTCTGGAGAGACCTCTTGGTTAGAGTGAGGAGGAGTGGGCTAGGCTCGAGGCTGAGTGAGACCAGCTTTAGTAGATGGTGGTGGAGTGAGATGTAGAGATTGCTCAATTGTGGGTAGAGTTGGATGCATGAGTGGTAGAAGTGGAGGTGAGGATGTGATAGTGAGGCTCTAGGTAGAGTTAGCATAGAGGGATGCTCATTAGAGGTAGGATGTGCTACGCCTTTGATCCTAGGAGAGGTATATCTAAGATTTAGAGGATCTACTTATGCAGCACCACATTGGGCTACTAGAGCGACCTTCCTCCTCCCTAGTGGGTTTTGTTAGGCGTAGTGACTCTAGGTATAGTGTCTCTCGGTCTAGGGCTCCATCGGGGTCATAGGGTCTACCTATGGGTGTTAGCTAGTGCCTAGATGCACTTTTTGTATATGAGCCTTGGTGCTCCATTGTATATAGCCTTCGGGTATTCATTGTACATGTGATATATATACATGGATTTTACTTTTGTGTTATGAATTTGTGTGGATGTTTGTGTGAATGCATGTGTATATGTGATGGATGATAATGTAATGATGATGTGTATGAATTATGATAATGCAAATGAACTGATACTCTAATGATCATTTGTAGTTTAGATTTTATTTGACCATATTTATCATTGTTGCTTAATCAAGGGCACCAAAATGGTGGTATGTGAAATGGAAGACTCATGTAATGATGTGATAATGATATGGATGTTGTTTTGGCTTATGGATGGCTGATTTGAAATTGTTTTATAGAGACTCAAACATCCTAGTGATTTCAAACAAACTCACTAAGTTCTATCTAATTTCTCCAAGACCAAATGTGTGTGCAATGAAATGTTCATTTACCAATCATGAGCATGGTAGTGACTCAAGGCAATCAAGAACCAATGTGTGTGCAAGTGAGTTCATTAACCCATCTTGAGTAAATTGAGATGAAACCTATCATGGAGGAGACCAGGAAGCTAGCTTGTCCTTATGTGTGGTCAGAGGTCTCTTCAAGAGAGACGTGTCACCACACATGAGCATACTCCACTACCAGTCAAGCATCTATAGCCCCGATGGAGATTAGCTCCATAGTCCAATGATCTGATCTCTAAGCTTTGGGGATTCGGACTACCTAACCATCTGGATGGAAATGTAGTTCTATCCTTACGACTTGAGGATCTGTGGTGTGTGATTTGTAAAAGAATTAGAGCTTTGGGGAATCAGATTCTCAACCAAGGTATGATGAGAATTTTACCCTATCCTTACTACTCATTCTTTTATTTGGAAGTGTTGATAGTGGTGAAGACCACTATTTTTTATTTTGGACTATGTGCATAATGGGACAAGCAAAGATGACTTTTTCGCTTCGAGGTTCAACCCAATCATGGTGTTATCCCTCTTTGACACAAGATGTTTTTAATATGTGTGAGATGTGTTTGGTTCAAGATTGTTAGAGTCAACTCCAGAACTCAAGATTTTCTTAGTGAAAATGTGCCTTGGTCCTAGAGAAAACTCGACATGTATTGGAGGTTGCTTGAAACACTAGGAGTGGCTGAGTGATCGAAAACACCTAGGGATGATGGAAATTTGTATTGTAAATGATGATTGACTTATGAAATGGTGCAATGAGATGGATGTGAACTTGAGGGTGCCCCTGATTAAGGTGACAAGATTTATTGGATCAATTATTGTCTAAACTTAACAAATGACCCCTAATATGGTGGATGAAATGTATCGGAATGATAATGAATGTGATTATGTAAAATGAATGTGTGAAATGCAATGTGTATGAATGATGTTTTTGTGTATTAGCCATGTATATATACATATATAAAATACATTAAGCATAGAATACTCTCAAGTGGATAATGTTTAATGGCTCGGGCTCTTCTACTCCCCCTAGACTAGCAAGCCTATATGGTCCTCTGGATAGTAGCAAGCAACACGTATAAATACAAATGACAAGGCCATGCAAATGCAATGCAAATATTTTTTATTATGTACATATGTTACATGATGTTCTGGTGAAGTGGATGAGGTGGAGGTGGTGGTTCACCGGTTGGCTCAACTCACTCCCTTGGGAGGAGCAAATAGAAAGATGGGTTGATGGATGGGGAACATTATGAGGTAATACTCATCTTGTTCAGTGAATGGAGTGATTGGGATTGATTCCTCTTCGGATTCATCTAAAGCTATCGACATGATATCATATTCTTCATAGAATTCCTCAAAGTCATCATTGTGATTGGTTTCCTCTTCTGAATCTAAATGGAGGTTTTGAAAAGCTTGTTCAAAAGAGGAAGTGGAAGAATGAGAATGGTAACCCAAACCTGAATGGTCATGCACTTCTCGATATGGAGTTTCAATGATGTCATGCATACCCTATTCATGTCATCCTAGGTCATATCCTTACCAATTGACTCGATGAAAGTATCATGAAGGGAAACTAGACATGTGCTCTATATTGGCAAGGACTGTTGCTTAGGTTCATCTAGGGAAAGTGGATCAAATGATGAATCGACCCCCCATATATAAAATTAATTCTGTTAGGTGTTGAACCCATATTGTACATCACTCCTATGGATAAGGGTGGGTCACATGGGTGATCGTAATCCCTAATAGTTTGGATGCTTAGTGGTGTAACTGTGATATCTTGGACCACGTATTCACCAATGCTAGGATTGGTGAGGTGGACTACAACTTGTGTGGGTGTGGATGAGGTGGATGGAGTGGATGTGGAGATGTGGGGCTCATGGGTGGCTTGTGGCTCCAATGAGGAAAGATGTATGGTGAAATGGTATCTCACAGTCTATCAAATCAACTTGTGAGACATCAGCTGGTGGATATGAAGATGGATTTGGTTGAGGTGTTTGATGGATGGTTGATGATGTTGATGTGGATGGAATGATAGTAGGTGTTTGTGGAGTAGGTTGGATGGGTGATGATGAATGAGTGGTGATAATGGGTGATGTTGATGTTGATGATGTGGATGGTGTGGATTGGGTTTGACCACATGTACATGTAGTCGACTATGATGAAGGTGGGGGTGTGGAAGTGGAAGCTTGATGTGGGGTAGTGATGGGGAGCTCCTCAAGAATAGGAGATTTTGATGAAGAAGTGGTGTGATGTGAGGTGGATGGTGTGGTTGATGGAGTTAAGAATAGGTGGGTGGATGGAAGTGTGGATTCGTATGGATTGGAAATGAAGTTGCAGTACTTAAATGGTTTGATATCCATTGGTATGCAATGAATCTATCCCTCATGTACATATTTTAAGCATTGATGTAGTATTGAAGGGACACATTTCATCTCCCTTATCCAGGGGTATCCAAGGAGTACATTGTAAGCCATGGACCCCTCTAGGATATGGAACATGGTATGCAACATCTTAACCCCCACTTCTATAGGTAAGATGATAGTGCCAATTGTAGAACAAAGAGCATCATTGAATGCTCTCAAGGTGAATGTGGATTTGGTTATGTGTGAGGGTGGAAGATTGAGATGTTGAAGGGTGGATGTGGTGATGATGTTGATGGATGAGCCGGTGTCAATCAACACTCATTTAAAGGGCTTCCTATCAACTTGAGCCATAATGTGTAATGGAGGATCCAATGATTCTGATGATATTGATTTAATTTCAAAATCATAGAATGTGATAGAAGGTTCCATACACATTTGAATACTCCCCATAAAATTGTTAAAGGCATTAGTGTCTTGGGATTGAAGTTCAATGGATTTTAAAATTTCCATTAATGCCTCACGGTGTGGGGGAGATTGTTGTATGAGCTCATAGATGGATAGTTTGGCTGAAGCTATTTTGAGGCTAGTTGTTAGCTGGCTACTCAAGGAGATGATGGGTCTTTGTGGATGGCTTGGAAGATGAATGGTGGGAGGTGGATGGGTTGGGATGAATTGGTAAAAAAATGGATGGGTGATGATGAATTGGTAGGTTGTGGAGACACACTTGCTTGTGGTGCTATAGGAGGTTGAACTACCTGTTGTTGTTCATTTTATCTATTGGTGCTTCTTTGACCTTGGGTGACTACATGGATAGCCCCCACAAAACCTTGGTACTATTGCACATGATTAACTTGGTTAGGAGGAGTCATGGTATTTGATCCCCTTATCATTTGTTGTTGTTCCTCATGATGAGGAAGTGGTGTTTGGTATATACCAAGGTTTTGGTTTTGTTGTGCCAAGGGACTATCAAACTTAATGGCCCCTAGGTCTATCAAGTCTTGCACCATGTCTTTAAATGTAAAGCAGTTGTTAATGTCATGCCCATTCTATCGATGGAAAGGATAAAACAAGTGCTCCTTATAGCCCTTGCCATGTTTGGTTGGATCATCTGGTTTGATTTTGGGTAAGGTAATAGCATTTGTGTCATACAACCTATGAAAGATGGATGTATATGATTCAGGCAAGGGTGTGTAGGTGCGATCTTGTCAAATAGATTATCGATGTTGATGATTTTCCATAGTTGGCACTATGTTATGAAGTTGTTGTGGTGGGGGCACCACTTGATAATTTACTTGTTGTGGTTGTTGATGATTTGTTGGTGTTGATGTGGGGTTGTTGAGTCATTGTGGGTTGGCTCAAGACCACTTGATTGACTTGTTTGTATTGGCTAGAATAATTTCCTTTAGATTGGCCCTTATTTTACCATTCTTTTTTCTTTGGTTTTATCTCACCCTCTTGGATTTTTATCTCTTCAATTACATGAGCTTGGGTGAGAGCTTCATCAAATGTTCTATATTGTTGTAGTTGCAATAACAAGGAGATGGGTTTTAGGCAACTCCTTGCAAACATTCGAGTCAATTCTTCCATTGGTAGGGAGAATGGCAACTTAGTGATAACTACCCTCCAATGGTTTCTAAAATCATAGATCGACTCTTCTTCAAATTGTCTAAGGTTGTATAGGTCGGTCAATGTGGTTTTCTTATGAACATTGAGGGAGAACCTTTCCAAAAATTTATCTACCAATTGTTCAAATGTGTAAATGCTATGGTGTGGTAGATGATTATACCAATCTAAGGCATCTCCCCCAATGTCTGAGGAAAATTTTTGAGCATCAAAGCATCTTGATCTTGAATTCGAAAGCATGAGTGAATGAATGTGTTGATGTGCTCTCTAGGGTCCTCAATCCCTTTGAATTTGTCAAATTTTGGTATTGTAAAGTCTATCGGATAAGGTGGTGATGGTACCAAAAAATGAATAGGTTGATTGATCAGTTATCTTAGTGTAGGCTTCTGGTACATCATACTAGGAGTATGCATAATCAAGTTATCAATCTGTTGTTGCATGGCTTGGATTTTAGGGTCTTCCATGTGTGTGTAGAAGCCCTAAATTATTTGATGATTGTGTGGAGGTGGGGTGTGTGGAGTGGTGAATTGTTGAGATGGAATGTGATGTTGATGGATTGATGGATTGAGGGGTATTTGATGATGTTGGGTATGTTGTTGGGCTTGGTGATGGAGTAATTATTGTTGATGGAGTGGAGATGAGGTTTGTGGAATGTGAATGTGTTGGGTTGTGGAAGTGGGGTTGATGTGGGTGAATGGAGGTGTGGGTATAGCAACTTGAGAAGATTGTGATACCCAATATGGATCAGGGGTGAAGAAAGTGTGTTGGCTTGGAATGGAATGGGGTTTAAAATATGCTACTTGTGATTGTTGTTGAGGGTAAGAATGAGCATCTTGTTGGCCCATGAGCAATTGATTGAGGTGTTGCCATGCTTGTTGTATGGCAATTTTTGATGTATATTGTGTGGTTGTGGTGGAAGTGGATGTAGGTGAGGTGTGAGTGTTGGCAATGTTGGTGGAGGTTAATGGAGGGTAAGTTGCGAAAGGAATCACAATTGAATGAGGAGTGGTGGATGGAATCTATGAAGCAACATTAACTTGTGCTTCGTAGAGTGGGTTGGAATAGGTAGTGGTGTAGGTAGATGGGATGGAGGTGATTTGGCTACATTGTGGTGGAGGAATTTGGTGTGAAGGTGTGGATGATACCTCAAAAAGAGGGTTGGTGTAGACTTGGCTGAAATTATTGGGATGTGATTGAGCAAGTTCCTATTGAGAAGAAGGAACATGTTTAGGTGGGATGTGAAGTGGTTCTAGAATAGGATTGGTTGGTCTTAAATAAGCTCCAACTTTGTCCATGTCTATGTAGGTGATGTGGGTGTCAGTTGGTGTGGATGGCTTAGTTTTTGGAATGGAGGTGTGGATGGCTCTGTGCATCACATCAACATTCAAAGTGAATATTGTGTGAGAAGGTCTTATAGATAAATCAAAATAGCTTATCTATGTTATGTTGGTTGGGTTAGCCATAAAAGTGGTTGAGGAAGGAGTGGAGCACTCCATGGATGAGGTTGGTGCTTGATTCATGGCTCTGGCTTGATTTTTGGTCAATACCATAAGCTATGAGCAAGCAGGGGTAGCGAATGTGAGGGATGTGTGTGGAATGTGAGATGATAAATGAAAAGTACATAGAATCAAACAAACAATTGAATCCTATGTCTTGCAATAATGTTTTTATTTTGATTTTTTTGTGGTTTGTGTGTTTTGATGTGTAGACTCTAAGCCTAGACTACTATGCAGGGTGGCTTCCTAAGGTGGATGTCAAGTGAGGATTTTTTTGGTGATGAAATCTAAAAAAATCACTCACGGGTTGCTAAGGTATCTATGGGGTGAGATAACGGATGGAGATGAAGCCCACCATCATTGGTCTCGATCAGTGGTTGGTGATGAAATCCAACTCATTGATGTTGAAGATGAAGTATGCAATGTGTGTGGATTCTTTTTAAATTTTTGTTGTCTATGGTGTTCATAAAATGCAAAGAAACCCTCTTTCACTCAACCAAGTTGGTGACTAAGAACACTAATACCAAGCCCCTCAAAAGAGTCTAGGGTACACCTCTTAAGATCCACTCTAAATCATCAAGTGATTCCAATAGTGGAGGGTTCACCTAGCTCTTCCACTCTGAATCAGCAATGTGTTTCCAATAGTGGGAGGAAGCTTGAGCACCAATGACTTGTTCTAGCTTAGAAAAGTGAAAAGTGGGAAACTTTAGCCTAAAGTGCAGCTACTATGCTTTTTTATTTATTGCAAACAACACACAAGGCAAAAAGTAAAAACACCATGAAAGATAACAAAAACTTGAATCTAGTGTAATGAATGTTCTAATGCAACTAAAATGAATGCACATATGCAGATTTATCCCTATGTGCAATTCTATATGATTTTGAAAATGCTTATGAATGCCTAAGATGTTTAACAATGCAAGATGTTGCTTTTTAAATAGAACAATAAATATTTATTTTTTTCTTTCTTTTTAAAAAGCAAAAAATGTGAGTAGAGTTTAAATAAGACTTACTAGAAGTCCTACGTATTTTTCTCCAACTCTGCAAATATGGCATAGAATCCCATAGTTTTCTCTATCGAAACCCATAGTTTTCTCTATCAAAACTTGTAGATACTCTATGGCATCCACCGGATACTCTATGGCATCCACATGGACACAGTGTGGCATCCCCTAAATGCTGTATGGCATTTGCATGACCACAGATCAAATATCACATCTCTCTAAAAACCCTAGCCCTAGATCTCACGATTTTTGTGCTAATGGATTTTTGAAAACCTACAACAAAAATAAAAAACATAGATCAAAAATATTGACAAGGTAAGTTAAAATGTGAAACCCTTTGGGGGTCCCACCGTGATCGCCATTTTGTAAAGCAAAAATGAACAACACCAAGATAACGATAATAGATCAAACACAAGAAATATTGCACAATAAAGAAATGATATTATATTGATATTATGGGAGCCTTGATCTCCACTATTACAATGCAACTTGTGTTGATACAAATGATTTTACAATCAGAGGGTTTGAAACCCTCGTTCAAATGAATATTTGGTGTCTTCGAGTCATCTTCACTCCAAACAATTTGTGAGTGGGCTTGTGTATCCCTACGGGGCCACTCGTAGCTGCAACAACCATCAATGTAAATGCTTCCTATAACCTACACACAAACAGATCAAAAATAGGTTAGTAACACCTACAGGGCCTCCATAGTGTGAGGTCCACTAAAATCTTAAAGTGTACAATATTAACCCTAATTGAAATATTTGATGAAATAAAGTGTATATGTACCAAAAATATAAGTAAAGCAATAATAAATGATACCTTGTCGAGAATATACCTGTATTTCTGATCCATGCTTCTACTTCCTCGATCTGGTGATGCACGAACGCCCATGAGCATTCGAGGGTTTGTAGATCACAAACTGACAAAGGGGAAACACCCTAGAGCATTTGAGGAGAGCTGTGAATGCCCTACAACATTCCTGGAATGCTCAGCAGCATTCAGAGAATACTCAAAAGCATCTTTGGGTGATGGGAGACACTACTATGGAATCCGGATAGGGTTCGTAGAGGTTTTGGTGATGGATATGGTGATGAGGGTTTTGGGTGATGGTGAAGATGGAAGGTGTTAGCAGAATGCTAGGGTTTGTGAGTGGAAAAATGATCAATGCTCTTCGAATGTTAATTTTTGGGACCTTGATTCACAAAAATGAATCATCTTTTATAATTTTCCCTTGATCATGTTAGGGTTTCAACGACACCAACAAGCGATCGAGATTAAAACATGATGAAGGGTTGAGATTGAGCTTGAACAAGTGACATGGATCATGATGAATGAATGGTCAAGATTAAGTCATGATGGGCGACTAGGATTTATTCACATATATATATATATAATATTCATATATATATATAAATATATATATATATATATAATGGATGGCTATGATTGGAGGATGTGTAGATGACAAGTGGCTAGGATTTGGTGTCTACACTATCCATACTAGGTCTTCCATATTTTTTCTTTCTCATCATATCTCTATGAGAATTCCTTGTCCATTTATAGCAAAAATTTGGACTTATGATATTTTTTCTCACATCCGAACATCCACCATTCTATAATTTTGGCTTTATTCCATTTGGTCTTATACGCCATCATATTTATCTTATCCTAGTTCAGCCTATGTTTAGGGTTTATTTCAGGATTATACTCATATTTTTGCTCATACAAGTCCCTCCATAGGGATAAATCTTACATTTTGCTGACCTTCCAGCCAAGTTCATCATCTTTAGTTATTTCACAATTGTTTTATCTTTGGTTTGTTGCTCTTCTTGAAGATATGTGGTTTACCTCTATTCAAGGCATGCAATCCCCTATTAAATTTATCATAAATATCATACCTCCATAGATGAGGAATGGCCTGTAGTCCTAGCTTCTTAAGCTGATGGTAGAGTTTTTCTTCTTATCCCCTTGTAGTTACTATAATTGGATCATAAGTTATGGGGTACTCACAGGTGGCATTTTTGCTAATTCTTGTGATGAATGACACATTGATGGCATCTATCTACCTACAATATTCCATGGCAAAGACTCTTTTTGTGATATAGTATGACATAATTAAAGGTTTTCCCACGAAGTCATATAGCCTTATCATGGTTCCTTTCATAAGAAAGTACCAGTCTCCATCCTTCATTTCAAGGCTTTAGAAATTAGACTTTGCCTTTGCAGAAAATTGAGGCACTTCCCCGTAGATAGTCTTTAGTGCAAGACCAAAAAAATTCTCTATTAAAATTATAGTGTCTCAAACTTCCTAATTAAGGTAGTCCAGTCTACAACCATCAAATATTACCCTTTTTCATTTGCCTTATTTACACCTATCCAAGGCATGATGTCGACAGTGTTGAACAAGAAAATCCATGCCAAATATGAGCACTATCGAAATGTGTTGTTTGGAGATATTTTAAGCTACGTAAGCTACTTATGCATCTTCTTGCAAAAATAATGAGCCCAATCAAAGAAAATAGGGTATGTATATTTGTCTGAACAATTTGGGTCATAGTAGCAAGAATTAGAGATAGCATACACCATAGCAATCTGGTAATTGTATACTTCTATGTCAGTGGGAAGGCCAAATATGATGGCTAGCATGGAGAACATTTTTGGGTACTTGAACTCAACTATTTTAATTGGGGTATTGGGGAGTTCTTTTCCTTTTGGAGGATTATGCAGTTGTGAATTGAGCCAAGATTTGAAAAACTTGTTCTATTATGCATACTTTTTTAAGTCATAATATTTGCTTTGAGACTCATAATTAAAGGGTTTGGGAGAAACTCTAGGCTTAGCCCCTATGGTTAATGCATCTATGAAAAGGTTTGGGGTAAGCTAAAAAATCATTTTCCCTCTACAATTCTATATTTTTCTCATCTGAGGGTTATAGAATTTTATAACTACAAGCACTAGTTATGGACAAGGGTTTTTGGCTTATAAATGTATGAGGACAAGAAAGAATGTCATGTGAATGTACTTGGATTACTCGAGAGACTCCATAGGCTTGTCGCTTAGCACATTCTCATAGTTTTTTTTGCTTGGCCTTCAAAGTTATTTTTGTACCCCTAATTTAATGTGTCTAGTCTTGGATCACCTTTTCATTCTATATTTTTTGAGCATTTTTGGATGCTCTTGATTTTTCAACCATTGCTAGTGAAGTTGAGCTTGTGTATGATTTTGTATTACAATTCAATAAATATTCAAAGCATTGGTTTTATAGCTTTTAGCTTAGAATGACTCGTAATCATGATTGTTTTCTCTCTGTAATTTTGTAAAGTAGAAATTTGCCTAAGTGTTGCTCTCATGTATTGTTGTACTGGTCGTTGCACAATTATTATGGTAGTTGAACTCTAAGTTGTTTTTCTTGAAGCTTGCTTTACTTGTCATCTTAGATCATGAAAAAATATTTGCATATTAGTTAAGCTTCTTAGCTATCATAGCTTTCAGCCAATGATTATATGACACAACAAAATTGAAGTTGGTTAGCTCCAGTCTCGGCCAATTGGCTTATTGATGTCAAAATTGTCATGGCCTATTTTATTTTTGTATTTTTCTATGTACATATGGTACAAAGGGGTTGGTGGTACTTTACGTAAAGCATTTCAGGTGATGGCCATTTACCAAAATTGATAAAATTTGGTCACTATCATCTGACATCTCATACACATTGTGCTCCCATTTGGCATTGATTCAATATGGGCCCAACCAGAACAAATCAATTTTTTGATGGTTCTTGGGTTTTGATTTGTCCTCTTGTCATTTGAGAACAAGGTCACTTATTTTATAGTCTTTAGGCATTGTATTTTTGTTGAACTATCACTTGGTTGTGGTTGAGTGGCCTTGTAAATTATAGTAAGTCTTTTCCCTCTCCTCCTCTAGTAACAACAACTGTGATATTTGTGCCTTAATCACTTTCATATCAGGAAGTTTTGCCTGAGATATTAGCTTCATAGTTGGCAATTCAATATGTAATAGGAGAATGACTTCTATACCATACACCAATGAATAGGGTGAAGATTTTAATGACTTCTTCACTGTAATTTGGTCTACCCATAATGCTTGATCTAGCAACAAGTGTGAGCTTCTCTTATTTTCTCCAATAGTCCTTTTAATAATTTTTAAAAGGTTCTTATTAGTCAATTCATCCAACCTGTTTCCCTATGGGTAATAATTAGATGAAGTCTTTAAGTAGATGACATATTTTTTGTTGAAATATATGAATCTCATTCCTATGAATGTCGATCCATTATTTCTTACCAATGTGTTTGGTATGTCAAATATCGTTATTAACTTCTTGATGAATTCAATCACTGAGTCTTGATTGGTTGTTTTTGTGGCCACTACTTCAGCCCATCGAGTAAAATAATTAGTCATCATTAAAATATATTTGTTACCTACTGATGTATTTGGGTTTATGAATCCAATGAAGTCATAATTGGTTGTAATGGGAATGATGCCTTCCTATTCCTTCCAATGAATCATTGATATTTTTTGCAAGATCGAGCCACTTTGAATGATTTTGCAAAAAATGGTAGGTCAGTAATATCCTGCTCTAAGGATTTTTGTGGTTGTGGTTTGACCTGAGTAGTGTCCTCTTGATAATCCTAAGTGGAATTTAGTCAAAACTTTTCTTTTTGCTTCGATTTATGCAATTCAAGAGAACTCCATCAAAGCTCTTTATATATAGGCCATCTACCAAAAAGATATATTTTAAGGCGTACAACCTATATCTTTGCCTTTGCAAGACATTCAATCCTTCAGGACATCTTCCTATTTAAAAATATTTTATTAAGCTATCTACCCAATTGGGCTCTTCTAAATGCTACTCACTTCCAGGATTTCCCTCAATACTATCCTCTATGCACATGTTATGGTCTTTCTCAACTATGGCAGCCAATTGTTGATATAGTGCTTTATCCCTTAGTAGCTTGGTAGGATGTAGCTCAACGTCATATTCTTAGATTTTTGTGATCTATCTAACTCTTTTGTCACCTAATTATCCCTGAATAATAAATTTTCTAACATCTAAATACACCACATAAATAAGAGTTTTACTTTGTGACAAGTAATGCCTGAATTTCTTTAGAGATTTTATGACTACAAACACCTATTTTTCTATAAAATTGTAATTCTTTTGATAGCCATTGAATGTTTATCTTAAGAAAAACATTGGGTTTTCATCCTCCTTATTATCTTTCTAAGTCAGGATTGTAGCATAGCTATCTTTATATGCATATTCTAAGTCAGGATTATAGCATAGCTATCTTCATATCCATATGCATATAAAATAAAGTCCCTACTAAAATTTGGATTGATCAAAACCGAGGCTCTTGTAATAGCTTTTTCATTTTTTCAAATGCATTCCTTATTTCTAGATTCCATTCAAATACATCTTTCTTCAGGAGCTTTGTCATAGGTTTGAGAATTTGCACAAAATTAGACATAAATTTTAGATAAAATTGATTTACCCAAAAAATGACTATAGATCTTTCTTACTTAAGGGGAGTGGGAGGGCTAAGATGACTTGAATAGTTTTTGGATCAATGGCCATTCATGGCTTAGATACTACATGTCCAAAAATATTTCCTTCATGAACAACAAAAATAGATTTCTTCAATTTTAATGATATCTCAAATTCTTGACACTTTTGGAAGACTTTTTCACTTTTGGAAGACTTTTTCTAGATGCCCTAGATGTAGTTGTTTATCATGGAAAAAGACCGTCATGTCATCTAAGTAGATGAGAATTATTTTGCTGATTAAGTCTCCAATAGCAAAATCCATGGTGCATTGAAAAGTAGCCCCTACATTAGACAGTCCAAAAGTCATTCTTTGATATGCAAAAGTCCCCTACTTGGTAATAAATATTTTTTTATGTTGGTCTTCATCCTTGACCCATATTTGATTATACCTTAAAAATCCATATATGAGATAGAATATTTTTGCCCCTACTATTGTTTGTATAATTTGATCAATTTGAGGTAGGGGATAATGATTCTTTAAAAATGCCTTGTTCAGATTCTTGAAATCAACACAAAGGTGAATATCTCTATTATTTTTCCTTACTGGTACTATATTGGCAACGTGTAACAACCCAAAACTACCAACCCATTTTTTTTTAAATAGCACTTACAAACAAAGGCTCCTAAGGGAGACTCCCTTAATTTATTTATCTCAACATACAAGGCTTCACCACATTTGAGTTTCAAAACACTATAGATGACACTTAGTGGACAGGAATGGCCAACTCCCATGTTTTTTGGGGTTCATCTTACTAAACCTACATGTTTATAAGGACACACAAAGTGGCCCTCCCACTTTTTCCATACCCTCCATGACATAGGACCATGTGACCACGGCATAGAGATTATCCTTTAATACCTACACACTCAAAGGGGATTCATATTCTCTAACATGGCTCTAATTCCATCTAGGCAGGTTGATCAACATAGACCCTTTGTGCTTAGTTACCACACCTCTATGTCTAACTAAGTTTATTGTCACTTTGATGACAACTGACATGATCCCCTGATCCTACATGATTGAGGGTTCACCACTACTATCTTGTGAATGGTTTTTCCCAACATATAATATGGAACACACCCAATCCTACACGTTCAAGGTGTGATGGTTCACAAGTACCCTGGTTATTGTATTCACACAACTCCTTCCAGGTTCATGAGTTCCTAGTTATTGCATACATGCAACTCCTACTAGGACTCATATCCACCTGGTTATTGCATTCACGCAACTCCTCCTAGGATTGGGCTTTATGGCTTACTAATACTACCCACCCAAAGGATAGATTAACATTTCAAAAATACCAATATCAATAAGCATGATATAAACCATAAAGTATGAAATGCTAGAAATATAATCCAAAAGCTCCTCTAAACCAAAATCCACATTTATGCATTACATAAAACTTGATATAAATATTTAAGCAAAAGCTACCTAAACCATGATATATAGAAAGCTTAATATTTCAAAACATAAATATGCTTCATCTAAAAGAAAGCTTAATCTTTCAAAACATAAAGATGCTTCATCTAGAAGAAAGCTTAATATTTCAAACATAAAGATGCTTCATCTAAAATCAAACTTAATATTTAATACAAAAGTCCTACTTTCATTAATAAGCTTAAACCTTTAATAAATTAAACCAATAATATAAAGGTTCTACTTTTCATTAATATGCTTAAATCTTTAATAAGCCACATAAAAAACCATAAGAATAAAGCATCAAACCAAATAAATTAAAAACATGGCTTAAACAAAAGACTTCTAAGGTTCCACAAAACCCTAAAAATAAGTCCCCAAACCTATCTACGCATCTAGAGAATGCACCATGCAGGTTGACGTAGGATAAAGAACGACAACGCAGGCCACAACAAGGGAGCTTGAACTCAACACAAGATGGAAATCCCCATCCAATCAAGCATTGAATGATCCAAACAACATGGGCACTAAAACAACCCAAACAACATAGGTGCAAAAATGATCCAAACAACACGATACTCTTTGTGGACTATGAGGTGTGACTGATAGATGTTGGACATTTTGAGTCCCTAAGCTAAAATGTTGTCATTGATGTCAATAGAGCAATAAATGTCAAAAGGATCTATGAAGGGTTTTTGTGAAAACCAAGGCAGGGAAAATAAAATGTTTTATTTAAAACCATGGATAGCAAATTTGATCTGGATTTTTCTTAAAACCCACATTGGGCTTTCGTTTCATCAAAAAATGTGCCCTGGTGATGGAGTTATTTGAGTTTTAATGTTTGGTTTAAATTTTAATTATTTAAAATTTAAATTCAAATTTGAATGGAAAGTTTCCCATCGACGTCATCATGCAAATACAATTTTAATATTTCCATCGACGTCTTCAAAGTGTTATTAAACACTATAACACTATATAAAGGGGTGGCAATTAAACCAAATAATCATCCTTGCTCTCGTGTGTTAATTGCCTTGGAATTCAAAAGAGCTCGTGTGAATTATTGAAAAGGAAGCAGAGAAGAAAGTTTAATGATTTGGAAATCTCAAACGTGGTATGAGGCGTGGCGCATTGGCGTATCGATTTTGCTAAGACTGTGGGCAGCGCAAATATCAAGGATCAAATTCCCTTAACGACAATGTGTGGGAAGCGCTTTGGCGCTTTGTCCTTTGTGGCAGGCGAAGGAATATTAAAGGCCCTTTTGGCATTTTCTTTTCCAATGAGCGCTTTGGCTCAGTTGGAATCTTAGCCGCGGCTAAGACACTCGCGATGTGTGGCGAACGGGGGTTCGAATCCCCTTGAGAGGTATTTACGTTTTTGCCTTTAATAATTTTTATTGGCCCTAAAGTTTGAAGTTATAAGGTATTTAATGGGAATTAAATTTTATCATGAGGGCTATGATTATTATTGCAAAATAATATTTGATTTATGTTTTATTTTGATGGAAATGGAGAATTGATTTTAGGAGAAATAAGGAGTTGTTGTTAAATTGATTTTGAGAGATTTATTGTGGGTTATTCTTAATAAGGGTTTTTATTAAAATAGACTTTGGTGGATGTGTTTATGAAGTTAAAGTGAAAAGGGTGTAAATTAAGTTATGCTTTTATTGTGATTATTTAAAAAACCACTAACCCTTATTAATATTGAAAAGGAAAGTTGTGATTAAGTGTGGCAGATTTTATGGATAACTTATTGGCATCAAAAAGGTATGGGCACATTCTCTTATTGATTGTTTGTGGTGGTTGATTTCTGAAATATCATTGGAGAGAAAAGGATTGATTATGATTTCCTTTGTGAAGATGGTTGGTTGAATGCTTTAAGGTTTTTTTCTGATTTGTGAGTTGTATTTAAACCTTGTTTCATTAGCATTGTTGTTGAAGCCCATTGATGATGAAATGAACTTGAACATGATCCAGAAAAGAACATGAGTATCATTGTGAAAACACGAGATTCCGGAAACAAAAAGGATAAACTAAAAATGCAATGTAAACGAAACTAAAATAACGCTTAAACCCTATGTTATTGAAAAATGCGTAAAAAGAAAGAACATGAACACAAGATATCAAAGCAATATAAAAATAACGGCCCTTTTATTGATATGCTTTTCAAATTTGTGTTACAATGCGTCTCCTTCCTTTTTAGGGGATAGGAGCGTTAAATGTTGGTCTTTTACAACTTGTTTCAGAATTCCTTCTTCCGCGTGCCCACATATAAGATGGGCGAACCAAAACGTTGTCGCCGCTTGCGTTGGTAAAGGTAGATTCCTCGCTGCTCCTCTAATGCTGCAAATCTGCGTTCAAAGAAACAAACAAAGAATCAGTAGCACCTGTGTATGAAAAATAAAAGATAAATCTAACGATGGTTAAAATGAGTCTAAATAAACTGAAAACTTGACAAAAGCATAAACATGAAACTAGCTAAATACTACAAAAGAAATAGTCACCAAAAGCAATAAAGCCGGGGGTGCCCGAAGGCAAACCACCCGCGGGTGAAACTTTGCTTCGACACCAATCCGCTTGGGATGGGTCCGAAACCTGATGTGATGTGTTGTCGGCAAATTGGTAGGATATTGTGGTCAGAAAAATCGGGTTTTGGTTCTTGATTCGTGCCTTCAAAAGTCACCCAATAACCTCTCTTTCGATTAAGAGATTATGGATGTTGAAAGCACAAATCGCAAGTAAGTGAATTAGCAGCACTTCGTCGCTCAAAATGCTCCTTCTCTCGTATATCTTTTGGGTGAGGAAGCTCACCATTTTATAGACCCAAGGGGTCTCTTTGAATTAACATGCAAAAGTGTTTCTTTGCATGAATGCTTTTTTGTGAAGAGAAGACTTCTTCTTGATCAAGGGCTTCTTAACTGCCTCTGTGCATGTCTTTGTATGTTTTAGAAAAGCTCACTCGCACTCCCATGCAATGAAGGGATAGCTAAGTGGCAAATCTGAGTTGTCTTAAAAAGCTCACTCTCATTCCCATGCAATGAAGGGAGAGTCAATTGGCAGATATGAGTTGTCAAAAGAACTCACTCGCACTCCTATGCCATGCAAGAAAAGCTAAGTGGCAGTTCTGAGTTGTCATGCGCCGAGATCTGACTTTTTGTCGGTCAAACCTGGCGTTCGTCCCACCCCGAAGCGAGCGCTGGTAATCGTCTCTGGGTGAGACGAGTATCAATCCGCACTCGTCCCTGGGTGGGACGAGTACAAATCCGCACTCGTCCCTGGGTGGGACGAATAAGTAGTCGAGTGTCTAAAAGATGCCAAATTGATCCTTGACTTGTAAAATTGCTGTGTGAGTGGTTAGAACCACTGTTTAACCTCTAGGGGCTGCCCTGGGGCTGTGTGTGTTAGTGCGATCAGTGCTTGTTGTCACATAATCGGATTGGTGCTGTTTTGGTGTCTACAGATGCCCCTTTTTGGAAAGCGCTGCACATGGTGCAGTGCTGAGCAAAAATAGATAACCAAAGCACTAATGATTAGGGTTTCTCAGTAACCTAACCAACTCTTGATGCCCCAAGTATGGAAAGGGCATGCATTCTTGAATCCTTGCTTCTGACGAGCTAAGGAACTTAAATCAAGCATTAACCTGGTTCGGTGAGGTATTACTTGAACTTAGACATTGATCAGTCATGAAGAGGCAAAGGGCGCAACCTTTTGTCTGTGGGAACCTTGAGTTCATGATTCACGAATGCCAAGTATATGATCAATTTGTGATAATTGCTTGTTTGCTGCCCCAAGCAGGGGCGCGATTGTCTTTTGCAATGATCCTTTGAATGCGTGTCATTTCCAAGATTGGGTATATTGGTGTTGATTGGCAACTAAGTGTGACTACCCCCTCAAGCGACGAATCGATGAGGGAATGACCGACATGAGAAAAGCGACGAGTCGCTTGACCCAAGATGACTTAAGTGAGGGTGCCTTCAGATGTTATCCGATGCATGCTCGAGCAGTTTCCCGATTGTTTTGACCTATTTTTGGTGGGTGTGAACCCATTTTGGGATGCCATTTGGGGTTAACATTGGCGAAAATCCGTCTTCCCGTGGAGCGGTCCGGCTATGGTAGCCTTCTTGGGGAGTAGGATAACGACAAGGTAGACCCCGACATCAATTTTCTTATGCCAAGAGGTTAAGTGCAAGAGCACTTTTGTCCGACAATTTTTAGTGGTTTTGTTGGCATTTGTCATTTTTAAATTTTGTATTTTTTTTTTTTTTTATTCGTCCCGGGGGACGAACGCCATGATGGTACTCGTCCTGGGGTGGGACGAGCGCGCCTCCAAGGAAAAAGCGCTCGTTCCAGTCAGGGACGATTACCAGCAAGCAAAAAGTATAAATATGCGAAAATGACGGATTTGGCTCATTTGCACTGTTCATCGATTGCGATTTGGAGCTCTGGGAGGAGGAGGTAGATTTTCTGACGCGAAGCGCTGCCGGATTTTCCAGCCACCATGAGTGCACAGACCGGGTCGTCAAGCGGCGGAGCCGAGGCGAGACCAGTAAGTGCACTATCTCCTCGAGTTTGAATTTGAAAAATGCAAATGTGTTTTTATTATGTTTTTCTTTTGTTTAAGACATGGAACCCTAATTAATTAAATTAAAAGGTGAATGAATTAAAGACCATGAAACCAAATAAAACGTGGATGCAAACCGATGGAAACTTAGATGAAAACCGTAGGATAAACCCAAAATGAAACTTAGAGTAACACCTTAGGGTAACCATGGTTATAAAAATGTTTTGTTTTTGATGTGAATGGTAAAACTTAGGTCGAAACCGTAGGTAAACCATGCCCATTTTTTTTGTTATTTTTATGGAATTAAAAAATGAAAAATGGATGAATTTTTTTGTTGAAATGGTAAACTTAGGTCGAAACCGTAGGTAAACCATGTCGAATTTTTTTGTTATTTTTATGGAATTAAAAAATGAAAAATGGATGAATTTTTTTGTTGAAATGGTAAACTTAGGTCGAAACCGTAGGTAAACCATGTCGAATTTTTTTTATTTTTGATGAAATGTAAAAAATGAAAAATGGATGAATTTTTTTTGTTGAAATGGTAAACTTAGGTAAAACCGTAGGTAAACCATGTCAAATTTTTGTTGTTTTTGATGAAATGTAAGATGAAAACTGAATGAATTTTTTTGTTTTGAAATGGTAAACTTAGGTAAAACCGTAGGTAAACCATGTCAAATTTTTGTTGTTTTTGATGAAATGTAAGATGAAAACTTGATGAATTTTTTTTTTTTTTTGTAATGGATGTACATGTGAATGAAAGATGTTACTGTACAGTTATGCATTTTTGTACATGTGATGGTAATTTGATGCATGTTTTTGATGTGTGTTATTTTCTGTGATGTGCAGGTGGTGAAGAGTCGACATCGGGTACCGACTATTTTTTCTAATGCCCGCGAGGCGTTGAGTGCTGAGGACTGGGAGTGGCTTGATGCCTTAGGGCTCAAGCATGTGGCTCGGTTGGATGCAGTTGTTGCGGATCGGGCGTACATTATAGCTTTGATCAGCCTATGGGATGTTCGGACGAACACCTTCCATCTTTCGACAGGGGAGATGACAGTCACCTTAGAGGACGTGTATCGGATTCTCCGGATTTCGATAGACGGGGTTCCCATCCGGACGACGCCACGAGGCCAGAGGACGGCTGTACTGACTCGGTATTTTGGACATGGGGAGGATGTGGATGGGATGAGCTCGTTGGAGAGGGTGGAGCTGGATTGTCAGATTGGGGGGATTCTGGTACGATGGTGGTATGCTAGGGGAATGTTGGGAGTGAGGCATGCACTACTCATGAGCCTCATTTCCAACATGCTCCTGCCAGACTCGTCAGGAGCGAGGTTCCCATGGAACCTATTGGAGGTGGTGTGGCAGTTAGTGGATTGTCCGATGACAGAGCCGATGATTATGAGATGGGGCCAGACGCTTTTGGCTCAATTATATGATGAGTTGTATGAGGTCCACTGTCGAAGGCGAAAGGGGATTGGCTACAGTTACTTGTTACAGTGCTGGGCATGGCAGCATATAGCCGTAGAGCGACCACGAGGGCTACCCTGGACTACACGGGTGGACATGGTGGACAGAGATATTGGTTATGGTGCTTTATGGTATCGGTCTGAGGAGCGAGGGCAGAGTCGACGGTTTGCAGGAGACGTGGACCATTACAGAGATGCATTGGCATGACTGACTCTAGGAGATGTGGTATGGAGGCCATATTGGGATTGTCCCGCATGGCCAGAGGCTGATGAGTGGCTTCGGTGGGTCCGAAGGGGGAGATGGGTCATTGGACGACACGGGACGGAGCAGGAGTACTTTCACTATCTTCGAGTGACACGACAGTTTGGGGTACGCCAGGGGTTGCCTGGGGAACCCGTAGTCTATCGACGTCGGAGCGATGAGAGGACCCTAGCTGCATCGATCCTCGAGCCATTGGGGGAGGAGTCGGATACAGTACTGGACATTCTAGACGTGGATGACGTCGGAGTGACTACCGAGTACCAGGAGTGGTGGACGCTCCGGCAATGGCGAGGTGAGGGGCCATTGGGAGGGGATGAGGCAGCGGGAGGCGAAGAGGGTGCAGAGGCACCAGGAGAGGGTTGGGGAGCTCCTGCTGATGTGGATATGGTGGAGGTGGTAGATGCAGGAGAGGACTTTGGGGATGAGGAGCAGCTAGAGATGCAGGATGCTTCGGAGCAGGCTGATGCTCCAGAGAGGTCGAGGCAGCCGACCGGGCCGGGGATACAGAGGCGGGGTTGCGCGTGAGGTAGCACGATTGACGGAGGTGTTATGGAGGCGAGATGGAGAGCTTGGGGAGATGACGTAGGAGAGGGATCTCCTATGGACATAGTTGGCAGAGCGAGAGAGCGTAGGGGCTGCGTCTCATCGGTAGGAGGGTGATACGGATGCTGCACGGGAGAGGGATCTCCTGTGGGTGCAGCTAGCACAGCGCGATGATGCAATCATGTACTATCATAGGTGGGAGGCAGAGTGGAGTCAGCATCGACGAGAGATGGAGGGTGAGATTATCCACCTTGGTGGGCGAATACCAGAGCCTCCGACGAGTGGCTCGTCGTACAGGACGAGAGACAACGGGACAGAGCAGTCGACATCATCCCGTCGTAGGCGACGAGATGAGGGAGGCGCTAGTGGGCATGATGCAGGGGCGAGCAGTCGCCCTGAGAGGTCTCAGAGGACTGATACTGTAGGGGGTAGTTCTCGTCGCACCGATCCTGCATGATCATGGTGGCCGACGCCCTAGGCTGGGGGTTTTTGAGTTTTTGGATTATGGGAGCGAGGTCCGAGGACCGGTGCACTGTAGCCTGCGGGCAATTTTGTTATGATATATATATACAGATGACTCTTTTTGGTGTTTATACATTTTTCATGATTTATTTTTATGTACATGTTTTTACATTGATGTATGCATATGCGATTATGAATGCGATGGTTCTAATTTGTATGATGTATGCATATGGAATGAATGAAATGAATTATTGATGATTTGTCGATGCACCATAGACTGTACAAGATTGGATTGACTTGCTATAGTAATGGGATAACTTTGTGGAATGCTTGTGCATGTGAAAACTTTGTTTTTGTATTTTGTCTATTTTTTGATGGTGATGTACGGAATGAAATGTACCGGTTGTTTGAAAATGTAGTTAAGCTTTTCTGAGATGCAGATATTTTAACTAACTAGCCAAGACTATACATTTATCTCGCAAGACTTTTGAACAAGGTCTAAATCCGACTTGAATTTAACCAAGTTATTTCACATCCCTGTGTGTGCAATTGAGTTCGTTTATGTGTTATTTATCAGGATACCACCAATGCCAGATGGGCTTTCAACCGAACCTATACCGAGGATCACCTAATTAGCTCCACTAACTCCTTTATTGTATTTAGTCAGATTTGTCTGCGATGCTATCTAGGATACCATAAGCTAGCTCATCCACATGCAAACATTGATCTGCACACAAGTTAATGTGACAGATATATCGTCATGCGGGAGGTTTACCGCCAGTGACCGATAGGCTATCAACCAAACCGGTATTGAAGCTTGCCTCATGACCTGTCGAAATGCTGAGAGTTCCAGGGATTCAAGTTCGACTCCCTTCTTTTCTTCAATTGTATTGGGATACTTGCTCTTTATAGTGATAAAATCACTGTTTATTTTTGTTTTATTTGTTTTTTTTTTTTTTTTGAGCAAGGGATTTGAATATGGAGTGACGAGAATCACTATTGTTTGTGCCTTTTGATGTGTGCACTGTAGGATGTCAAATTTTAGTGTTTTGACATTTTGCAAATTTTTGATGTTTTGCAACTTTTGAGAACTTGGGATTCATGGGGAATTGGGTAGGGAGGATGCTTGTCCTTTTGCCAACTCTCAGCATTCCTAGGGTCATTCGCACAGGGGGATGAGCAAGATAGCCGTTTCGCTTATGGTGACCTGGATTACTGTGCAGGTTTCATCTTTCATTCACACAACTTAGGAATTTTTATATGTGTGTTAATTTGTGTTGGGATGCTACGTAACAAGGCGTGATCCAAGTAAAACTTTCCCGTGTAAAATTTGCTTAACTATGTACAGTTTTGGCTAGAAATTTAAAGACAGCTGAATGACGAAAACCCTATATACATTAGGAGACAACTGACGATGCTAAAAATGGCGATGGTGCTATTCTAGATGTAGGCGTTTATGAAAATGGATCTGATGTGGAAAAGGATGGAATTGCCAAGTAATGACTGTCTATGGTGCTTTTGACTTGTATGACCTAGCAAATGTATGCAATGTATGGATGCAATGCTTAATGCAACCTATATTTTTGTATTTTGATTTTTATGAGAATGCATGGAATTGGAATGCAATTGTTTTTGTGATTTTGATTTTTATGAGAATGCATGAAATTGAAATGCAAATGTTTTTGTAATTTTGATTGTTGTGATTTTGATTTTTGTGTTGTTTTTGTTGATTTTTGAATATTTATGTTGACCAAGCAGTTATGGTAACGCTTGGAGCTTTTGGTGTTGACCAAAGGGTTTATAGATACCTTTGGGGCATTTAGGGTTGACCAAGCGATTATGATAATCCTTGGAGCTTTTGTCTTGACCAAAGGGTTTATAGATACCTTTGGGGCATTTAGGGTTGACCAAGCGATTATGATAATCCTTGGAGCTTTTGGGGTTGACCAAAGTGGATTGGTAGATATCCTTGAGTTTGGGTTGACCAAGCGATTGTAATCCTTGGAGCTTTTGGGTTGACCAAGCGATTGTGGTAATCCTTGGAGCTTTTTGTGTTGAACTATGGCTCTCTAGATGTGGAATGGCCTCAAATGAATGATATTCAAGGGTTCTGTTTCCTTGATTCCTTCAAGAGAGGCAAGCCGGTATGTTCCAGGTCCTATTTTACTATCAATGATGTAAGGACCTAACCAGTTTGCCGTGAACTTGTCCCGTAGATGGGACGACAAATTAGAATTCTGTTGGTTCTCTTTTAAGACCAAGTCACCAACCTAAAATTCCCTAAGGTGGACTTTCATGTTGTATGCTTTCTTAAGTCGCTCTTGATAGATACGCAAATGCTCGAGAGCATTAACGCGTCGTTCGTCGAGCAACGTCGCTTGATCTAACCGGCCTACCTGCAGTGTCATCATCGATGAACTCTTGCATTGAAATGCGTAGGGAAGGAATTTCCAACTCAAAAGGCATGACTGCCTCGGAGCCATACACCAACGAAAATGGAGCTGCCCCAGTGGGCGTTCGAATGTCGGTGCGATAAGCCCATAGGGCAAGCGGGATCTGAATGTGCCAGTCTTTATGATTGTCTGCAACTATCTTTTTGAGAATGGCGACTAGCATTTTGTTTGACGCCTCTGCTTGCCCATTTGCCTGCGGATAATAGGGTGTTGAAAAGCTGTGCTGAATCTTGTACTTTGTGGTCAAAGCACGCACATATTTATTCTTGAATGGTGTCCCATTATCTGACAGGATCTTGGATGGAATACCAAAATGACATATGATGTTATGCAAAATAAACTCCGCAATGCGGGATCCAGTCGTAGTGGTCAGCGGAATTGCTTCCACCCATTTGGTAAAGTACTCTGTGGCCGTTAAAATAAACGTGTGATGACCAGACGACGCAGGGGAGATCTTTCCAATTAGATCAAAGCCCCACTACGAAAAAGGCCAAACCGATTGAATCGGTTGCAAGGCCCGAGAAGGTACGTGTGTCAAATTAGCATGGTGCTGACACTTCACGCACTTCTTCACATATGCGCAACAATCTCGCTCTAAAGATGGCCAATAATAACCCATGCGAAGAATGCGCTTTGCGATGGCCATACCGCTGAAGTGGCCACCACATGTACCATCGTGAGCTTGGGTGATCGCCCAAGCGGACTCTTGCTGGTCCAAACAACGAAGGAGGATTCCTTCATAATTTTGACGATACAAAATGTCTCCTAACAAGACATGCTTTGCCGCTTTCTATTTGAATGATCTTTTCGTGGCTTGTGTCAATCCAAGTGGGAGATTACCTAGCTTGAGGTAATCCCGAATGGGTGTGTACCAATCTTGCTGATCAAAAACCTCGATAGTATGAATGGCCAATCCCTCTTGAAGTCCATCCCGAACAAAAGTTGAGCAGGAAAGAACTTGTAAAAACAACGTGGTGTTGCTAGTAAGAGGGGTCGGGGAGAACAAGGACCCCCAGTTGGCTTGAGTCAAACAATCTCGAATTCGAGAGAACTTATCCGAAGATGGTTCAATCTGGATCATGTGGATTCCTGGCGTCAGATCAGAGCTTGCACGCTCCATCGCAGATTGCGATAATGTTTTAACCTGAATGGTTGTCATTTCACCAGAAGGGTCTTGCGGGATGAGTGACCCCAAGGAGGCCATAGTATCCGCAAAATGATTTGATGATCGAGGGAGTGCCTCGATGTCATACCATTCAAGTTGTGCCAGGAATTTGTCCACAAGGGCTTTATAGGCCTGCAAAACTGGACATTTACATTGGAATATCCCCTTTACTTGATTGACAATTAACAACGAATCACCAAAGATGTTCAATCGTTTAATGTTCATGGTGATTGTTGTCTGAAGACCTATGAGCAAGGCTTCGTATTCTGCATTGTTGTTGGTGCACGGGAAGTCTAATTTAAATGACAAGGGCATTGGAGCACCTTGTGGAGTGAAGAATACAATTCCCGCGCCACCCCCTTGCTCACATTTAGAACCATCGAAGAATAGGGTTATGTCAGCCTGTGACTCAGGCTCATCAGAATCTGGCGACTCTAAAACATGGAAGACCCCATCATCAGGTAGTTCAAAAGTCAGAGGCTGATCGTCTTCAAGAGGAGCCTCAGCTAGTTGATCGGCGATGACTTGACCTTTTATGGATTTTTGTCCAATGAACTCTATGTCAAACTCCGTCAACAACATGATCCATTTCGCCGTGCGGCTACTATGATAAGTACGACTCATCATGTATCGCAATGGATTCTCCTTAGACACAACATACGTCTTATTACTGAGCATGTAGTGGCATAGCTTTTTGGTAGCAAACACCACTGCCAAGCAGAGCTTTTCAACGTATGCATAGTTAAGTTCATAATCGACCAGGGTGCGGCTAAGATAGTATGTAGCCTGTTCTTTGTGAAGTTCATTTTTCTGGGATAGCATGGCACCCAGTGCCACCTCAGTGGCTGAGATGTATAAATAGAATGACACTCCTGGTCTAGGTGGTGCCAATACTGGCGACGAAGCCAAGTACTATTTAATGTCATCAAAGGCGGATCGGCACTCGTCATCCCAATGAAATGTGACCCCCTTATGCAATAATTTATTCATGGGTCGGCATTTGTCAGATAACTGCGCTATGAAGCGCTTGATCGACGCAACCTTTCCCTGTAGACTCCTGAGCTGCTTGATGGTGGTTGGGGGACGCATTTCAAGGATTGCCTTGACTTTGTTTGGGTCGACCTCAATTCCTCGTTTGGAGACTATGAAACCCAAGAGCTTTCCAGAGGTGACGCCAAAGACGCACTTCTTGGGGTTTAGTCTGACTTTATGTTCAATGAGGCGATCAAGGACCTTGCTCAAGTCACCGATGTGATCTAGGCGCAAAAGAGATTTGGCCAACAAATCATCCATGTAATCTTCCAAAGTTTTGTGCATGTAATCATGAAAGATGTACGTCATGGCACGTTGGTAGGTGGCTCCAGCATTTTTAAGGCCAAAAGGCATGACCTTATAGCAAAATGTCCCCCAAGGCATTGTGAATGCCATTTTTAGTTGGTCCTCAGGATTGATACGAATCTGATTGTATCCTGAGAAACCATCCATAAGGGAAAGCATTTCATGGCCCATTGTAGCGTCTACCAACGCGTCGATGCTTGGCAAGGGAAAATCATCCTTAGGACTCGCTTTGTTAAGATCTCAAAAATCGGTGCATATGCGAATCCTCCCGTCGGGCTTCTTGACAGGAACCATGTTAGACAACCATGGAGGATAATCCACACAGATGACAAACTGGGCATCCAACAACTTTTGTAACTCATATTTTACCATTAAGGCCACTGTTGGGTGCATCTTGCATAGTTTTTGCTTTGACTGGCTTGATTGTCGGATCAAGCGTTAAATTATGCATGACTAGTTGTGGGTCTAGTCCCGACATATCCTTGTATGACCATGCAAAAACCTCCTTCTTTTCCTTAAGAAGGGCAACATAATCGGCTCGCTCTTCGGGGGAAAGACTTACCCCTAGCTTGAGAATCCATGGATTCATTGGATCTATGTCGATGTCTACATCAGTCGTTGCTTCGACCGACATATGGGATCCGTCTTCCAACTGGTGTGGAATTGGGATCAGATGGATATCGTTTGCTGAATTAAGATCATCATTAGGAACGTCAAGTTCCTCTTCAACATGGAAGACATCCTGAGTCTGTCCTGGAGTGAAATGAAACATCCCACCGCAAGGCCAATACTCTGATGGAGATGGTGGTGTGTCAGCGTGATCCCAATCTATAGCTTCTATGTCTAGATGCAATGATCATGTTGGATTGGCTGGATCATGGATGGGGGCGGTCAAGTCAATGGAGACCATGTTGATGAAATGATTGTAATCTCCATTACCGCAAATGTGACAACTCTGACATTCTGGATGCTCTTGGTGCTTTGGATCTGGCTCTGTAGGCACTGGCACAAAGGGATCAGCCCTATGCATGGACCTACAAATAGGGTCTGCCCTAGGCACTGATGGTTTGATAGGGTCTCCAAGCGAAAGATGCTCTCTATATGCCTGGAGTGGCGGGTGCAGTAATTGCTATAACTACGCCAGGTTGAAATGCCTCCTATGTCTTGGACCTATGTGTAAGTGTTCAAACATGTCATCTATGTCCAAAGGATATTGTTGTTGTTGAGGTAGCCTATGCTCACTGGGATCATTCAATGGGAACATCATCAGGAAGCTTTCCTGATCGTCATTCATTGGATATTCGTGCGAATGATCGTACTCCGACTCATCTTCAGAAGACCCTTCGTGGTCTTGTCCATCTTCCCCTTGTGGGTGAGTCCATGAGGTTTCTCCTTGTTCGGCCATAGGGAAAGGGTTGTTGAGGTCAACAAGGTTATTTGTTTGTAATGGGAAATAATCCCCCAATGTATAAGTTGTATTTGGATTAGCATATGGATCTGATGCCAACCCATCCTTGTTGCCTATCCCTAGGCTTTGCATGTTTTCGACCAAGATGTCGAGGGGCAAAGGGTGATTAAACCCTACTCCTGACTTGTCATAAGGCATTTGGTATCTTGGTTGGCACAAAACATGCATTCCTTGTTCATACCTGCCTAACTCGTATCCATGCCAATTGCATTGGCTAAGATATCGTAATGCGAAGTCTGGGTTAGCCAGATAATTGACATCTTCCACAAAGGGATCTTCATCTTCCTCTTCTTGTCGGGAAGGTTCAACGCCATGATCCAGGCCCCCAAAAATAAAGTTTGTCTGATTAGGTGGGTAGCCTAAAGGAACCACGGAGCCTATGGGGAGTCGAGGTCTTCCCATGTCTTGCATAGACTGAAGTGTGGGCGTTGCAACAACATTGCGCACTATATACTCCCCCATGCCTGTGTTAGACATCTCAACAGTAATCGTTGGCGATTGAGAGGAAGCGAATGGGAGTTCTCCTTGAGTCCACTCCATGTGGGGTGAACTAGGCGTCTCAACTTCCATTCTATGAGGCGTCTCTTCTGTAGAGATGTTGGAGACTAGAGGTGGTTCCGCTTCCAGGGGCTTCTTTCCTTTGTCCGTTGGAGTGGCCACCGTAGGTGGCATCATTGTGGGAGGACTGGATGAAGAAGATGAACCCGCCTGGGAATTTGATTGATTTGGTAATGGAGATTCTTGCTTAGTCGGACCCCTCTTAGATGGATTTAACTGGAAATCCACATGCGTTGAAGGGAGGGTCGATTGCGGCATGATTTGCACTGAGTTGCAATATTTAAAAGGTTCCAAATCTACGGGGACCACGTGCACTTGTCCTTCAAATGTATACTTCAAACATTGATGAGCAATTGAAGGGACACACTTCATATCCCGGATCCAAGGCCGCCCAAGCAAGATATTGTAAGCCATCTCACCTTCTAAAATGTGGCACAACGTATGAATGGTCTTTTGTCCCACTTGTATGGGTAGGACAATTGTGCCAACTGTCGAGCATATCGCATCATTAAATGCTCGAAGGGTATAAGTGGAAGGTGCAATGTGAGAGGCTGGCAGTTTCAAATGTTTCAGTGCAACGGTTGTAATAATGTTACTGGACGAACCAGTGTCTACCAACACCCGCTTGTACGGAGTCCCGTTGACCCGCGCAATAACGTGCAGGGGTGGATCCGCTACATCTCCAGTCACCATTTTTAGCTCATCTTCCCTGAAGGTAATGACTGGTTCAGTACACTATTTGACATGCCCCACAAAATTGTTGAACGAATCCGCTTCGTGGGGTTGCAATTCAATTGCCTTTAATATCTCCATAAGAGCTTCTCGATGGGGCATCGATTGTTGAATAAGCTCATAAATGGAGAGCCTAGCCGATGTGGTCCGTAGACTTTGAGTAAGTCTAGTTCGAATCGTGGCCACTGGTCTAGGCGGGGGCAACTGTGTAGGATTCGGTTGATGTTGTGACATGGATGGAACTTCCCTGGTGGCTGTCGCGGGGGCAACTCCTGGGTGTCTCTTGTTTCTTGTCACAATGCTAATCATCCCAACATACCCCTCCATGGGGCAACTCTATTGCACTTCGTTGACATGCAGAGGTTTTGTTTGTGCATCATGTGTGGGTAAAGGATCTTTGAAAACACCCATTTGTTGGTTGTTGGGTGCGATGGGGTTATCCACTACCAATGTGTTATTATCAATGAGGTCTTGCACTAAACCTTTAAACGTCCAACAGACATTAAGGTCATGCCCTTTCCTTCTATGGAATCTATAGAAAAGATCCTCTCTATAGCCCTTAGGCTTTGGCGCATTAGGATCGATTGTTGGAATCTCTGGCAGATTAATCAAGTTTGCCACTGACAAACGGTCAAACAAGGAGTCCCTAGACTCAGTGTATGGTGTAAATTGCCGCCTAGGGCGACGCTGCTGATTTTGATCCTATTTTTTATTATCTTTCTCATAGTTATTGTGAGGCACCGCCTGATAATTAGCCTTTGGAGGCTGTGTTGCTTGGGCAGGCGTAGGGGCATTGATAGCAACTTGATTGACCACGGTGGGTGTCTGTTGCGTATTCCCTATTTTGGTGCTCTTATTCCACTCTTTTTTCTTAGGCTTGGCAATTTTGCCATCCTGTATCTTGATCTCTTCGATAACTCTAGCTTGCGCCAGAGCTTCTTCTAAAGTGGCGTATTGCTGCAGCTGCAATAGCACAGAGATCTTTCGCAAACAGCTCTTTGCGAACATTTGAGTTAGGTCGGACATAGGAGGGAGGTAGGACAGCTTTGAAAGCACCGTCCTCCATCGATTCCCATATGCCACCATAGATTCCTCCTCATACTGTTTGAGGCTAGCTAGATCACTGAGTGACGCCTTTTTCTTTGTATTGAAAGCAAAACGTTCTAGGAATGCGTCCACTAGTTGATCCAAGTTGTAGATGCTATGCTTCGGTAGATGGGTAAACCAATCCGAGGCAGATCCTACGAATGTGGTTATGAATGTTCTCAATAGCAATGCATCATTGTCTTGTATACCAAAGCATTGGCTCAAAAATCGAGTCACATGCTCTTGAGCATCTTCATCCCCTTTAAAGAGTGCCAACTGGGGCAGCTTGAAATGTTCGGGGTATGGAGGTGCTGGCACCGATGGATGCACCGGATGACTATGGAGTTGGCGTAAGGTAGGCTTTTGGGGCCCAACGAGTCTTGAGTTCCATAGTCTCTAAGCATTCTAACAACACTTTGTATGCATCGGAGGACGTAATCTCCTCCTCCTTGGTTTGTTCCCGCTGTGGGTTGCGGGGAACTTGAGGCCTTTGGATGGATAAATGGGTAGCATCCCTTCTGCCTTGATAGGGCATTTCAGCCCGCTCTTCTTCTTGGTCATAATCCTCATAATCTTCTTGAGGAGTGTTTGGCCTAGGCCTGTAAACATGGATGGGTGCCCGCGGAGGATGCCCATCACGGTTGCGAGGAGTGGCCTCCCGCTCAGGTCTAGGAGGTCTTGGAGGCAGTGCTTGCTGACGTCATGGAGACCTGTCTCGCACTAAGGGGTTGTGCCTCACATACATCTCAGATTGCTGTGCGCGAGGAACTGGGGCCTTCTCAAGCGCATTGTTGTGAAGCAATTCAGCTATCTGACGCTGAATGCGCTCTTGATTAAGGCGACACAAATGTTCTAATTTCTGTTGTTCTTGCCTAAGCCGCATGATTTGCGCTTGGCGGGCGGCTAGTTGGGCAAATGCCAAGTCATTTTGTTCTACCGTCTCTTGTTTAAGAGGCCTAGATGTCTCCCCTACATATCTATTTCGATCATGGTGCTCTGAGACCCCTATATGTTGCTTCCCTCTGTCGAGGTTGGCAGCATTAACTTGAAGCTCTGGTCTCAATGAGCGATCTGGATATAAAGCAGGTGCAGACGTGCATCATTTCCGCACTGAGTACTATTCTTGAGGAACGTAGTGATCCTCCTCACTCTCTCTGTGATATGCATAAAAAGTGCGGGCAGAATTGTCTTGCCCTGTCGGGAGAACCTGATGTTCTGGATATGGTCTACTGTGTCCGACATTAATCGGGGGTAAATTAGGAGCAACAAAATCATATGGTTCCTCCTTTTGGACCCTTTGTTGTTCTAGAGCAGTACACAATGCTTCATCACTAGGCCACCCAAAATGAACTTCCAAAGGAGGCCTCGTACTTAGACCAAGTGCTACATATTGGTTATTTTCTTGAAAAGATTCTTGTTGCTTAGGAGTTCCCCTTAGGGAGGGGGTTCTATAGTCTTGTCTATTGATGGCATGAGTTGGAGTGCCCCTCAAGGAGGTGCCTCTAGAGCCATGTTCTATGACTGTATGGGTTGGAGTGCCCCTCAAGGAGGTGCCTCTAGAGCCATGTTCGGCATGGTGTGAACTAACTGGTGTACCCTACCGCCGAGGCGGGATGGCCAAGTCTTCAGGGCTATATCGGAGACGATTTGTCTCTCTTGGTGCATTTTCTACAGCTTCTGCCCGTGATTGGGCTTGGCTACGAGTAAACACCATGGTAATGCTAACCTAAAGATGCAAAAATTCTTTTTATGATTTTCTTTTTATGATTTTTTTGTCTAAACAGAAAATAGCATACACACACAAGCAATGATTATCTCTTTTAAAGATTAATAGTGTGCCCTAAATCTGGTTTAGTGTGTTTTTGTTGTTTGTTTTGTTTTGTTTTTGAAAATTTTTGTGAAACGTTTAAATGCAATTATGAAGGCTCTTATGACTCCCAAAATGGTCGCCCCTTCAATATACCATTGCCGGACCGATATACCAACCTCTCTATATACCCGCCCTTACGTGAGGGAGACTATAGGTACGTGAGAGCAGATGATACGTGGAACATAGGCGGTACGGAAGGGGAATCACTCTGTTTATGACACCTACCATAGAAGACTTATCCTCATGCGCTAGGAATCACCCTAGCTACACTCGGTCAGCTTTCATCAAGATTTACGTCTAGCAACAGTCGCGATCGAGGTAATGGATGCAATATCTCAAGCCAAAGTGATAATGGAATCCACCTTTGGTCTTGCTCAAGGGTTGGGGTTTTACGACCAACGCCTTGGTTTAAAATACCACGTGATGTGTGGGGTTCATTTTAATTTGCAAAAATTGAAATAGGCAAACGAAAAAGAAATCTTTCCCTAAGCCATACAAAATTGAAAACCAAAAAACAGAAAAACAAAAATTTGACAGAAGCTTTAAAAACCCCTACCTCTTCTCTGCCTAACAGGATGTTTCTGATTTGCTCTAAAAAATGCACAGAACTATACTCGTCCCTGGGTGAGGCGAATATCAGAACAGTAATCGTTCCAGGGTGAGACGAATAGTATATTCGTCCCGGGGTGAAACGAATACCAATTCTGTAATCGTCACTTGCAGAAACGAATAACAGTCTGATGATTGAAAAATAGGTACCTGTAATCAAAACAAGCAATTTCAGATCAGTAATTTAACCTAAAAAAAATAGAGGACAGAGGTCCCACCGTGATCGCCATTGAAAACACGAGATTCCAGAAACAAAAAGGATAAACTAAAAATGCAATGTAAACGAAACTAAAATAACGCTTAAACCCTATGTTATTGAAAAATGCGTAAAAAGAAAGAACATGAACACAAGATATCAAAGCAATATAAAAATAACGGCCCTTTTATTGATATGCTTTACAAATTCGTGTTACAATGCGTCTCCTTCCTTTTTAGGGGATAGGAGCGTTAAATGTTGGTCTTTTACAACTTGTTTCAGAATTCCTTCTTCCGCGTGCCCACATATAAGATGGGCGAACCAAAACGTTGTCGTCGCTTGCGTTGGTAAAGGTAGATTCCTCGCTGCTCCTCTAATGCTGCAAATCTGCGTTCAAAGAAACAAACAAAGAATCAGTAGCACCTGTGTATGAAAAATAAAAGATAAATCTAACGATGGTTAAAATGAGTCTAAATAAACTGAAAACTTGACAAAAGCATAAACATGAAACTAGCTAAATACTACAAAAGAAATAGTCACCAAAAGCAATAAAGCCGGGGGTGCCCGAAGGCAAACCACCCGCGGGTGAAACTTTGCTTCGACACCAATCCGCTTGGGATGGGTCCGAAACCTGATGTGATGTGTTGTCGACAAATTGGTAGGATATTGTGGTCAAAAAATCGGGTTTTGGTTCTTGATTCGTGCCTTCAAAAGTCACCCAATAACCTCTCTTTCGATTAAGAGATTATGGATGTTAAAAAGCACAAATCGCAAGTAAGTGAATTAGCAGCACTTCGTCGCTCAAAATGCTCCTTCTCTGTATATCTTTTGGGTGAGGAAGCTCACCATTTTATAGACCCAAGGGGTCTCTTTGAATTAACATGCAAAAGTGTTTCTTTGCATGAATGCTTTTTTGTGAAGAGAAGACTTCTTCTTGATCAAGGGCTTCTTAACTGCCTCTGTGCATGTCTTTGTATGTTTAGAAAAGCTCACTCGCACTCCCATGCAATGAAGGGAGAGTCAATTGGCAGATATGAGTTGTCAAAAGAACTCACTCGCACTCCTATGCCATGCAAGAAAAGCTAAGTGGCAGTTCTGAGTTGTCATGCGCCGAGATCTGACTTTTTGTTGGTCAAACCCGGCGTTCGTCCCACCCCGAAGCGAGCGCTGGTAATCGTCTCTGGGTGAGACGAGTATCAATCCGCACTCGTCCCTGGGTAGGACGAGTACAAATCCGCACTCGTCCCTGGGTGGGACGAATAAGTAGCTGAGTGTCTAAAAGATGCCAAATTGATCCCTGACTTGTAAAACTATTGTGTGAGTGGTTAGAACCACTGTTTAACCTCTGGGGGCTGCCCTGGGGGCTGTGTGTGTTAGTGCGATCAGTGCTTGTTGTCACATAATCGGATTGGTGCTGTTTTGGTGTCTACACATTGTTATGTGAGACTTGAGATAAAGCATTGTTGGAAACATTTTGAGTTGGTTGATACATGCTTGGACTAGGGTTTGTGAGAAAGGATTGTTCCTTGATGTGATTGGTTGAGTTGAGTTGGTTAAGCCTAGTCAAGTGGATGTGTGAAATGGTTGTTCGAGTTCCATAAAACAAACTATTTTATATTCTGATTTGAGTTGAGATTGATATTGAAGAATAGGACATATTGAGTCTCTAACAATTATCTTTATAATTCTATTGAGTTGAGATTGAGATTTGAGTATAGAACATATAGAGTCTCTAACAATTCTCTTTATGCTTCTATGAGATTGATTTGAGTTGAGATTGAGATTTAAGAATAGGACATATTGAGTCTCTAACAATTCTCTTTATTCTTCTATTAAGTTGAGATTGGGATTTGAGTATAGAACATATAGAGTCTCTAACAATTCTTTTTATGCTTCTATGAGATTGAATTGAGATATTGATTGTACTTTGAGTATAGAACATATAGAGTCTCTAACAATTCTCTTTATGATTCTATGAGATTGAAGAAGTTTTATGTGAGCTTGTTAAGCAAATTTGAGCAAGTCCAAGAGAGGACTTATTGAGCATATTTGAGAAAGTCCAAGAAAGGACTTATTGAGCATATTTAGAAAGGTTTTGTGTGAACCTATTGAGCAGATTTAGACAGGTTTTTGTGTGAACATGTTGAGCAGATTTAGACAGGTTTTTATGTGAACCTATTGAGTATATTTGAGCAGGTTCTGAGTGAACCTATTCAGCATAATTGTACTAGACCAACTGTATTGTGTTTAGTAAAAGAGATTGAGCAGAATTGTGCTAGACCAACTGAACTATGTTTGGTAAATATTGAGACAGAGCTTTGGAGGTGACAGAGTATAGAGGACAGAGTCTCAGTGGATAGAGATCCAGCAACCAGTATAATTGAAGACAATATCTGAGTGAGAAGTCTTCAAGTGGAGAGAGATCCACCAGTCAATGCAGCATAAAGACATAGTCTTCTAGAATATCACTAGCCAAAGCAGAAGGGGAAATATTTCTCCTGTGGAAGAGATCCATGAACTTGAGATTAGGGGATCAGCATCTCCTTTGGACTGAGGTCCATAAACATTGTAATTTGGGAAGGATTACCAAGAGATCATTTGAGAAATATTTAGAAGAAATATTTTCTCTATGGAGGTAGCCCACATTGGGTGAATCACGTTAAAATCTGTGTCTTTATTGTGTGTGGTGTTTTGTACATTGCTTTGATTACTACTATTGATACTGCTATCTATACATTGCATAATATTGATTTGAGAAAAAAATTAAAAAGTGGTCTTATACTGTTCACCCCCCTCTTAGTATAAGCTTGTGTTCTTCAATAGAGCACATAAAAGCTTACTCGATTGAAGAAAATGATACTAGATCTTAGCCAATATAAAAAGAAATACCAGTGCCCTGCACACCAAGGACTCCAAACCAAGAGTTACAATAAAAGGGGCACAATGAAACTCAATGATCCATGGGTTCAAAATAGAACACAATAAGCAAAATGAAACCCAATAAAAAAATAATAACAAGAGAAGCTAATAAAATCCATTTATAACAAGGAGGTAACCTAATTTGATCTCCTCTATGTTTCTTCTTCTTTGACATCACCCTAGCTTTAAGTTGCAAGTTGTCCAGGCTTCGAACTCCTCTTCATTGTTGCTTCCAAAAACTAATCCACCTTCGTTTGCTTCCCATAAGATTTAAACAAGGGAAAAAGCCTTATATGGAAGCAAACGTGAGTGAAACTCCCAAGAGAGCATTACTCGCCACCTTCTTACGAGAGCGCTCAAAGATAAATTCTACCCTAATATTTATTAAAACTGAAGCTTACCTTAATTTCACCAAGGAAATTGTATTTATTATTACTTCAATAATAATTGATTTCCTTAAATATCAAAGTTCTATTTAATACTTTAACTTAAGCTAAAACAAAAAGTATTATAAATCAATACTTATCAACTTATTCAAACCAAAGACAAACATGGATTTGCATCAGTAATGTTCTACACCATCATTTTATCCCTAAGTAGGTGGTATTTTTAAGATAGTCCAAAAGCTATCACCAACTCATTAAGGAGACTCATTGCACATGCAACATCTCGACCCGATGGTGAGAACATGGAAACAAACAAAATGCAAATGCATCTACATGAAAGGTATTTATCCATGTTACCCTAAGCTTCCAATGAACAAGTCATCATCATCATTTCCCAAAATATCTCTCATGTAGGTGGTTTACCCATATATTCCCACCAGAGAGAGGTACCTGATATTGCATCCACAAATGCATCAACAGTACCATATTCTATGCCAAAATAAAGAAATCATTTTTATCATATAGACATCAAGAAAGAAACTATACCATTAATCAATCACATCAATACATAGTTCATTGTCCATAAAATTTTTGCCAAGGAGGGGTGTTACACAATCAATGTAGAATGTTTTATGGGTATATGATCTTAGCATTCAAAAATTTGAGAAGCTATTGCTTCATTGTCGCTTCTATCTTGGGATTAATTAGCCTTTGATTTTTTCTAAATGGCTTGGCTTTAGGAGCTAGCTCGATGGTATATTGAATCATTTCTTTATGATAGACTCGGAGATCATCATAGCTCCAAGCTATTATGTCATGATACTACATATATAGTGATTTGAATTGATCCACTTCCTTTGGAGTACAATGAATTTCACCCTTCAAACTCTTACATGGTTCAAATTTAATTTCTCTATAGGTCTACTCTTCTACTTTTATTCTTTGACCTATATTTCTATCATTGTTATCAAACAGGATTTCTAGAGTAATCAACCCTTTGGGGATATGATTATTCTTCAATTGAATAATATCCTCTTGTTCAATTTATTGGGATATATCTTCTTGTTGAGTTGAGTAGATTGCCTCTCTTGATATTAAGTCAATGATTTGCTAATCATTTTCAAATACTTTCCAAAATATTTCTTTCTTTAGGATTGCTAGTTTGAAAACTATTTTTACTCTATTTTTTCATGGGGCAATACTTTATAGTAGATGTATAATTTGCTCCTTGAGAAATGAGTGCATCATCCAACTCATTTTGTTCTTGAGGAATGGTTTTTATATTCAAGTCTTTAAATTTGTCCATCAGGTCCCATACCCTGTTTCAGTATACCTTCAGACAATGATGTTCATTGTTGCATTTTTTTATCACTTGATTGACTATGAGCTTAGAGTCACCATAGATTGTAAGTAGCTTGATACACACCATTTTTGCTTACATTAAACCAAGTCATAAGGCCTCATATTTAGCGATATTATTAGTGAAACTCCATGTCAATCTATTGGATAAACTCTTAATTCCTTCTAAAGGAGATACTAGTGCAATCGTGGCTCCAACCTTATTTTTGCATGTACCCCAATCAAAATAAAGTTTTAAAAGTTCTAACTTTCACAATTCTTGATTTGTAACTATTGGACCCTTTTTATGTTTTGAACCTAAGACGCGGTATGTACCAATTCCTATCTCAACTAGGGCATTGTAATTTTTTAGAGAGAATTCATCCTCTGTCTATAACTCTTCTAGGATATCTTCTAGAGGATCTACTTCAAATATTATATTGATATATTCATCTTCCTCTATTTTCTCAATATGATAAGTCATGGGCTTCTCAGGAATGATTTTGACCCTCTTACCCTTATGTGGGATTATCATATGAGAATAATCCAAGTACATATAGCCTCCTAACTTTGTTGTAAATTTACGGGAAAGGCAGAGACCAAAATATGGCTCTAGATCAATGACCACTATTTCCTTAATTACAGTGATCTCTGGCGCTCTATGGAGTGTCATAAGAACATCTTTGATTACTCCTACTATTTTCATGGGAATATCATCTAGTTGGAGAACTTCAATACATGAGCGAGTATACTCCATACCCATAGCTTCACATACTGCTTTAGGCATTATAGTTGTTAGGATTAAATAATAAAATACGAGCAATAAATAAACATGGAAATAAAATATATAAGAATACAATAATATAAGAGACACAGATTTATGTGGTTCACACAATATGGGCTACATCCACGGAGAAAATAACCAAGTCTTTTATGAACCACAATATGGGCTACATCCATGGAGAAAATAACCAAGTCTTTTATTTCATCTAGAAAAATGAAGGGATACAACCTACAGTAGATCCATTGTAACTTCCTCTTCGATCTATCGTCATCAACTACAATATGCATGCTCTCTATTCAATCATCATGTGAAAACCTCTTTATAAAATAGATTTACAATTTAGGGCAAAAACGCTTGCCTAAAATCTATCGTTCGGTCTATGAACTAATAATAAATGGTCTAGATTTACAAAGGGAAAAAACATCTATTTTTTACTTTGGGAGAATTGCCCCTTGTTGTGGTTGATCCACAACACACCCCAAAATTGGGGACCCACCTTTTTGCAGGCTTGCAGAGAAGAATCTCGGTGACCCAGATGCTAAAATTGAAGAAAAGAGAAAAAATGCATGTGTTGAAAGTGTCGCGAAATCGCGACATGTCGCGAAATCGTGACTTGTCGCGCCATCGCTGCCGAAAATAGGAAAGTGTCACGAAATCGCGACATGTAGCTCCATCGCTGCCGAAAAGGAGAAAGAAAAGAAAAATTGAAAGTTGTCGCGAAATCGCGACATATCGCTGGAAGAGAGTGAAAGGGTGTAGCGAAATCGCGACATGTCGCTGAGAAGAAAAGAAAAGGTGTCACGAAATCGCAACATGCCGCTGAGAAGAAAAGAGAAGGTGTCACGAAATCGCGACATGCCGCTGGAAAAGAATGAAAATGGTCGCGATTTCACGACGTGTTTTGCCGAAGCGTACGGATGATGAAAAGTGTCACGATTTCGTGACGTGTTTTGGCAAAGTGTACGGAAGCGAAAAAACGTCGCGATATCGCGACAGGAAACAACGAAGGGACTCGAAGCGAAAAGGCGTCACGATTTCGCGACCGATTGCAGCTAAAGTGTACGGACGAAGAAATGGTCACGATTTTGCGACGTAAAGTTGCCAAAGAGGTCCGAAAGGGAAGCGGTAGCGATATCGCGATAGTTTGTTGAAAGAAGGCAAGAGAGTGATAATGGTCACGATTTCGTGACGTAAAGTTGCCAAAGAGGTCCGAAGGGAAAGCGGTAGCGATATCGCGACAGTTTGCGCGAGAGAGCCCGAAGGTGAAAAACGTCGCGATATCACGACAGAAAGTGACATAAAGGTCCGAAGGCAAAAGCGGTAGCGATATCACGATAGTTTGCGGAGAGAGAGGTCCGAAGGCAAAAGTGGTAGCGATTTCGCTACAGTTTGTGGAAGGAAGGCTCAAAATAGAAAACGGTAGCGATTTCACTATAGTTTGTGGAAGGAAGGCTCAGAATAGAAGCGGTAGCGATATCGCTACAAGTAGCTGCCGAGGGCGCACGGGCGAGGAAGGCGTCGCGATATCGCGACATGTCACGATTTCGTGACATGTCACGTTTTTGCGGCTAAGAAGGTGAACAGGCCGCTTGTAGTTTTTGTCATGATTTGCACAAGAAAACGTTACAGAAGGCGTAGAAAATGTAGGACACGTGGCGTACAGGTGTCGAAATTGCAGGAACGTTACATGCAATGGAAGATTTCGCACGTTTGGGCATCCAGCATGAATTGAAAGTAAGGAAAAAGCGGGAATTTGAAAGGTCACTTGCAGGAAGGTGAAACGAAGCGACAAAGGGAATCGAAGAGCCATTTCAGTTAGTATAAATCAAAAGCGTAGATTGAAAGAAAGGGGGTTGGAAATTGCTGCTTGCAGAGTTGCAGAGACAAAGGCTTTATGCCATTTTGGGCCTGCACTTGGGCAATTTCCTTCTTTTTGTTCGGAACATTTATGCCTGGAACAATCTGTAAATGTAATTGATACATCATTTAATACAGAAATACCGAGTATTGGCATCTCATTGATGAGAAAGAAGGAGTCATTTTGTGCATGCATGATTTAATGTTTTATCATTCATTCCAGATTTCTAAGGCTTTTAGGTGAAGTTTAATGCAAGTGTGCTTGGTTGCTTCATGCGAATGCCTAAATCTGGAATTACGAGTAGAAACCCTAGAAACCAGCACCTAATTTATTTGGATTGTGCGAATTTGCAGGTTCATTAGGTTAGGTTGCATGCATAAAACCTCAATATCTTCGGTTTCATCGAGTTGATGACAGACATTCATTATGTAGTTAGTTTTATTTCCTTTTACTTTGTTTTATTTTTCAAACCCTTACTTTATTTCATGCAGTTTAATTATTGTATTTGAATAAGCAACTAAAAATCCATCAGAACTGAAGATTAGAATAGGTTTGTTCACTTTGAGTCCACTAGAAATTCAAATTAAATAAACCATCAGTGCCCCTTGTTAACATCCACTTGCAAACCCTAAGATATTCCTGGCATTTCATTTGAACAACATCATTTAAACATAACAAGAACCTTGGAGAAAGTTATTTTCTTTGCAAGCAGAGGATTTTGGGACTCAGATCCTACCGGAGAGTGTGCTTTCACAACTGGGTGAAAACACCACTCAACAGATTGGCGCTAGAAGGAGGGCCCGAACTGGTTTATTTGATTTTGATTTTCATATCTGAATATTTTGTTTTTGACTTAATTTTGAAATCATTTACGGCTAAACTGCAACACTGTTTTTGTTTTTGTTGCAGGTTTTCTTCGAAATAGCCGAGGGTTTCCTCAGGCAGGTTGGACCCACCACGCCGTATTGCGACCAGGTCTCAAACAACCGGAGAAACCATTTTTCACGACCTTACTGGTACTCCCAAGAGTAAAGCCAAGCAAGTCGTAAGCACACCAGTCGCAAAAGACCTATTTTCTCTAGGAACGTCGAGTGGACCTACGCCAGTAATATCCGTTGCCCCTAGTGTGCCTATAGTTAGTAATATTTCTATTGCTATTGTAGGTCTGTCTTCATCAATTTTGAGTCAAATGGCTCAAGCTCCAGCAACTCCTTGGTATGGAGCTAATAATACTCCTTTGAACATTGTTGGGGATATCCATGAAATCCCCAAGAACATTGAAATATTTCTGCCTAAATACAAGCCAGGATGGCCCAAGAACAGATAGAAGAACATATCCAAGCCTATAGGGATGTTTTAATTAGGCTGCAAGTTCAATATGAAGATGTGGCCTGCAGACTTTTCCCTATGAGTTTAGATCCAATAGCATATGAGTGGTATATATGCTTGCCAACTGGTTCAATCACCTCTTGGACACAAATGGAAAATGCCTTTGTCAATCAATTTAGGTCACCCTTAGATCCCGCAACTATTTACAATCAGTTTATTACATGCAAAAGGAACCAAGGGGAACCAATCAGAATGTTTAATCAGAGATTCCAAAAGTGCTATAACAGAGCAATCAGGCACTTTGCTATTGATCCCACAGTGGCTTTGCAGATATATTTTGGGGCATTGGACCCCATGACAGCCATGTTTGCAAGGCGCAATCCTCAGGTTACCACGTTGGCTTTGGCCTATAATGAAGCCATGATTATCGAGCAACAAATGACACCACAAGGCTACGGGTTTACCCAGATGCCTATGGTGGGACAGTATGCTCCATATGGCCAAGCTCCCCAGGAAAATCAACTCATGGCACCACAAATGCCAAGCATGAACGCCTTTTCATATCAGCAGCCGTATCCAACAGCACCCGCATATGCACCCATTCCAATCCAACCACTCACAGCCATTCCACCTGTCCCTGCATTTTTGCAGAGCAGTCAACCGACGATGCAAGGAACTAGTCAAGCCAATCCTCAGGCCATAGTTCCATTTCCAAATCCAACCCCGATTCAAAGTGTCAACCCATACGGGAATCCAATTCCTCAGAACCCGACCCTAGTGTTGAATCAAGACCCCATTAATTATGCGAATCCAACGGGGGTTAACAACAATATGATTCCACCAAAAGATGTTTATTCAGAAGTCGAGGAGCTCAAGAAACTAGTGCATAAACTGAGCAATGACAGGGTTCAACAGCAGAAGTATGAGTCCCATGCCCCTCACCCAAATCGAAATTTTAACAATAGAGGGAGGCACTGGAACACCAAGCCAAACAATGGGGGAGTTCCTGCTCCCATTGCTAATCAATTAGATGCTTCTACAGGCCCTAGCCAATCCAATTCTCTTTTGAATCTTTCAGATTTGGCATGGGAAAGGGGGTGCGAGGTTACATAACACAAAAGAACACAATGAGAGGAATTGTCCTGAGATTGCTAGATACACTCATTGTCTTCAAGCACAAGTTGATGATTTGGAATTGGTATCAAATGAGAGTCCATCACAACACCAAGATGATAATGTTATGGTGATGGAAACTGTATATCATCAAGAAGGTGAGAGTGAGGAAGAAGAAGACGAAATTCTGGAATAGGAGGTGCAAGCTTTTCGAGATTTCAGAAAGGGGAACCATGGATACCATTTGAGAAGTAAGTCTAAAGCCCCTAAAACCTCATCAACACCTCCAAACAATTCTATTCTTCCTCCAGATACAAAGGCAAGTAACAACCCTCCCCCTCCACTCAGAAGAGAAATGTCTAATGACGTCCAGAAGACAGTCAAATTCGAAAAACCAAATTATGACGTAGTGGAGGATATGAAGAAGTCCAAATATAGCCTTTCATTCTTGGACGCGACTAGATTGCCTGGTCAAAAGGAGGCGTTGATAAGAGCTTTGAACTCACCTGATCCGATGTGGAAGGAAAAAAGAGTTGAATCCCATCTCATTTTGTGAAAGGAGAGAAGGGATGTCCCGCCATTCTTACTGACTTCGAGAATTGCGGGTAAGAATTTGCATAACTTGTTTGGTGGACACAGGTGCCACGAGCAACCTCATGCCTGCAGAAATATGTAAAATGCTAGGTCTGCAGACTGTTTCATCCAAATGTACAGTCCTGCAACTGGACAGATCGGAGGTAAATGTGATAGGAACTCTATATGATGTCAAGATCCAATTGAATTCTGAACCCAGGGTTCAGCAGGTTGTAGACATTTTGGTGGTTAATATCCCAAGCAGGTATGGAATGTTACTTGCTAGGGATTGGATGAAAACTCTGAATGGCTATTTTGCAACAGACTGCTCGCATATGTGGCTACCATGGAAGGGAATTGCAAATCAAATAAGAGTGGAAAACGAACCGAGGCTTAAAGAGATTATAACAGATTTTAACAAGCCGAATGAAGTTCAGTTTTTTGAGCCAGACTTAGGAGTCTATGCACTTGATGTTGAGGAAGCTGTTGAAGAGTTTAAAGAAGAAATGTGTCATGGTCATTCTTCTGAAGAAAATGATTACACGTGGTTGCTCAAGTTCGATGGATCAAAGTCTAGACAGGGAGCGGAGAGGCGGAGTCGAGCTCAGCTGGTCCAGGAGGCAAACCATTGCTAGGCTGCTTACAGACTGCAATTTCCTTGCACAAACAATGTGGCGAGTACGAAGCATTGATCTATGGTTTACGTCTAGCATTGAGCAAACATGTTAAATGCTTGAAGGTTTTGGGAGATTCCGAGTTGGTAGTCAAGCAAATCAAAGGACAGTATACATGCCACGACAGAAGACTGAGCCTTTATAGAACTAGGGTTATGGACCTCATGGAAGAGTTCGACGCATTCAACATAGCCCTTATTTCTAGGAAAGGAAATCGAATAGCAGACTCTCTTGCAGTCATCGCGGGCATGTTGAATCCGGTTGATATAAGAAGATGTAAAAATTTTTCCATTGAACTGGTTCCTTGTCCATCAATACCCGATAATGTAAAGAATTTCCAAGTTTTTGAAAGTGACAGACATATTTTCAAATTTGTTACGAACTCGGGTATTTTTGAAAATCAGGTGATTGATGAGGAGCAAAGGTGGCAGGATGGAACAGAAGATGAAAGTGAAACTGCGTATCAATCCAACAAAATTCCTAAAGACGTGGTTTCATTGGAGAAGATGTTCGACATGGAATCCAAGAACAAGAAAAGAAAAAGAGTCCCACTCCCCAAAGATGCGTGTGATTCAATTAATCTAGGGAGTGCAGACAATCCAAAGGAGGTGTACATAGCAAAGGCATGTACAGAGGAAGAAAGGAGCAATATAATACAGGCATTGAAGCATTACATAGATTGTATTGCTTGGAACTACAATGAGCTGAAAACTTACAACCAAAACATTATCACACATACCATCCCTTTGAAGCCAGACTCCAAGCCTTTTAGGCAAAGACAACGAGTTGTTAACCCGCTATTGGAGCCGTTGATCGAAAAGGAGGTTAAAATATTATTGGAAGCGAAAATCATTTTTCCTGTTAGGCACTCAACCTGGGTGGCTAACCTCGTTCCAGTGAGAAAAAAGAGTGGAGAGATTAGGCTGTGCATAGATTTTCGAAATCTTAATAAAGCCTCTCAAAAAGATAATTATCCACTGCCATCAATCGATGAAATTCTACAAATGGTAAATGGATCTGAAATGATGTCCTTTCTCGATGGATATTATGGGTACAACCAAATTCTTATACATCCAGATGACAGGATGAAAACAGCCTTCACTACCAAGTGGGGGACATTTGCATATAAGAGAATGTCGTTCGGACTGTTAAATGCTGGTGCAACTTTTCAACGCGCCATGGATTACGCATTCAAAGGGCTCATAGGCAAATGCATCATCGTGTATGTGGATGATATCCCAGTTTTCTCGAAGAAGAGAGAGGATCATGTCAAAGATTTAAAGAAAGTGCTTCAAAGATGCAGAGAACATGGAATTTCCTTAAATCCCAAAAAGTGCATTTTCGGAGTGACAGAAGGAAAATTGTTGGGTCACATTATTTCGAAAGAGGGCATATCCATCGACCCAGAAAGGATACAAGCCATCCAAAACCTACCTCTCCCGAGTAGTAAGAAAGAATTGAGATCTTTCTTTGGGCAGGTTAATTTTGTGAGGAAGTTTATCTCTAGCTTTGCTGAGATAGCCAAGCCTCTGAACAAGATGCTAAAGAAATATGTGGATGTAAAATGGAACGAGGAAAGCAGAGCGGCCTTCCGAACATCAAAGATGCCATTTCCAGAGCCCCTGTCCTTATAAGTCCAGACTACTCCAAGCCTTTTTATATTTATGCTTTTGCATCGAACACTCCTTTGCGAGTGTATTAACCCAAAAAGGCGAGGATAGTGCCGAAAAACCCATAGCATTTTTAAGTGCCCCCCTGAAAGATGCTCAATTAAGGTATTCAATCCTTGATAAGCAAATGTACGCACTTTTCAAAACTGTGAAAAAATTTAGGCACTACATCGTACATAGTAGAGTTATTGCCATCGTGCCCGATTCTGTTGTCAAGACCATGTTTTTACAGAATGAACTAGGTGAGAAGAGAGGAAAATGGATTTCAACCATCCAAGAATTTGATCTCGAAATCCAACCAATGAAACTAGTTCGAGGACGAGGACTGGCGAGGGCGATCGCAGAAAATAATCCGCAAATAACAGGTCAATGCTCAAATACAGAATACATGGCTAAGGATGACTGGTATGTTGATATTGTGCAATTTTTATTGACTGGTAAGTGTCCTTCTAATCTGAATTCAACACAGAGAAGAGCCTTAAGGCTTAAGTCTGTCAATTATCTGATAAAATCTGGTGTGCTTTACAGGAAGAATCATGAAGGTATCTACCTGAGGTGCTTGAACAAAGAAGAAGTCTGCCGGGGTGTTCCAAGAATTTCACGGGAAACATGGAGCTGGTCATGGTGCAGCCAATGCTAAAGCACATCAAATCCTGAGAGCGAGGATACTACGGCCACATATTTTCAAGGATGCGCATACCCATGTACGATCTTGTCATATCTGTCAAGTGGCTACAAATAGAGAGAGAAATGCAGCCATGCCGTTGCAACCTATAGTTGAAATGAGACCATTTGCACGGTGGGGACTAGATTTCATCGGGGTTATTAACCCAAATTCTTCTGATTCTCATAAATTCATTTTGACAACTACGAGACTACTTGTACAAGGTGGACAGAAGCGATTCCTACTAAACATGCCACCACGAGATGTTGTGATTAAATTTCTTGAGGATCAAATTATAACAAGATTTGGAATGCCCGACTCTATTGTCGGTGACAATGGTAAAGCTTTTATTTCTACACAATTTGCAGATTGGGCATATGATAACAAAGTGAGCTTAAAGTTTGCATCCAATTACTATCCTCAAGGAAATGGGTTGGCCGAGTCTTCAAATAAGAATTTGTTGAATACTATTAAGAAGTTGCTTGAAAAGAACCCTCGGGACTGGCACAGCCAACTAAAGTTTGCCCTTTGGGCGAGATAGGACCGAGTGAAAGAGTCCATAGGGAATACTCCCTATCATTTGGTCTATGGGCAAGACCCGATATTTCAAGCAAATTTGAAGTTGCAGACCTTACACTTCATACAAGAGTACTTGGGGACAGATGATCAAGTTGAAGCCAGGTTGAGCCAGTTGTTGCACCTTGATGAAAAGAGAGAAGAGGCCATGAATCACATGAATAAACACCAGGAAGTTATCAAGAGATGGTTTGACGAGAAGGGCCAAAGTTAAATCATTCAGAATTTCAGATTTGGTATTACTATGGGACAAAAGACATGAGGAAAAAGGGAATCATCAAAAGTTTGATTGTCTTTGGTTAGGCCCATATCAGATTTCGAGAGATTCTTGGGAAGAATACCTTCAGGCTAAAAACCTTAGAAGGGAGAGATTTCATGCTACCGGTTAATGGGCAGATTTTAAAGCATTATTTTAGCCCTTAGGTTGTGAGATTTTGATATTATTCTTTTGGTTTTGGTGGGGATTTTCAGATTTTGTTTTTATTGTTTAGGATTGTTAGTCTAGTTAGGATTTTGATTCTGGATTTGATTTCAATTGACATGTTTTGTTTAAAAAATAAATATAAATAAATAAATAAATAAATAATAAATATATATATATATATATATAAAAATAAAAAATTGAGGTGTCAACTTATGCTTAAGGTTAGGAGAATATGAAATATTGGAATTATCTTGTAAAAGCTCCACAAGTAACATAAAACATTTTAAGTTATATTGTTTGATTTTGTGATACATGAAAGAGTCAGTTTTGCATGACAAATCATTTCATTTGCAATTCAAGAAGTAATGCATTCATGTTCCATCTCACCTTACATACATCTCATCTTAGTTACATATGCATCTTAGGTACAAGCCATTAAAGTATGTCAAATCCTCTTAGGGTTGTGTTATAACATATATGTAAGTAAATCCTAAGGTTGGAAGCTGAGTTTTGAGATATCTAGAACCAAGCACGTCTCATATATTAAAAAGGATCTTGAGCAAAATGATCAAAACCTAACTTGGAGGAAAAGGTTGGGCGAAAGAAGTTTTTCATGTCTATCCTATTATGCAACATGATCCTTAAAACAGTGGTTTTGACCACTTCCATAGAGCTTAAAGCCTAAAATCAGAGTAGTAAGGATAGGGTTAAATCCTCATCGAACTTAGGTTGAGGATCCAATTCCCCAAAACTTTGATTTGACCTACATGGAGTAGTAAGGATAAGGCATAAATTCTCATCTCGCTTAGGTTGAGAATCTGATTCCCCAAAGCTCTTATGTCTCATTTCGTAGTAAATCTTGGATTGTAAGGATCGTACTATTTGTCCTCTGCAAAGGATGGGTAGTCATCCCCAAGGTCTAAGCAACAAAATTAATGTTTTCATCTAAAGTTTGGATTGCAAGGATCGTACTACGTGTCCCTAGCCAGGATGGGTAGTCATCCCCAAGGTCCAAGAAGTAAAAGAATAAATTTTTCCCATCTCATATTTATTTTGGATTGTAAGGATTGTACTACTTGTCCTCTGCAAGGGATGGGTAGTCATCCCCAAGGTCCAAAGAAATGGAGATAAGTTTTGGATTGTGGGGTTAGATATGCCCATGCATGGCATCATGTCTTGCCTAAAAAACAAGACCACTGATTGTCTAGAGGGTTAGACTAGCATGACCATTTCTTCCATAACTGGTTTAATTATTTTGCTTAAAGTGAGGTAATGAACTCTAAATCAGAATAGTAAGGATAGGGTTAAACTCTCATCTCGGTTGGTTGAGAGTCTGATTCCCCAAAGTTCTGATTTCACATTCACTTGCACATGGGTTCCAGATAGTAGAGACTCATAACCAACTTTGGGATACAATAAGGTAATGAATTAGTGAATCCTAAGAGGGTTTGGCAATCTTGAATGCTTGTACATAATAATAGAAGAATGACCATGCCTTTTATGAAAGCAAAAATCTCCTAGCACATTCATTAGGGTACACAAATCATTCACCATCCCACATATGCATTCATGCAAAACTGATAATGGAGTGTGGATCAATTTCAAATGATAGGGAAAGAAATTCATTGCACACACTGAGCTAATACTTGATGATTCTGATGATTCATGTACTTCTGATCTTTGGGCATTTGTTATATTGCTTATGAGCTAACATATGTTTGCGAGTTTGTGATATGTTTCAGGTTGGGTTCTTACTAAAATGCTCAAGAGCATTTGACAGCAAAGTCGCCATTTGTTGTGGTTGATCCACAACACACCCCAAAATTGGGGACCCACCTTTTTGCAGGCTTGCAGAGAAGAATCTCGGTGACCCAGATGCTAAAATTGAAGAAAAGAGAAAAAATGCATAAGTGTTGAAAGTGTCACGAAATCGCGACATGTCGCGAAATGTATGTGAAATCGCGACTTGTCGCGCCATCGCTGTCGAAAATAGGAAAGTGTCATGAAATCGCGACATGTAGCTCCATCGCTGCCGAAAAGGAGAAAGAAAAGAAAAATTGAAAGTTGTCACGAAATCGCGACATATCGCTGGAAGAGAGTGAAAGGGTGTAGCGAAATCGCGACATGTCGTTGAGAAGAAAAGAAAAGGTGTCACGAAATCGCAACATGCCGCTGAGAAGAAAAGAGAAGGTGTCGCGAAATCGCGACATGCCGCTGGAAAAGAATGAAAATGGTCACGATTTCGCGACGTGTTTTTTCGAAGCGTACGGATGATGAAAAGTGTCACGATTTCGCGACGTGTTTTGGCAAAGTGTACGGAAGGAGAAAAGTGTCACGATATCGCGATAGGAAAGCGAAGGGACTAAAGAGAAAGGCGTCACGATTTCGTGACGATTGAGCGAAAGTGTACGGATGAAGAAATGGTCACGATTTCGTGACGTAAAGTTGCCAAAGAGGTCGAAGGGAAGCGGTAGCGATATCGCGATGTTTGTTGAAAGAAGGCAAGAGAGTGATAATGGTCACGCGATTTGCGAGAGTTGCAAAGAGGTCCGAAGGGAAGCGGTAGCGATATCGCGATTGGAAAGGAAGGTGAAAATGGATTGAAAGGTAGGAAAGGGTAGCGATATCGATTGGGAGAGAGCGAAGGTGAAAAACGTCGATATCAGCGAAGGAATAAAGGTCGAAGGAAAAGCGGTAGCGATATCATGATAGTTTTCGGTAAGAAGGTCCGAAGGCAAAAGTGGTAGCGATTTCGCTATTTTGTGGAAGGAAGGCTCAAAATAGAAAATGGTAGCGATTTCGCTACAGTTTGTGGAAGGAAGGCTCAGAATAGAAGCGGTAGCGATATCGCTACAAGTAGCTACCGAGGGCGCACGGGCGAGGAAGGCGTCGCGATATCGCGACATGTCGCGATTTCGTGACATGTCGCGTTTTCGCGGCTAAGAAGGTGAACAGGCCGCTTGTAGTTTTTGTCATGATTTGCACAGGAAAACGTTACAGAAGGCGTAGAAAATGTAGGACACGTGGCGTACAGGTGTCGAAATTGCAGGAACGTTACATGCAATGGAAGATTTCGCACGTTTGGGCATCCAGCATGAATTGAAAGTAAGGAAAAAGCGGGAATTTGAAAGGTCACTTGCAGGAAGGTGAAACGAAGCGACAAAGGGAATCGAAGAGCCATTTCAGTTAGTATAAATCAAAAGCGCAGATTGAAAGAAAAGGGGGTTGGAAATTGCTGCTTGCAGAGTTGCAGAGACAAAGGCTTTATGCCATTACGGGCCTGCACTTGGGCAATTTCCTTCTTTTTGTTCTGGAACATTTATGCCTGGAACAATCTGTAAATGTAATTGATACATCATTTAATACAGAAATACGGAGTATTGGCATCTCATTGATGAGAAAGAAGGAGTCATTTTGTGCATGCATGATTTAATGTTTTATCATTCATTCCAGATTTCTAAGGCTTTTAGGTGAAGTTTAATGCAAGTGTGCTTGGTTGCTTCATGCGAATGCCTAAATCTGGAATTACAGTAGAAACCCTAGAAACCAAGCACCTAATTTATTTGGATTGTGCGAATTTGCAGGTTCATTAGGTTAGGTTGCATGCATAAAACCTCAATATCTTCGGTTTCATCGAGTTGATGACAACATTCTGACTGTAGTTAGTTTTATTTCCTTTTACTTTGTTTTATTTTTCAAACCCTTACTTTATTTCATGCAGTTTAATTACTGTATTTGAATAAGCAACTGAAAATCCATCAGAACTGAAGATTAGAATAGGTTTGTTCACTTTGAGTCCACTAGAAATTCAAATTAAATAAACCATCAGTGCCCCTTGTTAACATCCACTTGCAAACCCTAAGATATTCCTGGCATTTCATTTGAACAACATCATTTAAACATAACAGGAACCTTGGAGAAAGTTATTTTCTTTGCAAGCAGAGGATTTTGGGACTCAGATCCTACCGGAGAGTGTGCTTTCACAACTGGGTGAAAACACCACTCAATACCCCTGAACCCTCACCCCTTGGTGACATAAGTAGGGGTGCATTTCCCCCTACACCCCCTCTGTGGAGTGGGTCCAAGTGCAATTGAAAACAAGACCTTCGAATTAATCAGACTCCACAACCAACAACAGTCGTTGCAACTCTAGAATCAATCATATAATTATGCACAACCCAAACCTTCATTCTCAAGAATATGTAAAATGGAGGTGGCCTATTCTTTAGGCTATTAGAGTTATCAAATATTAAGCAAGATTATATTTTGAGCTCGGTTTGTTGCCTAGAGTGGTTCTCTTCAATGAAACTCTGAGTAAATATACCAGGTCAAGAGTCATTAGGGTGTTATATATACTTGCTTTAGAAGGAGTCATTTTAAGCTCTTCAATTATGTTGAAGCTAGATGCTTATACTAGTTTATTTTTATCTTTTCTTTCTAGTTCATCGAACCTTCTTCTATACTCTTGAGTAGCTTCTATTTTCTATATTTTTGTCACATATTGAACTTATCTTGTGCTTGTTCCCTTGATTTAGGCAAAAAAATCCTTAGCCTTCTCTACTTGGTTTGAGCTTGGTTGTTATTTTCATGGCTTTGATGTAGAAGGAACTTTCTCTAGTTTATACTGAGTTGGAGCCTTCTTGATATCATGTAGGACTCTCTTTAGGCTTCTAAGGTTGATCCGAAACTCAAAATGACTCTAGCTTCTGCGGGTCTACCTAAATTAGCTATTTTCTTGTATTTAGTTAAGACTAATATGTATTCTTCTTCCAAAGGGTCTTGAGTAATCATGACTTGCTTTGGTTCCCATATCATGTTAACTTGACCTTTCTAAGCTATTTCATCCTGTTCAATGACCAACTAAGCATGATGTTGATACATTACATAGGTATCAACATTGTGATGGTCACTACATACTAGGCACCAAGGGCAACTTTCAGGTTCTTCCAAAGGGTCTTGAGTAATCATGACTTGCTTTGGTTCCCATATCATGTTAACTTGACCTTTCTAAGCTATTTCAGCCTGTTCAATGACCAACTAAGCATGATGTTGATACATTACATAGGTATCAACATTGTGATGGTCACTACATACTAGGCACCAAGGGCAACTTTCAGGCTCTGGCACCATTGGTTCTTGATCTTGGTAACTATTGTTGATATTTTCTACAATATTACTACTAGAAGCTTTCTAATCTCTAACAACATATAGGAATATCCTAGGTTGAAATCTCTCGACCTCTCTTTTCTCAATTGTTGTCACCTTGTTATTCAATGTTTTCAATGATGACTCCTTAAGATCAAGTGTTGGCAACGATGGCAGAGTTGGTACCGAAGGCAATGCTTTGGACATAGGAATTGGAGCAATTAAAGGAAAAGGGATAGTTATAATAGGAGTTACTAAATATTCGCTCTATGTTGGGCTATGTTTGGGAAATATGGCATTACAACTTGAGGGGTAATCTCACTATAAATATTAATGTATTCTCAACAGTAATAGTAGCTTGGTCAACTTGGGAAAAAGTTATTATATTAGACTATTGTGTTTGCAGACCTAGGTTATGACCTAATTCTCTAATGTATTAGATATAAACTAGACCTAGGTTATGACCTAATTCTCTAATGTATTAGATATAAACTAGAGGACCTGGGTGTTTTATTTCTTATAAAATTCTCTTCCAAGTTATACTAAACTTGAGATTGAAATCCATGATAAGTTCTTATGGATGTCGTTTTATGACTATAAATTGAGTGAGTAGTGAGAAGGGGTATGCTAATTCATTAAATTCCTCAACAAAGGGTCCATCTAAATCAGCCCATGAATGAATACTTCCATATTCCAAGGTTCAATACCAGTAGAGTATCTTCCCCCCTAAAAGATATGGTGGGAAGTCTAACCATAATTTCTTCATCCATTATGTTATGAATTGTTACTGACGACACTAAATCTTGGTAATATTCATAGGCAGTGTTGCATGTACCATCATAAGTTGGAAGGGCTTTAAACGTTGGTTATGGAATATCATTTGTGTGTTCTAAACCTAAGGGTCCAAAAGTATTCCAAATTGGAAAATTTGAAAGAGATTGCTATTGATTATGAGCCATGGTTTTAGGACTGGGTGTCCTTAATAGTTCAAAAAAATTGGAAAATGAAGAATCTACGTTTTTGAAGCAAGACTCAAGGAGTGAAATCTTAGTGGATCTTGGCTTACGAACAGGTAACTCTAAAAATAGTAGTGGATCCTATAATTTCTTTGTTGTAGATCTTGTAATAATATAATGATGAGGTAAAATATGCAAATTATGAAATAACAACATATAGAATTGATGGTCTTATTATAATAAAATTCTAGGTTCTATTTTCATGGGATTCACCAAATGAACATACATTCTTTACAAATGAGGTCAATATTGTTCATCAAATCTTGAGCTTTCTAGGAAAGTGAGATGAAGCAACATATTCATCCCATCGGGTATGCCATAAACTACTATACTATTGGACTAAATTTTACCATACCTGTGGATAGGCAATGCACCCTAGACTTTAGCTAAAGTATAGAATTTGATGAAATGATATTTCTCTCTATTTCAACCTTTGGAGAAGGTTAACTCCTTAAAATGATTGAAATTTTGATGGGAAAAGGGTTAGAATTGAGTAAGGGTTAGAAAGAGGTATTGAAATTTCTCTCTATTTCAACCTTTGGAGAAGGTTAACTCCTTAAAATGATTGAAATTTTGAGGGGGAAAGGGTTATAAAAGAGTAAGGGTTAGAAAGAGGTATTAAAAAGTGGATGGGATATAGTGTAACAACATTGGATCTCACCAAGTAATATGCTAACCAAACCAATTACATGATACTTAACAAACCAACCATTATTCAATCCAATTACAAATTCATTCAACTTAAAACAAATGTTTTTATCATTCCAAGGACTTAAATAGTTAACAATCTAATAGCGATCCAAAAAGAAAACTTCACTTTAAAATAATAGACTAAGCATTAAGTGTAATAGAAATGACTTAAAACAAATAATACATGCATAAAAACTTGTAATTAGATAGTAATGGAGACCAAACAACTATCACTTCATTAATCAATAGTGTAACAACCTAGTAATGGAGGCCAAACAACTATCACTTCATTAATCAATAGTGTAACAACCCAGGTCTACTCACCTAGTTGTCAAAACACAAATTCAAAATTTTGGCAATTAAATCACAAATGATGCAAGTACACCCAACATTGTATTAGTACTTTGGCATAGAGGATCACACTTCAAGATCTTTTACTATTGCAAGCAGCATATTAAGTGCTTGAGACTGGCCAACTTCTCGTGATAAGTTGCCAATTAAAAGATCATTACTCCTCTCTCTCGAGTTTTCTTGACCTTGGCATGGGGTTGTCCTTCCAGGGCCATAACACCTGGAAGGGTGGACGTACTATTTCCCCGTCTCAAAGAATAGAAGACTTGGGTTTACCATCCCACTCTTGTCCTTAATGGTCTACTAACCCATTAGTTCTTAAATATTCATGCGTTGAGTTAGCGTAGCTATACCAATGCCTAATAATTGACCATCATCTATGGTTTAATCAGGGTCCACCAACACTTTCGTACCTGGACCAGATGCTTCGGGCTCAGCTTCAGTTGACGGTAATGCTGCCCATACCATCTATCGTTGGACCTTCCAACCCCAAATATGCTCCCCATAATAAATCTTCTTGGAAATTCCACAACTGAAATAGGCTC